>CM053753.1:32413513-32436894 GCA_028658305.1 Pachyuromys duprasi | reverse complement strand
GCCATTCTGAAGGGTGTGAGATGGAATCCCAGAGTCGTTTTGATTTGCATTTCCCTGATGACTAAGGAAGTTGAGTATTTCCTTTTTTTCTATTTATTTTCTTTTTTACTTATTTTACCTCCTAAGGGTGTCCCTACCTCCTCTCCTCCTTCTCCTCCCTTTCCCTCTTCCTTTTGCCACAGAAAAGGAGAGTTCCCCTCTTCCCATATCAACCTTCCCCAGCACATCAAGTCATGTCAGGACTGTATATATCTTCATCCCCTGAGACCAGGCAAGGCAGCCCTGCCAGGGGGGACTGATCCAAAAGCAGACAATAGAGTCCATGTTAGAAACAGCACCCCCTTCACTCGCCAGGCACCCCATATGGAGACCAAGCCACCCATTGGCCACATATGTGCAGGGGGCCTGGGTCCACACCATGCATGCTCCTTAGTTGTTGAGTTCGTTTGAATCCATAATGGTCTGATAAGATTCAAGGGGTTATTTCAATTTTCTTGACTATGGTTGAGTCTTGTTTTGTGACCGAGCATATAATCAATTTTTTAAAAGGTTCCGTGAGGTGCTGAGAAGAAAGTATATTCTTTTTTTGTTTGGGTGAAATGTTCTGTAGATATCTGTTAGGTCCATTTGTTTCATGACGTCTTTTAGGTCCTTTATTTCTTCATTTAGTTTATGTCTTGATGATCTGTTCATCAGAGAGTGAGGTGTTAAAGTCTTCCATTATTAATGTGTGGTTTTAGATGTGTGCTTTAAGTTTTAGTAATGTTTCTTTTATGAACGTGGATGCCCTTGCATTTGGGGCATAGATGTTCAGAACTGAGATGTCGCCTTAGTGGATTTTTTTTTCTTTGATGAGTATGAAGTGTCTTTCCCTATCTCTTTTTATTAATTTTAGTTGAAAGTCTATTTTATTAGATACTAGAATGGCTACTCCAGCTGGCTTCTTGGGTCCATTTGCTTGGAAAACCCTTTTTCAGCTTTTTACTCCGAATTAGTGTCTATCTTTATTGCTGAAGAGTATTTAATGTATGCAGCAGGAAAAAAAATGAGTCCTGTTTTTGTATCCATTCTGTTAACCTGTGTCTTTTTATTGGGGAAGTTTATGCCATTGATGTTGAGAGATATTAATGACCAGTTGTTACTTCCTGTTATTTTGATGTTGATGGTAGGAGGGAGGATGAGAGAGAGAAAGAGAGATTCCCTTCTTTTGGTTTTGCTGATGTGGGGTTATTTGTTACCTGTGTTTTCCTGGGTGTAGTTACCCTCTTTGAGTTGGAGTTTTCCTTCTAGTATCTTCTGTAGGGCTGGATTTGTGGATAGGTACTGTTTAAATTTGTTTTTGTCCTAGAATATCTTGTTTCATCCCTCTATGTTGGTTAAAAGTTTTGCTGGGTATAGTAGTTGGGGCTGACATCTGTCATCTCTTAATGCTTGTAATATATCTGTCCAGGTCCTTCTAGCTTTTAGAGTCTCTTATGAGAAATCAGGTGTAATTCTGATAGGTTTGCCCTACTATATGACTTGGCCTTTTCCCCTTGCAACTTTTAATATTCTCTCTTTGTTCTGTACACTTAGTATTTTGATTATTATGAGACAGAAGGATTTTCTTTTCTGGTCCAATCTATTTGGTGTTCTATAAGCTTGTTTTATGTTTACAGGCATCTCTGTCTTTAAGTTGTGGAAATTTTCTTCTATGGTTTTCTTGAAAATATTTTCTGGGGCTCGGAGATGGGAGTTGTTGATGTACTTTTTATGAAAACTCGTTTATTTACATTTTAAAATCTTTTTCTCCATACTCCACCCAATGCCTTCCAGCACCCCAACACCAGGTAGAAGAGAGAAAGGATTAGTGAGAGAGTACAGTTCTCTTAGCAGCTTCCTGATGGTTACAGTCCTCAGCTCCCTTGGAGCCAGTCTAATCCTCCTTACAGAAGCTCTCCAACTTCTTGTTTCACAACAGCAAGCAGGAGGCACCAGGGAGAAGGGTCAGCCTTGTTCTTTCTCAGAGACTCACACTCTCTGGGCTCTGGCATTTCTTCTCTCTCCAGAGTCCTCAGATTTAAACTATCTGCAGTTGCCAAAGAGCTCCTCAGAACCAGCATAAGGCAAATAGTCTGCTGTTGTGGACCATCTGAATCAGTCCCACATCCCATACCTGGGCCCACTACAAAACATGTTTATATCCATAACAAGGAATCTTCTCATTATATTCATGTTATTAGGCTTGGTCTGTCCATAGTGTCCCAGATTTCTTGGATGTCTTGTGTCAGGAAGTTTTTAGATTTAACATTTCTCTGACTCATGTATTGGTTTCTTCAACTGTATCTTCTACACCTGAGATTCTCTCTTCCATCTCTTGTATTCTGTGTGTGATACTTGTGTCTGTAGTACCTGTTCTCTTCCCTAGGTTTTCCACCTCCAGGATTGCCTCAGATTGTGTTTTCTTTATTTGTTCTATTTCCATTTTCAGGTCTTGAACAGTTTCATTCATTTCCTTCTCCTGTTTGACTCTATTTTTCTCTATTTCTTTAAGAGATTTATTCAAGTCCTTTACCTGCTTGATTGTATTTTCCTGTGTTTCTTTGAGGGATTTATTTTTCTCCTTTAATACCTGTATTATTTAAATTTTTAATTTAATTTTTTTTCTTGCACTTTGGGTGTGATAGCATCTCCAAGGCTTGCTGTGATGCAACCACAGGTTTTAAGGGATGCCACATGGTCCTGGCTTTTGTTGCTTACGTTCTAACGCTTACCCTTAGCCATCTGGTTGTTTCTGATATTAGCAGGTCTGGTGGTCTCTGATGGTCAGGCAGTTTGGAAGTAGGCAGAGATGGCTCTAAGCTGAATGTTACTCAGGCTCCCCACAGGCCTTTTTGGGTTGAGATACAAATAATGTTTGTTGAAGCCTGAGTACAGCATACTTCCACTGGCCTTGTCCTCAGTGGTTCAGGTAGACCAGCAGTCAGCATGGAGAGGGCTCTAAGCTGAATGTTGCTTGGGCCAACACAGGCCTTTGTGGGATGAAAGATGACTATCCTGTGCACGTCTCACTGTTGGCTGTGTCTCTGTTATTCTTTCGGTGATCCTCATGTCTGTAGCTCCTGTTCTCTTGTGCTTCAGGTGATTTAGGGTGTCCAGGGCTTGCTGAAGTAGGATAGCTGGGTTCTGGGGTACTATATGGCCCTGCACTTTGTTTCTTGGGTTCTTATGTTGACCTCTAGCCATTTGGTTGTCCCTGGTGTTAGCAAACCTGGTGGTGCCTGATGGTAGTTGGCCTCTAGGATTGTAGGTCTAGCTGATGGTCCTGGATGGTCTGGATTTTCTGAATGGCAGCAAGCCTATGCTGTTCTCAGGTGTTTGCTGGTCTCCAAGAATCACATTTGTGTTTGCAATTCAATCCCGTTGATCAGCATGTTTGCTATTGTCACAATAAGATGCTCGTGTGTGTGTGTGTGTGTGTGTGTGTGAGCCTTTAGTTCTATAGTACAATTTAAAATTGAGGATGGTGATACCATCTTTTATTGTTCGGGATTATTTTAGCTATCCTGGATTGTGTCTGTGTGTGTGTGTGTGTGTTTCCATGTGAAGCTGATAATTTTCTTTTCAATGTCTGTGAACAATAGTTGGGATTTTAGTGAGAGTTGCACTGAATCTCAATATTGCTCTTGGTAGGATGAATATTTTTACTATATTTATTCTACTAATCCATGAGGATGGGAAATATTTCCCACTGTTGATATCTTCAATGTCTTATTTCTTTCTTCAATTTTCTTATAACTTTTACATTTATTTAGTTGTTCACTTTCCATCCCAATTGTATCCCTCATCTTTCTCTTCTCCTGGTCTCATCCTCTCTCCTTCTTCCTCCTCCCCTGCACCTCCTCTTCCTCTCTTAACCCTCAGGAAAGTTCCCCCTTAAACCCATGCTAGTACTTCAAGGCACATCAGGACTGAACGCATCCTCTTCCACAGTAGCCTGCCAAGGTAGCCCCACCAGGAGGAGGAGATTTTAAAAAAAGCATGCAACAGAGTTCATGTCAGACAAAGCCTCTGCTCCCCTTACTAGGGAACCCACAAGAAGACGAGGTTACCTTTGGGTATATATGTGTGTGTAGGGGGCCTAGATCCAGTCTATGAATGGTCCTTGGTTGGTGCTCCAGTCTCTGCAGCCCACCTCCCCTCCCCCAGCCCAGGTTAGTTGCCTCTGATGGTCTTCCTGTGAAGCTCCTGTCCACTCTGGGTCTGTCTATCCTTCCCCCAGATCTTCCACAAGCTCCCTGTGCTCCGCCCAATCTTTGACTATGAGTCTCAGCATCTGTTTTAATTCTTTGCTGGGCGGAGCCTCTCAGAAGACAGCCAGGCTCCTATCTGCAAGCATGGCAGAGTGTGGTTGTTAGTGTCAGGGGTTGGCTGTCTCTCATAGGGTGGGTCTCAAGTTGGGCCAGAGTCTGGTTGGACATTCCTTCCATCTCTGCTTTATATTTATACCAGCACATCTTGTAGACAGGGTAAATTTGGGATGAAAGTTTTTGTGGGCGGGTTGGTGTTCCACCTTCGTTGACTAGGAATCCTGGCTAGTTAGAGGATGACCTCTATAGTCTCCAACCCCACTACTAAGGGTCTCAGGGTCACCCCCATGCCCTCCCTGGAGCCAACCCTGTTGTACATTTCCAAATTGTCTCAGAACTGGCCCCTCCCACAGTTTCTCTTCTCTCTGCAAGGCCTCTGTCCTCTCACTCCTGCTCTCCCGATAGCTATTCTCCACCTTTGTTTCCCTCTGTACTATCTCTGGTAAAATTATATGGTCACTTATATATGCAAATCTGCAAATAAGGGTCCTTTGATGTCTTCCCTTCCTGTTTGCATTTCTTTGATCTCCTTCAGTTATCTTATTGATCTAGCTATGACTCTGTACTGGCTGCTGGCTCAGAGAGGCAGAGAAAGCACCCAGCTGACCTTTCTTCTTGGCCAGAAACCCAGCAGGAAAAGGAGAAGCTCTCACTCTTCACAACACCTCAAAAAAAAAAAAAAAACTCTCAAACTTAATGTCCCTCTCTTGGTCCTGTGAATTTCTCTATCCATCCTCCTGACTTCCTCTTACTCTCTATGTTTTTTTTTTCCAACTATTGACATAGGGTTAACATTATTTAATCCTGTGTACAATAGTCATGCAGAAAGCTCTTGGATTAAAGGTGTGTGCTAGGGCTGAGCCACACCACAACTAGAAACAGATTTTTCCAGTAAACAACACAATCTTGTGGTTCACACTGTGATCAAATCTCTTGCAACACTTCTCCTTTTTTATCTAATAAAAACGTTTTTAATGTTAAGATAGTAAAACTATAATAATGAGGTTATTTCTGCCAGGCTTTCCACAATGCCCAACTTGGTTGTATTTGGCAATATTAGGGATTAAGGCTTTTTGAGTTCAAGGTTCTGTGTCAGTCTCATATGAACTCAGCAATTTTTAATGTCCTGAGTAATTTGTAGTCTGAAGCTGATCTTTGTGTTTGTTACCTTAGTGGCAATGCTGACTAGGTAGACCACAGCAGTCAACTCAAAGATGTCCACTATTTGTCCAGAAGCTGGTGGCACAAGAGGCATGCGGCAGTTTTGTCCAGCTGTTAACACAACCCAGGTGGATATATCATTTCAGGGTCCCATGATCTTCTTGGAGACTTCAAAGGTCACTGTTAGGGATAGTCATGGTTTATTGTAGAAAACTTAAACATTTTAAATGCCATATTCAGCAGATCTCAGAAAGATTTGAGGATCACAATCCATTTAGGTACTCAAACTGTCTTCCTAGTTACCTGCTTCAGACTCAAACTTGAAAAAACATACAGGAAGCTAGACAAAGCTTATTTCTTGGATTATTCAGTACTCTCCATGACTACGAGTATCACAACAGAAAGTTTGTATATGCAAATAATCTTATAGGTTTTGAGATAATATTTATACCTTAAGAAACGTTTTAGAGAGTCAAATAAACACCAAAAGACTTTGAGATCAGTGGGAATAGAATAGTCCTTTATTTTTTATTTTCTCTGCTCATACCAGTTGGCTCTTCTAATATGAGACAGAGATTTTGGATTTCCCTTTAACAAGCATGCAGGGGATTAGAGAAGAAGAGAGCCACACTCCAACCCCAAAGGCAGCTTTAGTTTTAATTGACTTGGGACCACAGAAAGACCATTTGCCATTTTTATCTGTAGAGGGTAGCAGGGACAAGCGGAGGAGGATGAAACCACTTGTCAAATTTACTCTTTTTTTTCTTGGGACTCTATGATCTATTTTCTCCAGATGTCCCCTTTGTCCCGTGGTCTCCGGATTCCTTAGTTGGTTGCCTTTATTCCCCTGTAAAGGTAAAACGAAACCTGCCCCAGCCTTAACTCGTGTGTTCCATTCTTCCCAGGTTATATCTTTCCCAGGACAAAATAGTTTTTTGTTTTGTTTTGCTTTGCTTTGCTTTGCTTCGCTTTGATGGCCACAAATTTCAATTGAAATTTAAATAAATGTTTAAAAATTTTGAAACTAAATGTATCTTAGTATCTGTGGGTAAATACACCTATATTTCCCTTTCTCTTTCTCTATAAATTCAAGTTTAAGTGTGTCTATATTTAGATCCCAAAAGACATTCACTTTGAATCTCAGCCTACCTTTTGCAAGCAGCTTTTGAATTTAAATCACTATAATTTTTATTTGCCTCCCTCTGCCTCCCACATGGTGGGATTAAAGGTGTGAACCACTATCTGACTATGGATTTCTTATCATAGTTAGTCTTGTAGGGTTGTCCTGGTTTAATTTGGTTTTCCATTTCCCCTTAATTTTTAGTGTTAAGAGTAAACTTTCAGGTTTTTTTAAATGTGTAATCCATCATTTGTTTCATGACAAATGTTAATATTCTAGTCTTAATTAAACATAATATCAATTTGTCCACTATTTCACAAATGTAATCTGTAGTCCCTCAGTGGGATCCTTCTCAGATTATGCTAAAAAAAGGTGAAAAAGTCTGAAGAAGAAAAAAAAAGCCACAAATCCCCCAGGGGAAAACAAAACAAAACAAAACTAACAATTCCTGAGCAGGAAACCTCATCAATCCCTGAAGAGGAAAACCCACCAATCCCTGAGCTCCTCCCACCTGAGGACTTAAAATCCCACCAGTCCTCACCCTGGAAATCTCTGCCCTAGAAAGCTCCACACCTAAGAAACCCCACATAAAGGCTGTCTCTGCTCAGCGCCCTGCTGTCTTCTCCTGGGAGCAGAGGCAGCCAGCCCTGTGTTTCTCCACACCCTGAACCTTGCCAATAAATCTTTTATATGACTCATCAGAAGAAGCCAAGAAGCAATAACAGAAGGGAAGACGTGAAGAAGCGTGTTGGGGTTGAGGCTCCTGATCTCCTCGACTCAGCTGGCGATCCCTCGCCTGGGAGCTGCAACGCCTCTGCTGGAAAGGCCTCCTCTAAGAGCCATGTAGTTCCTGGGCTCCCCTGCCTCAAGATGCCCTTCCATTGGGACCATGTCCCACCTCAGAGCTGTGTGGTTCCTGGGCTTTGGAATCCCAGGACACCTTTCTATGTGAGCAGGAAGGCCAAGACGTTGTAATACCTTTCCTTCCATGGCGAAGCCTGCAAAGGACTCTGACTTCAAATGGATCCAATCTATCATGGTAGTGGGTGCCTTTATGACCATAGGATGAATTGCAATAACTGAGGATAAGGTTTTCCATGTCTCGTCAAATATCCAGATATTTTACTGGTCAGGGTTGCACGCACAGAGATGAACTTGCCGGCAGTCACAAAAGCTGCTCTTCGTTCCTGTCCCCACTGGAAAGTAGCTGCCTTTCTACTAACCCTGTAGAGAGTTTTTTAATAATCTGTAAATGTGGTGTGACTACTCTGGTGCACAAACATACCAGTTTGGAGCTGTATCTGAGTTTTGTCCCTGAGTGGTGGGATTGTAGGGATCTGCCCATCTCTGCTGGGATTAAAAGCACGGGCTCCTATGGCCAATTCAAATATTTTTCCTTAGCTCCAAATCACTCCAACTCTTAGGGACCTAGAAAACAAAAATTGAGCTGTAGTATTTACTTTAAAACATTTTAAATCTCTTCACTGTGTTTTTAATCCTAAACAACAAGAAATATCCTTTTTATTTAAAAACAAATCTCAAAACATGATGTCCAAGATGGTGTGGGTCTTGTGGTAATCTACATTCTAACACTCAAACATGGAATTAAGACACATGGTTTACGAAGACCCATTTTTAATTTCAAGCCAGTAATGTAAGTGTGTCTTTGGTAAAAATATCATTTGAAAATATTTTTTTGTGTGCTCAATCTAATGAAAAGCATTTGTTAGACTTTATAAATTACTTTGGACTGAACCATCACCCCTCCTTATTCAGGAGGGCTCTTCTGTTTGGGTCTAATCTTACTAACTGATGATATCTACAGTTTTTCTTCTCCTGTGGAAACAAAGACAAAACCTCATCCCCAACGTAACACATATCCCAGTTTCAATGCTGAGGTCAACACAGCTTTAAAATATACAGGCCGATTTATTTCAGAAGTTTTTCGACTATGCTGTCTCTCTACAGCTGCTGTTCTATTCTCATTAGCATTTAATTTTTTTAATTAATAAAGCACTGCGTAACCTATCCCTGAGGGTCTTTATTACCCCTTTGTTTTTTTAAGCATACCTTTTTCTTCTTTTTTTTAAATATTATTTAATTTATTCACTTTGTATCCCAGCTGTAGCCCCTCCCTTATTTCCTCCCATTCCTACCCTCCCTCCCTCATCTCCTCCCATGCCTCTCTCCAAGACCACTAATTAAGCATATCTTTTAAGGTGAGGTTAAATCTTTCTGTAACTGCTTGTCCTGTAGGGTTGTGTGGTATACCCGCAATATTCTTTATGTTGTAATATGAAAAAAAGTTTCATTTTACTAGAAATAAATGCTAAATCATTGTCACCCTTAATTTGTACAGGTATTTGCATAATAGCAATAACTTCTAATAAATGTGTAATTACTGACAGAGCATTTTCAGAACTTAAAGCAGGTGCCCATTGAAATTCTGAATATGGATGATATGATACATATACTTTAATTTTTCAAACTCTGTAAAATGAAACACATCCATTTCATTTCTTTGGGTACCTTTTGGGTTACTTCCTGAAGGTAATGGAGTTTGATTATACAAAGCACAGGTAGGACATTTCCCTACATTTGCCTTGGCTTGTTGCCAAGTGATAGAAAAATCCCTTTTAAACCTTTGCCATTAACATGGTATTTCTTTTATTTTTAATTTATTACAATTTATTCATCCTATATCCCAGCTATAGCCCACTCCCTCATCCCCCACCATGCCCCTTCCCCAGTCCACTGATAGGGGAGGTCCTCCTCCCCTTCCATCTGACCCTAGCCTATCAGGTCTCATCAGGACTGTATGCATTGTCTTCCTCTGTGGACTGGTAAGGCTGTCCCACCCCCCACCTCAAGGGGCGGTATTCAAAGAGCCAGCCACTGAGTTCACAACATAGCATTTCTTATGAAATTCTGAGGCTTCTAGCACACTTAATACTAATAGCTGATCATTTTCATCATAACCTTGTATGAGAGGGCCTGGTAGACTGTATGGGATCTGATATGTGTTATATATAATGGATGATTTCTATTTCTGATTACTTGTAGTTGAATAAATAGCAAAGTTAATTCTGATCATTTGAAATAATTCAGTGATTTCAATATGTGAAGTAACTCTGCACGCTGAGAGTCACTAACTATATTAAGAGAGTTGGGAAAATTTAATAATACCATTAGACTGGCATACAGCTCTGATTTTTAAAATTGAGTCATAAGGTGTTTGAGCCAATTTACTTATTTTTCTTGACCTGTAACATTCTTTTCCTGATTTATTTTCATTAGTATAGGAGCTCCAGAAATTGGTGTTCCTTTTACCATATGAGAGATCATCTAATTACTTTTTTTAATAGACTAAAGTCTCTTGCTTTAGGGATACTTGTTGTTAATCTCTCCCCCCACCCCAAATTACTGTAAGCTCTTTGTCAATGTTCATTTTCTGCACATAATGAGACAATTTCAACATTACTAAAAGGAACCATAATTTCTACTGGGTCTGTTCCTGCTCATTTTCCTTTCAGAAACCTTTTATAAACAGGTCTTTAATTTATTTAATCTGATTGTGTGCTAAGAATATCCATTCTAAAACACTATCTTCTCTCTGCATAAGAATTCCTATGGGAAAATGAGTAGAAGGCAAAATAACTAAAATACCATCAAGCTTTGGATCCAAGTGATTCATGCATGCATCCTGTAATTTCTTTTTTACCAGAGCCAATTCTCTCTCAGTTTAGCTAATAATTTTCTTGGACTACTTAAGTCCTTATCACCTTAGAAGGTTTGAAATAAATTACTTAGCTCTTGCATAGTTAATCCAATTTTGGGCCACAGCCAGTTATTATCTCCAAGCAATTTTTGAAAATCGTTAAGACTTTGCAATCGACCTCTCCTGACTTGTACTTTTTGTGGTTGAATTCTGTAAACCTCTCTTATATCCTATACAATTGATAGAATCTGAAGAGCCTACTCCTTTTGGATAGCAAAACAATAGCCATTTCTGTTTCAGGCCTAACAACCGTATCATCTCAGCTTGTTGCCGATATAGAAGAAAAGAATCTCTGTACAATGTCAGTTTGAACAAAAACTGTGTTAATGTGCAGCAGACTCTGTGGCCTTGTTGTTCCCAGAAATTCCTAAACCACAAGGCCAACTAGCCCCCAAATGCCGGGCACACTTTCAAGGCTAGAACTGCGAGTTAGCAAAGTAACTTGTCAGAGCTGACTACCCTGCTCCGCTGTGGCCCACAGCCTCCTGCTCTCATGTGAGCTCATTACAGTTTTCACCCTTTAAATATTCAATACAGCTTCCCCCCTCCCCAAACCTGACCACCTCCCTGAGCTCAGAAAAGAAAGCTTTCCCTTTTAAGCTTCTGAATCTGAAGTGAGTTTTCTCAACTTCCACTCTGATCCTGCCCCCTCCCCCCCAAAAATCTCCTTTTTCAGGAGCAATTTGTACTCCCCACCAAGGTAAAATTCTCTTTACTTCATCAAACATTTTCCCCCCTAAGGAATCTGCATCTGAATCAGCCAGTAAGATGGCATTCATATAATGATAAATTATAGACCGATGAAACGGTGTATGAATTATTTCTAGTAGATGTTATACAAAGTATTGGCACAAGGTAGGTCTATTTAGCATTCCTTGTGCAAAGACTTTCCAATGATATCTGCTTATTGGACAACTATTTTTATAAGTAGGTACTCGGAAAGCAAACCTATCCCTATCATGCTGATGCAAAGAGACTGTGAGAAATCAACCCCTCAAATCAATGACTATCAAAGGTCATGGCTTAGGTAACAAAGAAGTTTTGATCTCTGATCATTTGTAGCAGTTTGCCAAAATACTTGTGTTCTTGTCTCCCCTGAATCTTGTTTTATTTACTGAAGCTGTTTTGTCCTTGATTATAGCCAGTGCTGTGTGGTTTTTCACAACAGACACTGAATCTTTTAATTTCTCTGTGGATGAATTTCTCTAATGTTGTCAGGGAACGACTGAATCAAATTTTATATTGGAGCCTGTGAGATGCCTTCTAGGACATTTCCACATGCCAAAGGATTACTTAGTTGTCTCTTGTTGATCTGCATTCATGAGTCAAGAGGCAGCCTTTGCCACAATTCCTGCATACTGCAAAAGGCTGGGGACTTCTTTTTTCATTTTCTACAGAAAAAAAACATTGTTTCTAGGAATGCCTTACCTACAATCCCTTTTTAAATCACCTGGCTTACCACAATTAAAACATCTGACATTTTGATTTTTCTTAAAAACTTTTAGAAATTACTTCTCCTATCAGAGTCTCATCATAAATGTGAGATCCAATATCAACCATATTTCTTATCCATGTATCTACTGGTCCTGATCTTGCCTTTAAAGGTCTAATCACCCTTGTGCATTCTGAATTAGCCTTTTCAAAAGCTATAGATGTGATCGGTATTTATCTGACTTCTGAATCTGATATCATTCTATTTACAGCTGAAGTCACTCTTTGCAAAAAAAAAAAAAAATCAGTGAAGGCTTCTTCTGGGCCCTGTCTAATTTTAGTAAATAACACAGATCTATTTCCTGATTCTTCAAGCTTGTCCCAAGCATTTAAAGCTGCAAAACTACAAAAGTGACAAAGTATGGTCACTAATTTAAGCTGACTTTGTTGCTCAGCATATTGACCTTCACCTAGCAACTCGATCCTGGATAATATTAATACCTCTAGTCTTTTGTCATTGTTCTATAACCCTAGCTTCCTTTTTCCAAATGTTTGCCATTGTAACAAAAGACCAGCTTCCATTACTGATATAGCCAAATATTTCCAGTCTTGGGGGATAATTCTGTTCTGATTTGCCCATGATTTTAATATTTGCTTCACATAGAGTGAATGCACACCATATGAAAAGAGTGCTATCTTAAATCTTCTCAAATCCAATATGTCTGTAAGATTTGATTTACCTTATTCATAGCCTTGGGAGTGCCTATCATCTCCTGGTAGTTTTTGTATAGTAACTGGATACACTAAAGTTGGTTATCTAACAACCTTGGGTAGGCCCTCTTCAGTTTCATCATGCAGTGGGATGGGAGGTTCTTGTCTGTATTTCTCTGTCTGTGTCTGAGTAATTTTCTCATTTTTATTTATACATCTAAATTTTCTTCTAAGGCTTTTATCTTATCATTCCACTTCTAATATTTTTTTTATTTTCCTGTACGTCTAAAGCTTTTTTTTTCTTTGAGAGAGCACAGAAAGTCACTATGGCTATTAATATTAAGGATAAAATATGAAATACCTAAATGATAAGAATCAAAAATCAGTATTGAGCCTATTTTAATTAAGTCATTTATCTTTTCATTTTTTGCTTCTATTTTCAAGCCATCTAAAGTACTAGTATATAGGGTCCTAATGCCTTGTATTATTGTATTTTTCATGCTTAACTCTCTCCTTGAGAACTTCACAGATGACTTACCAAATCTGATGGCTTCTTAGTTTGTCTGCAGGTAACATGCTTTCTCTGTCTGGAGTGACAAATATTGTTTTTAATAAAATCTCAATCATTTGATCTTACCAATAGAGACTCAGGAACCAGATATTGGGGTGAAAGCTTGCTAGCTCAGAGAAAGCACCAGCTGTCCTTCCTCAGCACATGTCCCAGCGGGATAAAAGCGAAGTTCTCTCTCTCTACATCACCTTTAAAAACCCTTAAACTCAGTGTCCCTCCCTTCAACTTCCCATGCATCTATCAGTCCTCCCAACTTCCTCTTCCTATGTTTTTTTCCTGTGTTCACTCCCTGTCAACCAGTTGCTTGCTTCACCTCTTGATCTAGAGTTAACTTCATTTAATCCTGTTTACAATGTTCAAGCAGAAAGCCCTTGTATTAAAGGTGTGCACTATGGCTGAGTCACACCACAGCTAAAAACAGTGTTTATTTTCCAGTAGATAGCAAAATCATGGGGTTCACAGTACGAGCAAATATCCTGCAACAAGACATTTTCTCTATTAGTGATCAATGGAGGAAGGCCCAGACTATTACTATTGTTGCCATCTCAAGGCCGGTGGTCCTGGGTTTTATTTTTAAAAAAAAAGTGCAGGCTGAGCTAGCCATGTGAAGTAAGCCAGGTAAGTAGCAACCCTGCATAGCCTTTGCATCAGCTCTTGCCTCCAGGCTCCAGCCCAGCTTGAGTTTCTGTCCTGAATTCTTCCAGTGATGGACCATGATCTAGAAGTGTACGCCAAATAAACCCTTTCCTCCCCAACTTGCTTTTTGGTCATGATGTTTGCTCACAACAGAAACACTAAGACAAACCTCTAGTACTATCTTGACTAGATATGGAGAGATTGGACGACATTGTCTTTTTCTAGATTTTAATGGAAATAACTTGCATTTCTATTTAGGTTGATCCTCCCTGAATCTTTTGGATCAAGCCTTCGTGGTCATGGTAGGTGATAATATGATATATTTTTAATTTGGTTTGCAATTATTTTATTGAGAATTTTGCATCTATGTACATAAGGGAAAATGGCCTGTATTTCTCTTTGCTGGGTCTTTAAATGGTTTATGTGTCACAGTAGGTAATTGTGGCCTTTTAAAAATTGGATAATATTCTTTTTGTTTTTATTTTGGGGACTCATTTGAGGAGTATTGGCATTAATTTATTTACATTCTGGTAGAATATTGCCCTAAAACCATGTGGCCCTGAAATTTTTCATTGTTATTAGGATACTTTTAATTACTGCTTCTATTTCACTAGGGGTTATAAGTGTGTTGAAATTTCTGATCTGATCTTGATTAATTTATTTTTGTTTTTCTCCAACATAATATTTGGGAATTTCATACAATGTTCCCCAATCACACTCACTTCCCATTCCTCCCAGGTCCACCCTCCTGCCCTTGTGCTCCCCAACACTAAAAAGAAAACCTACCAAGTCCAGTTTGTGTTGCTCATATATACATTGGAGCATGGTCAAACTCCCAATGTCCAGCCCTTTAAAGAACACAGAGTCTTCCCCATCCCCCGCCTCCTGGGAGATGCCATCAACTGTGAAGAGCTATGCTTCAGCATCTTTATCACAAAATTTAAGAATGCGCTACAATAGCTTGCTTTGCTGACTGTTGTTTGTTTTTTTTAAGTGGGAGAGGAGGGCAAAACTAGCGCTTCTTTTTTTAAAAAAAAAACTTATACAATATATTTTATTATGGTTTTCCCTTTCCCAACTCATCCCATCTACTCGCCATATCTCCTTTTCACCAAACTGTGTTCTCGCATTCTCTCTCTCTCTCTCTCTCTCTCTCTCTCTCTCTCTCTCTCTCTCTCTCTCTCTCAAACAAAACAAAACAAAACAAAACAAAAATTTAAAAAAAGCAAGACACCAGACAAATCCCTACAAAAAAAAATGTAAAAATGAAAGCTAACAGTTTTGTCTAGCATGCTCAGGGACTCTGGTGAGGATGGAGCCAAGATGAAGGAGTACTCATGGGAGTCCTGTCCCTGGCTGGTTGTGGATGACTGTCATGGTGCCTTTATCATGGCTAAAACAAGTGGTGACAGCTTTCAAGCCATCGAAGGTTTTTGAAAACCTCCAGTGGGAGTAAAGAGACGAGAAGGGGGCTTTCCAGCTCCACAATCGAAAGGTAGCTTTCAGTTTGGAGAGGAGTTTTACCGTGGTTGACTATATCATATGACTCAAGAAAGAGGGAAGATCTCTGGAACTCTGTCACTCATGGTGCCTTAACAGCAGAAAGAAAATGACTGGTGGCCATGGTTGGGTCAGCTGCAGTGGGTGGCATTCTCCTAAATTTAATTTAAAAACTGTGTGTTTGTGGCTACCCTGGGTGGCACAGAACTTCCAGGACAGCCAGGACTACATAGAGAGACCCTGTCTTGAAAAAAAAGAAAGAAAAGAGAAAAAGTTGAGGGGACATGATATTTACGACAATAATTCCATCACTTGGGAAGCTTATGTAGGAGGATCCAAGTTCAAGCCCAAACTTGACACCAGACTCAAAAAAGTCAGAGAACAAAAATATTTGTTGTTTTTAATGTGTTTCAAGTCTCCTGAGGTTGCTTTTAAGATTATGCTGTGGGCCAGCTTTACCAAACAGAATAGTTTCCTGCGTGTGTTAGGGTCGATATGTGGCCTTCAGAAGGCACGGTGTGAAAACATTTCATCTCAGTGCTGTGCACACAGTAAATACATAATTAGTAATTAAAATTTGATAAATTGTGGGGCTTTTAATTATAGGAATATACATATAAAATAATGATGAAAATATCATTGTATGCATGTGTTTCAGTGGCATGTAAATACAAGCGTAATGTTTAAAAATCAGCATTCTATGTACTCAGAATGTTATCAGCTAGGTGTGACTGTAATCTCAGCACTCGGAAGACACAAGCAGGATTGTGATTTCAGTGCCAGCCTGTCAGTACAATGCCAGCCTGTCTCAAAACAACCAATTATCACCACTGACAGGAAGTCTATACTCACTAAAAATTAACTTCCCACAATGCAGTCACTCCTGATGAGAGCTGATAGACTGGGATCAGAAGGAAGGAGAGGAAGACCTCCCCTATCAGTGGACTTGGGGAGGGGCATGTGTGGAGAAAGGGGAGGGAAGGTGGGATTGGGAGGGGAGGAGGAAGGGGTGTATGGGGGGATGCAAAGTGAATAAAGTGTAATTAATAAAAATTAAAATAAAAATATTTTTTAAAATTAACTCCCCTTTATCCCTACCCTCAACTCCTGATAATCATAATTCCACTATCTGAATTTGTCTATTTGAGGTAACTCATAAGCATGGAATCATGCAGACCCATTTATCAGTCCACTCATACTGTAAATTCTTTAATTTTGTGTCTGAATACTTTCTTGTATGCATGTAACAACTGAAACTAATTCATTCAATTATTGATGGTCACAAGCTGTCTCCAACTTTCAGCACCGGTGAATTATGCTGGAGAAGCACATATCTATTTGAGTCAACACTCCCCTCCCAAATAAAAACAAAAAAAGGCAAAAGGTCAGTAAGACAAAAACAAAATGCACAAACAAGGCAAAACAAAACCAGAAAGTCCATAGCTTTGAGCTTGTTTTGTGTGGGGCCTGCTTGGAATATCATTTACATAACCACTGACACTCTGTTGTAGAAAACTGATTTTCCTTTTCCAGGCGGCATCAATAGCTTCTTGGTTAGGGGTGGGATACTGAGCCCACTTATCCTTGTCAGTGCTGGGACCCCATCTGGCTTGGACCTGTGCAAGTAGGTCTTGTGTGACTGTCACAGTCACTGTGAGCTAATACATGCATCAATCCTGCTTCCTTGGAGTCAATTATCTTTGTGTATTTTGTCTTTATGCTGACACAGCCTGTCCTCACTGTGATGTATTTTAGTAGTGAGGAAGACTTTATAATTTTAATTTTCAGTATTTCAGTTAGTGTTTATTCAGTATTTCTACCTCTTTATTAAATTCCTTTTTACATAGAGTGTGTCAATCTTATTTCGATCAGTTAAGATTTCTCTTGGGAGTATATTTTTCCCAAACTATTTCTTTGCGTTGAGTATAATTAAAGTTAGTTTTTAATTATTTACATTCATTGGATGTCATTACTGCAAAATTTATAATTAGGGGTTTGCCTTTTCAGAGAAATTGTGCTTCTACATTGGGACTTGCACGTCTAGACAGATCGCTGGTTGGGTTTTTTCTTCTTTATGTCAACTGTGCCTTACTCGGAGTGTTACACTGCCCGCAGGTGTTCCGTTGTTTTCACGAACAAGACTCATGCATCATGTCCATGATGTGTTTACCAATGACTAGTGAAGCCAGAGACCCCTGGCCACTCAGTCTTCACCAGGATGGGTTGGTCTGGATATTCTAGGGTATGCTATGCTCATCAGGAGTAAAGCTATCGCTGCTGGGAAGGGCTAGGGCTTCCCAGACATAAAGCCTCTGCCTAGAAAATGAGCCAAGGGATAGATGCTTCAAAGATGTGTTGTGTATGCTGAAGCAGTTGGTAGGATGGAGCCCACCAAGCTTTGCTTGCCTAGGTTGGAGGCTCCCACACATCTAACCCACCCAAAGGGGAACGGGATAAGACGAAACTCTCGGCTATACTGTGCTTGTGGGGGTAATGTGAGGCTGGAGATTTTCAGGTACAGCCCTTACCTGGGTACTGAGGTGGGTTGAAGTCTCCAGGTTCAAAGTGTTCACTGGGGCTGAAGCCTCCTGGGTATACAGCTGTCACATGGGCAATGAACAAGCTGGAGTCTCCAAGATAGGCAGCCCTCACCTTGGCGACAAAGAATAGATCCAATCATGTGTTCTAAGCTTAGCAAACTGACAGGTTGGGGTGGAAATTCCCAGGTACAATGTGCTTGTTAGGGAAATGACTCCAGCTGTGTTCTAATCGTGCCATGTTCACCGAGGTGGTGAGGCTAAAGCCTCCAGGGCACGCAGACCTTCGGCAACAATGGGGCTGCCGTCTCTTAGGCGCGCTGTGCCCCCTGCACGCTCCAGTTTCTCATTTGCACATGGTCTCTGATGTCAAGTCAAGATTGGGTTCTTACAGAAAGGGTTCTTGCTTCTCATCCATCAATTCTCTGTTGATAGAACGGTTACCACATTCCGTACTCCAAAATGATTTCTCATGTGTGTGAATTTTGGGATGTTAAGTGTGTTTTGACTTGCATGAGTAAGCTTTTCTAAATGCTTTAAAATAATATCTTATTTGTGCAAGTGTTTTACCCACATACATGTATGGGCGCTGCATGAGAGCATTGCCCATGGAGGCCTTTGGAACTAGATTTACAGACAGTCCTGAGCCATACTGAAGCTGGGAATCCAAATGAAGTCCTCTGGAAGAACAGCCAATGCTCTTAATGGCTGAGCCAACTCTCCAACCCCATTCCTGTATGTTTTAGCATTGATACGGTGTGTTACTTAACTTTTTTGTGGCTTTCATAAAATATCCTGACACAACAAATTTTAAAAAGGGTTTATTTTGGCTCGCAGTTCAAAGGTAGAATACATCTGAGCAGGGAGTTACAGTGCCAGGTGCAGTGAGAATTTTGGTTTCTTTCAAAAAACAGCCACATTACAAGAATATGTTTTCATTTTAATCCCAGGTCTGGGGATACGGGACTGCTTAACTGCATCTGACTATGATTTGCCTCGTTCTCTGGCAAGGATGTGGTTTTGCCAGCTGCATTTGACATTCTGTGAAGGTATGACATTTAGAATCCTGGGAACTTTTCAAAAGATATAGAAACGCTAGAGCCCTGGTGGCTGGCTGGCTGGTTGGTGGCTGGATGCTGTTGGTTTGGGTTTGTTAAGTAGTTGGGAACAAAGAAGAAACAAAAAGAAATTAGATATCCCGACAGTGAAGATCAAACTTGCCCTACGCTCTACACCCCTAATCAGCAGAAAGTAATCTAACAGTAACAATGACCCCTTTCCTCTCTATAATGTTTTTCTTTCTTAGCTAGTGTTAGGGAGTTGAGGGGGTAGAACAAAAAGGGTTGAGAAGAGTAGAAGAAAACAGAACCTACAAAGGAGCAAATTCCAGTTACAGGCAGGAGCTTGAGCTGGTCCAGTGGCCCCCACACTCAAGAAACGGAGACCAGTGAACGCTCCTTCGAGCCGTCTTTCTCCTTTGCATGTAGTCTAGACCCCAGCCCATGGGATAGTACTGCAAACATTACAGTACGTCTTCCCGTCCCAGTAAACTTAAGAAAACCTCTCCCAGATATTCCCAGATGTCCCTCTACCAGGTGATTCCAGATCCTGCCAACCTGGCGATATTACTGTATTACAATATTACAACCACAACTGTATTCCTTGTCAACCTGACACAGTTATCACTAGTGAGCCATAACCTTTGCTCTCTTGTGCCCATAAGCTGATGGCCATTCCATAATGTAAAGTGTGTTGGGTCCAATAGCAAAATTCCTATTCTTCAACAGTTTCAACACTGTTTTAACATCTGAAGTCCAAGTTTCATCTGAAACACTCTTTCAACTGTGAGGTCCCTTAATATCGAAAAGCAAGTTACATGGTCCCAATACATAAAAGCATAAAGTAAACATTTCCATTTCCAATGGGGAAAACTGGGGCTGAAATCCAGCAGAGAAAACAAAAAATCTTGCTCCATGTCCAGAGCATTTGAGACTTGTAATAGAACCATCTGGAATCCAAAGTGCTTGAGACACCCCATCCTTCTGTCTCTGCTGCCTGTAGCACATACAACCACGCTTAGGCTGGTCCCACTCCATGCCTGTAGCTTTCCTTTATGGGTGACTCCATGGTCCTGGCATCACTTACATACTGACTCTCCATGGCAAGTTAGAGTTCACCTTCCCATGCCATGCAGTAGGCACTCAGAGCCTCCTGTAGAGACTCCAGCCCTGGCATACAATGCCTAGCCTCAGCTGCTCTCTGAAACACTGGAGCAAGTCTACCTGATCCCATCAATACTGCATCTTTCACCACAGTGAAAAGATGCAATCACATACACAAAGCCTCCAAGAGCCGCTGCTAAGTTAGAGCTGTAAAATGTCTTCCTGGACTGCAGTTACCCCTCTCCCAGAGCGTTGTTTACAGAATCACTTCCCTAGGGAGTTATCTGCAAGAAGCAGGGAATCCCTTCAGCTGAATTCTCAGTCCAGGTTCTTTCCTTTCAATAAATCTGCATTTTCACAAGCTGAAGCCTTTGAGAGGCGCAGCAGGGCACTCCTGGCACATTTCTTATTGTTCTGGAGACAGAACACTGTGTTGCTCTTTTAAAAAGTAGAGCCTTGTTTTCCATAAATGCCTTGCCTGCAGCTGGTGCCTTGCTTTAGCTTTCTTAATCCTTGATAAACTATGAGTTTTAATCACGTTTGTATTTATCTTCTGTCCTGCGAAACTTTTCCATTGTAAACTTTGGTAATGCACTCCTATTTGGAAATGTTCTTCACTCAACCAATCAGCACATTTCCTTTAAATTAACATTTACTCAGCTCTCAGCTCACAGGTAGAATAAAGCCAGATTCCTGGTACAGAATCATACAAGTGGTCTCCAGCCCAGTTCATGAACAGCGCTGGTTGCCCTCCGCAGCCTTCTGAGCCACGCCTCCAGTCTGTACTTCTCTCTGCCTCATGGTACTATAAACTCCCACCACAATGGCCCATTAAGCTTTGCAGCATAGCATTCAAAAGTTTTATTACCCCAAAGTTCTAAAAATTTTCTACATTCCTCATGAAAACAATTGCCAATGGCCTAAGAATCATACAGTCAGGTTTATCAGCAATGGCCTCATCTCTCAGAACCAATTCCGTGTATTAGTAGTTACGTTTTGCTGTTGCTCACAGTACTTTGCCCACGAAGTACACTCTTAAATGGTCGAGAACTCACTGTGGCAGGAGCTTGAGGCATTTCGTCAAGTGACATCCAGACAGGAGCAGAAAACAACAAATGCTCAGGCTTAGCCTTTCTCCTTTGTCATGTAGTCCAGAACCCCAGTCTACAAACTGGTGACACCCCTATTCATGCAGCACATAACCCCAGCCCAGGGAACGGTGACACCCATTTCTATGGAGGATCTTCCCACTTCAATTAACCAAATAATGATAATCAATCTCAGACATCTGAGGCTAACTTAATCTAGATAATCTTTCACGGGCATGCCTACAGGCCTGTCTCCCACATGACTCCACATCTTGTCAAGCTGACAATCAGTGTTAAATATCACATAGGGTTTCTCATCTGTATGAGTTCTTTGATGCTCAGTGAGCTCTGACTTAGAAGAGAATCTTTCCCGACATTCTTTACATTCATAAGGTTTTTCATGTGTGTGAGTCCTCCGATGTTGATTGAGGTTTGACTTACAATAGAAAGTTTTGCTACAGTCTTTACACTCATAGGGTTTTTCACCTGTATGTGTTCTCTGATGTCGAGTGAGGTCTGACTTTTGGAAGAAAGTTTTCCTACATTCTTCACATTCATATGGCTTCTCACCTGAATGAATTTTTTGATGTTTTACAAGGCTTGACTTACAATAGAAAGCTTTACTACAGTCTTTACATGCAAAAGGTTTCTCACCTGTATGAGTTCTTTGATGCTGATTGAGGTTTGACTTACAATAAAAAGCTTTACTACAGTCTTTACATTCAAACGGCTTCTCTCCTGTATGAGTTCTTTGATGCTGATTGAGGTTTGACTTACAGTAGAAATTTTTCCTGCACTCTTTACATTCATAGTATCTCTCCACTGTATGCGTCCTTTGATGATTAATAAGTTCTGACCTACAGTAGAAGGATTTCCAACATTCGCTACATTCATAGGGCTTCTCTCTGGTATGAGTTCTTTTCTGATGCTCAGTGAGGTTTGACTTAGAATTGAAACTTTTCTTACATACATTACATTCAAAGGGCTTCTCACCAGTATGAATCCTATGATGCTGATTGAGGCTTGACTTGGAGCAGAAAGTTTTTCTACATTCTTTACATTCGTAGGGATTATCATCTGTATGAGTTTTCTGGTGATTAGCAAGGTCTGATTTATAGAAGAATGTTTTCGAGCATTCATTACATTCAAAAGGCTTTTCCCCACTATGAGTTGTTTGATGTCGGGTAAGATCTGACTTACAATAAAAAGTTTTAGTACATTCTGCACACTCATAGGGCTTCTCTCTGCTATGAGTTCTACTCTGATGCCGAATGAGGTATGACTTACAGAAGAAAGTCTTACTACATTCTACACATTTGTAGGGTTTCTCTATGCTATGAGTTCTTCTCTGATGTCGGGTGACGTCTGACTTACAGTAGAAAGTTTTCCCACATTCTATACATTCATAGGGCTTCTCTCTGCTATGTGTTCTTCTCTGATGTCGAATAAGGTTTGCCTTCCGATGGAAAGACTTCCCGCATTCTTCACACTCATAGCGTCTCTCACCTGCATGAAATGTCTCTCGTACACTGAGTTGGGACTTCCAGGGGAAAATTTCCCAGCACTGTGGAGATTCATAGAGTTTCTGACCTATATGAAATCTCTGATGTTGAGTAAGGGTAGACTGGTAATAGAAAGCTTTTCTACATTCCTCCCATCCAAAGGGGTTCTCATATGACTGAGATGTCTGACTCCCGGTGTGCTGTGAATTCGGATAAAACGTCTCCACACATTCTTTATATTCATATGTTTCTGACCCTCGTTGAATTTTCTCTTGAATCTGTAGTTCTGCCTTGAGACAGAAGAGTTTGTTACATTCCTTATAACCCATGAGACTATTCACCAATATCTGCTTCCTAATATTCTGAGGCCTTATTTCTTAATGAAAATTCTCTCACAATCACTGTATTTGGAGTTCTGCTCTCTGCGTATTTCATATTCTTTACTGAGTTTAGTCTTGCTTCCAAATGTTATCCCATATGCATTAGACTCAAAACTTCCCTTTCTTACCTAAGCCATGCCTTGGACAGTAAATGCTACATCACCCAAAGGATTCCCATATTCACAGAACTTTAATTAGGGGTCTCCCCTATATGAAACTTGTTATGTATCAATAAAATTAGCTTTTAATGGAAGGGTGTCAATGACCTCAAATAGTAAGAATGCACTGCAAAGTTTGGTTCTAACGATGGAGTCTAAGAAGACCCACAGTATCAGTTAGATTAAAATTATCAGGTTCTTTTCCAGCCTGCGTGTTATCAAGCTCATTGTGGAGAGTTGGTATAGTCTGCCATGGATTAAGTTCCTGATTACGTAAAGTACTCTTTAATGTTTAGA
>CM053753.1:32376424-32413013 GCA_028658305.1 Pachyuromys duprasi | reverse complement strand
TTGGTATAGTCTGCCATGGATTAAGTTCCTGATTACGTAAAGTACTCTTTAATGTTTAGACTTTATATGTGGTACAGCATATACAAAATGTTACGTACTTCAACCATCTGTTCATATGATGCAATGCCACTGGTGACTTCCACTTGCCACAAGTGTGGCTCTTGATTTCCCAGGCCACTTACATCATGGACATCTAAAATGATATTGAAAACAAACAAAAAACAAGGACTATGAATCATATAAGAATTTTTAGGCAATTCAAACATGTACATAGTGTCTTTGTATCTTTAAGGCATATGTTTTAAAATATTCGCTTATAAGTGTATATAAGTATATATATGTATACATACATATTTACATACATATATATATATATATTTACATACATATATATACGTCTTCAGTGAGTTAATTCAACAACAGGCATTTTAGGGCTTACTCAGTTTTCTTTGAGCCTTTGCTGTGCTCAGCTGTAGATTTCCACATCAATTTTGATCTGTCATTTGTCCTTTGTTCCACTTCTTTAATATATTTTCTGGACCTGTAGTGCTATTCTACACTGAACCTCTTTTGCATGTGAATTAATGGTTGTCTGTATTAGTTTCTTTAAGGATGCAAGTATAGTAGAGTTCTCTCTTATAAGCAAGAATAAAGACTAGGAAAAGGATTACTATGCATGTGTAATTCAATGAATTTACTTTATCCTGAGACACAGCCAAATATGCACTTATGAAAATTTTCTGCCTAAAAAAAAATGAAAGCACCTTTTTTCAAATACTTCATTTAGTCTATCCTAAGTTTTGTACATCTCTTTGACTGCCTAGATTTACATGGGCTACATAAAACAATGATTTATTTTTTGCTTGCATAAAACCGCTTGGAGACTAATTCAAATATCCTATTTTTCCCCTAGAGTAAAATCACTAGCAATATAGTAAAAATATGTCAAGAGAAGGAAAGTAAACAAATTCTCAAAGAAGAATTTTATCTGTGTCCACCACTATTAGGCTACTTAGGATCAAAGTTAAGTTTAATTTTTTTCTTTATTGTCAGCTCAACCTCGGTGCTACATACTGGCTGACATCTAGGATGGTTAATGGTTTGTGATTAATTTTTGAAAGCTGTCATCTCTGGTCAGAGGAGCAGACAGACTAACTGCAGATCTTAACCTCTCGCTCAAATCCTCCAAATCTCAACCTCCATTTTTATCTCCAGTTCTGCGGCAGATCCCATCTCCAGCACATCACACATATCTTCTCTTAATCTCCTTTTCCCAACTCCCTGTTTTAGCCCAGCCCCAAAAGGCAGCATGCACTCCCTGGGACCCCACAGGACATAGACCAGGAAAGGAAGTAGGAAGTAGGCTAAACTCAGATACTCACTCCATCCCCATTTCTCCAAGTCCAACCCCCCAGGCTCATTCCCAGCTCTGTAGCCAACCTTCTGTGGTGGCCTCTTCTTGATCTCTGCCTCAGTCCCAGAGTACTAAGCAGATCCTAGTGGGATACCCTGCTTTGCTCCCTCCTGTGGACCCCTCAGTCCCTCCCAAATCCATCCCCATTCCTTAGTGTCAGCTCCAAGTACCTAGAAACACATTTTACCTAAAACCCAGAAGGTCACAACTATCAGGATCCAAGCAGAATTTCCAACCAGGCAACACACAGCCACCACACTCTCCTATGACCCAGAAAGGGAAATAGAAAACATGGAGCAAATCACTTGCCCAACAAAGATAAGACCAGATATTAGCAACTAGAATTATAATCTTCCCAATACCAGATGCCTATAGGACAGAGTAAACATATAATCAAGAACTACCAGGACAATATGTCTCCACTACAGGCCAGCAAGCCTACTCAGGCAGGCCCTCAGTATTCCAACAAAGCTGAAGAACAAGAAAAGGACCTTAAAGTAGGGTTTGTGAATATAATAGAGGTCCTTAAAAAGTATATTTACAAATCCATTTTTAAAATCCACAGAAACAAACGCATACAAAAGAAGTGGAAGGAAATAAATAAAAACAATTTGAAAATTAAAAGTGGAAATAGACTCAATAAGGGAAATCTGAACCAAGAATTTGGACATTAAAAATTTAGGCTCTTGAACAGGAACCTCACAGTCAGAGTCAAGACTCACCAACAGAGTACAAAAGATAGAAGAGAGTTTCAGGCACTGAACACATGACAGAAAGAATGGATACAATAGTCAAAGTGTTAAATTAAACAAAACAAAGCAACAACAACAAAAAAAAACCTTCTAACACAAAACATGCAGGAAATGTAGGGACATTATGAAAAGAATAATAGGAATAGAGGAAGGAGAAGAATCACAGGGGAAAGCCACAGAAAATATTTTCAACATAATCATAAAAAGTATTTGCCTAACCTAAGGAAGGAGATGCTGATCAAGGTACAAGAAGCATACAGAGCACGAAATGGACCAGAAAAGGAGTCCCCTCAGCACCTAATAATCAAAACCATAAATATACAGAACAGAGAAAGAATATTAAAAGCTCCAAGCGGGAAAATGGAGTGACACATACAGGCAGAAGTGTTCGAATTATACCTGACTTCCCCATGGAGACTCTAAAAGCCATAAGGCCACAGATGTGCCAAGGACTCTAAGACAGCACAGACGCCAACCCAGACTACTATGCCCAGCAAAACTTTCAATTACCATAGATGAAAAAAATAAGACATTCCATGATAAAACCAAATTTAAGCAAATATCTATCCATAAATTCAGGGCTACAGAAGGTGCTAGTAGGAAAACTCCAACCTGAAGAGACAGACTACACACAAGAAAACACAGAGAATAAACAGTCCCAAACCAGCAAAGTCAAAAAAAGAAACACACACACACATATGCATGTGCTTGTGCACACACAAACACCAGCAGCAGCAACAACAATCATAAGGCAACAGGAATCCACAATCCCTGCTCATTGATAACTTTCAACATCAATGGTCTCAGTTCACTACTAAAAATACCGTATTTAAAAAGAGGATCCATCTATCTGCCACATCCAAAAAACACACCTTAACATCAAGGATAGACATCACCTCAAGGAGAAACGATTAGAAAAAGATTTTCCAAGTCAATGGACCTAAGAAACAATCTAAGGTAGCCATTTAATAAACTTCAAAACATAACTAACAAGAAGAGATAGGAAAGAATACCCCATAGGCATCAAAGGAAAATGCATTGAGAGGGCAACATTTCAATTCTTAACAACTATACACCAAACACAAGGGTGCCCAAGTTCATAAAAGAAACACTACTACCGCTTAAGCCAAACACTGACACATACACACCCTCTTCTTAGAGCCTCATGAAACACTCTCATGAAATACTCAGACACAAAGCAAGTCTCAACAGATAACAGAAAGGTTAAATAACACCTTGCACCCTATCTGAGCACCCTGGATATGAACAACAACAGAGACTCACAGAAAGTTTGCAAACTCATGGAAACTGAGCAACTCACTACTTAATTAAAGATGGGTCAAGACAGAAATCACAGATTTTCTAGAACTGAAAGAAAATGAAAACATTACCAAAACTTATGGGACATAATGAAGGTGATTCTAAAAGGCAAGTTCATAGCCCTAAATACCTACATTAAAAACTTGTTTTTGAAGAGATCTTATACTAGTAAAAAGCTCTAGAACAACAGCATTGAAATCATGCCCAAAAGGAGCAGATGGCAAGGAATACAACTCAGGGCTGATGTCAATAAAATAGAAAGGAACAAACAAAAAAGAGAAAAAAAAACAATACAAAGAATCAACGAAATAAGAGTTATTTCTTTGATAAACATCATAGGGAAAAACAACAATCACCAAGAAAATCATTCCTCCACCAAATTGAAAAATAAAAGATAAATCAATAACTTTCTCAATTATAGCAGTTCCCAAAGTCAAATCAAGATCAGATAAGCAACTTAAACAGACTTATAACCCCTAATGAAATCAAAGAAGATATTAAAAGTCTGCTACACCCCCCCCAAAACAGACTTTCAAAGACTTAATGTCAGTAGTCCTCAAACTGTTTCACAACATTGAAACAAAAGGTCCATGTGCTCACCCCTTTTAACAAAGCCACAGTTACCCTGCCACCAATTCTACGTCAAGTCTCCCAAAAGACAAATTTCCCTTATAAACATCGATGGGAAAGTCTCAATAAAATACTTGCAAATGAATCCAAAAACACATCAAAAAGTTCATCCACACTGATCAAGTAGGCTTCATCCCAGAGAGGCAGAGATGGTTCAACATGTAAATCAATGACTGAAACCCACCATATACACTAACTGAAAGTTTTGAAAATGCAAAAGAGGCAGAAAACAGTTTGGTCATGATAACGTCCTGAATGATCTAAGGGTATAAAGGACATAACTAAGAAAAGCAGTTTACAGCAAACACATAGCCAACATCAAATTAAAGGGAGAAAAACGGAAAGCAAATTCCAATAAAATCAGGAACCGACAAGACTGTCCCTCTACATACCTATTCAATACAGTATTTGAACTCTTAGCTGAAGCATAAGGCAACTGAAGGAGATCAAGAAAAAAATGGAAAGAAAAAAGTCTAAGCATTTATATTCACAGATGATATGATAGTACACATAAGTGACCCTAAAAATTCCACTGGGAGACTCCTAGAGCTGATGAACACTTTCATCAAAGTAGCTGGATACAAAATTAACTCACAAAAATCAGCAGCCCTCCTATATACAAATGAAAAACAGACTGAGTAAGAAATCAGGAAAACAACTTCCTTCACAAGAGCCTTAAATAATGTAAAACACCTTGCAGGAACTAAAATCAAGCAAGTCAAAGACTTAAGTGATAAAAAAAAAAAACCTCGACACTGACAAAAAGACTGAAGAAGATATCAGAAGATTAGAAGATTTTGCGTTCTCATGAATATGTAGAAGTGTAGTAGAAATGGCCATGCTACTATAATAAATCCACAGATTCAATAGAATGCTCCTCAAAATTCCAACCTTGAAAGGACACTTATCAACTTCATATGGAAACACACAGACACACATACAGAGAGAGAGAGAGAATAGCTAAAACAACCCTGAATAATAAAAGAACTGCGGGAGGTATCACCATTTCCAATTTCAAGTCATTATGGAGATACAGTAGTAACAACTGCGTTTTATTGGCACATAATCAGAAAAACTGATTGATGGAATCAAACGGAAGACCTGACAGAAATCCACACACCCACAGGCATCTGTTTTTTTTATAAAGGGGCCAGAAATACACAACAGAAGAAAGAAGTTTCTTCAACAAATGGTGCTTGTCAAAGAATCCAAATAGATCCATACTTATCACCCTGTGGATCAAAGACTTCACCATAAAACCAGAAACACTGAAATATATAAAAATAATAGGAGCAGATGAGATTGTTGAATGTGCTCTTGAACTATAAAACTATTGTCATTCTCAAATATTTTCATTCATTCATATAGAATGCTGTATATTGATACAGAAATAAAGTCATTTTGATACAAGGATATAGAATTTTATATAATGAATCAAATTTAAGGTTATTTTTGATAAACACATGTATGTATGTTTCTACTCTAGTACGAGACACTGGACCTATACAACTCACAAATGTAAGGTTTACTTCCAGTCCTGCTAAACGCTGCTATTACAAACTGTTTAGGATAATTAACTTATACAAGATAATGGTTAATTGATCAGACCCATGGTCACATCAGACACTATCTAGTTTCTCACAGAAATACACATCCTAGGTTGAACAGACAGTAAATATCTAGAAACGAGCAACGTTTGCCTATTCATGACAGACAGAAAGACAGACAGACAGAAAGACAGATAGATATGATTATACACTATTTAAATATTAGTGTAGATAGATAGATGATCCACAAAAACTTCAGAGACCTACAGAATATGGCACTTAAAGATATTTGTTTATTAATCTAAGACCTTTTTGACCTGAGACATGTCAACTCCAGGTAACACCCCAGCCTACCTCAGTGAAGATGATGAGCATCATAAACTCTCCTTTTGGAGACAGCTTCATTAATGGCAAGCTAGCCACTAGACAAAAACGTCCCAGCTCTCTCTACAGATAATATGCTCTCCAAAATGGACAAGACTTGGACACAGGCTGACTTGACTGCCAACCTCTGCCATGACAAGGAAAGCAGGTCCTTCCTATTTCTTGCTTCACAATTATGTCTGCCAGATATACTAAGCACTAAAGATGATGCTCCAATGTTAGAGAGAGAGAATGGGTAACTGACCAGGCAGTAAACTGTCTCCATTATCTCTTAATTTTGGAAGCTGCTGGCCTGCACTTTCTACTTAAGTATTAATTTTATTCCTTCTCAAGTCTTTGATTGGGATGGAGACTATATAGTTTCACAGTTAGGCTTAAGTTGTTTAGGATTTAAGAAAATGTTTCAAGGTCTAGAAAGATCTTTTAAGTTGATAAATACAAGATATGACAGAGAATGATTTAGGTACAAAAATTTAGACTCACCTAGATAGCATAGATAGTATTTTTTCAAGGTTACCAAACACAAATGAGCTAAACAATTTTGATTAACTTTTAGATATGGCTCTTTTGATTGTTACATAACCGTTCCTACTGTATGTAGTTTATTATAAATAGATAAACTGTGTGCAAAAACACAAACAAAAGAAAACGAACAAACAGAAACACTGAATGTGGTAGAAGAGAAAGTAGGGAACAGCCTTAAACTCACTGACAGAGGAAAAGCCTTTCTGAACAGAACACCACATTAGCCCAGGCTCCAAGATCAACAATTAGTGGGACCTTATGAAGCTGAGAAACTTCTGCATGACAAAGGACACTGTCATTGGACAAAGAGGCAGCCTACAGGACAGGAAAAGATTTTCACCACTACACATCTGATACAGGCCTAACAGTCAAAACATGGAAGGATCGGGGGAAAAAAACAAAAAACACCTAGGTATCAAGGAAACAAATCACTGGGTATAGATCTAGACAAAGAACTCTCCACAGAGGAAACTCAAATGGCTGCCAAACACGTAAACAACTGTTCAATACCCTTAGTCTTCAGGAAAATGCAAATCAAAATTATATTGATATTTTTATCTCACACCTGTCAGAAAGGCTAAGATCAATACACAAGTGATAGCTCATGCTGGCAATGATAAGGAGCAAGGGGAAACTCCTCCAGTACTGATGGGAATGCAAACTTGTACAGCCACTGTGGAAATCAGTGGTTCAGAGGAAGATGGAAATTGGTCTACCATAAGAATGGGCTGTACCACTCTTAGGTATATACCCAACGCTGCTGCTCTATGCATAATAACTAAAAACTGTAAGCAATTTAATGTCTTTCAACAGAAGACTGGATAAGGCAAACGTGGTACATTTATACAATGGAGTATTACTCGGCTGTTAAAAAGGCATCATGAAATTTGGAGGTAAACAGATGGTACTAGGAAAATCAACGCGAATGAGGTATCCCCGATATAGAAAGACAAATCCGATATGTATTTGCTTCTATGTGCACACTAACTGTTAAAGCAACAACCAAGCCACAATCTGTCAAACCAGAGGTTAGGTATAATGCAAGCACTAGGGGATACAGATAGACTTCACTAGGAAGAAAAATAGAATTTATAGTTATAGAGGGATGGGGGGACTGGAATGGGGTGATCATGTGGGAATGGGAACGGGTAAGGGATGAGGGATGGAATACAGGCAGAGTCAACCAAAATTAATGGCCATTTGAGGAGTAGTATAGAAACCTACTACAGTAGAAGCTTCTAAAATAAGGTGCACATATGAAGACGGCCTGGATGAGACTGCCAATCAGGAAAACAGAGTCCCAAGCGGCCCTCTCTAGTAACAGAAATGAAGCTTCCAGTACTGGAATTGGGTTACATCTAATTGAGTTGCTGGTCAAAGGGGGTACCAAGGAAATCCCCAAACGACCCAGGCTGCTGTCCAGACTATAGGTTGCTCTCCACGGACAGCAAAGCCCTTGTGGGGCAGGTGAACTGTGCAGCTGGGGAGCTGGCCCAGAGCAAGGGTGAGATCCAGTCGAATCCAAAACACAAAACTCTCATCTTGAGACAGCAGGACTGAGGACTGCTCCTCCCTGTTCTGGGCCTGCGTGCCCCAGGGCGCCCAGCCTTACAACCCCCACCTCTGCGGCCCCTGCCATAGCCGTGAAGCCTGGTGGCCAGGTTTCAGGTTAAAACCTATTCCCTTATGGGGATGTGTCCAGCTAGCACGAAAATTAAGCATTCCCAGCGCCTCAGTTTCAGCAACGATGCACACTCACCCCGAAAACTCCTAATGTTTGTACAGCCCTTATTCCCCCCACCCCCAAATAAGAGAGTTGTTTTGTTGAAAACCGTCGTGGAGAAAGCTGTTTCTCCCTGCACTCACCACAGACCAAGGTCCTCTGTAACCTACCCACCCAGCTAAGCTTCATTCATTCAGTCCAGCTGGTACACAAAGGTGTGTGGATGCCCTGAGGGCAGAAACAGACCCAGACAGTCAGGCCCCATTGCTGAAGACAACTCTATACAACTAATTGAACATGGAGAAGTTAAGTCAGTACAGCCCTCATCACTATGTTCTCGAGTCTTTGGTACAGAGTCTTTTCTCTTTTCTGTACCAAAAGAGAAAAGCAAACTTTACGCCAGCCACAAATCCTTTGATCTACAATGGTATCTTGCCTGGAAAACAGGCTAGTGCAATGGCGGCCGACAGCCTGTGGAAGTAACCGACCAACGTCTGTTTTGACTTAAGTCCCACTCCGTGAGATGCAACACATATTGGACACTGCTTGCATGACCAAGAGCCAGAAACTAGGTAGTCAAAGGGACAACAGGAAAACCAAATATTACTCTTCTTTATAACATAAAAAATAAATGAATAAAAAAGGAGGGTAGCAATAAGATGACTTCTACTGGCATTCTGCTATACTCATAGATCAGTCCCTTGCTCAGCCCTCTTCAGAGAAGCTTCCTCCTGCAGCACATGGGAATACAGAGATCTACTGCATGATATTATGCAGAGAAATGAGAGATCTTGAACACACAGTTCTAAATGGGATATCTTTATCAAATCCCTCTACTCAGAATTCAAGGCACCGCAAAGAGGAGAAGGTGGAAATACAGAGGGGACACAGAACACTAAGAGAACAAGACCCTCCAAATCAACAAGATCAAATGTCGTAGGAACTCACAGAGGCTGGGATAGTACACAAAGAGCCTGCACGGCCTGCAGCAGTCTGTATATCTACGATGGCTTCTACTCTACTGTGTCATGGGGTTCCTAAGTGTGTGATCGAGTGGGTCTCTGATTCTGTGGCTTCTCTCGAGATCTTTTCCTTCTGTTTCTTTGTCTTGTCCAATTCCAATGCGTTACTTTTTGTTTCATCTTATTTTATTTTAATTATTCCTTAGAAGCCTGTTCGTTTTCACCTAAGAGGCAGAAAGGGAGCGGACCTGCATGGAAGGGGAGGCGTCCAAAACTGGAAGGGGCAGCGAGAGGGACGACAGCAAGCAGGCCACATTATGTGAGAAAAGAATCTATTTTCAATAAAAGAAAATTGTCAGCTGGGTGCGGTGGCACACTTGAGAGACAGACGCAGGCGGAGCGCTGCGAGTTTGAGGTCAGCCTGATCTACAGTAAGTCCAGGACAGCCAGGACTACATGAAACACTGTCCTAACACCCCCTCTTACCCCCTCAAAAAAAAAGAAAAAATTGTCACCTCAAAGGTCAACTAAAAGTAATGAATAATTCCTTAAAATTTAGGTCACTTTAGTATTTTCTCTAAGATTAGAAACAACACAAGCAATGACAGGATCCTTCCCGTCCACCAGGTGAACTTTCTCTGTAGCTCTTATCTCACCAGAACGCACGACTCTGGTCTGGTCACGGAGGACCCTGTTAAAGGGAAGTGAGGTCGTTTATCCAAACGTGCCAGGTCAGGCCCAAAACACCTTTCAGTTTCCTCCCACTGAATGGAAATCCTTTAAAGAAAGTGTTTGTTACTGGCATTGGTTCCTCCATAATATAAGAGAACTGTCTGTAGAGTAATCAAAGGGGAAACGGTAAAACAGTATGACAACCAAACCCAACAACAAACAAAACCCACTGTGATTTAAGAAGCAAGAAAAACAAATCAGCATTTAGGCAAAGTAGCTAACCAACAAAAGTCTTAAAAGACTTACATATGTATTGGAAAATATCTATTAAAAAAAACAAATATGGGGTGATGGGTAAGATCATATCATCTGTAAATAAAGCTACTTGATTTCCTTCCTATTTGTACCCCTTGATCTCCTTCAGTTGCCATATTGCTCTAGCTAAGACTTCAAGTACTCTACTGAACAGGCATAGAGAGAGTGAGCAGCCTTTTCCTGTTCCTGGTTTTAGGAGAAATGTTTTGAGTTTACCTCCATTTAGGTTGATGCTGGCTAGTATAGACTTGCTAAAACTTTCCTTTATTATGCTGCAGTAAGTCCTTTGAATCCGAGTCTCTCAGGACTCTTCATGAGTGGATTTTACATTTTGTCAAAGGCCTTTTCTGCATCTAGCGAACTATGTGTTTGCTGCCCTTTAGTCTGTCTGTATGGATTACATTTATTGATTTCTGTATGTTGGCCCAGCAATGCATCTCTGGGGTGAAGCTGACCTGATCGTGCTGGATAATCTTTTTGATGTATTCTTGAATTTGGCTTATAAAGTATTTTATTGAGAATTTTTGCATTTATCTTTATTAGATTATGACTTGCTTTTCTTGTTGGGTCTTTTGGTATCAGGTAATAGCGGCTTTGTGAAAGGAATTTGGAAATACCCCTTCAGTTTCTATTCTGTTGAATAACTCGGAGCGTTGGTGTTAGTGCTCTAATAGAGGAAGGCATGGGAAATTGTTTGGCATGAAGTAAGTCTGTGTGATCCATGAGGCCAGCTGTCTGTTGAGCTAGGTTTGGTGAAAGTTGGTGCAAAATGACCAGTCAGCATAACCAATATCTGCTGAGCCCTGCTCTGCCCTCCTAGGCCAGCATACGGTAACTGACCTGGGAGGCTCCAGACTGAGGCTTCTGAGGTACTCCATGGCTCAAATTCATGCTGCAACTTCATGTGCAACTCTGGTCTGGTCATGCAGGACCCTGTAAAAGGGAAATGAGGTCGTTTATCCGACTGTGCCAAGCCAGGCCCAATGACGAAAGACTCTGCAAAGACGGGTGGTTTGGAGACTCTTTGCAGACAAGATTCACGTTCACATTCATTAGTGAGTGGAATATTACTTTCAAATCACATTAAGCTGCATGATAGCATAAAATAATGACTGCTCTTAAACTTAAGTAAACAGAATAGAAAAATAAAACTAACACAATGAAACTGGAAAACCACACATATTTAAGGCAACTGGATAAAATGAGGTCATAAAAACAACAACGAAAAAAAAAAAAAAGAAACAAACACCACCCAGAAAATTTTCAGGGGACACAGCTAAACTAATGAAGTAAGTAAAATGCAAACAGACTTCACAGAAAATGGAACAGGTAGAAAGAGGAAAATAAAATTCTGGCTATTTAAAAATAACTCGGGAGCATGAGAAAACTGCGGTAGAAGGCGGCAGAAACATACCCAGTACACATACACACGGCAAGCAAATACTCATTCCAATCAAAATACATAATTCGGAAAAAATAACGACTGCTCGGATTCATAACTACTGCCTTACAAATTTTGTGTGCTTAAGAAACCAAACAAATGAACTCACAGAGTCTGTGACTGCATGCACTGGAGTTGTCCAAGATCAAGCCGGACACAATCCCACCATGGAGAGGGGGGCAGTCACAGTCCCTTCCCTAACTGAGTGGTGACTGGCAGTTAATGGAGCCCTTTTTCTTCTCTTTAGAGATGAAACCCCTGGAACACTGCTCTGGCCCAGTAGATGGCGCTATGCACAGGCTCTTCAGGAAGCACTAAGCGGCCCAGTAGATGGCGCTATGCACAGGCTCTTCAGGAAGCACTAAGCGGCCCAATAGATGGCGCTATGCGCAGGCTCTTCAGGAAGCACTAAGCGGCTCCGGAAGCCACAGCAGCTGGCATTACTTCCACAGGACTTACACAAGATCAAAGGAGCTGAAGTTCCAGCGTAAACTCCTAGCTAAGGACCTTTGGCAACTGGAGCCTGCTGAGGGAGGAAAGCCAGTGTTCTTCAGTGAAACAGCCCCTGGTTGGCTTTCTATATGGCCTTTACACCCATTCACATACGCATGGCACTGACTGGGTTTGCTGGGTTATGAAAAAAGGACATTAAGTTGAGAAGGGGATACAGAAGAAGGGAGGGCCGAAATGTTGATATGATCAAAATACATTGTGTACAGGTATGAAATTCTCAAAGAATAGAGTAGAAAACCCATACACACACAAAGCAGTAGGCTAGTTCTTAAGCTCTTACTTGCCACTTTATATACCAGTATTAAAATGATTTTTAAACCAGACATACACACAACAAACTACACAACCGATATTTTTTGATGAATGTGGGTTTAAAAATTCTCAACAAAAATAGGAAGGTAGAAAGGCACATAAAATGATTACGGTGATCATGTGTGATCATCTCTCAGTGACAGAATATTCACTACATGGAAACCGTGACGCTCCCAGAACATGCAGAGACATTTGGGAAAATGCAAACAGAGCATGTTTAAATATGCCAAAAAACAAAGCCAACAAAAAACAACAAATGGGAATTCATTAAATTGAAAATTGACTATAAAGGAAAAGCAATCAATCAACAGGATGAAGGCTCAGCCTTAAGAATGAGAAAATATTGGCAAACTATCCAACAAGAGATTCAGAAGATGTAAAAACCTCAAAACATCTGAACAGCAGAAAAGCAAGTGACCTAATGAAATCTGGGTGAACGACCTAAATGAGACACTTTTCCAACTTCCAATACAAAAAGCTCATAGATAAATGAACAAATACATACTACCCCAACCATGAGAGAGGCACCAATCAAAATCACAAGGCAGTCCATCCCTGTACTTCAGTTACAAAGGTTCTTATCTGTGATACAAAATAACAAACGCTGAAAAGTCTCATAGCCTAATGTGAAATATGATGCCCCTCAAAAAGCCACATGCAGAACTAGCACATCACATCACTGTCTCACTGATGGCATGCAGAGGTAAAAGGAAATAACATCAGTCTAAAATTGCACTCCTGTTTAGTGCAGCAGTGATTTCAAAGTCAAGGCAGAATAAACGTAGGTGTCCACCAACACAGAAATAGACAAAGAAAGGGCGGCACACAAACACTTGAATATTCATCTATTAAAACAACAAATATTGTCACTTCTAGGGACATGGGCAGCAGTGAAGGGCGTTATGTTAAGAGCAGTATAGCTATTTCCTCTGTGAAATGTGCACCACCATCTGAATAACAAAACAACTGTGATGGCCTGCAGGACACCAGGGCCTTCAGTCATGGCAACAACATAGAGAAAATGCATCACAGATATCTAGGTCTATAGTAACAGTAATTTGGCTTTTATATCCTCTCATAAAGCTGACATAAGTCCCTCAAGTGAAATTTCTTTTTTAAAAAATATATTTGTGTTAATTCTTTGAGAATTTCACACACGTATACAACGCATTTGACCATTGCCACTTCTCCTCTTCTCTAAATGCAGCTCTTCACCCCTAACTTGACCGTCCCCCGCACCCCCTCATTAGCCCACTGCCTGTAATGGGTATCTGTAGGGCTATCCGCTACAGCATGGTCAGCCAATCAGAAACGACAGCCCTGATGAAAAATGACTGAACTTCCTCAACAGTCATAACTGTCAAAAGTTTCTTAGCTATAAGGAGGGGCTCAGGTACCATCCTCCACACACACCCCCATGCTAGAATGCCGACCAACTTAGCTTTTGAAGATGTTTGTGTAGGCAACCGTGGCCTCTGTGAATTCACCAGTGCAGAGGTTAACTGGGATTTCAATGAGGACTCTGTCTGCCCCGCTTTGGGTGACGGAAAGAAGTGGGCACGAACTAGGGTTGAGATTCGGGAGTGATACAACTGTTTCAAGCCTATCTTTGTGCCACAGGCAACATTAAAACGCTCGTCCATTTTTCAAATGGAATGAGTGGGCTCTCTCTTTGGGATTGTGAGGTGAACCCTTCTTTGCACATCTGGGTGTACTAGGGTGCCCTGCATAGGCTCACGTCTGAGGATTTGGTCTAAATTTGGCATAACTGTTTGGAAAGGATTAGAAGGCGTGGCCTTGTTAGAAGAGGTGTGTCAGCCGGGGCGGACTTGGACGCTTCGGAGACTCCTGACATTTCCAGTGTGCCTCTCTGCCACCTACTCGTCGTTTGAGACTGGAGTTCTTAGCTGTTCCTGCTGCGTGCCTTTGCCGCGCCCCCGCCATCCACCCCTCTGAAACCATAAGCGCAATTAAACATTTTCTCTTAGAAGTCCCTTTTGGTCACGTGTTTTACCACAGCAATAAAAACTGTCAGTAATTGAGGGCAAATAGGTATTTCTTTTCAACTCCCTAGGAACATGCTAAGACATGAAAAAAATAAAAAAAAAAAAAAACATGTCAGGAAAACCAAAAACATAAAATCATGCATGCTGTCATTACATCTGTTAGCTGAACTTGACCTCAAAGAAGAGACTAAATCGCTACAAAACATACTTGAGGGGGAGACGAATTGAAGTGGAGAAATGTCTTCAGGCTCTGTCTGATGCACAAAGCCAACCACATTCAAGACCGGCTCTAGATAAAACTTGGCAGAACCAGCCCACCATGTTCGGTCTCTGAGAACCTTTTCCTTTACCCATTATGCACTGACTGACCTGGAAGGCTCCAGACTGAGGTATCTGCTACCCTCCATGGACCAAATTCACGTTCCAGCATGAGGATCAACTCAGGTTTGATGGTGCAGCAGCCTGTAAGTGAGAAATGCAATCAGGTTCTCTGATGCCCCTCCATGGGAGGAAGTGTCCACGGTGGGCAAACTGGAAACTTTACAGTCACCTCCTTCACAGACTTATTATGCATTCAACTATATGTTACCTTACTCCAAATAACATGAGTATGTAAACAGAAGAGCATAAGAAAGCAAACACAATGAAAACATGGTGCATGACACTTAAGAATAAATTGAAAACAGAGCAAGAAGTTACTAAAAAAGAAACAGCTAGAAATAAAATTAGTCGGAGGAGAACACAGGCTTGGGAGATGGTGCGTGGAGGGAAACAAAGCTATGTGGGTCCCTGGGTGAGGAAGGTAGTTCAGCAGGAGCATCACGTCACTGGGCAGATTGCTGTCCTCAGTAAGCAGACAATGTCACCAGCTGCCTCAGGCTCCCAAAGTGTGCCCTAATGGACTGGACCCTGGAACTGTGAGTCAAAATAATCACTCCCTTAAGCTGTTTGGCCCGGGCATTTCATAACAGCAGCAACAAAAATAGCCAATATACACAGTGTGAAGAACAAAGTCAGGTCCTCACACTTGCATGACAAGAAGCCTTTAGACAATCCATCCGCCTGTGTTCTTTTCTTTCCTTCCTTCTTCTTTCTTTCTTTTTGTTTTTTGTTTGTTTGATTAAGACAGGATTTCTCTGTGGAGCCTTTACTGTGCTGGAACTCAGTCTGTAGACCAGGCTGGCCTTGCACTCACAGAGGTCTGCCTGCCTCTGCCTCTGCTGGGATTAAAGGTGTGCACCTTCTGGCCCCAGCTGTGTTCTTTAACACTGCTAAGTTCGTTTCTTCACAAAGCTGAAAATTATGGGTATTTCTTTGGTCACTGGTCCCCCCGGATCTAGAGTAAACAGATCTTCTGCACCTCCTAGGAAAGCCACAACACATAAGCACGCTACATCAGAAAAAGAAAAATGCTATGTGTTCTAGTTACACCCAAAAGCTACAGGTATTTCAAACATGTAATGGGGAATAAACAGTGATTATTGGAGTGTTGATGAAGGATGGGGGTTGGAAGAAGAGGACTATACTATCCACTGGGGTAGAGGTGGGTAGGAATGAGTAGCTTATGGTTCTCTACTATGAAAGTAAAATATACGGTGGAAAACAACTAATTGGATATTTCAAAGTAGCTGAGTGATTTAAAATTTTCCCATTACAAGTAAGTTAGAACATACCTGAGTGATGACTTAAGATCATTCAATCATTACATGTTGTATGAGTGTATTGCAAAGCCATACCATATCCCAAAAACGTGCGCCATCACCGTGCATCGGCTGAAAGTTACAATGTGAAATGAAGGCTGAAAGTCCCTGGACTTGTGGGCGGAAAGCAGCGGCTGCCGAGCCTTCCAGCAGCACTCACCCAGGGACAGCAGGCTGCTGTAGTTCTCCAACATCACGTCCCTGTAGAGCGTCCTCTGGGCGGTGTCCAGGCACTGCCACTCCTGGCAGGTGAAGGACACGGCGACGTCCTCAAAGGACACCGGCTCCTGCAACGACAGCGCTCCCTTTCAACAAAGGCGGATCAAAACCGCTGTTCGGCTCTCCTCCGTGCAGGAGTGACCTCCCACTGTCTTCCGTAAGCGGCAGCTCGGAGCATACTCTTAATCCCGGCAGAAAGCGAAGTCAGCATAAATACCATCGCTGTGGATTGACGTGGATTCACAAAACGGCGATTAAAGAACTCTACAGGGAATTGGAACTGAAACAAAACCTACGGTGTATCAAAAACACATCAAGGGATGGGAATACAGATTCCCCTCGTGTATTAAAATGACCAAGACAGAGCCCAAATGTGACCTCTTCGTTCCCTATCCTGTGTGCCCTTCTGTCCCTGGCAAAGGGCTTGCCGATGTGCTCAGTGAACAGCACAGAGATCATGGTACGCAGAAGGAATGAAGGGTTTTTTACAGAAAACTTAAACAGAGTTTTATAAGGAAAGAAGTTACTTTACAGTTCCCAACTGACCCATAACAGTAAATATAACCACAGACAGATGTTATCAAACCATGTCCACATGTTACTGTCAATGTTTTTAGTGAATATTTGCTGTATGAGGTTACTTTCAACCTCTTGGGTCATTGCAGAAGATGATTAACACAACACACACTTATATTACTCTAGGTAAGGGGCATGGAAGATTCATAATTAAGACTGAAGCTATGCATTTAGTTTAGGTTGTAAAAGCTGCAAGGGAAAGCATCCAAGGCATAGTAAGACCGGTTACATTGTTCTCTTTTTTTACTTTAAATCTATTTTTTTTAATTTATTCACTTTACACATCCCAATCTAGTCCCCTCCCTAGCCTCCTCCTGGGGGGCCCCTCCCCTTCCCCCAGTCCTCAGAAAGGGGAAGCCCTCCTCCCCTACCAACCATCCACAGCCCATCAAGATTCATCAGAACTGGCTGCCTCCTCTTCCTCTGTGGACTGGCAGGGCCGCCCTGCCATGGGGAAGTAATCAAGGGGCAGACAACAGAGTCCATGTCAGCAACAGCCCCTGCTCCCCTTACTAGGGAGCCCACATGGAGACTGAGCTGCCATGTGCTACATCTGAGCAGAGGGCCTAGGTCCAGTCCACACCTAGTCCTTGGTTGTGCATCAGTCTCCGCAGCCTCCCTTCCCTGCCTCAGATTTGTTGGCACAGGCTAGTCTTCCTGTGCAGCTCCTCTGGGTTCTTCTATCCCTGCCCGCACTTTGCCACGAGATTCCCTGCACTCTGCCCAAAGTTTGGCTGTGAGTCTCAGCATCTGCTTCAATCCCCCGGTGAGTAGAGTCTTTCAGAGTACGTCTATGGTCGTAGACTCCCACCCTGTTCCCTCTCTTCAACCTCTTCCGGTGTCTTAAAGGCACATTAAACTTAAACAGGTTCTGTGAGAACAGCAGCTTAAGTACGTGTCTTCAATTTTCTCAAAGTAGACTATTAGCTTGGCCACCAAGTCCAAAAAATTTTCATTCTCTTTGCAGTAAAGAGACACTTCGGAAAAAAACGTGTCAGTACACATAGAATACGTATGTATACAAGGTTTGTGTTATAGTAAGAGAAGAGCATACATAAACTCAACCGTACAGAAGTGACATGAAATCTGTGAAGAATAACCGAGCCAGCGAGAAGGCAGATGTCGGGGCTGGTGGTGCAGCAGGTCTGGATGGAGCAAGAGCAGGGGGTCCAATTCCCAGAAAACTCAAACCACATCCTAGTCCTCTTATAAAGTCACTGAACACAAGAGCCAGGAATGGGCAATCATGATTCCCAATGACCTAAAATTAACCCAAAATCAAATACATAATGCACCCGGGCATTTCTGGCCACACTTGCCTATGCTACGTTTGGCATGTTCACTGCCAACTTCCTTCTGCTCACACATGCACTTTGCACTGCACCTGCCATCATATCACGGCACTCCAACAGAAATGCTTTGGCTCGGATTTGAGATCAACATGTTAGAAACTGTGGTGTTTTTACTAAGGTGTGCTGCTCTTATAGACGCATGATGGCTTAATTATCAAAATGAAGACTTTTACTACTTCGCCGCCACTTTCCCTCAACATGTAAGTGGACGCCAACTTGTAAGAACCAGTTCTTTCCATTCACTGTACGAATTCCAAGGATGCAATTCACAGCGTCGGGCTTGATGGCATGTGCCTTTACCCACTGAGCCATCTCCCCAGCCAGAGAATTCTTAAGGACTAAAAGCTCAAGTCTCTCTCAAGTCCTTTCCCAGAAAAAAAAAAAAAAAAAAAATCCAAATGTGTTCTACGGACTTTACAAGGCTTCTTGGCTAGTTAAAACCTCGTGAATCATCAGCACCCTTAATAGCCATTTAGTATTCGTCTTCTCTGTATGTTCTAACATCAGCTATCAACTTAAAACTTGGGGATGGGTCCACGGAGCAGACCACTAGCTTCCACCAAGCTAAAAGCTATGACCATCATCAGATCATACACATGTGTAAGAGCTTCCATGGCTGCAACCTACCTGACCTGATGCGCCTTGATTTATGACTTTCTGTTCTTCTGCACTATAAAAGCTCATGTAACCACATCCACGTTGGAACATGTCATTTAGGGCAACCTTAAACACACGCTTCTGGACAGGGTGACTCACAGTTGTCTCAGAATAAACTCTCTAATCCTTCTGAGGTGAGACCAGTGTTTTCTACAGACGAGAGAAACAAGTAAACCAACTCATTCACCATTTACCTCAGTTTTCAAATTTTACTTAGCTCTTAAAATTTGTCTTAGCGCTTAACTTTGATGTTAGGCGGCAATCAAGTGGCAGGGAACCTTTACTGAGGAAAGCCACGGATGACACTGAAATGTACGGTGAAGGCTGAAGGGCATCTCGGTCTGAAAGCAAGGGCTTAAATCTACCTCTGCTTTAAGAAACTGGTCTTGCTCCTTTCGGACTACTCACGAAATTCTCTTGGGCAACTGCGGCCAAAGCTTTACATGGGGGGAGGGGTCCCCGAAAAGGGCTTCCTGGCCGCCGAGCTGGGCGGCGACTCTCTCACGGACACGGGACTGCAGACTCCCCGGACTCGACCCTTCCCTTGCGGACGAGATTTGGTGCATCTCTCACGGGTTCCAGCGAGCACTCTGCAGATCCCAGCGAGCCGCCCTCCCCCTCCCCCGGCCCAGCCCCCGAGGACCCGCGGGACACGCAGTGGAGGGGAGGAGGGGCAGCCCCGGGACGCGGCGGAGGATGCAAAGACAGCTCCCGCGCCGCAGGACGCTCGCACTCACCATGGCGCGCTGCGCCGACATCCCGCGCCCTCCGCGGGCCTCCCCGCGGCCACTGTCACGGGAGGCAGAGGCCTCGGCAGTCCCCGGTCCTCCCGATCGCCGGCCGGACGAGGCTACCGAGCTAAGATGGCCGGGGACAGACAAAGGCCACAGCGGAGCCGCGGAGGCCCGCCCTCCGTGCTCGGTCTCTGCGTCTCATTGGTTAGTCCTCAGACTGGTGCACCCGACTGAGCAGAACCTCGGGCCTGGCTGTGAGTGACAGCAGACGGCACCAATTCGTGCGTCAATGGAGCAAAAAGAACAAATAAAAAAATAATAAAATAAAATAAAAAGCAAGTTCTTGCTCGCAGGTGTTGCCAGACAGGGCTCCCCCAGCCCCCAGCCTCGTGAGAGAACAGAACCCAGCCGTGAACAACTGCGCCGGACTTGGAGCCGAAGGATTTACGGCTGAAATGTAGGCATTTCTCCTGTTCACAGACAGAAATCGCACGGTGACAGTTTTAAACTGTGTTTTCCCAACTCTAAGCAATTAAAATAAGAAACAGTCCTGTAAGACGGCAGTGTCTGATACAAGCAACATGGTAGGCAGAAATTGAAAATTCGTCAATCATTTAGGTTGGTATGCGTCGCGACCTCTTCTGAAGGGTGTCTTTACGCTTTGGTCTCGTTATTCCCTGTTCTGTGTTCTCCTCCCATCTTCCCCCTCGGACTCACGTGTGTTCTGAGAAGTGTCAGTGTGTTAAATCTAAACAGGTAAGATTGACGGTAACAACAATGGCATAATTTATTTCTCTTTATACGGAAAAAAATTTTAAACATGTATAATGAGCCCCCACATGCATGCAAATTATTTCCATTTCCTTTGTTTTTTGTGTGCCACTTATGATCAATCAAATTCAAAACTGTTGTTGAAAAATCTTAGGGGAAAGCAAATGATATTCAGAGAGATGCGCGGTCCTTTGAGAACGCCTTTTGCTTTGCAGAAATGGTGCCATACAAGGAGTATGTCTTGAATCAGATTTTAGCTGGGCAAAGCAAGTTTTTGATACCTGAAAATGTGCGGTAGTGGGCAAAGCCCTGCACGGATATCATGCACAACTAATTCATCCAAGACCCTGGAACACATCCGTCTAACTGCTGGCTGCACATTGTAACCCCCTAGGACTTTTTAAACCTCCCAAACATTAATAAAATCGGAATCGGGACAAGGGGACCCCGGCACGGACATTATTCAGAGCTCTCCAGGTGAATACTGTGTGAGGCCATTCTCAAACCACTAGGTGCAAGCATTCTCTGTGTTCAGCTACTTGCAAGTAGTTTCTTCAATTAAATATGAAAATGTTTGCTGGTGAGTTGTGCCCTTTCACTCTTGCCCCTTATCCATTTACTATCATTTGTTCAATTCAACCACTGCTATTCACTTTGTCTCTGATTAAACACAGGTTTACAAATGTCCTACTGTGTGTGCCTAGAACTGTGCATATTTGTGGAGTGAACATTTTGGTTTAAAAGAAAAGAAACCATGCCATTCACCAAATTAGAGCAAAATTTGACATATATAGGGATTTCTGCAGTGTTAGACTATTAATAACTGACCTAGAGTATTAAAATCCATCCTATAAAAATAAAAGTTACCTAGAAAGATAAAGATTAAGTCATTTCACTTTATTTAGTTACTCTTTTATTTCTTCCTTTCTTTCTTTTTAAGGTAGGCTCCCCACATGTAGCTTAGGCTGATTTAAAAGCTAGATCACAGCTAAGACTGGTCTTGAACTCACAATATTTTCCTCACTACCCTGAGTTCTGAAAATAGTGCAACACCACACACATATGCCCCACTGTGAAACTAGACAGGATTCCACTGTGATCATAAGATGCTTAAGGATTCAAGTATTTAATATTTTCATAGTCTCTAGGATAGTCTCTTGAGGTCATTTCCAATCATTTTTTATTCCCATAGAGTTAAAGTGAATCATGCTTGTTTTCAATAAGGATTCCCTCCTTTCTGTTTAAAGACAGGGTCTGGATTTTAATTTGCAATACACAAAGGAAAATACCAAACTGGTTAATTAATTGGTGATTAGACAAAAAACAATATGACATGCCATCATGGAAAATAATGAAATATTGATACCTGCTACAACATAAATGTCCCATGCTCTGTGAGTAAGACCAGTCATTGAGATCCCAAATGGTCTCAAAACCCTTTCCTAGAAAGCTCAGAAAGCGGATGTCTGTGTGTCGAGAAACTAGATTAGTGTTTGTCTGGGGTCTGGAATGAGGACATAAAAGGGAAGTGATACCACAGCTAACGATGACAGCATGTTGCTTTGATTTCAGTGATGACCATGTGCTAAATTCAACAGTGGCGACCACTGCAGACACGAGAATCCACTGAAACCATGGCCTTGTGCAGGCTGAATGAGAACTCTCGAAGCTGTCTGCATCACGTCCCAGCAGGCAGGCTCCTAAGAACCTTGTCAGGAATTTCCATACAACTTTTCAACACATTAATAGCTTTAGTTTACATCAAATTGTTTTTTTTCTTTTGCAAAATTTCATTTTTGTGTCCACGTGTGTGCACGTGTGTGGGGGTGCCCGGGGAGGACAGAAAAGATCTGTGGACCTCCTTCGGATCTCAGGTGGTTACGAGTGTTGAGAACTGAACTCTAGTTCTCTGCATGGAAGTGTTTTTAAACACTGAGCCGTCTCTACAGCCCCTTGTGTATTCTCTTATTCGTTTGAAAAAGGAATCCATTTGCTGAAGTATATATCAAAGCTCCCCAAAGAGCTATTTTTAAAATTACCAACAATAAATTTCCTTTCAGTGCTCGCTGGGTACATCGCTCAACGGCAGAGCAGTTGCCCGCCTTGTACAGCTCCCTGGGTATAGGTCCAGAAGTGAAAAAAATGAGAGAGAGAGTATGAAAGATAGAGCAAGGAGGGGTCAGGGAGCGATGGAGATAAGGGGGGGGGAGGTGAGGAAGAGGGAGTGGGTAAGGAGAGAAGAGACAGAAGCAGAAAAAGGAAAGAAGGAAGGGAAGAAACACGGGAGCTGTAGGATAAAGGGAGAACTTCATAGGTCACACAGGTTTTTCTCCGTCACAGGGGCCATTGTCATCAGTGTAAGGCTGTTCTGGTCAAACTTGCCTCAAGACTAAATGAAAACAGACTGTGTCGACAGGACGAAGTCAAAGTGTTTGGAAACCACGGAAGTCCAAAGGAGGCAAAGGCTTTATGATAATCCGTGGAGGACATCAGAGCCTGGGATTGGCCTGGAGTGCTGTGCCATCTGCAAGGGAACAGGGTCAGCACACATTTAGCACTGTGAGTTTTGCCCACTTTCTTTCTTTCCTGCTTTCTTTAAGTTTATTTACATCCCAAGGGTGCCCGCTCCCTCCTCTCCTTCCAGTCCCCCTTCCACCTCCTTCCCTCTTCTCCTCTCCCTTTTCTCCAGAAAAGGGGAGCCCTACCTCCCCCCCCCCGAATAAACCCTCCCCTATCACATCAAGTCACATCAGGACTGAGCATATCCTCATCCACTGAGGCCAGGTAAGGCAGCCCTGCCAAGGGAAAGTGATCCAAAAGCAGGCGACAGAGTCCATGTTAGAAACAGTCCCCCTTCCACTTGCCAGGCAACCCACATGAAGTCCAAGCCACCCATTGGCCACTTAAGTGCGGGGCCCTAGGTCCAGACCATGCATGCTCCTTAATTGATGTCTCAGTCTCTGAAAGCCCCCATAGGTCTAAGTTAGTTGTCTCTGTTGGTCTTCTTGTGGGGTTCCTGTCCTCTTCAGGTCCCTCCATCTTTCCCCCAACATTTCCACAGGACCCCCACGCTTGGCCTCAATGCTTGGTCCCAACATATGTCTCAATCAGATCCACTGCTAGGTGGAGCCTCCCAGATGACATTCGTGTTAGGCTCCTGTCTGCAAGCCTAACATCGTTGATAGAGTTCTGCCCACTTTCTAATCCAGGATCTTTGTGACGGTATATGGCATCTGTCTGATTGTGACACACAGGAGCCTGTGGAGGAGAACAGTGTGACAGCCCTCAACCTGGAATGGTGCCTGAGACTGAGTCATAGGCAAGGGCTGTGGCATCCTGGAGCCTGCTGTGGCCTGTCGGGCCCCCCAGAGCCAGTTCCATAGTCAGAAGCTGAAGTCACTCTGTTCCCATTGTAGAATGGGTTGCCTCATTCTACAATATGGTTCTGACTCCTTCAGTTCAGCGCATTTTCTGCTCAGTAATTCCAAAGCAGCTTGTCTCCTCAAACTGTTCTGAGGGGAGTCAGTCATTGGAGACCCAGAGTCCTTGAGAGGTTAGCACACAAGAACAGCTGGGATCCCTGTGTCTCACTATCTCCCTTCTCTTCATGGAGTTCAGTTTTACAGGAAGTTAGAGCAGAAGTGCCCTCTTTTCCCATTACGATAATGAATACCTAAATGGTGGCCTTTCCTGGTGTTAGCAAACGTCCCCTTCCCTTCTCCTGTTCATACTATTATTAACTATATGGCATATAAGAAGCACACGCTCTCCTGTGGTACTTAGAAAGTTCCCAGACTGGCTCAGCTCAGGACTCTGTCTGGTTATAATTTGACACAAGGCGGCTTGAGAAATACTCTATAAAATTACATAGTAAGAAGAAGAGTTACACCCCAGTCTTATTTATATTAGTTTTCCCAAGAGATTAATGAAGAGAGAACAATGCACTCACGCGATACGTGAATTTTTAAAATCTGGTTTTCTTTTCCGCTGAAAACTCAGAAACTCTAACAAGAGCCTTTGGGTTGAGACTCTCGCTGTACTTGATGGGGTGAAGTCGTCTCCACCCCGTCTACATGCTTTTCTTCATCCTGTTTCAAGACAGTCCGATCACCACACCCATGCCTCTAGGGACGCCTAGTGAGTACCGTCCGCTCCCACGTTCCTCCCAGTGAGGGAGCAGGAAAAGGAAGCTAGCCAAGCTGGGCTAGGGCCCAGACCTAGAATTCTGTTTCTGATCAGTAACTACTGCTTTTGTCCTAACGGCGGTACGCACGGGAATATCCCTTCCTAGGCGGCAGCTGGTGGTGATGTTTAGTAGGTTTGGGAGGTGTGTCTTCGATGAAGGAGTTGTGTCCCCAGAGGTGGGCTCTGAGGGTTAAAATTCCCGCACTCTTCCTGTGCACTCGCACTCTCCAGCTCTAGCCACGGCCTTTGCTTCCTGCCACGCTTCACTGTGTGACAGACTCTTATCTCTCTGGAGCCGTAAGCCAAATAAACCCTTCCTTCTTATGTGGCTTTCACAGTGATGTTTTATCCCAGCAACAGAAAAGAAAGGAACAGCGCTGATCTGTTGCTCCGGTTTCTTGTTACTATCATGTTCTTTCACACAGCGGTGGGCGCACTGCTTAGGAGTTAGGTGTCTACCCGGAATCCAAACTGAGGTACCAGGGTGGGGAGGTGCACGGACCTATGACGGGTGTGACAACCAGACTGGCCAGCTTGGACTCTTAGGCACTTATGGGCTCTCATGTCACTCTTGGTGATAACACTTTCTCAGACTTGCTCTTGTCATACAGGAATCCTGCTTGCTTCCTACGTTGTAAGGTCTTCTATAATGGGGGTTAGTTTTAGAAAGAAAATTTGAACTTTGTTCCCTGAATTCACAAGACAAAGGACTTGAAAGTCCCTGGCCTGCGTTGGCTTTCGTGGCCGTTGATGGCTTGGGACCCTAGCCCATTGAGTCTTCTCACCTAATGTGAGAAAGCCTCCATTACCACAAGAGCCAGTGACTTTACTCCTGAAACCAGAGGGTAAGGTGAAGCTGGCCAGCTGATCCACCTAGGGAAAGAGTCAAAGGCACGGTGGCTAAGCATCTCTTGATTTATTCTATTTTTCTTTTCCTTTTTCTGGGGGAGAGTATGCGGGGGTGGTGATTTTTTGAGACAGGGTTTCTTTGTGTAATGTTGGCTATCCTGGTGCTAACTCTGTATACCAGAACAGCCTTGAAATCTCAGAGATCCGTCTGCCTCTCACTCCAAGTGGCCAGTGCCTGGCTTCTCTTGGTTTATCCTAACGTAAATAACTCTTTGGGACACAGGTACCATCCACAGTTAGGGTGGATCATTCCACCTCAATTTGCATAACCTAGACAGTGCTAACAGACATGCCCAGAGTTTTGTTTCCATGGTGATTCTAAATACCATCAATTTGGCAGTCAAGATTAGCTGCCACGTGTTTCAAGATTCAAAATGCAAAATGTACCTTGGAAACAAAATTGGCACAATCTAATGTGCTCTTGGGTGGTGTATGCTGGGCCCTGCAGTGAGCAGGAAGAAGCTAGAGTGTGTCCACTCTTCTGCAAAGAGTCCGTACTAGTCTAAGGTATGGAATGGCAGACAACAGCCATGTTTAGGAACCAATGTTCCAGAGACAGATAAAGCAAGGAACACGTGAATGAATAACATACAGAGTAGATGCTAGCAAATGGCACATATTTATTAATTTTTACCATCATCATATATGCTTTATTGGCTTGTGACTGTATCAAATATGCACACAGGATGCTAAGGACAGTTTGGGAAAGTGAGCCATGAAAGAGAGCCTGGAAATGCTCTGTGTCTGGGTCTCAGTAACGCAGACCTCTTTGAAAAGTAAGTTTAAGCGAACAAGCAAGCCAACTACTGCACCACAATCCCTCCATGCAGAAAAGAAATGATATATAAAAACCTATACATGTAGTTATAACATGCAGAAATATGCAAGTGTGGTGGCTCATGCCTTTAATTTTGGCAAAATTGTGGGCTCTGAGATGGTAGCCCAGTGGATAGAGGTGTTTGGTGCCAAGCCTAATGGTCTCAGTTTGATCCCCCTGTAATCAAAAAGAAAAACACACACACACAAAACAAAACAATAGAAGCAGAATTCCAGCATGTTTAAATCTAGACTAAGCTGCATATTGAATTCTACGACAGTAGTAGTTGGTAAAACAATACTGGTTGACATAGTCTGGAATTCATGGCAATCTTCTTGCCTTGGACTCCTGTATGTTGGGATGAAAACTATATATTATCTTGCTTGGCCAGAACTTTCTCCTTTGTTCCTTGTCCCTCCTTTCTGGCTGAAAGGATGATCAAGTTTCTCCTTCCTACCAGCCTTGAACCTAGGAAGCTCACCGCAGTTCCTAGCTTGGAACTTCCAACCTATGTCCAACCTTAGCTTCCTGAGGGCCAGACTTGCTTTTCTAGGAAGAGCCTTGGTCATCTATCACCCAGGTGGCACCATGATCCCAGCTGCCTTCTGAGTGTGAGGAAGGAACATGACAGACTTCTCAGGGCTTCTGTGCCTGATCTAGTAATGCCCCACTCAGAGAGGAGGAGTTGCGTCCAGAGAACCTTGCGGCACTGGGCAGAAAGCAGAGGCCAATCCCAGCTCTATTTGGCACTAGTGCCTGGATCGTTACAGGGGAGGATGAAGACGATGCCAAGGGACTGTGCCAGAAACTCGACTGCCAGCTCATTAAGTCTTCTCTGCTGCCATTGTATGATGATGACTCAGTGGATGAAACTTAGATGAACGAGATGGATACATCAGACTTCCAAGCCAGGTTAGAAGGTCGTCATCTCCAGAAATCAGACACTTACTTGCTATTACAGGGACAAAAACTGACTCAGTGCAGCATCTGAGAAAAAACAGAGGACCCCAATGGCAGGAGACCAATGGCTGAGAGAAACACATTCTCCAGAGAAGACTCGTGGGCGTAGGGATGAAAACAGCTAAGGCCTATCCCCAGCTGTGCATTCTGTGTCTCTAGCCACTACTGGAGGCTGCCATCTATCTTCATGACTACCAGCTAGGCCACAGTATCTCTCCTAAAGGTAGGATCCTTTGTGTTACGTGGCAACCACTTCATTAATCTAACAAATATTCATTGAAATAACATCTTCCAGACTGGCAAGATGGCATCTGGCAGCAAGCCTGACGGCCTGAGTTCGATCCCTAGGACCCACATGGTAGAAAGAAAGAAGTGCCTGCTACTATCTGTTATCTGACCTCTGTGTGTGCGTGCACCAACACACACAAAATAAATTTTTAAGAAGTTTTTAAAATCAAAATCTTTAATAAACCTTTACACTTTAACCTTCCACCTAATAAAACTTTTTTTCTTTGTGTGTATGTGTGTGTGTGTTGCATACACATGAGATTGTGCCTATGTGTGAATATGCAGAGGCCAGAGCAGTTTTGCCTTATTCTTTGAGGTGGGGTCTCTCACCTAACCAGAAATTCAGTTTCAGCTAGGTTGGTGAACTTTTGGAACCCACCTGTCTCTGACACTGTAATTCTGGTGCATGTGTGCACTGCTGTCCCTGGCTGAGGATTCGAACTCAGGTCCCTGTGCGTAGAGAGTACATGTTCTTATCCACAGAACCATCTCCCCAGTCCTGTTTGGAGTTTTGTGTTTGTCGCTCTCTTACTTGCCTTGTATTCTATTGAGATGTGGGCTGAATACAGTGCCTTGCACTTGCTGGGTAAGTGTGACGCAAGTGAGCTGAACACCAAACTCCTGCTGTGTTTTGAGATGGGGTCCGCTTGTGTTGCGGAAACTTCTGTATCTGCTTCGCAATGCTGTGATTCCAGAGCAGTGACACTGAGGCTGGCTTCATACCTGGTGCTTACGTTGAGCTGAGTCCGCTGGCAGATGCTGTCTCATTGTGACAATCATGCCATGTTAGGAGACGAGCATTTTATGCCATTTTCCAAGTGCAGAGACTACAGCTCAGAGAGCAGGGTAAATGGCCTGCCCATAACCTCACAGGCAGAATTTGCAGTTCAAAGTCAAGTTCACATCATGTAGCACAGGCTTGCCTCAAACTCAAGAGCCTACTGCCCTTTGGCTTCTACATTCCTGGCATTACATGTCTACTACCAGGCGTGGCTCAAGCCAACAGATCTGAGAGCCTTACATTTACTGATGAAACTAACACCCCCTATTACATGGCTTGGAGATTATCTCTTCACTAGGACCCACATCTCCTGAGAACCACTGCTCCCCACCCCTAATTGCCTACTGAGGGTAAATGCCATACCCTACATTCCTGCTTTCTCCCCACTATCTGATAGAGGCAGTTGGGGGAGAGGCACAAGATATCGATTTCCCAGGATTCCAAGGGATCCGTGATGCCACAATACCATGCTCCAGCTCCGGTGTGCAGATCCAGCCCAAGAAGAAAGGGGAAAGAAAGGGGCTTCTGAACTTGGGCAGATGTCAGAGCAAAAGGCCCAGAGTATTGGCTAGGTCTGTGTCTTGTTGGGATGGGAAGTAGAAGGTGACCACTGAGTCCTGTGTGCTATCTGTTGTGCATGCCCACTGACAGCAGTGTGCTGCTAAGCACTTGTACAGAAGCCACATGTATGCCTTAGCTTAGTAATTGTCAATTTTTCTGGTGAGAAAGCTTTAAATTTTCCAGGTGTGCTTGTACTGACAGGTGCTATGTGTGTGGTGACAGGAATTTGGGCAGCTGCCAAGGCTCCAGCGCTGGAGGAACTGGGAGGTCCCGGCCTTGATCTAGAAAGCTGTCCTGAATTCACCTCTGCTGGGCTGAATGAAGGTTGGAAAGCCAGCTACTGAGCCAGTTGGAGTCATCCTGGTTTGAGCAAAGTCCTCCTCCTCTGCATCTCTGTGTGTATAATCCACTGGCTCTTGCTCATTCTGTGAGTGACCAAGCTCTAACTCCATTCCTGTCTGTTGCAATGAAGTCTCTCCATCAGCTCACGGTTCCGTGTTCCTGGTAACAGCAGAATCAAACTATGGAGCGTGAGCCCTGTTATCAGGTCCCTACAGGTTCCCCAAACCCAAGACTTTATGCCCTTATGTGTCTAGTGACCCCATCCATACCATTTCTTGCCAGTGAGAAGGAGGTAAGAAAAAGCTGATCCATAGCCTATGGCACCTACTCATGTCCGCTGGCTGGAAATTGGATGCTAGAGCCACAGAAACCTGCCTTACGGCCAGTGACTTTCCAGGCTCTTGCTGTGACTTCTAAAGAGATTTTTTTTTCACATTCTTTTATTTTTATTAATTAATTCAATTTACATCTCTGTCGTAGGCCCCTTCCTCTTCTCCTGCTAGCCCCACCCTCTCTCCCTTACTCCCTCTACCCTATTCCTCAGAATAGAGGAGCTCCCCTACCCAGACACCCCAGCTCATCTAGTCACATGAGGACTGAGTTGTCTTCCTCCCCTGTGGCCTTGTAGGAAAGTCCCATCAGGGAGAAGTGATCAAAAAGCAGTCAACATAGTCCATGTCAGAAATATCCCCCATTCCCCTAACTAGTGGGCCAACATGAAGCCTAAGATGCCCACTGGGCTTATGTTCTTGGAGTCTGTGCATTATAGCATTTCTACCCTGTGCTATATGACTAAAATCCACTTATAAATGAGTATATACCATGTCTGTCTTTCTGGATCTGTGTTACCTCAATCAGGATGATCTTTTCTAGTTCCATCCATTTGCCTGCAAATTTCATGATTTTCTTGTTTTTAACGGCTAAGTAGTATCCCATTGTGTAAATGCACCGCAGTTTCTGTATCCAGTCTTCAGTTGAGGGGCATCTGGGTTGTTTCCAATTTCTGGCCATTATGAATAAAGCTGCTATGAACATGGTTGAGCAAATGTCCTTGTTGTACCGTGGAGCATTTTTCAGGTGGATGCCCAGGAGCAGTATAGCTGAGTCTTGAGGTAGGGCTATTCCCAGTGTTCTGAGAAAGTGTCAGATCGATTTCCATAGCAGCTATACAAGTTTGCACTCCCACCAGCAATGGAAGACTCTTCCTCAAAAGAGAATTTTAATTGAATTTTTGTTCTAGGTTGTAGAGGAAATTAAGTGGATTAATTCCAGGCCAGAAATTGGTACAGGGTAAATGAGCCCATCTTGTCTCAAAAACAGAACCTATGTGATGGCTTTGGGACATAAACACATTTCCTACAAAACCTACTGACTCAGTTTTGATCCTTTAAACCCGCCTAAGAGTGAAAGAGAGACTCCACAGAAATTGTCCTCTGACTTATGCATACACGTCTCCCAAACATGCATGCCATGTGCACCCCTCCACAATAATAATACTTTCTAAAGTTTTATGAACACTGACCCGATAATAAGGGCCATAGTTAAGACAAGCAGTGTATAGGGCCGTAGTATTGCATGACTACAACCCCAGTGGAGAGGAGACTGTGCCAGGAGTTTGAGGCCTTGATGTTGAGGTTATAAACATTGCGATTATGTTTCAACAAAGCAAAATAAGTAAATAAATTAAAAGAATAAGGTTGAGAGTGATAGGTGACTTCAAGCCTTAGGAACTAAATATAAAGGAAGAAAGGAAGGAAGGAAAGAAAGAGAGAGAAAGAGAGAAAGAAAACCAAACAAAATAATAAAATACAAGCACTGAAGTCATAGAGATGGACATTATTCCTTCATTCACACCGCACACTGTTTTCAACCCGCTCAACCCTATGAGGTAAGACCCACTGTTCTAGTCTTCTTTCTTTGGGTATGATAAAACACTTCAACCCAAAGCAGCTTAGGGGAGGAAAGAGTTTATACTTATAAGAGTTTAGCTTATTCTTCTAGGTCTAAGGTTATCACTGAGAGATGTCAGGGCAGGAATTTAAGCAGAAACCATGGCAGAACTCTGCTTGCTGGTTCACTGGCTGACTCATGATCACCCTGCCTAGGGCTGCTGCTGCCCACAGTGAGCTACATTGCCAGAGTCCACTGACAGAGTCAAACAATTCCTGAGTGGGGAGTAAGGATTGAAAGAAAATTTAAAAAAAAAACAACAGACTACACATGGGATCTGTTCGAGAGGGCTGCCAGTAGAAACTGTTGCACCGGCTTATTCCACAATTTCTTTTTATGGTCAGAGCAAAGCACCTCGAAACAATGAAGGGGTTCATTGAGAAGTCAAACTTGTTTACCTTGACCACCTGTCTGTGTGATGCTCACACAAACAAAAGAAAGTGAACTTGGCAAAATATCCTGCCTATCCCTGACTCCAGGTGAAGGCCAGGGTGAAAACATGTTCTTTGCTGAGAGCTCAATAACAAATCAGCCAGACAAACAAGCAGCTCCCCACACTACATCAACAAACAAGCAAGGTAATTCCTCCCAGACATGTCCACAGACCAACCGGATCTAGGCCATTGCTCAATTGAGGCTCTCTTATCAGAATGACTCTAGACTGTGTCAAGTTGACAATAAGAACTGACCAGAAGGGGCGGGACAAGATGGCAGCGCCAGGAGGACACTGCTTCTGAGCTGCAGAACAACATTTCGGTACAGCGACCAAGAGCCTGAACTCTGGGCCCTAAAACAACAGCGATCGTGTTTCCCAGGTGAGAGGAAACCCCACAGTGTGGGAACCGGTTGGGTGCATTCTCAGGACACCCAGCCAGAACCCAGAAGAGATCCCGGGTTGCACAGGCACTCAGTCACCAGACCAGAGCCACACACCTGTGTGTCCTGATCACCTTCCCAAGCTGAACAGTGGGCACAAAAACACCAGAGACTGGGGAGTCCCAGTGGAGAGAAAAACCCACAGGGAAGGAAGGAAACAGGACTGACTTAGATCACCCAGCCTTCCCCAGGAAAAGGTCCCACAGATCTAGTGGCATACACCGCCATCTCTGAACTAGGCTCCACCCACAAGCACAGAGACCTGCTGTGAGCCCAACTCTCCATCACAGACAGAACTGTGCACCCCAGGGCACCAGAGACTGGGTTTCCTGGTCAGGAGAAAACCCCATAGGGAAGGAAGCAAATGGGCACTGATTTAGGCTACCCAGGATTTCCCTGGAAAAGGTCCCTGAGACCAGCAGGAGCACGCGCTGCCAACCCAGAGACCTGCTGTGCACCAACTAGCCTCCTGCTGCTCCCATGAGAGTGGTGCTTACTGGCCACTGACTACTGCTTAGGTATTGGGGCACAGAGCTCCAACCTCAGACCTACAGAAGCCTGGGGTCCCTGAGATCAACCCCCAGACACTGCTACAAAGGACAATCAGTTATCCCTAACAAAACTGACCAAACCACGGGGCACCCAGGCAATAGCTGCAGCTCACTAAATTTACAGCAAGAAACCCAGAAGCAAGGCAGCTGTCTCAGGTCTTCTCTGGGTGAGAGGAGAGCCCTCTTGACTAACAAGGACCACAGTTACCACTCAGGTCTGTACGCCTGAGGTGAGCTGTAGCAATTCCCGAAAAACACCAGCCATTCAGTGACCATACCCAAAAAGCTGAGGAGACTTCCTTCAGGAAAAACCATCTTTCTGCCAAGGGGATTCTCTCCACCACAGGATTCCAGAAACTACCAGAAACTAACACCCAACACCTAAGATAGCCCAATGGGTAGAGGCCAGTGTAAAAGCTCAACCAACAAAAGACAGAGCAATATGGCATCTCCAGAACCTAGTTATCCAGGGACAAGCAGCCCTGGACACCCCAGCATAATTGAAATTCAAGAAGATGACCTAACATCTATGCTTATGAAGAGGATAATAGAGGAAACAAATAAAATGTGTAAAGATCTAGAGGAAGATAAAGACAGATTATGGCCATCTGTGAAGAAATACAGGAAGTTGCAACCAGTTTGTGGCTTTTAGAGAGGAAATACTTAAATCACTGAAAGAAATAAAAGAAATGGAGGATTGTTCAAACAAACAGCTGAAGGAATTGAAGGAAAATATAGTCAGACAGGTGAAGGAAATCAACAAAACGGCTCAAGATCTAAAGATAGAATTGGAAAAATTAAAGAAAACACAAATGGAGGAAATTATGGAGAGAAAGAACTTAGGGAAGAAAACAGGAACTACAGAGGTAAGCATAACCAATAGACTACAAGAGGTGGAAGAAAGAATCTCAGGTGTGGAAGATACAATGGAAGAAATTGATGTATCGATCAAAGAAAATGTTAAATCTAAAAAATTCCTGACACAGACTGTCCAAGAAATTCAAGACAACATAAAAAGACAAAACCTAAGAATAATGGGAATAGAGGAAAAAGACGATCCCCTCCTCCAAGGCCCAGAAAATACTTTCAACAAAATCACTGAAGAAAATTTCCCCAACTTAAAGGAGAGGCCAATACAAGAGGCCTACAGAAGACCCAATAAATTAGACCAGAAAAGAAAATCCTCCCGCCACATAATAATCAAAACAGTAAGTATAGAGAACAAAGAAAAAATACTAAAAGCTGCAAGGGAAAAAGGCCAAGTAACAAATAATGGCAAACCCATCAGAATCACACCTGACTTCTCAACAGAGACTATGAAAGCAAGAAAGGCCTGGACAGACATCATGCAGCCCCTAAGAGAACACAGATTTCAGCCCAGGCTACTATCTATACCCAGTAAAACTCTCAGCCCTCATAGACAGAGAAAACAAGATATTCAACGACAAAAACAAATTTCAACAATACCTACACACAAATCCAGTGTTACAGAAGATTCTAGAAGGAAAGATACAACCCAAGAAACCTAACCACTTTCAAGAAAACACCAGGAAATAACTAACCTCACTACAGTAAAACAAAAAATAACCGAGCACACAAACTTACTACCACAGCCAACATCAATATCAAAGGATCTAACAGCCACTGATCATTAATCTCTCTCAACATCAATGGACTCAATTCTCCAATAAAAAGACACAGACTAACAGAATGGATGTGTAAACAAGACCCAGCAATCTGTTGCATACAAGAAACACACCTAAGTCACAAATATAGACATTACCTGAATGTAAAGGGCTGGAAGACAGTTTTTCAAGCAAATGGATCCAAGAAGCAAGCAGGAGTAGCCATTCTAATATCTGATAAAATAGACTTTCAACCAAAATTAATAAAAAGAGATGAGGAAGGACACTTCATTACTCACCAAGGGAAAATTCCACCAGGAAGACATCACAATCCTGAACATCTATGCCCCAAATACAAGGGCACCCACATTTGTAAAAAAAAAAATTGATAAAACTTAAACCACACATAGATTCCCACACATTAATAGTGGGAGACTGCAACACCCCACTATCAACAAAGGACAATCAACAAAACAGAAATTAAACAAATAAACAATGTCTCTAACAGAGGTCATGAATCAAACGGACCTAACAGACATTTACAGAACCTTACACCCAAACACAAAAGAATTTACCTTCTTCTCAGTACCTCATGGAACCTTCACCAAAATAGACCATATGGTTGGTCACAAAGCGAGCCTCAACAGATACAAGAAGATTGAAATAATCCCTTGTATCCTATCTGATCACCATGGAATAAAGCTGGACCTCAACAACAACAGAAATAGCAAAAAGCCTACACACACATGGAAACTGAACAACTTGCTACTAAATGACAGCTGGGTCAGAGAAGAAATAAAGAAAGAAATTAAAATCTTCCTAGAATTCAATAAAAATGAAGACACAACATACCCAAACCTATGGGACACAATGAAAGCATGCTAAGAGGAAAGTTCATAGCACTAAGTGCCTCCAAGAAGAAATTTGAGACTTCTCATTCAAGCAACTTAATGGCTCACCTAAAAGCCCTGGGAAAAAAAAAAAAAAGAAGAAGAAGCGGACTCACCAAAAAGGAGTAGACAGCTATAAATAATCAAACTCAGGGCTGAAATCAAAAATTAGAAACAAATAAAACAATTCAAAGAATCAATGAAACCAAGAGCTGGTTCTTTGAGAAAATCAACAAGATAGACAAACCCTTAGCCAAACTAACTAAAAGGCAGAGAGACACCATCCAAATCAATAAAATCAGAAATTAAAAGGGAGACATAACAACAGACACTGAGAAAATCCAAACAATCAGTAGGACTTACTTCAAAAGTCTATATGCCACAAAATTTGAAAATCTAAGTGAAATGGACAATTTTCTTAATCGATTCCACTTACCAAAGCTAAATCAAGATCAGGTAAATCAATTAAATAGTCCTATATCCTCTAAGGAAATAGAAGCGGTCATCAAAAGTCTCCCATCCAAACAAAGCCCAGGACCAGATGGTTTCAGCACAGAATTCTACCAGACCTTCAAAGAAGAGCTAACTCCAGTTCTCTTCAAACTATTCCACAAAATAGAAACAGAAGGAACACTACCAAACTCATTCTATGAAGCCACAGTCAACTTGGTACCTAAACCTCACTCACAAAGACACAACAAAGAAAGAGAATTTCAGGCCAATCTCCCTTATGAACATTGATGCAAAAATACTCAACAAAATACTTGCAAACCGAATACAAGAACACATCAAAGATATCATCCACTATGACCAATTAGGCTTCATCCCAGGTATGCAGGGGTGGTTCATTATACAAAAATCCGTCAATGTGATCCACCCTATTAACAAACTGAAAGAAAAAAACCACATGATAATCTCCTTAGATGCTGAAAAAGCATTTGACAAAATCTAACATCCATTCATGTTTAAAGTATTGGAGAGATCAGGGATACAAGGCACATACCTAAACATAATAAAGAAAATATACAGTAAGCCTATAGCAAACATCAAACTAAATGTAGAGAAACTTAAAGCAATTCCACTGAAATCAGGGACAAGGCAAGGCTGCCCACTCTCTCCATATCTCTTCAATATAGTTCTGGAAGTCCTTGCTAGAGCAATAAGACAATTGAAGGAGATCAAGGGGATACAAATCAGAAAGGAAGAGGTCAAAGTATCACTATTTACAAACGATATGATAGTATACTTGAGTGACCCCAAAAATTCTACCAGGGAACTCCTACAGCTGATAAACACCTTCAGCAAAGTGGCCGGATACAAAATTAACTC
>CM053753.1:32340385-32375924 GCA_028658305.1 Pachyuromys duprasi | reverse complement strand
AACTAATCAAGAAGGAGCACTCTGGCTAAAATGCTCAATCCCCAGCCAGAAAGGCAAAGCAGATGGACATCAGAAGAAGAAAACAGGAAACAAGTTAGGAACCTGTCACAGAGGGCCCCTGAAAGGCTCTGCCCTGCAGAATATCAAAGCAGATGCTGAGACTTATGGCCAACTGTTGGGCAGAGTGTATGGAATCTTACGAAAGATGTGGGAAATAGTAAGATAGGGAGAGGACAGGAGCTCCACAAGGAGAGCAACAGAACCAAAAAAATCTGAGCACAGGGGTCTTTCCTGAGACTGATACTCCAACCATGTACCATGCATGGAGAAAACCTAGAACCCCTGAACAGATGTAGTCCATGGCAGTTCAGTGTCCAAGTGGGTTCCATAGTAATGAGAACAGGGACTGCCTCTGACATGAACTGAATGGCCTGCTCTTTGATCACCTCACCCTGATGGGGGAGCAGTCTTACCAGGCCACAGAGGAAGACAATGCAACCACTCCTGATGAGAGCTGAGAGACTAGGATCAGAAGGAAGGAGAAGAAGACCTCCCCTATCAGTGGACTTGGGAAGGGGCATGTGTGGAGAAGGGGGAGGAAAGGTGGGATTGGGAGGGGAGGAGGGAGAGGTTTATGGGGGGATGCAAAGTGAATAAAGTGTAATTAATAAAAATTAAAAATAAAAAAGAACTGACCAGGAAACCTGTTATCATACTTAGTGTTGAAGTCAGAGTGAAAAGCTATCTTCCAAAACTTTTCCAAAGCCTCACAACGAGCAAGCAGGACTCTAGTGACAGCATGTTTTTCTTCTGTATTTTCTTTTCCTCAATGAATATGTTCTGCTATTGAATTCACAGTCTAACTGGTAATAGCAGAAAGTATTCGCATGCATTATAAGTCCTGCAGTGGTTACAGAAGCCACCCTACATCGTGTTTTTGAAACACGATCTCATGTAGCCCAGACTGATTGTGATGTTCCTATGTTCTAGAGAATAATCTTGAACTCCTGATCCCCATGCTTCTGTCTCTCAGCTTGTACCACTGCTCCAGCTTCATCAACCTCTCCACAAGGCCCTAGAAGACAGAAAAAAAGTTTTCTTAACCTGAGTGTGGTGGTTCAAGTCTCTAATGTCACCACTGTGAGCATAGGACTGGAGGCCTATGGTGATTTTGAGATCACCCTGGGCTATATGATTAGTTCCAGGACAGTGTGGGTTATATACAAGCTACTGTCAAAAAAAAAAAAATAGCATGCCTTCCTGAGTTGTTTCACCTTATAGATAAGAGAGTTGAACCTCTGCGGTGTAAATTAACTGGCCGGAAGTCACAGAGCTAACAATAACTAATGAAGTATCATTAATTATCTCCGTACAAGTATGTGTGGAGACCTCGGTACGAAGCAGAGTGGACTCAGGAATTAAGGTGGATGAGAATACAGGCTCTGATCTACCCCCATTTTTTTCTCTAGTAGGGAAAACTGAGGCTCGGAGAGTCAAAAACAGCTGCCTCCAGCTTGGATTTCATGTCTGTTAGGGAACCTGAGCACATAACTTCTTGGCTCTTTTTCTCTCTCCTAGAAAAAAATAGAAGAACCTGTCACAGGAGTCCAAAATCAAACAAACAAACAGATATGGGCAGATAGAGATGTGGCTTGTGTGCGGGGTGGGTGAGTGTCTATACTCTAAGCAGGATTTCTGGACCCTCTTTGTGAGGTACCCGAAACTCATCCAGAGGATGCATGTGTGAATGGGGAGGGGCCAAAGAGTCCTCCCCACCTGGGTTGTGATAAGCCAAAATGGAAAAAGAGGGTGGCTGTCATGTTCTGCCTTCTCCCTTCCCAACACTTCATGAGGAGGCTGCATATTGTGGGGTTTGCGGTAACTGGAAGACAAAATGGAGGCAAATTTTTGTGGATTCTGTATCATGTAGGCATCAGGTTATAACATCTCAGAACCCATATATGAGGGCTCCTAAGTTAAGGAGCCCCGAAGTACAGTGCCCAGGGGCCAAGTAGTATAGTCAATAATGAGCAAGAGTAAAGTGTTTAGGGATATAGGTATGGGTTAGAGAGGAAATCCAGGATGATCATGATATCCCAGGTAGATAGAATTATAATATGAAAAGAACCAGATGTGTGAAAACTCAATAATTTTCAGCTAGACTCAGGAAATGGGTTTTTGAAGTCTGTATATGTAAGGTCAGCAGAAATGGGGAATAAGTTCAAACTGGACTAATGAAGGGGGCATTTTGTTAAGGTAAAAATCTAAGGAACCAAATTATCAGGATACATGAGAATTAGAACAGTTACTTTTGGGTGCTTCCATGTCTGAGCTCATAGAAATAGAAAAGAAAACCCAAACTCCAGAGGCATAAATATGGACAGTGCTGAAGACTCAGAAAAAAAGAAGACCCGGTGTTTTGGGCATTTGGCTAGACGTTACAAGTGTTCTATGCTGGGTCTTAAAGTCAGGTATTAATGGATGGCTTTAAGACTAAGAATTTAAGGCATTTGGATGGGACTATAGACTTGAGCCTGAACGATTTAGAGCCAAGAGGAATTTAGAGATCTCTGTATGGAACAGCTTGGGTGGGAGATTCAGAGACTTGGAAAGGTAGGACTTCAGAAGGGAAGCCCCAGGGACAGATGGACAGCAGAAGGTCCTGCTGCTTCCCCTAGTTCACATTTAAAGAAGGGACAGCACCCCACCACAGTCACCTTGCCATCCCCCAGAGATACCAAAGCAGCCAACTCACCCAGTTTCTGAGCCCTACACCCATCTGTGGTAGAGCCAGGGTACCTCAAGCTGTGAACAAACAGGTCTTCCTTGGGCTCCCAGCAAGCACTTAGAACTCAGGCCTACACATCTTGGCCAGTACAGTAGGCAGATGTAGATTTGACCTTCCCAGGTTCCCTTCCAACACTTGATCTGAATAGGTTTAAGCACCAAGTCTTCTGACTGTCCCCTCCCCAGACCTGGGGAAACAGGCCTGAGGTTTAATTCCAGGAGACGACAGGGTTCCATCTACCCTGAAAGGATGCTTTGGTGGGTAGAGATCAGATGATCAGACAGATGAAGGGAGTCAGAGGATGTGGAGGAGAGGAAGCAGGACTCAGAGGCAGGGATACCAATAATGAATTTTTGGAGGTCTTTAGAAAGCAGTTTGAGGTGCTAACCTGACCTGGCACAGCCGGATACTGGGACATGTGCTTGCAATCCCAGCACTGGAAAGGGTGTGCACTGAGAAGGATCACTGTGTTCAGGAGGCCAGTGATGTATGTACATATCACTGTTTCAAAGTAAAATAAAGAGCTGAGGGGTTGGTGATGGCCTTTCAGATGCCCAGCCTGAGGATCTGTAGCTCTGATCGGGTCTTGTCTGTGGACTTGATTTGCCTCTTTACGGCACTGGATTAAGCCTTCCCCACTCCTGTGTTCCACTGTGTGCTCAGTGGAACATGCCTTTCACCCAATGCTTCCATGGTTACCATGCAGTTGAAGATGAGACCCATCAGGGACCTTACACGTGGGACAAAGAGTGTGGAAAGCTCAGATTTTCACAACATAGGACTCCAGGAGTCTGAAAAATTCAAACTAGAATCTGTCTTCAGTGCTGTCTGTCTGAGTCTCTATCTTAAAAATGGGTGTCTGGGCATTTATTTGTTGGTCTTTTTTTGAGACCTAGTTTCTGGTAGCTTAAGCTGGACTTGAAATCTGTCTGTCTGTTTGTCTGTCTTGAAGTTCTGACCTCCTGCCTCCACCTCACAAACACTGAGGCTTCCAACCACTGTGCCTGGAGGGAGCCATGACTTTCAGTTGTTTTTCAAACCCAGAGATTGAACGAACACCTCAAGAATGCTAGGGTCAAATGCCGAGTTATACCACCAGCTTGTCAAAAAACTGTATCACCATGGAAAAAAAAAAATGAGAAAGGTATTTCAAGTGCCTGATTGTTTTTAGGTGTGTTTAATACATATAGCTCTTACTCCCAGGCCTGTGTACTATGTATGCATCCACTAAGGGTTGACCAGCACTGGATGTGGTGGTGGCACCTGCTAAAGCCAGGACAGGAGAGGATTATGGCAGAGGCTGGCAAGTTTCAGTGCATCAAAACAAACAAACAAAAAACCAAACCACGCCACGTCTTTGGTGCACACCTGTAATTTCTGTGCATGCCAGTTGACAGACAGCAAGAAGATCAGGAGTTCAAGGCCAGCCTTACCTACACAGCACGTTTAACACCAGTTTGGAGATGTGACACACACACACACACACACACACACGCGCGCGCACGCACATGTTGTTTGATAGTATCGTTGCTACTTCACGGAAATCCCAGCCCAACATACACATGGCTGAGACACAGTGCAAACCTCTGTGCCTGGCTGGAGCTATGGACCTTCTGTGACCTGGAAATGAAATCTGCACAGAGTGAAGCCCACGCTCCTGCATGCACGGGATCTCTACTGTTTCCATTTCAGTCACCTTGACTGTTTCATGCCAGAAGCTGACTCAACCTATGCGACAGTCCCTGAACTCCTTTCCAAACCCTCTAGTACGTCTGTGAAAACTCTACAAGGGCAGATTTAGCCTGGGGCTTAGTGATGGCCAGGGGCAGCTGGCCACTGTGACATCAGTTAGCCAACCTGGATTTAAGTCTTAACTGTCTCCATTCTACTGTAGGATCTGGCAGCAAAAGGCAAGGTGACATGTGATTACATTCAGTTCCGTTTACTTAAGAAAATGCCTCATGTCTCCCAGATATGCCTCAAACTCACTGTGTAAGCAAGTACAGCCTTGAACTTCAGCATCTCTGGCTCCCTGGGCTGGAGGCTCCATGCAGACCTCCAAGCCCAATCTCTTCCCTTTTGGATTTGTTTGTTTGTTTGTTTATACATTTATTTGTTGCTTGTTTTTGAGATAGTCTCACATTGGCCTCAAACTTGGGCTCAGTCTTCCTAAGCCGCCTGCCCACTACGGTTTATGGTCATGCAGCACTAAGCTCCGCTGGCATCATTTCTATGGAAATCATCACATGGAAAACATGGCTGAAGATGCACAGATCCATTGCTATAGAAAACGGAGCTTTCAGAAACCTGATAATCTGGAGCCTCCGTTTCCTTATTTGCAAACTGCCTTGTAGCACTCATCACAAGCAGAACTCATTGTAACGACATATGCAGAATAATTCTTTTTAACACCTAATGCTTGATTATAAAAATGTAAACTCTAAACTTATGAAAACTTTAAAAGGTCTTTAATGTTTCATATCCAGCTAAGTTTTCACTAAAATAGTAAATTATGAATCTGCTATAAGAACATGTAAAATTGGCTTAAGAAGATGCTTTGGTCCTGCGGAGCTCCTGTCCTCTCCAGGTCATACTAACTCCCCCTTCTTTCACATGATTCCCTGCACTCTGCCCAAGGTTTGGTTAGGAGTCTCAGCATCTGCTTTGACACACTGCTAGGAAGAGTCTTTCAGAGGCCCTCTGTGATAGGCTCCTGTCCTGTTACTTGTTTTCTCCTACTTCCAATGTCCATCCCATTTGTCTTTCTAAATGAGGGTTAATCATCTTACCCCGGGTCCTCTTTCTTGTTTATCTTCTTTAGGTGTATAGATTTTAATATGTTTATCCTATCTTATAGGTCTAGTACCCAGTTATAAGTGAGTATATACCGTGTCTGTCTTTCTGCTTCTGGGATACCTCACTCAGGATGATCTTTGCGTGTACTTCCTGCTGTTTCTCAGGCCCCGCCAGCCACTCCTTACTAAAGTCAGGAATTCTCTTTTTTTCTCTAAGTGTTATAAAAGCTCAAATTTTAAACACTGTACCGTTGTCTGTACTTCAGAGACTCACTTACCTCTTCTGAGGACCTCTTTTATCTGGGGGAGAGGGGGGAGTGTCCCCCAAAAGGCTGCCTTTCCTTTGCCTACTGCCCCAGCGCTGGGTCGCTGCTCCCTGACTGCAGACTCCTGAAACCTCTCTTGAAAGACCCCCACCCCGCAGAGGCGGGGTTCTGCCACTCTTCCGCCCATCACCAGCTCCGCAGCCGCGCTCACCTTGGCGTGCCGAGCCTGCTTTCCACTTCCTTCCATGGGTCTCCCCTCTGCAGCGGCACAGGGCAACTTGTTCTACACAGCCCCCTGGCCTCCAGACCCAAGGAGCGGCATTCGCGGGTCACAGAAACACTGTGAAATCTCGCCCTCTAGTGGCCATTTCTTGACAGTGTATGACGCCGTTCAAATTGGACGAACGAAGCCCGGCCAGGATCTTGCTGTGATTATTTTAAGGCAAAGGATTTTTGAGGGAAAACCTAGGGCCCTATTGCACACAGGCACTTAACCTTGTGCACGAACCTGTATGAGCTTAAAAGCACGATGATACGGACAAGTACTTCAGTAGGCAAATCAAGAACAATTTACAAAATACAACCTTAAAGACCCTGACCCCTTTTTTTTCTATTTTTAATTACTTATTTTTACCTTTTTACGCCCTGACTGCAGTTCCCCCTGCTTCTGCTCCCAGTCCCTCCCCTCCCCCCTCCTCTGCCTTCCCTTTCCACTCCTCCTCCGTTTCTTTTCAGAAGAGGGCAGGCCTCCTATGACTATCAACACAAAAGGGCACCTCCCATTGTTGTAAGGACGGACATATTAAGCCTCATATTGACGCTATCTACCTCGTGGGAGGAAAAGGATCCCAAGAGCAGGCAAAAGAGCCAGAAACAGCCCCTGCTCCCTCAGGGACACCACAAGGAGACCAAGGACAGAACGAACTTGAGCCTGTACTGTACTGTATACTGTATCGTATAGGCAGAGAGCCGACCATGCCAAGCCCAGGCAGGCTCCGTCTCTGTGAGCCCCTATGAGCCCAAGTCAGCTGAGTCTGTGGGTTTCCTCATGGTGTCCTTGACCCCTCTGGCTCCTACGACCCTCCCAGCCCTCTTCTGCAGGATCCTCCGAGCTCTGCCTGACGCTTGGCTGTGGGTCTTATAGGTCTAGTACCCAGTTATAAGTGAGTATAACTGGGTGATGCACTTGTGTCCATCAGCTGGTGTGTGAAGCCTGAAGCCTCTCTGATGACAGCCGGGCTATGCACGAAACTCTAAGTATAGTCTAACATCATTGGGAGTCATTCCATTGGTGCTTTTTTTTTTTTTTGTCAGTGGCGTTCTATCCTAGGTCACAGAACTATTCGGCCTCTGGGTCCTGTCCCTCCGGGCAGTGTTGGAATGGGCTTCCTCTCACGGTGTCGGTCTCAAGCTGGACCAGTCATTGGTTAGTCACTCTCAGAATTTTTGTGCCATCTTTACCCCGGCACATCCTGTCAGCAGGACAAATTGTAGGTCAAAGATGATGTGGCCGGGTTGCTGCTCCGATCCCTCCGCTGGAAGTCTTGCCTGGTTATTGGAGATGACCAGTTCAGGGTTTGTACCCCCCCCCACTGCCCTCGGTTTTCTATCTGGTCCCTGAGATGCCCCTCCTATTCCAGTTGTGTCTGCCTCTATCCTCCCCCAACCTGATCCTTCCTGTTCTCATCCCTCCGAGCTCCCAGCCCTCACCCTCATCCAACCTCAGTGTCTACTCTACTTCCCCTTCCTAGCCCCCCCCCAATTGAACCCTCCTTCTTACTTAGCTTCCATGGGTCTGTGGATTGTAGTTATCCTGTACTTTATAGCTAATATGCACCAATAAGTGAGTCTATACCATGTTTGTCTTTCTGGGTCTGGATTACCTCACTCAGGATTACTTTTTCTAGTTCCATTGATCTGCCAGAAAACATCATGTTTTAACAGCTGAGTAATACTCCATTGTGTAAATGTACCATTTTTTTTTAATCCATTCCTTCAGCTGAGGAACAGCTAGGTCACTTCCAGTTTCTGGCTATTGCAAATAAAGTTCCTATGAACATAGTTGAGCAAGTGTCCTTGTGTCCAAGTGTCCTATGATGGGGCTATACCAGGAGTGTACTGGATCTTGAGGTAGATTGATTCCCAATTTTCTGAGGAACCACCATATTGATTTTGAAAGTGGCTGCACAAGTTTGCATTACCACTAGCAGTGAAGGACAGTTCTCCTTGCTCCACACCCACATGAGTTTGTGTTACTAATTAGTTTTTATTAACATTTCCCTGATTGATAAGGATGTTGAGCATTTCTTTAAGTGTTTCTCAGCCATTTGAGATTTTTCTATTGAGAATTCTGTTTAGCTCTGTACTCCATTTTAAAATTGGATTATCTGATTTGTTGATGTCTAATTTCTTGAGATCTTTATATATTTTGAAAATTAGCCCTCTGTCAGATGTGGGATTGAAGATTTTTTTTTCCATTCTGCATTTTGTCCTATTGACAGTGCCCATTGCCATACAGAAGCTGTTCAGTTTTATGAGGTCTCATTTATTAATTGTTGATCTTAGTGCCCATGTTACTGGTTTTGTTCTGTTAGGGAAGTTGTCTTCTCTCCCAGGGCATTCCAAGCTTCTGAATATCACATACAACAGCAGCCTGCCATGCATGTGTGAACTTACCTTCCAGGGTAAGTTCACTTCCTCTCTCTAAGAGCTGGCTCAGAGGGTAAAGTACTTACACTGCAATGTGAGAACCTGAGTTAAGATCTGCAGAGCCCACATAAAAACAGGTATTGTCGTGCATATCTTTAAACCCACTGCTCTTTCGAAGAGACATGAGAGAGGCAGCAGAATTTTCAGAAGCCTAACATGTTCGGTGGAAACCATGAAGAGACAATATACCAAGCAATGTGGAAGTTGACTCCCCATCGGAGGTTTCTCTTTTGTGTCAAGTATATAATGCACGCGCACATACAGACATATGTACACATATCACTTGTACACATTAAGATAAAATCTACTATCATATCAACTGTTGCCAAGATATGTTGAATGACCTGGATGTCTTTTTAACAATAATTTTCTTTTTTTTTTTTTGAGAATTTCATACTATGTATTTTAAACATTTTCTCCTTCCCCCAGCTTTTGCCATTAACTATTTTCCACCCTCTCACCCCTTCCCAGTCAAAACTGAGACTTCAGAAATAAAAAAAATTCCCTAGGGGTCCAAGATGGTAGTGACCAGTGTGCATCATGTCTGAAGGGCAGAGGATCGGAGACTCCAAAACTGGTGAATGGCCCAGCGGCAGGATCCAGCCGCATAGACCTCGGAGCTTCCCAGGACTCTCGTGAATTGGGGCCGATTGGATACAGACCCCTGTGGCAGTCTCCCGGGTCTGACTATCTCAAGCTGTTTGACTGTGGATTCCTGTCTGCCTAGATGGGCTCCGTGTGGGTGTCTCAGAAGGGAACTGGGCGGTGACCAACAAGCGGGTCAGATTCCGAGCTTTCCTGGATCCTCTATCTGTGTGCTTCCATCCTTTGCCTGCTCTCCACGGCTTGAATTCTGGAAAAGCTGCCCCAGAAGTTCCGACATTGCCCTCAAGGGGGCTGCAAAGATCAGATGTTGCTGCTGTCATACCACAACCTGCGCCTGCATCCCGCCCTTCAAAGCAAGGGCTCACCTGTGCCCCCCTGACCTTCAGCATACACTCCTGCCCACGTGCCCCAGCCAGTGCACTATCATGAGCATGCACCCTGCACTTTAGGGCACTCACCCCAGTGCCCGCGTCACGCCCCTCAAGACTACTGTACCAGTACCCTCCCTTAGCTCCTTCCGAATTGCCACCAGCTATTCTGGAGCCCCTGGACCCCTCTCACCTTCCTTCCTGCAGACTACTACAGACTCCAGAGACAGGTGGGCCCAGTCTACAGTACAGGCTCCAGGAACAAAAAGTCAGGGCTACAGACAGCCAGATGGCTAAAGGCCAGAATAAGAATCCAATCAACAAAAACCAGAACATCATGGCTTCCCCCAAATCAATGGATATTCTAATTTATCTGAAACACAGGAAAATGATTTTAAATCTATGGTTATGCAGTTATTAGACACACGCAAAAAAGAAATAAACAGACATATAGAGGTCGTCATGGACCAGACAAGAATCTCAGGTGCTGAAGATTCAATTGCAGAAATCGATACATCTCTCAGAGAAAACATAAAAACAGAAAAGTTCCTAACACAAAACATCCAGGAAATCAAGGACACCATGAAAAGACAAAACCTAAGAATAATAGGAATAGACAAAAAAGAAGACTCCAGGCTCCAAGAAAGGTCCAGAAAATATTTTCAAGAGAATCATAGAAGGAAATTTCCCCAACCTTAAGAGATACCCTTAAACATACAAAAGGCTTACAGAACACCAAATGGACTAGACCAGAAAAGAAATTCCTTCTGTCGCATAATAATCAAAACATTAAATCTACTGAACAAAGAAAAATATTAAAAGCTGCAAAAGAAAAAGGCCAAGTAATGTATAAAGGCAGACCTGTCAGAATCACACCTGACTTCTCAGCAGAGACAATGAAAGCCAGAAGGGCCTGGACAGATGTCATGCAGACTTTAAGAGACCACAGATACCAACCCAGACTGCTATACCCAACAATACTTCAATCAATATAGATGAAGAAAACAAAAAAAATTCCATGACATAACTAAATTTAAACAATATACATGCAGCAACCTAGCCCTACAGAAGATACTGGAAGGAAAATTCCAACCCAATGAGATTAACTACACCCAAGAAAACACAAGATAAAAACAACTTCACATCAAAAAAAGCAAAAGAAAGCAAGCACACAAACACACAATCACCATCAATTCCACAAGAAAAGGAACTAAGAATAATTGGTCACTAATATCTATCAACATCAATGGACTCAACCTCCAATAAAAAGACACAGACTAATAGAATGGTTGTAGAAACAGTATCTAACATTCTGTTGCCTTCAAGAAACACACCTCAGCCACAAAGATAGACACTACCTCAGGATAAAGGGCTGGAAATGGTTTTCCAAGCAAAAAAAGACCCAAGAAGGAAGCTGGAATAGCCATCCTAGTATCTAATAAAATATACTTTCAACCAAAATTAATCAAAAGAGATAGGAAGGGACACTTCATTCGCATCAAAATAAAAATTCACTAGGAGGACATCACAGTCCTTAACATCTATGCCCCAAATACAAGGGCTCCTGCATTTGTAAAAGAAACATTATTAAAGCTTAAATCACACATAGATCCCAACACATTAATAGTGGGAGACTTCAACACCCCACTCTCACCAAGGGACAGATCATTGAGACAGAAGTTAAATAGAGAAATAATGACACTTACAGTGGTCTTAAATCAAATGGACCTAATAGATATTACAGAGCATTTCATCCAAACACAAAAGAGTATACCTTCTTCTCAGCACCTCATGGAACTTTCTCAAAAATTGACCATATAGTTGAGCAGACAGCAAGCCTCAACAGATACAAGAAGATGAAATTAATCCCCTGTATCATATCAGACCACTGTGGACTAAAGCTGGACCTCAACAATAACAGAAATAGCAGAAGGCCTACACATGCATGGAAACTGGACAACTCTCTACTCAATGACATCTGGGTCAGGGAAGAAAGAAAGAAATTAAATACTTCCTAGAATTCAATGAAAATGAAGGTACAACATACCCAAACGTAATGGACAGGATCCTGAAACAAAATAGCACTGTTTTCATCACACATCCAGAACTAGTGTTAGGGGAGACGAATGTGAAAACCCCATTCCTTCCTATGTTCCTCTGTATTAACATCACATTTTTGTGGGCATGTAGTATAAACAAAAAATGATTCACCATTTTCGGATACACGTTATTGCTTTACAGTGATGAACACTGAAAATTGTGACGCTTTCCTATTGAGAAAGTCAACATGAAAACGCTGCCGTATCTACAGTACAGCACAAATCAGTTTCCGTGCTAAGATTGTCCTCCGTGCTAGGAAACAAGCCATGATAGTCACAGAGTTGTTCAGTGCCTTGGTAATAGGAGCAGAGAAGCTCTTAATGTCTACTCTGTTCTTTGCAGAAAGGTAAACATTTTCTTACATACAGTCATGTCACAGAAGAGCAAATAGTGGGTGCTCTACTGTAAAGGGAACCTAAGTACCTATAGATTCAATAGTACAGCATAGGTAAGCAGAGAGAGCAACGGTGTTGAAGGGTAAAGGTAGGATGCGAACAGAAACAGATTTCTGCATTGAAATTAAGGGCTAATTTGAAATGGTGAATTCAGAAGCATCTCCATATTTCTGTAACATGCATTTGATTGTGTTTCAGATGTGTTCACAATGACATAGTGAAGGTGTTGTCTACCTGAGGATGTGCCTCGACCAATCAAAAACCTTCAGTAACAGCCAATAGCATCAACAGACATGTCAACTTCCTTAATCTTATCATAGCAAAATTTATTATGTTTATTTCATGTAAGCATATGAGGTACATTTTTCCATGGGAATGTCCCAGTTGCCTTAGTGAGCCCGTGAAAATGCGTCCAAATTAGATAAATAATGCTTCTACTCAACTCTGAAAAGAACCCTGAAAATTGCAAACACACAACCAAGGTCCAGCTTGGAGACATTGGATGTTACCTTGCTGAAGAAGTGAGGTAGATTCTGGTGAATGTGGTACTGATGCACCTTTTCTAAAGCCTTAGTGTGGTGCTGAGTAATCAGGTCAAGGCCATAGAGGATGAAAAATATTCTGATGTGAAAGTTATGAGACAGTAAGGATCTCTGGTCATATTTACTCTGAAATGGACATAGAAAATATGGTAAGAGGAATCTAAAATTATCCTCCTGGCTGAACTATTCCATTTAGGAGCCTACTCCTTCATAGAACATAAAGTATACCATAACACTCTTCATTTGCTCTCCAATTAATCAGCTCAGGAACTACTTTTCCCAACCCTTGGTGTCTGCAGACTGTGAAGAACATGTCTGCAAAGAACATATTTGTAAAAAATCAGCTTTTCCTATCTAGCTTGTCCAGAAAAAACAAGAGGGTGGTGCCCTATCAGAATGACTTAACACATCATGTCTCAGAAAATACATTTAAGAGATAGCAATTTTTTTCTGAATAAGAATAAGAAATTTGTCCAAGTGACCATTTTCATAATAAATAATTTACTACAGAATGGAGCATAAGAAGGTACATTCATCTCAAGGCTGAAAATTTCCAACATGTGTCTGACTAAATCCTTTTCATAGGTGTGAGTGAGCAAATAGGCATTTTGAAAAGTGACTCTTCTGGGATGATTGGATATTTTCATATGCCATGTTTTCCAACAGTTCAATTGGTTGCAACCTGGTCCATGCCCTGGGAGCCCTGTTTGGTGACAAGAGGTAAGCAGGTGGGACTCATATCCTCTCTTTAGAACACCTCCTGCAGATGACCTCCATATCTTTAGAAATCTGCTGCACTGGGTTTTTGTATTATCCCTCAAATGCCCCTCAGTTCTACCTATCTTTCCCTGAATTACCTCTGCCCCCACTTCTGCACGGTTCACACATAAAATCTATCTTATTTTACCCTCTCAGGGAGATCCATGTGACAGCCTGAGTCCCTTCATTTATACCTAAGCTCTCTGTGTCCATGAATGGTAGGTTGGTTATCATTTATTTAGTGGCTAATATCCATATATACCCAATTACGTTTCATATCTATAATTCTGGGTGTTGGTTGCCTCACTCCAGATTTTTCTACTTCCATCCATTTGCCTTCAAATTTCATAAAGTAATTTTTTCTTATTTACTTTTTATTCATAATCATAAACTTAACTCTGCAATCCAGCTAGACTTGGAGGGGAGTGAGGAAAAAATGGAACCCAAAGAACTTCAGTGAGAGCAAAGATCACAGGGTACTTCGAGCAAACAGGATAGAGGTGCTCTCCTGAGCTACAGAAGGAGTGGTCTGCTGGGTAAGATGCCCACAAGTCAAAAGAATTAGTTTAGAGTTGTCCACAGTTGGAAATTGTGATCTTCCTGCTGGTCTTGCCATCCCTGGGCCCAAAACGCCCCATGGCTTCCACAATGCTCATGCCTTCTTTCACCTTCCCAAAGACCACATGCTTGCCATCCAGCCACTCAGTCTTGGCAGTGCAGACAAAAAACTGGGAACCATTTATGTTTGGTCCAGCATTTGCCATGGACAAGATGCCAGGACCTGTGTGCTTCAGGATGAAGTTCTCATCCTCACATTTCTCCCCGTAGATGGACCTGCCGCCAGTGCCGTTATGGTGTGTGAAGTCACCACGCTGGCACATGAATCCTGGAATAATTCTGTGAAAAAAGGAACCCTTATTTCCAAATCCTTTCTCTGTAGTACTCAGAGCACGAAAGTTTTCTGCCGTCTTTGGAACTTTGTCTGCAAACAGCTCGAAGGAGACGCAACCCGAAGGCTGGCCATTGGCCTCGATGTCGAAGAACACAGTGGGGTTGACCATGGCTGCAGCAAAAGGTGACAGGGAACAGCAGCATTTGCAAAGCCCATAAGTTATTTTTTTTAAGCTGAGTGAAAATGTGAAAATGTACATGTTCTTTATTTATTTGTCTTATGAGGGACATCTAGTCTGTCTGCTTTCTGACTATTATGAACATTGAGCAAGTGTCCTTGTGGTAAGATGGAGCACCCTTTGCATACATGCCGAAGAGTTGTATATCTAGATCTTAATGTAGCTCTCTTCCCAACTTTCTGAGGAACTGTGTCTTTAGTTATATAATGACTGTAGAGGTTTGCACGCTCACCAGCAATGGAAGAATGTTCCCTTTGCTTCATATCATTGCCAGCATAAGATGTCATTTCTTCTATTGGTTGTAGCCATTCTGAAAGTTGTAAGGTGTAATCTTACAATAATTTTGATTTGCATTACATAGCATTTCAATTTCACTAGGTCCCATTTATTAATTGTTGATCTTAGAACCTATTCAGAAACTCTCTTCCTATGCCTATGAGTTCAAAGCTATTTCCCTCTTTTTCTTCTATTAGGCTTAGTGCATTTGGTTTTATGTTGACGTATCTGATCCATTCAGACTTAATTTTAGTGCTGGGTGATAAATCTTTTTGCATTCTGCATGCAGACATCCAGTTTGCAGCATCATTTGTAAAAGATTCTGTCTCTTTTTTTCCATTTAATTTCTGAGTTCTTTATCAAAAACCAGATGTCCATAGGTGTCTGGATTTATGTTTAGGTCTTCAATTTGATTCCCTTGAGTAATGTGCCTGCTGCTGCTGTTGTTCCTTGATTTTGTTTTGTTGTTTTTTTTTTTTATCCATCATTTAGTTTTTATTACTGTAGCTCTCTATTACAGCTTGAAATTAAGAATGGTGGTACTAACAGCAGGCTTTTTTCAGGATTATTTTTTTCAGATTATTACATAGGATATTTTGTTGTTGGTGGTTTTTTCATATGAAGCTGAAATGGTCTTAATGGTCTTTCAAGGTCTTTGAGGACTTACGTTGAAATTTTCATTTGGAATGTGTTGGATCTGTAGATTGCCTTTCATTTTTACTGTTACCCCTACCTAGCCATGAACATGGAAAATCTTTCCCTCTTCTGATATCTTCTTATAGGCTTTCGCTAAATACTTGAGGTCTTCATTACACAGGTTTTCCATTTGCTTTACCTAAAGATATTTTATATTATTTGAGGCTTTCCTGATTTCTTTCTCATGTCATTTGTTATTTGTATGTATGAGAGCTATTGATTTTTTGTAGTACTTGTCAAGAAAAATCATCCATTTTCTTTAAGATTTTAAAGTTGTCTCGAATACAGGTTATTAAAGTATATCCTTATGAGTCTATGAATTTCCTCCATGTCTGTTGTTGCATCTCACTTTTTGTTTATTATTTTGTTAATTTGGATATTTGCTCTCCACATTTTAGTTTGTTTGAGTAAGGTTTTTGTCTATCTTGCTGATTTTTTCAAAGAAACAAGTCTTTCTCTCATTGATTCTTTGTCTCAATTTTATGGGTTTCAGCCCTATATTTGATTATTTCTTGCCCACTAATCCTCCTGTGTATGATTACTTATTTTTGTCCTAAAGCTTTCAGGTGTACAATTGAGTTGTTAGTATGATCTGCTTCTCCTTGTTTATGTAGGGACTTAGTGCTATAAATTTGCCTCTTAGAACCATTTGCATTCTTCCCTATTAGTTTGTGTATGCTTTGTATTAAATTTCAATTATAGAAAGTTTTTAATATCTTTCTTTATTCTGTCTTGACCCATGTTTCATTCAGTAGAGAATTGTTCAGTTTCTATTATTTGGTAAGCTTTCTGTTATTTCTGTGGTTCGTTATGTACAGGGGTAATATATAGTGGTCTGATAGGATGCAGAGAGTTGTTTCAATTTTCTTGTTTCTGTTGAGACTTGCTTTGTGACTGAGTTTGTGTTTGTTAGATTTTTTTAGGGCTGGAAAGATGGCTCTGAGGTTAAGAGCACTCCCTGAGGCCCTGAGTTCAATTCCCAGCAACCACATGGTGGCTCACAACCATCTATAGTGAGATCCGGAGCCCTCTTCTTGTGTGCAGGAAGAATACAGCATACTAACAAATAAATAAATCTTTTTAAATGTTTTGAAATATCTTCTAGGACCATATGATTTATAAAATCTGCTAAGTCTATTTTTTCTGTTTATTTTTACTCTGGATGATCTGTCTATTGGCAAGAGTGCAGTACTGAGGTTTCCCATGATCCATTGTTAAGTATAATATGTGATTTAAGCTTTAAAGTGTTCCTTGTAGAAACATGGGTGCTCTTGTGTTTGGGGAATAAATGTTAAAAGTTGAAATGCCATTTTGGTGGATTTTCTTTTGATGAGTATGTAAGTGTCCTTCCATATCTCTTGATTAGTTTTAGTTTGAAGTCTATATTATAAAATGACTACAACAGCTTACTATGTCCATTTGGGGGGGGGGATATATTTTTCCAACTCTTCACCATGATGTAATGTCACTCCTTGATATTGAAGTCTGTTTCTTGGATGAAGCAGAAAGGAGCCTGTTTTTGCATCCATTCTGTTAGTCTGGCTCTTTTTATTGGGAAATTAAGGCCATTGATGTTGAGATTTATCAATGGCCAATGATTGTCGATTCCTCTTACTTTTTCCATTGGTGCATTGGTGTTTTTATTGTTGGTGGTGGTGGCGGTGGTGATGGTAGTGTGTGTGTGTGTGTGTGTGTGTGTGTGTGTGTGCGCGCGCGCGCGCGCGCTCGTGTGTGCTGCTGTTCTTTTTTTAATTTTTTTCTTCACAATTTATTCATTATATATGTTGATTGAAGCCCCGCCCTTAACTTCCCCAGTCTCAGCCTCCCTCCCTCTTGGCCACATCCCCTTCCCTGAGTCCTCTGAAAGTGGGAGTTCTCCACTATTGCCATGTGCCCATAGCTTGTTAAATCTCATCTGGGCTGCTTGGATCTTCCTCCTCTGTGGCCTGGCAAGGCTACATCATTAGGGGCGAGTGATCAGAGAGCAGCTGAGTTCATGATAGAGGTATACCTTGCTCCCCTCACTCAGAGATCCACATGGAGACTGAGCTACCACATCTGAGATCCTCTCCATGTATGGTCCTCCGTTGGTGCATCAGTCTCTGTAGGACCCCCTGAGCTGAGAACTTTTAGTTTTCTTGGTCTCCTTGTGGGACTCCTGCCCACCCTCTGTCCCTCTAATCCCACCCCTCTCTTCCTCCATAAGACTCCCTGTGCTCTGGCCAAAGTTTGAACGGAGTCTCAGTATCTACTTTGATCCAATGTGGGGTGAATCCTTTCAGAGGACCCTCTATAGTAGACTCCCATCCTGTTTCCCTTCTTCCACAGCTTCTGTTGTCTATCCTGTTTGCCATGCTGAATCACATTAAGCATCCTCCCTAGGGTCCTCCTTAGTGTTTAGCGTCTTGAGGTCTGTAGATGGCTGTCCTATATTATACAGCTAATATCCACTTATTAATGACTATATACCATGCCTGTCTTTCTGTTTCTGGGTTACTTCATTCAGGACAATCTCTTATAGTCCCATCCATTTGCCAGCAAATTTCATTATTTCCTTGTTTTTAAAAGCTGAAGTAGCATTCCGTTGTGTAAATATACCACAATTTCTGTATCCATTCCTCCATTGAGGGACATATAAGTTGTTTCTAGATTCTGGCTAGTCAAAATAAAACTGCTATGAACATAGTTGAGCAAATGTCCTTATTGAATAGTGAGGCATCTTTTGGGCATATGGAATGAATTTGGGGAATTTGGGGTGGGAGAGAAGAGCTTTGTGATCCTTTACTGATGGGGACAAAGAGAAGAGGAAGACTGCAGCAGGTTTTTTGATGCAGAGCTGCAAATGAATACACGTATTTGATCTTGAGAGACTAAGGGACAGGTATGGATCTGCTGTCAGTCTACTTGGACCCATGCCAGAAGTAGCCCTTGAGATACCTGGGGGTGCTACTAGGCTTGGGGGCCAGAACAAAAAAAAAATGAGTTCATCAAGGGAGTTAGAAGGAAAAAATGTCTATGATCCAAAGGAGATAGGGACAGGGTTTGGGGAAGTCTGCCACAAATGTTGTGCTTCAGAGCAGGGAATGAGACTAGGGATTGGATCTGAGAGATGATGGAGGTGTGATCAATTTAATCCCAGTACTTTCCTATCAATATCCATTGTGAACAATTTTTCAGTGTACAAAATCTGTGTTCTTTACAATTTCATGCTTGGTTTCCCTGCAATGCTTATATTTGTAACAGAGTATGAAGTCAGGAAATATAAGAAATATTTACAGTGCTAGAATGCATTTTCTTCGCTCATAGTGGTTTCAAAACGATTGAACATCATCCAGAACTCTGTAGTCATCTTCAAGCTAACTTACGCATCTGTTGTTAGACACAAGGGAAGGAAAAAGAGAAGTGATTGGGTTGAGCAGTTCATTGATGGAATGGATCAAAAATGTGATGCTACAAAAATGTGGAGCCCTATACTCATCTGTTTGTAAATGAAAAAAAATTTAGGATACAGTTGAGAATGTTTCAGAATTTAGAATTTCAGTATAAATTTTTAAAGCCTCTGTGCTTAAATGAGGAATTTTCTTGCAGCATTCTGTACAATATGGAGCTGTGTTTCTTCTCTTTTCAAATGAGGTCAAGGAGTTAATCTCTTTTCAACATGAACAAAACTGCACTGCATTTTTATGAAGCAATTAAGATTACCTTCATATGAGCATGTATTTTGAGTACACATCCAAAAGAAAAAATGAGTAAAATTAATAGTAACTTAACCTTCAATTCTGAGTAGTACATGTTGAGAACATAAATGTACATCTCTATATATGTGTAGTTTGCACCTTCCAAAATATGGGATATTTCCTTACTACAAGTTGTTATTATAATAATGAGACAATGCCTCCATGAAAGCAATTACAGAACAAGTGAGGACAAACATTCAGCTTCACAACCCCACATCATACTGGGAATGACAGTGCACAGAGAAAATTCCAGTTCTCTTTTATGTATATCAGAAGTAAAGACAGGAAAACACTCAGAAACTCCAACAGATAAAGAATGTGAAATAGGTTAAAATTGAAGATAACTACAGAAGTTATCCTCTATCTTCTACATCCATGCATTTATATTTATGCCAGCCAACTACATGGGCTTCTACATCCATAAACCTCTTGAACACACATACAAACTAACACACTATGTTTAGATATATATACACACATATATAATATACATATATATGTTTCATATAATCACTGTAGAAAAGCTAACTGTTGCCACATATCAGTATATGTTCAATGTATGAAAATCAACATAATCCACAATAAAACTAACTGAAAGAAAAAGAATACGTCATCGTCTCATTAGATACTAAAAAAAGATTCCACAAAATCCAACACCTCTTCATGCTAAAAATCATAGAAATATCAGGGATACAAGGCACATACCTAAACATAATAAAGGCAATATATACAGCAAGCCTATAGCCAACATCAAATTTAATAGAGAGAAACTTAAAACAGTTCCACTGAAATCAGAGACAAGACAAGGGTGCACATTCAATATAGTACTTGAAGTTCTAGCCAGAGCAAGAAGATAATTAAAAGAAATCAAGGGGATTCAAATTAGAAAAGAACTCAAAATGTTCCTATTTGCGCATACTATGATAGTATACATAAGTGACCCCAAAACTCCTACAGCTGATAAACACCTTCAGCAAAGTGGTTGGATACAAAATTAACTCAAAAAAACAAACAAAAAAAAAAAAACAGTAGCTTTCTTGTATACAAATAGCAAATAGGCCGAGAAAGAAATCAGAGAAACTAAACACTTCACAAGAGCCACAAATAATATAAAGAATCTTGGTGTAACTCTAACCAAGCAAGTCAAAGACCTGTATGACAAGAACTTCAAGTATCTAAAAAAATTGAAGACTATATGAGAAGATGGAAAGATGTCATATACTCATGGATCAGTAGGATTAACATAGTAAAAATGGCCATCTTACCAAAAGCAACCTACAGATTCAATAAAATTGACATTAAGATACCAATATAATTCTCTACAGACATTGAAAGAACAATTTTAAACTATATATGAAAAACAAAAAACCCAGAATAGCTCAAACAGTCCTATGCAATAAAAGAATTTCTATAGGTATCTCCATCCCTGGTTTCAAGCTATACCACAGAGAAAGAGAAACAGTAATAAAAACCACATGGTTCCAGCACAGAAATAGAATCGTTGACCAATGGAATCAAAACAAAGACCCAGAAATAAATCCACCTAAGGATCCTTGAGTTTTGACAAAGGAGCCAAAACCATACAGTGGAAAAATGAAAGCAGTTTCAACAAATGGTACTGATCTAACTGGATGTCTGCCTGTAGAAAATGCAAATAAATCCATATTTATTACCCTGCACAAAACTCAAGTCCAAGTGGATCAAAGACTTCAACATAAAACCAGATACACTAAATTCATTAGAAGAGAAATTAGGGATCAGCCTTGAACTCAGTGGCACAGGAGACAACTTTCTGAATAAAACATCAACAGCTCATGTTCTAAGATCATCAATTAATAAATAGGACTTCTTAAACTGAAAGTCTCTCTAAAGCTTAGGACATCAATAGGACAAAACAGCAGTCTACACATTGGAAAAGATCACAAACCCTACATCTGACAAAGGGCTAATATTCAAAATATATACAGAACTCAAGAAATTAAATACCAACAAACCAAATAATCCAATTAAAAATAGGATACAGAGCCAAACATGTAATTCTCAACAGAGGATTCATGAATGTCCAAGTAGCATTTAAAGAAATGCTCAATGTCTTTAGTCATCAGGGAAATGAAAATCAAAATGACTCTGGGATTCCGTCTCATACCTATCAGAATGGATAAGATGAAAAACTCAAGTGACAGCACATGCTGGAGAGGATGTGAAGAAAGGGGAAGACTCCTCATTGCTGGTGGGAATGCAAACTTGTAAAACCACTTTGGAAATTAATTTGGTGATTTCTCAGAAAATTAGCACTAGTTCAACCTCAAGACCCAGCTACACCACTCCTGGCTGTATACAAAGGATGTGCTTTCATACAACAAGGACACTTACTCATCTTTGTTCATAACAGATTTAGTCATAATAGCCAGAATCTGGAAACAACCTAGATTTCCCTAGACTGAAGAATGGATAATGAAACTGTGGGACATTTACACAATGGCGTACTACATAACTATTAAAAACAGGAAATCATGAAATTTGCGGGCAAATGGATGGAACTAGAAAATATCATCCTGAGTGAGATAACCCAGACCCAGAAAGACACATATGGTATGTACTCACTTATAAACAGATTTTAGCCATATAGTACAAGGTAAACATGCTACAATTTGCAAACCCAAAGAAGTAGAAAGTAGAAAGGAGGGCCCAGGGGAAGATGCTGGTGTCTCACTCGGAAGGGGAAATAGGATATACAGCTGAAGCAGTTGAAGAGAGGGAACAAGGTAAAAGAGGGAAATTCAGAGAGAAATGAGGCTGGAGATCAGACCTGGAGAGGACAGAGGGTCTGCAGAGAGAAGAGAAACCATGGGTAGGGGCATTTCTGTCACAAGTTGGAAATCTATGACAGGGTAGGATTCTGGGAGAATATGGGGGTAACTCTAGCTGAGACTCCTAGTAGCAGGGGCCCTGGAGACTGAAGAGAATAGCCTCTAACTAGACAGAACTAGTGGAGAGAAAACACCAACCACCCCACAAAAACTTTGACCCAAAATTTACCCCTCCTGCTAGATGTTCAGGAATAAAGATAGAGCAGAGACTGAGGAAATGTCCAACCAGTGCCTGACCCAATCTGAGACCCATCCATGGAGAGAGCCAACACTGACACAATACTCTGCTTTGCTTGCAGACAGAAGCCTAGCATAGCTGTCCCCCGAGAGGCTCCTTCCCAGCAATAGATTGAAACAGTGCTGAGACTCACAGCGAAACATTGGGCAAAGCCTATGGCATTTTTTTGGAAAGTTGGGGGAAGGATAGATGGGCCTGAAGGAAACAAGAGCTCCACAAGAACACCAGCAGAGTAAACTAACGAAGGCACAGAGGGGCTTGTGGAATCTGAAGAACCAACCAAGGACCATGCATAGACTGAAGCTAGGTTCCCTATACAGATGTAGCTGATTGGCAGCTCCAGCTTCATGTGGGATCCCTAGTAAGGGAAATGGGAGCTGTCTCTGACATGGACTCTGTTGTCTGCTTTTTTTAATCACTCCCCGCTGGCAAGGCTGCCCCACCAGGCCACAGGAGAAGAGGATGTGCTCAGTCCTCATGAGACTTGATTGCTGTGGTGGATTGGTAAGGAGAAGTTCAACTTTTCTGAGGAGAAGGGGAGGGGGTCTGGAAGAAGAGAAAGAGAGAGTGGGACTGGGAGGAGAAGAGGGAATGGGGCTATGATTGAGATGTAAACTAAATAAATAAATATATTTTTAAAAAGCAAAGTAAGCACATGATATTTTTAATAATAAAGTGTTGTGCTAACCTGGTAGCTTTGATACATACACGTTTGTTTTTAATAGTTATGGAAGCTGAACAACCAAGGGAGTGGATATTTCATGAGGGGTGCTCACCTAATTCAAGGATAGAATTCTGTGACATCCTCAAATCTGGAACTCAGAATAATCAAAGTCTCTTAGGAATGCAATTAATGAGTATTCCAAATTCAGGATCAAATACAAACTCCATAACAGTCCATTCAAAACACAATCATTCATGGAAAGACTCTGAAATACAAGTCCTATCAAAATACAAGTATTCATACTACAGAATTCATTATACTAAACTTGAAGATTTACTTGTTTTGAGTTCCCTTTGTAAGTCCACTAATATTTTTATGCAGGATTATTGCAAGAAACTACCAACTTGTTTTGGCTATATTATTTGCCATTGAGGAGACCAACAGGAACCCACATCTATTGTCCAATACCTCTCTAGGTTTGGAGGTTAATAATGTCACATATGCTGAAAATTAATTAATGAGGAATGTGTTTTATTGGCTCACAGGGCTGAGCATGTCCATCACTAACTTCAGCTACAGAAGGGAGAGCAAGACTGCTGCTGAACTTACAGGAATATCATGGACAATGTCTGAACTTAGAGCAACACTGCTCAATCTTTATAATTTTCCACAGGTAAGTAAGAGAGGTTTGCATGCTGGGAAACCAGGTTGGTTTTCTGATATTCCTGGTGTGTGCAAAATAAAAAGGAATGATTTTAAGTAACTATAAAAATGAGAACTTCACAGACACATGCAGATTTATGTTGTGGGAAATATTAAATTCTATAGAGCTTTCTATCCTGGCTAGTTCCCAAATATTTGATACAGAGACCTTCTGGGTTTATAAAAGATTTTAGGCATGTAATTGCTCAGATATCTACTCTCTAAGCCATTTTGCTATTTTCCAGCTACATACCCCAAGTTACTTGCCATAAAAGTTTCTACCTGGACTGCTTCTGTTCCATCAGTTGGTCCTCAGGGCAAACTTCCCTTTGTCAGGAGCCATTTTGTTAAAAGAACTCTCATTAGGCAGGTGAGCTTTCTGGAAGGGATCCAGTATTTTGCAAGGTCTGTACTATAATACACCCCAGAATTGCTTCTAATCTCTAACACTTGTTCTTTGAGCAAGGCTGCATCTCTCTATAATCTGTATGGTGTGAATTGTCACTTTCTGGATATTTGCTACAGTTCAGATTAATTTCTTATTTCTGACTTGATTCAAAATTTTAAAAGTTAAGTTGTTTTAAAACGTCTTAAACACCTTTAGAAAGTTTGCGGCTGCAATAAATACCTTTGTGGACCTCCAGATACCTCACTAGGAGACAGGCTTAAGACAGATTTGTAGCCTCAGATAGCCTTCACTCAAAAAGCCTGGTGTACACCATAAATATAAGGAAGTTGGTTTAAATTTCCCATGAACCCAAATTATAATGGGACTACCAAGCAATTTCTAATTAAGTACAAACCTTGATGTCATTGTATACAAACTGTTCTGATGTAACTCCTTATTCCTTATCACCTTATGGCATTATATACTGTCATTTCAAATTTACTTTGTTTCTTGGAATGAAAGACAGTTAAGATCATCCTCCGCCCAAAAGAAAAAAAAAAAAAAGATAGCTGAAAAATGTGTAGCCAAGTCAGTCCTAATTGAAAAGATATATTCTTGTACCTTTTAGACTCTGTCAACCTTTAGGCCTTGTCACCCTTTTTCACTCTGAAGTCATTATGAACTTATGTAATGGATACCTAGATAAGAAATGTTTAGTTTTAAAATATATAACCTGTTGTATTCTAGAATTCATCTGTTTTTGTGATTAATTGCCTTTGTGACTAGGAGGTAATTCCTTTTCTGGTCGCTTCCTCTCGGAAGTATGAAGGATATATAATAAATTGTGGCAACACACACACACTGTTGACAGATACCAGGTGGTGGAAGCCCACTGAATGAAGGCTGGCTGGAATTCTCTTCATCCATGAGTTGTAACTATGTATATAGATATGTGTTTACATGTAAATATGTATATCTGTTTTTTGTGCATATGTTACATGAGTGTATATCAATTGCCTGTATGTAAGGAGCTCCCTTTGTATAACCCATTGAATGTGTGTATGAATATGGACAGGTCTATATGTCTGATTGTTTGTCTATGTGTAAGTATGGGCTGCAGAGAAAATGCTAGGAGAAACCACCATCATATGTAAGCTTGTGGGAATTCATTGAAATTAAAGTTCCTAACTCGTTCATCTTTTTCCTTGAGCATGTGTATGTGTGAACGCTCTTTGCATACTTTCTCCCCCTTTTTTATCTTTCTCTTACCAATTTACAAAAAAGTTAATGGCGATTCAGGATCTAACTATCAGCCTAGGATAAGCAGGAAAGATTTTTACATTAGCCTGTGGAGGCCTCCATGGCAGCCTGTCCCTGCTCAAGAGCTAATCTCAGGTCTAAGAGCCCCTTTTATACAAACCCTTGCAGTTTGGGCTAGAAACCACCTTTTTCCTGTGCTCCCTCCCCTGTTTCTTTTTCTTTCAATCGTCTTTTGTGATCAGTTGCCTGAACCATCAGATGGGCAGCCCAAGAGATAAAGTGAACAGGGGAACTCTACAACCCATCCCAGATCCTACCATGAACCTTGAAACCTTGCCAAAGCAGAAAGAGACTTCGGCAATCAGATCCTAGAAGACCTTAACATCCCTTGGCCTGGAGCTCATGGTCCTTTCTGACCCATGGCTACTTCCTTCTCTCCTGCTTCCTCTCCTCCTGCTACATCTTATGCTTCCTCTCTCCTTTCCTCCCAGCCTAGTGGTTCCTTTTCAAACTTCAAATGGGGTCGGGGGGGAGGGGGAAATTCAACTCTGCCTACTTCTCTTCTGTCTAGTCACAGGCTTCAGCCACGTTATTCACCAATTAACTTTAAATTAGGTAAAGTTTACACAACAAAGACAGGTGTACATGATAACAGGTCTAGGTTGGTCCTGTTGGTCCTCTTGTGGCAGCCCTGCCCACTCTGGGTCCTTCCGTCATGTCAAATTGTTGCTTTAGAATGAGAGTAGGTTTTATGTCTATGTTTGTACGGTTGCTTAAAATGTTGTATTCCTTTCAGATTACTTTTGGCCCATTTGATCCTGTTCTGGCTGAACAAAGTCAGTCTTCTCTGTACCAGGTGGCTCCCAAGGACACATCACTGTGGCATGGCATTGCCTCTTTGATGCCTCATTTTGGATGGACTTGGGTGGGGCTATTCATCACTGATGACCACGATGGTGCTCAGATTCTCTCAGACCTGAGAAAGGAGCAGGACAGGAATAAAGTCTGCATTACCTTTGTGGAAACAAGTGTCAGTCAAAGGGAAATCATATTATATTCTGTCTGTGAAAAAAACATAAATATCTGGATTCATCAGCAAATGCAATCATCATTTCTGGTGACACAAATTCTCTATTTACTTTAATGACAATAAATGGTCGTGAGGTCAAAATTGGATGTTACAAATAGATGTCAGGCTGTCATTACACACGCATTCCATGGCTCTTTAATTATTTCACCCCATCATGGGAGAATTGTTGGCTTCACAAATTTTATGCAGGGTGCCACACCTACCAAATATCCAGAAGACATTTATCTTCATACCTTATGGAACTTATATTTCAATTGTATTGTATTTCAGAATTTCTGATTCTGATTGTAAAATCCTGTTTTTAATTTATTTTTATTTTTATTAACTACAGTTTATTTACTTTGTAACCCCCTGAAGCTCCCTCTCTCCTCTCCTCCCAATTCTACCTCTTCCCCACTGGTGTCCCTCCCCCAGTCCACTGATAAGGGAGGTCTTCCTCCCCTTCCCTCTGATCCTAGTCTATCAGGACTCATCAGGAGTGGCTGTATTATCTTCCTCTGTGGCCAGGTAAGGCTGCCCCCCTCTCAGGGGAGGTGATCAAAGAGCAGGCCAATCAGTTCTTGTCAGAGACAGTCCCCATCCCCATTACTATGGAACCCACTTGGACACTGAAATGCCATCTTTAGAAGCTGTCTGCCCAATACCTCCTTGGATTTGATTCCATGGAAATTGATTGACATGGCCATGAATTTAGATAGTTACTATGTGTACAGTGCTGTGCATGCAGTGGCCCACAGTCTTCATGATATGACAATCAGTCTAGTACAAATTCAAGAACAGGGGAACAAAAATGGAACTATGTTATCCCCCTGGCAGGTAATGTCATTCACATTGTATTGTAGTATTTGCAACATGACATGACATGAGAAAGTAAATGCTCTATAGTTATATATGGCTGATTTTATTCTTTTGAATAACCCAGAAGTGATTAGTACCTGTTTTAACATTTAAATGTCAATACCTCAACATGTCAGTGTACTTGATGAGTGGGATGCCACCAGACAGAATAATTTTTCTCATTACATGAAGATCCAGTTTATGTTTAAAAAAAAACAAAAAACAGCAGCAATGTGATGTCTCAATGTGAAAACTTTACTTCTCCCGTTCGTCCCTCACAACAAAGAGTATAGCTAGATACTTAAGTACCAAATGCCCCTGCGCTCTACTTATATGATTATATTCTCTAAACAAACACTACAAATTATCCACCAATGCAAAGGAACTTCATGTTCCACACTGAAACTCTTTAAGTTCAGAAAATAGGGGCACCGGCTAGATTTTAATAACAGTTGAGAGTTGTTTAATCTGCATTCAATGAAAACTTGATAATTTGTGACTCAATAATTTTCCTACAAAGAGCTGGAGATATGGCTCAGCAGAGAATAGCTCTGTCTGCTCTTCCAGAGCTCCTGAGTTCAATTCCCAGCAACCACATGATGGCTCACAACCATCTCTACTGGATTCTGATGCCCTCTTCTGGCATCCAGCATGCATGCAGATAGAGCACTTATATATAAAATAAACAAATAAAAGCTTTTTGAGTTAAAAAATCATAATTTACCTATAAAACAACGCCCAGGTGTTCTTTTGTTCAACATCATAAATACTTAATTTAAAATAGCATCTCAATTGCAGTCAAATGACAGAGGCAGAGGAAATCTTCATAATTTTGCTTCTCTTATACATTCTGGTAACACTTCACCACGAGATCACACTCTTTTAGCTTCACCCTTCTCTGAAAAACATCCAGGCACACAATCCTGCTGGAGATCAGGTGATTATAGACTATAACAGAAAGTCAGAAGCAGAGTATGACATTCTCAACTTTTGGAATTTCCCAAATGGTCAAGAGCTACATATGAAAGTTGGCACATTTTCTCCAAGAGCTCCTCATAGGCAACATTTGTCTTTATCTGAGTATGTGATACAGTGGCCCATAGGATTTACAGAGGTTGGTTGACTCTTATATGAAAGCTTCTAATGTATATAAATGCCAAAACTGTGTTTCTGTGTCTAATGAATCTTGCTTGCTAACTCAGAGACTTTCAGTATACCCATAAAACACAGTGAAAATTATTTTATTATTTCCTAATCGTGGTGAATGCATAAGTTAATTTTCCTATATGTTTTGTAATGTTCATTTTTTTGTAACACAAAGGAAGTATTCAAATTAGAAATACCTCGAGAACTGTGGCAAGATGCCTGGGAAGAATTCTATTTTGTCACCTTGCCATGAGCTAGGGATGAATTTCAATTGAAAGCACATCTTTATAAGAATGGTCTATAGGCAAGTCTGTCGGACATACCCTTTTTTAATTAATTAATTTTTTATTAATTACATTTGATTCACTTTGTATCCCAGCTGTAGCGCCTCCCTCATCCCCTCCGAGTCCCACCCTCCGTCCCTTATCTCCCATGTCCTTCTCCAAGTCCACTGATAGGGGAGGTTCTTCTCCCCTTCCCTCTGACCCTAGCCTATCAGGTCTCATCAGGACTGGCTGCATTATCTTCTTCTGTAGCCTGGTAAGGCTGCTCCCTACTCAGCGATGATGATCAAAGAGCCAGCCCCTAAGTTAATGTCAATATAGTCCCTGTTCCCACTACTAGGGAACCCACTTGGAGACTGAGCTACCATGGGCTACATCTGAGCAAGGGTTCTAGGTTATATCTATGAATGGTCCTTGGTTGGATCATCAGTCTCAGAAAAAAACCCTGTGCCCATATTTTTTGGTTCTGTTGTTCTCCTTGTGGAGCTCCTGTTCCCTCCAGGTCTTTCTATCTTCCCCTTCTTTCATAAGATTCCCTGCTCTCTGCCCAAAGTTTGGCTATTAGTCTCCGTGACATGCTCTTGATATAGACTGATGTGTCAGGGCTCAGGACACTGAATGGTGGCATCAATGTGCATGTGGTTATGCATTAAATATAAAAAATGATGAGTTAGTCATAGTTAGAAAGGCAGTATACAAAGATCCTAGAGAATTACAAGTTCCTATCTCTAGGTTTCTGTCTTTTTCTTGGGATTAATTCCTTTAATGGTGTCTTCTGGTGTGGTAAAATGACTGAAAATTTCATCCACAGAGTTGCCTTTTTTCTAATATTGTATCAACCTCTCTTTTATTCATTAATTTGTCTGTTTGTTCATTTTACATCCCAATCGCAACCTCAATCCCTCCTCTCCTCCAAGTCCTGCTCTACCACCCATTTCCCCCATACCACTTTCTCCCAGATCCCACCCCTGTTACCAACCCACCCTGGCACATCAAGTTGCATCAGGACTAAGTGCCTCCTCCTTCACTGAAGAAAGACAAGGCAGCCCTGCTATGGAAATGAGGTCCAGAGGGAGGCCACAGAGTCCAATTCAGATATAGTCCCTACTCCAATTGTTAGGAAACCAACTTAAGGACCAAGCAGCCCATCATTTTCATATGTATAGTGGGCCTCGGACCACCAGTCCATGCATTTTCTTTGCTTGATGATTCACTCTCTATGAGCCCCCCATATGCCAGGGCTAGTTTGCTATGTAGATCTTCTTATGGTGTCCTTGACCCCTCCAGCTCCCTCAATCCTTTCCCTAACTCTTCCACAAGACTCCCTGAGTTCCACCTAATGTTTGGCTGTGGGTCTCTGTATCAGTTTCCATCAGCTGCTGGCTGGAGCCTCTCAGATGACAGCTATGCTAGGTTCCTGTCTGCAAGGATAGCAGAGTACCATTAGCAGCGTTAGGGTTTGGGTCTCTCCCATGGAATGGGTCTCAAGTTGGACGAGTCATTGATTGGCCATTCCCTCAATCTCTGTTCCCTGCACATCTTGTAGGCAGGACAAATTTTGGGTCAAGGTTTTTTGTGGGTGGGTTGGTGTCCCCCTCCCTCCACCGGAAGTCCTGCCTGGGTACAGGATGTAGCCACTTCATTCTCAGTATTCCCCACTGCTAGGAATCTCAGCTAGGGTCAGCCAGCCACGTTTCCAGGTGCCTTTCCCATTCCAGGCCTCCATCTTGTCCCAGAGATACCCCAACACCAATTTCCCTTCTCTTCCCAGCCTTCTCACCTTCTAGCCCTGCTCTCTCCGACTCTGATCCCAAATCCACCCCCACTCTCAGAAAGTTCCTTCTCTCCCTCCACTTCCAAAGTCTATGATTTCAATTTTATTTCCCCTTCTTGGTGAGATTAAAGCCTCCTCCCTTGAGACCTCCTTGTTTCTTAGTTTCTTTAAGTCTACGGTTGTAGCATGGTTATCCTGTACTCTATGGCTAATATCCACTTATTAATGAGTACATACCATGTGTGTCCTTCTGGGTCTGGGTTACCACACTCAGGATGATCTTTCCTGTTCCATCCATTTGCCTTCATCATGTCCTTGTTTTTAATATCTGAGTAGTATTCCATTATGTAAATGTACCACAAATTCTGTATCCATTCTTCAATTGAGGGACATCTAGGTTGTTTCCAGTTTCTGGCTATTACAAATAAAGTTGCTATAAATATAGTTGAGCAAGAATCCTTGTGGTTTGGTGAAGCATATTTTAGGTCTCTGCCCAGGAATTTAGCTGGGTATTGAGGCAGAACTAATCCCAAATTTCTGAGAAACCACCAGGTTGATTTCCAGAGAGGCTGTACAAGTTTATACTCCCACCAGCAATGCAGGAGGGTTCCCCTTTCTCCACATTGTCACCAGTATGTGCAGCCACTTGAGGTTTTGATCTTAGCCATTCTGACTGATGTAAGATGGATTCTCAGAGTCATTTTGATTTGAATTTCCCCGATGACTAAGGACATTGAGCATTCCTTTAAGCACTTGTTGGCCGTTAGAGATTCCTACCTGGAGAATTCTGTTTAGCTCTGTATCCCACTTTTAACTGAGTTATTTGGTTTGTTGGTGTTTAATGTCTTGATATATTTTGTATATGGGTCCTCTATTAGATGTAGTATTGATGAAGATCTTTTCCCAAGCTGTATACTGCTGTTTCGTTCTATTGACAGTGTCCTTTGCCTTACCGAAAGAAGCTTTTCAGTTTCAAGAGGTCCCGTTTATTAATTGTTGATCTTAAAACACGAGCTGTTGGTCTTCCGTTCAGGGAGTTGTTTCCTGTACTAATGACTTCAAGGTTTTCCCCCACTTTCTCTTTTATAAGATTTAGTGTATCTGGTGTTAGATTGAGGTCCTTGATCCACCTGGAGTTGTGTTTTGTGTAGGTGATAAATATTGCATTCAGTTAGACCAGCACCATTTGTTGAAGATGCTTTCTTTCTTCTTTTTTTCCATTCTATGGTTTTGGCTTCTTTGTCAAAAATCAGGTGTTCGTAGGTGTGTGGGTTTATTTTGGGGACATTGATTTTATTTTATTGATCAACCTGTCTGTATTTATGCCAATACACACGGTTTTTAGTACTATTGCTCTATAGTACAGCTTGAAATCCTGGATGGTGATACCTTCAGAAGTTCCTTTATTGTACAGGATGGTTTTAGTTGTTCTGGGTTTTTTTTTTGTTGTTGTTTTTCCATATGAAGTTAAGACTTGTTCTTTCAAGGTCTGTAAAGAATTGTATTGGTATTTTGATGGGAATTGCATTGAATCTGTAGACTGGGTTTTGTAAGATGGTCACTTTCACTTTGTTAATCCTACCAATCCACGAACATGGGAACTCTTTCCATCGTCTGATATCTTCTTCAATTTCTTTCTTCAGACACTTGTAGTTTTTTCATACATGTCTTTCACTTGCTTTGGATAGACTCACACCAAGGTACTTTATGTTATTTGTGGCTGTTGTGAAGGGTGTTGTTTCCCTAATTTCTTTCTCAGCCCTTTTGTCTTTGGTATAGAGGTGGGTACTGATATTTTTGAGTTAATTTTATATCCAGCCACTTTGCTGAAGGTGTTTATCAGCTGAAGGAGTTCTCTGGTAGAACTTTTAGGATCACTCATATAGACATTCCATCATCTGCAAATAGTGATACTTTGACTTCTTCCTTTCCAGTTTGTATCCCCTTGATCTTCTTTAGTTGTCTTATTGAACTAACTAGGATTTCCGGTACTATGTTGAAGACATATGGAAAGAATGGGCAGCCTTGCCTTCTCCTTTATTTCAGTGGGATTGATTTAAGTTTCTTTCCATTTAGTCTGATGTTGGCTATAGGTTTGCTGTATGTTGCTTTTACTATGTTTAGGTGTGTACCTTGTACCACTGATCTGTCCAAAACTTTAAACATGAACAGGTGTTAAATTTTGTCAAATACCTTTTCATCATCTATGAAGATGATCACGTGATTTTTTTTCTTTCAGTTTGTTTACATGGTGGATTACTTTGATAGATTACCATATATTGAACTACCTACCCCTGTATGTCTGGGATGAAGCCTACTTGGTCATGGTGGATGATATCTTTGATGTGTTCTTGGATTCGGTTTGCAAGTATTTTACTGAGTATTTTTGTGTCAATTCTCATCATGGAAATTCTTCTGAAATCTCTTTCTTTCTTGGGTCTTTGTGTTGTTTATGTATCAAGGTTGCTGTGGTCTCATAGAATGAGTTTGGTAATGCTCCTTCTGTTTCTAATTTTTTTGAAATAGTTTGAGAAGTATTGGTATTAGCTCTTTTTTGAAGGTCTGGTAGAATTCTGGACTGAAATCATCTAGCTTTGGGGTGTTTTGTTTTGTTGTTGTTGCTGTTGGGGGGGGGGCTTTTGATGACTGCTTCTATTCCCTCAGGGAATATAGGACTATTTAATTTGTTTATCTGATCTTGATCCAACTTTGGTTAGTGGAATCTGTCAAGAAAACTACCCATTTCATGTAAATTTTCAAATGTTGTATTATATAAGCTTTTGAAGTAAGACCTAATGATTCTTTGGATTTCCTCAGTCTCTGTTGTTATGTCCCCCTTTTCATTTCTGATTTTGTTGCTCTGGATAGTGTCTCTCTGCCTTTTAGTTATTTTGGCTAAGGATTTGTCTATCTTGTTGATTTTCTCAAAGAACCAGCTCTTGGTTTCATTGATTCTTTGATTGTTCTCTTTTCTAATTTATTGATTTCAACTCTGAATTTGATTATTTCCAACCATTTACTCCTCTTGGGAGTGTCTGCATCTTTTTTTCCCTAGGGCTTTCAGGTGTGCCATTAAGTTGCTTGTAAGAGAAGTTTCCAGTGGAATTAGAAAAGATCATCCTGAGTGAAGTAACCTAGAACTAGAAAGACACATATGGTATATACTCACTTATAAGCTATATAACACAAGATAACTATACTAAAATCCACAGAACTAAAGAAACTAAATAATAAAAAGGACCCTTGGGAGTATGCTTAATTCTCATTGATGAGCAAACAGAATAGACACCAGAAGTGCCTGAAGAGATGGAACAGGATGGGAGCTTACCATAGATGTCCTCTGAAAGAGTCTACCCAGCAGACGATTGAAGCAAAAGCTAAGACTCAAAGCCAAACTTTGAGCAGAGAACGAGGAGTCTTAGGGAAGAGTTGGGAGATAGAATGACCCAGAATGAACAGAAGCTCACAAGGAGACCAATAAAGCCAACAAATCTGGGTCCAGGGGCCCCTGCAGAGACCAACCAAGGACCACGCCTGGAGAGCACCTCTAGACCACCTTCTCAGATGAACCTTATAGGCAACTCAGTCTTCTTGTGGTTACCCTAATAAAGGGAGCATGGGTTATCTTTGACATGGACCCTGTTACACACTCTTTGATCACTTCCCCCAAGCAGGGCAGCCTTACCATGCCACAGAGGAAGATGATCCAGGCAGTCCTGATGAGACTTGATAGGCTAGGGTCAGATGGTAGGGGAGGAGGGCTCCCCCTTCTGTGGTCTAACAGAGGGGAATAGGGGAAAAAAGGGAGGGAGGATAGGACTAGGAGGAGATGAGTGAGGGAGTTACAATAGGGATATAAAATGAATAAATTATAAAAATTTTGAAATTTTTTTAAAATAAATGATCATATGGCAAAAAAGAAAAAATTAGAGATAAAAAGGAAAAATATTTTCTATGGTAAAAATGAAAAACAATGACACAGAGGTTTTATAGTTTATTTAATGCTTTTTTAAATGGTTCAAATAGAAAAGGCAGCAAAAATAAATAAATAAACAAAAAGTAAAGTCTCTGAAGGAAAAAAATGAAATAAATAAAATGTTTTAAAAAGTATACAGACACTAAAAAACAAAAAAACAAACATTCAAAAATTATAAAGTTTAAATAATAAAATAAGTTTCCATGTAGAGATTTACAGAGATTTTTTAAAAATATTTTTCCTATTAGAAGATGAAAAATAGGGAATATTTACACAATATAAATTTGTTTTGACTGCCAACATATAAATAACAATAATATGTTTAGTAATAAGCATAGTTCTATATAACCTTTTTAAGAAAGACTTAAAGAGAAAAAAAGATTCTGACAAATTAGATGCTAAATTCGACATCGAACAAAAAGTTGATGGATTCTTTGAATTAAAAAAGGGGACCTTCCGAGGAATCCAATCTGAAACTTACCATAACACCAAAAGAGGTAGTTCCAAATGAGAAAAAAAATCACAAAGACTTGATAAATTATAATGGCAACAGAGATACAATATATTGAGTTAGAAATCCAGATTGTATTTATTGATACTACCCTACAACAATTTCATACAGTAAAGTATATGTTAAATTTTTTAGATTTTGGAAAATTAAAATATTCACACATGTTGATGCGTCATGCTATTGATGCATATTCAGAATTACAATGGGCCTCTTCCTTGAATTATGAAAAGGATGATTCTCAGATTGCACATTTATTAGAAGTTATGACAATTATAGAAATGATTGTACAAGGTGAGACTGAGAATGCTGCAGCAAATGTAAAATAAAAGTTTTTTGCACAGTATGGCATGAAACTTGTTACAGATATATCTTACAGTCCTGCAGGACAAGCAATTCTGAAGAGATCTGAAAAAATATATAGAAGAGATGCTTAACAAACAGAAAGGAGTATCAAAGACCCTCAGAGATATATTAGATGGTGCTTTCTTGACTTTGAATTTTAAAAAAAGTCAGTAAGACAGGTGGCACAGCTGTTAAAAGACACTGGATTTTTAGAAAAGTCTGCTGATATAGGATAGGAAGTTCAAGCTGAAATCTACGCACCCAGAGAGGATATACAAGAAGGAGGACCC
>CM053753.1:32322467-32339885 GCA_028658305.1 Pachyuromys duprasi | reverse complement strand
GGGGGGAGGGAGAGAGAGAGAACGCTTCAAGGAGTTGGACAGAGGAGGAAGGAGGCTGCTTGTTCATTCTGCTGCTGTTGCTGGACAGCTAGATGTCCTGACGGCTGAGACTGGTATTTTCCCAAAGAACCCGACGACCCCAACCAGCCAGAACAGAGTCTAAGGAGGTCTACGTCCCCTTGCTCTTCTAACCTTCCTTCTCTTCTACCTAGGGTTGGGGGGTTGGAAGGTAGAAGCATTAAGGAACCCCAAATAAAAGTTAAAAAGGAGCGCCTATACTATCTGCTTCAGATGTCCATTTTATTTTCCCTTCTGAGTGAGATTCAAGCACCCTCCCTTGGGCCCACCTTGTTATTTAGCTTCTTTGGCTCTGTGGATTGTAGGATGGCTATCATGTACTTTATGGCTAATATTCACTTTTAAGTGAGTACATACCATGTTCATCTTTCTGGGTCTCGGTTACCTGACTCAGGATGATTTTTTTCTCTAATTCCATCCATTTGCCTACAAATTTCATGATCTCTGTTTTTAATAGCTGAGTAGTATTCCACTGTGTAAATGTACCACATTTTCTGTATCCATTCTTCAGTTGAAGGACATTTAAGTTGTTTCCAGTTTCTAGCTGTTACAAAGCTGTTATGAACATAGTTGACCAAGTGTCCTTGTGGCATGGTGGAGCATCCTTTGGGTATATGACCAGGAGTGGTATAGCATGATCTTGACGTAGAACTAGTCCCAATTTTCTGAGAAATCACCGGACCGATTTCCAAGTGGTTGTACAAGTTTGCACTATCACCAGCAATGGAGGAGTGTTTCCCAGACATATGTAAGAGATGTGCAGCTTAGTCCTCCTGTGGGACCTCCAACAGTGGGAGCAGGGGCTGCCTCTGACTCTGTTGCCTGTCTTTGGGTTCTTTCCCCCTAACTGGGATGCCTTGTCTAGCCTCAATACAAGAGGATGCACCAGTCCTACTTGATATGCCAAGGCAAGATGATACCCATGGAAGGTCTCCCCTTCCCTGAGAAGAAAGGGAGAGGGGAAAGGTAGGGACTGGGAGGAGAGGAAAGAGGGCAAGTTTCCACTCAGATGTATAGTAAATAAACAAACAAATAAAACCATGGACACCTAAATACAGGGTTCTAAGTTGGAACCCGTGCTGAGAAGGGAAAAACTAGCAGGAAGCAGGAGACTGAGATGGGTGAAAAATCATTCTTTGGGTGGCTCAGGGAAGCTTCCGGCCATAGGATGAGCAAAGCAAGGGGAAGAGCATCAGAAGAAAGAACTTAAATCAGGCCACCGGGTCCCTGGAGGGTTGGGTGAATGGTTGAGGGAAGATGCAGCAGGTCATACAGAGCCTTCATGGTCATGAAGAGCCTAGATCACTGACCCATCCAAAAGGGGAAGGAGACATCACTGTTAGAAAAGGGGAAAACTAACCTAAGGCGAAGTTCTTGGGCCTCAGATGCTCACAAGTCTGCCCCATAATGCACAATGGTAGTCCCTGTGTCTGGGATCCTGAGGACTGATGGCTGTGACCAAGCAGGCTGGTGCAGAGGAGGGCATCATTATTGGGATTCCCACTGGGAACCAGGCCTAGTGTGCATCGTTGGCATGCAATGGGCACTGTGCCCGGGAACCCAAGCATGAGGGCTATGCGGGCATGAGAATAAGTCTGGAAACAGCTTCAGCAGTCCCTAGGCTGCTCAAGCAGTGGGGAGCTGAGGGAGCATGCATTCCTAGTCCCCTCTCTACTTGTGTGAGGCACGGGCATGGACACCAGGCTTGGAGATGGGGGGGATGAGGAGGTTTAGGGAGGCAGTATGTGTGTGTTTGTGTGTGTCTCTCAACTTCAACCTGCAGGATGCTGTTGGGAACAGTGTTGATGGGGATTTATCCTGTGGCCTCTCTGTCCCAGGGAGCTTCAGAAACCTTGCACTGAGGTGATGCAGTGCTGGAAGGGGGCAAGCCTGTGGCCTCCTGACAGCTCAGCTGGAGGGAACAGAGGCAGTCTATGTGGCTCAAAGAAGTGCTGCTGCTGGGAAGGGAGGAGATTGTGTCTGGCCTGACAGAGACTCATCAGATTCTCTCCCGACCTGCTTCAGGGACTTCAGCAGAGGAAGCAGGGACACGGGGCGCCTCCCTGGCACAGGCCCCTCAGAAGGGCAGAGGGGCCGAAATCACTGCTCTCATCACTCTGGTCTTCTGTAGCTCCCCAGAGTTCCTGGCTCAAGGGAGAAATGTTTCCTCGGAGTCAGAGAACCAAGGAGAGCATTGGAGCCTCAGAGGCAGCCTCTTCTCTGGTAGAAGCCCCACTCACCTCTCCAATAAGCTGGTTGTCTGGGCATGGAAGTGAGAGCAGGAGGTCTGGTTTGCAGAGGTAACTCGGATGTACAGGATCCAACCCCCATCTCGGAACTCGTGTCTTCGCTGGCCAGAACCGGCCTCTGCACGTCCCCACCCTTATCACCTGCTCCTCAGGACTGCCGGAAACCACCCTGGGAAGAGCAGCAGTGTTTACAAGCCCGAAGGGGGCTCCCTTGGGAGTAACATTGGTGCAGTTTCAGAAGGGAGAGAGCCTTCCCAGCCCCATTGGGGACTCTGTGTTCCTTGAACAAGTTTCATACCTGGACCTGTCACCTCGTGCTCTTACTTGACTAAACTGCAGCAATGAATTGGCCCTGCGTCTTGACTGGGTGAAGGGGGCTCAAAGGGCAGCACCCTGGGACAAGAGCTTCTCACCACCTCCCCACACAACCCAGGAGAGGCTCACAGTGCCCTGAGTGAGCCGCACTGTATAAAACTGCATCTTCTTTATTTTGCAAAAATTTAACTTCTGAATAAAATAATATAAAATAAATAAATGAAAACACACCGTGTACAATAACCAACGTTGCTATTCTGTGGGAGGAGATTTTCCTGCCTTAAGGCATCAAGGACAGGAGAGGAGAGATCCTCCAGGTATGAGCAGGGTCAGGCTGATCAGGGCCAGTCAAGGCTGCACTAGGAAACTATATACAGGCTTTCCCAATGGGGTGGCTAATCTACTCCTCCCATGGAAGAGGTACCCTATCACCCTCAGCTGGGAGGTCTCATCAGGAACAGCAGCCCTGGGCTTTTCTGTTGTCACCTTATCTTCATCAATGCCTAAAGTATTAAGCCTGTCCATGGGTGCAGCTAGTTCCACAACTTGCCACCTGTAGCTCAGAAGCCTCATAAAGCACCCAGGCCTCGTACGATCACGTAGCAGATGCAGTTGGAGCAGATATGGGGATGCTGGAGAGAAGAACCAGAGGAGTCCAGGGTGCGTTCAAACAGCAGCAACACCAGGGCCCTGACACCCTTGCCGTTTTTGTTCACTTAAACCTTATGCTGCCGAAGTCTCCACGATGGGGTGGGCATGATTGACCTCTGGGTGTTGGTGACCATCACGTATCCCGCTGTAGAGTTGTCTGGAAGTAACTGGGTCTTCATGATCTGTTTCACGTTGGCTGTCTAGCTATAGCTGCTTATCCCAATGCAGTAGGGAGAAGACACAAGCCTATTGGAGATTGCCACCTGTGGATGATTAAAAAGGTTTATTTTTTTGTTAGTTTGGACACAGGGTCTCACATGATGTAGATGTAGTCTTGGCACTGCTGTGTAAATATGCCAAGTTTACCCTAGGTTTTTTTTTTTTAACCCAGAACAACTAAATCCATCCTGTTCAATAAAAGATCTTCTGGAGGTATCTCCATCTTTGATCTCAAGCTGTACTATAGAGCAACAATACTAAAAACTGCATGGTACTGGCATAGAAACAGAATGGTGGATCAATGGAGTCGGACAGAAGACCCTGAAATAAACCCACACACCTATGGACACCTGGTTTTTGACAAAGATGCCAAAACCATATAATAGAAAAAAGACAGCATCGTCAACAAATGGGGCTGGTCCAACTGGATGTCTACATGTAGAAAAATATATCCATACTTATCACCCTGCACAAAACTAAAGTCCAAATGGATCAAAGATCTCAACATAAAACTAGACACACTAAACCTGTTAGAAGAAAAAATGGGGAAGAGCCTTGAACTCATTGGCACAGGAGACTACTTCCTGAACAGAATACCAACAGCACAGGCTCTAAGATCAACAATCAGTAAATGGGACCTCATGAAACTGAAAAGCTTCTGTAAAGCAAAGGACACTGTCATCAAAACAAAACGACAGCCTACAGACTGGGAAAGGATCATTACCAATCCTATATCTGACAGAGGGCTAATATCCAGTATATATAAAGAACTCAAGAAGTTAAACAGCAACAAATCAAGTAATCCAATTAAAAAAATGGGGTATGGAGCTAAACAGAGAACTCTCTATAGAGGATTATAGAATGGCAGAGAAACAAAGAAATGCTCAAAGTCCTTAGCCATCAGGGAGATGCAAATCAAAATGGCCCTGAGATTTCACCTTACACCCATCAAATGGCTAAGATGAATAACTCAAGTGACAACACATGCTGGAGAGGATGTGGAGAAAGGGGAACCCTCCTCTACTGCTGGTGGGAATGTAAACTTATACAACCACTTTGGAAATCAATCAGGCGCTATCTCAATTAGACAATTAGGAATAGCGCTTCCTCAAGATTCAGCTATACCACTCCTAGGCATATATCCAAAAGACGCTCAAGTATACAACAAGAACATCTGATCAACCATGTTTGTAGCAGCTTTATTCGTAATAGCCAGAAGCTGGAAACAGCCCAGATGGCCCTCAGTTGAGTAATGGATACAGAATTTGTGGTACATCTACACAATGGAATATTACTCAGCGATAAAAAACAAGGAAATCATGAAATTTGCAGGTAAATGGTGGGATCTAGAAATGATCATCCTGAGTGAGGTATCCCAGAAGCAGAAAGACACACAGGGTATATACTCACTCATAAGTGGCTATTAGACATATAATATAGGATAAACATACTAAAATCTGTACACCTAAGGAAACTAATCAGGATGGAGGACTCTGGCTAAGATGATCAATCTCCATTCAGAAAGGTAAAGAGGATGGACATTGGAGGAAGAAGAAAACAGGGAACAGGACAGGAGCCAACCATAGAGGGCCTCTGAAAGGCTCTACCCTGCATGGTATCGAGGCAGATGTTGAGACTCATAGCCAAACTTTGGACAGAGTGCAGGAAATCTTATGAAAGAAGTGGGAAATAGTAAGACCTGGAGAGGACAGGAGCTCCACAAGGACAGCAACAAATCCAAAAAATTTGGGCACAGGGGTCTTTTCTGAAACTGATACTCCAGCCAAGGACCACTCATGGAGATGGCTTGGAACCCCTGCACGGAGGTAGCCTATGGCAGTTCAGTGTCCAAGTGGCCTCCATAGTAATGGGGACAGGGCCTGGCTCTGATATGAACTGATTGGTCTGCTCTTTGATCACCTCCCCCTGAGGGGGGAGCAGCCTTACCTGGCCACAGAAGAAGACAATGCAGCCAGTCCTGATGAGACCTGGTAGCCTAGGATCAGAGGAAAGGGGAGGAGGACCTCCCTTATCAGTGGACTGGGAGAGAGACACGGGTGGGGAAGAGGGAGGGTGAGATTGGGAGGGGTGGAGGGGAGTGGCACAGGGGGAATACAAAGTGAATAAACTGCAATTAATAAAAATAATTAAAAAAAAAGAATGGCAGATGACTACCCCAGTTCCTCTGGATACTGAGTTTCCAGGAAGGTGGCTTGAGTCCAGGGATTCAAGAATAAACTGGGCAAGACAGCTTGTCCTTTCTCATGCTGTATGGGATAATCACTGTTATGATGTATATGCAAAGAAAAGTTGAAGCTCCTACTTCATCAAGAGACCAGGGGAAACATCTAGAAAGTTCCCAGACACAGAAATCTGTGATTGCTCCGGGGACAGCCTGTATGTTTTCCAGGGGAGAATCTCCGACACAAACTTACCACCATCTCAACCTTTTTCTCCAAGAGCTCCTTCATGAGATTGCAGAGACTCTGAAACTTTGCCTTGCCCTTATCCATTTTCTCCTCTTACTCATTCTCTGGTTGTTCCAGGCCGCTGCCAGGCTCTTTCCATGAGGGTCCTTGGGCTGTTGCATGCAGCACTCAACAACAGACTCAGTCAAATACACCATTTCAGAGCCTGGCTTCCGCACACGCTCCACAAAGGCAGAGTTGGCTCTCACCTAAAGGACTCCGTTATAAACTATGACTCTGACTGAAAGCAGGCCTTGATGTGTGGGTCCCGCCTTCATTGGGTATGCTGCACTGCAGCTTTGATCAGAGCCAAGTTGGAACACACCAGAGCTAGAGTAGATGGACTCCTGTGTTTCCTTCTTGCGAGACACGTTCTCTGACAGGGAAGTTATCACAGACTGAGAGGTGAGTTAGCAGAGGAGCGCAGACAGGTGCTGCCACTTAGCGGAATGTTCACGGATTCCAAGCTTTAAGTGTAGGGAAAGAAAAGGTCCCATTGTGAAAAGGAAAGCAACACCCAAACACAAAGTGGTTAGAAGAGAAAGTACTTGTCCATCTTACCTTGAAATTTATAAACACCTCAGAGAATTTCTTTCACTTCTCTTTGTCTTCCGACAACTCAGAAGAGCTTGACTCTTCTTCACAATGCTTCTGTTGATGACTTTCAGAATCTTGCTCTGCTGGAGCATTTCCCTGGACATATCCTAGACGCCAATCATGCCACAGATAAAGACGACAATCAACCAGAGCAGAAAGCCCAAGACACAGTTGGATCAGACTTGGTCTGGTTACCACATTTAAGCAACCCAGCCAAGTGCAGGTTTGGGGAGATAAGAATGTTATTATCTGGATTAAAGACAGTCTCAGCTGTGTGCTGAAGATCTGTTACATTAGGCTCTATGTTATCAGCTTCTCATAGCTCTCCATGTTGAACACATGACAGACATGCAGTTTGGTGCTGCTCTCCTTGTTCTTAAAAAGGTCATAGAGAGCGTGTCAGGAAATGAAGAGCAATGCCATCAATTCCAAGTGGCCTTCCCCAGAGAGGTGCTGAAAACAAAACAAAACAAAACAAAACAAAAAACAACCCAGAAGAAAATATCAGAACAAGATTGCCTCAAGTCCCAATCTCCAACATTTGACACTGGAACGCCACCACACCCCTGAAGACCTAGGAAGAGAGTGGAAACAATAGGCAACGCCAAAGAAAACAGCATTTTACCAAGTCAGCTTCTAAAGCTGGTAGCAAAAAGCACCAGAATCCAATCAGAATCCTAGCTGTCATGGCTACAACCAGATTCCCATTCTAAGGGAAAGTGAAACCACTACCAAGCACAGGCCTGTCTCAGAAGACCACAGGGAATCAAGTCATGTGGTTCCATGGCTTTCTGTTTTCAGGTACCAAGCAGTGGAAAGTTGTTCCCTATCACCTCCAGCATATTCTTTGAGCCCTGCAACTTATAGAACATGAACCTTGACTGCCAAGAGCTCTGGTCAACTATTGGTGAGGTCACTATAGAATTCGCCATATTCCTCTTGAGGGATATCAGCAGGACATCCCTTCAAATGGTCTCAGTCTTATTTAACTCTTCCTCATCTATTTCTCCTTCACCTCCTTGGTTTTCTTTGTCTTGTCTTGCCGCTGTCATCTTCCTCATCTGTTCCCACATCATCAGCCATGAGCTTCTCCTCCTCATCCTTATGTTCTCCTCTTTCTCATCTTCACTGATCTCCTTCTCTCCTTCCTTCTCCAGCTAAGTCACCAAATGTAATAAGGAGTTGTGGAGAACTCAACACCAGCATAGCCAGAGGCCATGCGCCAACACAACAGCCTGCTCAAAGGCTGCCAAGCCCATATTCATACAGAGAATATTGGGAATAGCCTATTAACGGTTTCGTCACAGCTTCCTTGACCCTCCTCTCCTCTGTGCATTCTGCCTGGTCTTTTTTGAGGTGAAGGATCACTTTTGTATCCTGGCCAGTGGGTTCACCTCTATAGGTATGAATCATCATGAAAGATGAAGACATTGATTTAAAACTATAACTAAAATACTGGACAAAGATAGAGCACTCTAAAAATATTATCCTCAAGACTTCTAATTTACTTCACTCAGAGAATTCGACCAAGCACCACACTGTAGAGAACTAACTCACTGTGGTCTACACAGTCTGTGAAGGACTGACCAGGAGATGACTCCATGGCATCTGCTCATTGGCATTATGCTTGTGACCATACCATGTTCTCTGCCACCAGAGACAGAACAGAATCCAACACAGAGCTGCCCGACCATGTAGATGCCTGCAACAGCCTTCCATGGGGTTTTGAAAGTTAACAGAGAGAAAGCAAGATGGTTCTGCACAAGGAGTAATTATAACAGTCAACGGTTCAGTTCCAGAACCTAGTTATCACAGCTGCTCTCTCATGTTCACGTGTACTCACTCTAAAAAACCACCACACACACACCAGCCAGATTGTGAAAAACTAACAACTCATAATATCAGTCAAAGGCCACACACCCAGAGAGTCTCCGTCGTCACTTTGTGCCAGACCTAACAATGGTTCCCAAGTTATTACCAGGTCAGCCTTGGTCATGCCAATGCCCGTGTTCAGAAAAGACTCCTGAGGGTTGTGGGTTTCATGTTCCTGCTCTTTACAACCGTGTTCCACCGGGAAGGGTGTCTCAGGCTCTCAGAGCAACTCTTGTCTGAGGCCGCCACATTATTCCTGTTGTCCGGACTGTCTCTTCCCTTTCAACATGAGGCAGATTTGGGGGATCAATTGCTGGATTATTCCTACCAAGCACTCCACTCCCTGTGACACTATACTTCTCCCGTTATTATAAATGTTTAAAAGAAATCCAACACAATACCCACGCCGGAATCATTACAAGTCCACCCCTAAAGGGAAGTGGCCCTGTTAGAATGGAAAGTATTGACAGTGAGGGCAGCAGGTGAGCGATGTCTGGCGAAAGGCAGGCTGACCTCCTCCTCATGTATTGCCACAGAGCTCACATTGGAACACCCGCAAGTTCTCCCTCTGAGGCCACAGAGCTCACATTGGAAAACCCGCAAGTTCTCCCTCCGCTTTCAGTTAAGTCCCTATTCCGAGGTAGAGCTCACACTGATTTTAACTTCCAACTGATGAAACTACACCCCCCCCCCCCAAGACCTTCAAGCCACAGTAAGAATGGAAAAACCTCCAAGGATGGTTCTTCGACCAAATGCAGAGTTCTGTTAGAACTCTGCTAGGTGGGTCAGAACTTCAACACCTACCCATATACCTGGAAAAATTTCAGAACGAAAGAGAGTTAACTAGATTAAGAACCCCTGTGCACATACAAATGGGAAGTTTGCGAATTAGAAATTTTTCACTTGGGAGAAAAAGTTTAACAGAAATAGCAGCCAGTTTTATGTGCTGCTCCCCCTGGGCCCAGGTCCACTGAAAGGAAGACGTGTTCCTTCCAGCAGGGCAAGACCCAAGCATCCAGTACTAGCAGTGCTCAAGGGGCAATTAAATCTGGACAAAGAGCCTAGGAGGCAAAAGCTCCTCCATGACTGCTCACTTTGCACACGTGAACACCAGTAAAGGGTGGCCCACGCCACTCTAGTCACTGCAGAGCATGCATGGACGACACTCACACCGGGAGGGCACCCCGCCCCCAACCTCCCACTACCAAGCATCCAAAATAATGTGAGCTCTCAAGAGAGGAAGCGTAGGGGAGGAACCTATGAATCCTTCTGCCCATGCCCTCTGTCAATTTCTCCCCCTCCTCCGCTGAGAGCGCAGAAAAGATCTGTAAGAGGGAAGTGCTGTGGGTTCGAGAGTCCCTGCCAACCCCTGACCTCCTCCCAAAACCAAGCAAGGGAAAGGTGTCCAGCACAGATGGTGGGGCCAGACTCTCTGGGCTCTGCTGAGTCACCCACAGCGCAGCCCGCCACCGCACAGACGCTCTGTATCCTGCAGCCAGGGAGGAAGAGGGTGAACGTGCCTGCATTCAGGGTTTGCTGCTCCCACGCGCGGCCGGGAGGGCCGTGGTCCGCTGCCTCGGGCGCTGTGGATTCAGCGGCCCTGGGGACACTCGCAGCTGGCTCGCACCAGGATCACGCACAAGCCGTGGAAGACGCTCCGGGCACGTCCCCCCACAGGCTAGCCGGCCCTGCCGGAGCCTGCAGGACAGACGGGAGCCCGGGGAGGCTCCAGCAGGGAGTCAAGGCTCGCCCGTAGCGGGAAAGAGGGGGCGCTTCCCGACGGATCTGTGCACCAAGCAGGAGGTGGGCCATGATGACAGCAGGGAGAGAGAGCGCTCCCTCGTGTGTAAGGCAAAGCGCAGAGGCACAGCTCAGCTCCCTCTTAAAGGCGCTGTGACCCGCCCAGCTGCCACTGCCCACCCCTTGGACGCTCTGACATCACGGGCGGCGGAACGCCGTGGCCCCACGTAGTGAAGGAGGGGCAAGGTGGGTGGATTCGGGGAGGCTGGAGAAGGGGCCTGGAGTAGCAGGGACTCTGGCGCTTTCTGGCCGAAATACTGCGATTTCTTCCAACAGTTCCCTGTGAGGACTTGTGTCAAGGTAAGGGAGACCTGGACCTCGGCCTTCTCCTGTGCGGGGGTGTAGAATTACGGCCGTGAGATAGGGGTGGCGCTAGCCAGTTTGCCAGAGTTCTTTCCAGAGGCAGAGGACAGCATTTGTGGCAGAGGGGAAGGTAACAGTGAAGGAGAAAGAAGCAACATTCCATTTCCAGTTCTTTGAAATTAGAAAGAGGGGCCTGTTTTTAAATAAAAGAAATCCCAAACGTGTGATTTTCACCAATAAAGATTTAGAAGCCAGATATTGGGGTGAAAACCTACTAACTCAGAGAGGCAGAGAAAGCACCCAGCTGATCTTCCTAATCAGTCCACATCCCAGAAGGGAAAGGCTAAACGCTCGGTCTTCTTCTCCACGCTGTCTTAAATTCCGTCACTCCCTTCTGTTTAATCTCTGTTAGCTTGTTTCTTGCTTCACCTCTTGACCTAGGATTGACTTTAACACTTTGACTAATGGTGTGTGCTAGGGCTGAGCCAAAACCGCAAGTACTTGTTTACAGTAAACAGAAAGCTCTTGGGTTAAAGGTGTGTATTAGGGCTGACCCACACCGAACAAGAAACAGGTGTTTACAGTTCACAAAATCGGGGTTCAGATATCCTGCAACATTTTCTCCTTTTTATCTAAATAAAAATCTTTTTCTATGATATTAATAAACCATATATTGTCAGATAAAAATTACATTCACAATGTTCAGTCCATTTGTATTTAGCAACCTCGAAGATAATGCTCTACTATCTATGCTATCTTGGTGAGTCCAGAGTTTTTTACCTAAATCACTTTCTATCATAACTTGCATTTTCAATCTAAAAACACCTTTTTAGACTCTAAAACATGTTAAATCAAATCCTAAACAACTTACCTTTGAGACTATAACTATCTAGTCTTCAACCCCATCAGAGACCTGAGAAAGAAAAATATTATCTGAATAAACAGGAAGTGCAGAACAAGCAGCTTCCGAAACTATAGAAATGACAGAGATAGTTGGTTACCCAGGCAAACCCCCCTCCCCCAATTTCTCTATAATGTTGGAGCATCATCTTCAGCCTTCTGGCTCAGAGTATCTGACACACTTTTCTGTGAAGCAGGTATTATGGATTCTTGCCTAACTTGTCCTTGCAAAGCACAGCAGTTGACTGTTCTGCATCTAGTTTGTCCAGTATTCTGTCTGCAGTTGAAGCAAGGGCATTTTCTTGCTCAGTGGCTAGCTTGCCACATAGAAAGCAAACCGTGATATGGAGGGCCTTTGATACTCATCATCTTTTTTGAAGTAGAATGGGGATGCTTTTAGGAGCTGATATGTCTTATTGCCAAAAAAGTCTTAAATTAATATAACATCTTTAAACGCCATATTCTACAGATCTGTGAGGTTTTTGAAGATCATCTATCTATCTCTAGTATATCTTAATTCTTCATTTCTAACTGTATACTGTCTGATTAACTTAGAAAGCACCTGGGATTAACTAAACTAGCACCTAACAAAATCACAAGTTTGACTTCCTCTTAACTTGCATTTCTTAATTATCCTAAATAGTTTGTGATAGTAGCTTTCAAAAGAACTAGAATTGCATTTTTAAGAATTACATAGGCACAATACCTAAAAAATATTGATACATAGTATGTTGTACCCAAATTATAATCTTTATTTTGTATCAGTATACAAGGATCTATACCAATGTAACCAAATGTAACCTTAATTTTGTGTCAATATACAAAGAGCTATAAGAGTAGATTCAATAATATACATGTTCTTCTATTTTTCTGTATTATTTTTATATCCCTCCTTTGGTCTAAATAAAAAGGAACCATTTAACTCTTAATACAGTAAAATTATAGTTAAGCTATTTTTGCCAAGCTTTCCATAATGTTCAGCTTGTTGTATTTGGCAGCTTTAGGATTAAGTATTTTTGAGTTCAAAGTTCTGTAAAATGTTCGTGTCAGTCTCCTGTGAACTCAGAAACTTGAATGTCCTGGCCAGTCCGTAGTCTGAAGCTTATCTTCTTGTCAGCTTAGTGATGATTCTGGCTAGGTAGAAGACAGCATTCAACCCAAAGGTGTCCACTGTTTGTGCAGAACCCGCCAGCAGAAGAAACATGGAGCAGTGTAGCCCAGTGGTTAGTGTTACGCAATCCAGGTGGGTTCGTTGTGGAGGGGCCTGTCATCTTCTTGGAAACCTAAAAGGTTACTGTTAGGAATAGTAGAAAACCTGAACATTTTAAATATCATATTCAGCAGATCTCAGAAAGGCTTGAGGATCTGAGGCACATCTGAGGCACACGAACTTTGTTCCTAGATGAATTCTTCAGACTCAAATCTGAAAACTACAAGAAGCAAGAATTAGTTAATACTCTGTATGACTGCCATTATCATGACAGAAAGATTATATATACCTAATAATATAGATTTTGAGATAGTATTCATGCCTTTAAAAACGTAGAGAGTCAAATGAAAACTGAAAGATTGTGAGATCAGTGGCAATAGAATAGTCCCTTATTTTCTGTTTTTCTCTTTTCCATACCAGGTGGCTTTTCTGATATGAGACAGAGATTTCAGATTTTCCTTTAAGAAGCATGCATGGGTTTAGAGAAGGAGAGAGCCACGCTCCAACCCAAAGCCAGTTTTAATTTTTGATTGACTTGGGACCACATAAAGGCCATTTGCCACTTATGTCTGTAGAGGGCAGAGAGACAAGACGGACCCTTTTTCATGGGACGTTTTCTCTTGATGATCAATCCTTTTTCTTCAGATGTTTCATTTTCCCAGTGGTTTGGATACTTTTATTATCCTGGAAAAATAAAAACAAAACCCTGCCCCAACCCTAACTGTCAGGTGTCCCTTTTTGGCATGTTATATTTTTCCTAGGACAAAATGTTTCTTGGCAGTAGAAAAAGTATTATCTTTCAATTGAAATTAAAAAAAATTCTTCTGAAAAATTGAAACTAAATATACTTTAAGTGTATTTATTTTTAGATCACAAAAGACGTTCACTTTCAATTTCAGCCTGCCTTTTACAAGCAGCCTTTAAATTTAAATCATTTTAATTATTTTTTTCTCCTTAGCTCATATTTTCTTTTTCTCTATTATTTCATTTATTTATTACAGTTTATTCATTATATATCCGGATTGAAACCTCCCTCAACTCCTCCCAGTCCACCCCACTCTCTCTCTTCCCCCGATTCCCTTCTCTTAGTCCCGAGGGGAAGTTCTCCTCTCTGCCATTTTCCTATATAGCGTATCAAGTGTCGTCAGAACTGTCTGGATCCTCTTCTTCTGTGTCCTGGCAAGGCTGCATCACCAGGGGCCAGTGATCAAAGAGCAGGCAACCTAGTTCATGACAGTGGTAGCCCTTGTTCTCCTTACTCAGGAACCCACATGGAGACTGAGCTGCCAATCAGCTACATCTGAGCAAGGGGTCTAGGTCCTCTGCATGCATAGTCCTTGGTTGATACATCAATCTCTGCAGGACTCCCTGGGCTTAGATTATTTTTAGCTTTGTTGGTCTCCTTGTGGGGTTCCTGTCCTCTCCATGTCCTTCTATCTCCTCCCCCGACTTCTTCTAAAAGACTCCCTGCCCTCTGCACAAATTTGGCTCTGAATCTCAGCGTCTGCTTTGATCTTCTTTTGGGTGGAGTCTTTCAGAGTACCCTCTATAGTAGGCCCCCATCCTGTTCCCCTCTTCCACAGCTTCTGGTGTCTACCCTGTTTGTCCTTTTGAATGATATTTTTAAGCATCTTCCTGGGGTCTTCCTTGTTGTTTAGCTTCTTTAGGTGTATGAATTTTAGTATGGCTATTCTATATTACAAGCTAATACCCACTTATAAGTGAGTGCATACCATGCGTGTCTTTAAATCATGGTAATTCTTACTTCGGTCTCTGCCTTCCAAGTGCTGAGATTAAAGGTGTGAACCACAACTACCCTGTTTATTATAACTCTAGAATTTAGAAAACAGCTAATTTATAGAGACCCACCTCTCTCTGCTGGGTTTAAAGGCATGGGCTGCCACTGCCCTGCTTGAATATTTTATCTTAGCTCCAAATTATGCCAACTCTTAGAGCTTTAGAAAACAAGTTTGAACATAGTGATCCTTTGAATGTACTTAAAATATTTTAAATCTTTTAACTGTGTTTTAAACATCAAACAACAAAAATATTCTTTTTATTTAAGAAGAAAATTGTAATTTCTATATGCTAGTTTGAACTGAATGACTAAGCTGTTTGATGAACTATCACTTCTCTTTATTCAGGAGATATCTCCTGTTCAAATCCAATCTTTTCAATTTTTTTATTTTAAATTAAATTTTTATTTTTTATATTAATTACAGTTGATTCACTTTGTATCCCAGTTGTAGCTCCCTCCCTCATCTCCTCCCAATCCCACCCTCCCTCCTAGCTCCTCCCATTCATTCCCCTCTCCAAGTCCACTGATAGGGGAGGTCCTCCTCCTCTTCCATCTGACCCTAGTTTATCAGGTCTTATCAGGACTGGCGCATTGTCCTCCTCTGTGGCCTGGCAAGGCTTTTCCCCCCTCGGGCGGTGGTCAAAGAGCCAGCCACTGAGTTCATGTCAGAGAACCCACTTGGAGACTGAGCTGCCATGGGCTACATCTGAGCAGGGGTTCTAGGTTATCTCCACGAATGGTCCTTGGTTGGAGTACCAGTGTCAGAAAAGACCCCTGTGCCCAGATATTTTGGTTCTTTTGCTCTCCTTGTGGAGCTCCTGTCCCTTCCACATCCCACTATCTCCCCCCCTTTTTTTCCATAGGATTCCCTGCACTCTGAATAATATTTTCAATTTTGATGGTATCCACAGCTTTTATTCTTTTGTGGAAACAAAGGCAAAACCTCTTCCCCAGCAAAACACACATCCTGGTTTCCATTCTGAGGTCAACACACCTTTAAAAGATGCAGGGTGATTTCATTCAGCAGTTTTTTTCTGTTATCTAATGTCTCTCTGCAGCAGATGTTCCTTTCTCATTAGCATTTAAAAATTTTAAAGTTATTAAAGCATTGCGTAATCTGCCCCTGGGGGATCTTTATTACTCCTTTCTGCTTATCAAGCATATCTTTTAAGGTGCAATTAGATTTTTCTATAACTGCTAGTCCTGTAGGGTTGTGTGGTATACCTGTAATACGCTTTATGTTGTAGCATGCATGAACACAAGAAACAAAAATAAGCAAAACCTGTTTCATTTTACTAGAGACATATGCTAGAGCATTGTCAGTCTTAATTTGTATAGGTGTCCCCACAACAGGCATAACTTTTAATAAATGTGTAATTGCAGAATCAGCCTTTGCAGAACTTAAAGCAATTGCCCACTGAAATCTTGAATAGGTATCTGTGTTATGGTGCACATACTTAAATTTTTCAAACTCTGCAAAATGAAATATATACATTTCCCAAATTTCATTTCTTTGGGTACCTCTTGGGTTACTTCCTGCAAGTCATGGAGTTTGAGTATACAAGAACAAGTAGGACATTGCCTTATAATTTCCTTGGCTTGTTGCCAAGTGATAGAAAAGTCTTTCTTCAAATATTTGCTGTTAACATGGTGTTTCTTATGAAATTCTGAGGCTTCTAGCACATTTCCTACTAAAAGCTGATCAATTTCATCAGTACCTTCTGCTAGGGGGCCTGGTAGACCCCATGGGACCTGATACATGTTATATACACTGGAAATTTTCTATTTCTGATTACTTGTTGTAGTTGAAAATAGCAAAGTTAATTGTAAATTATCTGGAATAAGTTCAGCAGTTTCAATATGTAAAACAACTCTTTCTGCATATTATGAGTTGGTAACTACATTAAGAAAGTCATGAAAATTGCATAATTCTGTAAGAATGGCATACAATTCTGATTTTTGCAGTGAATCATAAGGTCTCCGAGCCACTTTACGAAATGTTTCCTGATTTATTGCATCAGTGTAGAATGTAAGTGTTCCAGAAATTGGTGTCCCTTTACCATACGATGGCAAATCCAAATAGTTATTGAAGTCTCTTGCTTTTGGGATATTTGTTGTTACTATCTGCTAAAAAAATTACTGCAAGCCTTTGGCAGTGTTCATTTTATGCCCATAATGAGGCGATTTCAGCATTAATACAGTGTACCACAATTTCTGCTGAGTCTATTCCTGCTAAGTGTCTTTTTTTTTCTTTTAGAATCAATACAGAAATATTTTCCACATAGGTTTTAAATTTTTACTCTGTGTGCTAAAAATATCCATTCTAAGATATTATCTTCTCTCTGCATAAGAATTTCTATGGGAGAATGAACAGAAGACACAATAACCAAAATACAATCTTGCTTTGGATCCAAGCTATTCACATGTGCATCCTATAATTTCTCTCTCAGCAAATTCTCTCACAGCCATGGGCAATAATTTTCTTGGACTACATAAGTCTTTATCACCTTGTAAGGTTTGAAATAAAGTACTTAGCTCTTGAGTAATTAATCCAGTAGTAGGCTGGAGGCAGTTTATATCTATCAGCAATTTTTGAAAATCATTAAGAGTTCATAATTTCTTATGTGGTTGAGTTTTCTTTAAACCTATCTTATATCCTAAATAATTGTTAGAATCTCCTCTTTGTAATTTTTCAGGAGTGATATGTAATCACATGGTAAAATTATTTTTACTTCATCAAACATTTTTTTTCCTAAGGTAACTGCATCTGAATCAGCTTGTAAGATGTCATTCATATAACAAAATTTAGATTGACGGATCTGTTTACGAATTATTTTTTTCTTATTTTTTCTGAAAAATGAATCATGGCCAATTTTATTCAAATTCTTCAAAATATATATCAAGCATGTTAATTGCTTCTAAAAATGTAGGTCATCCTTTATACATAATGGTTACTGT
>CM053753.1:32297866-32321967 GCA_028658305.1 Pachyuromys duprasi | reverse complement strand
AGAGAGGGGGAGGAGCTCTACGAGTTCTTATAAGGTGACCCAGAGCATGCGCAGGTGGTTCCAGGTGATCAGTGGGTGGTCTTCGGGGTACCTGTTTGTCAGGACCCCTATGGCTGGCTGTAGAAGTGCCTGCTTACGGATTCCAACACCAATAAGTGTAGGTCCAAGACAGATATCCAAAGTAATTTCATACCATCAGAAAATGGCCATGGGGGCCTGGCTCAGGGCTCTACAGTAATTATGAGCTGCTTCAGACAAGAGCAGCCAACAGTCACCAAATTATAGAAAAAAAACTATGGATTTTTTAAATGAGCTATATACTATAAGGATGTGTTAACCTCAGAATGAAAGCCCACAAAAGTTTTATACTAGGAATGAAGGTTTGCTTATATTTGCACAGGAAATGAAAATAATACCAATAAAACTGATAAAGATTAGAACTGAGCAGGAGAGGTCTCCTGAAAACCTTGCCCACTAATCCAAAAAGTGCTTGTTTCATTGAAAATATCTGTTGGACAGACATGGTGGTGCACAGCTTTAATCCCAGCACTCAGGGACACAGAGGCAGGAGGATTTCTGTGGGTTTGAGGCCTGTCTAGTCTACAAAGCCAGGACAGCCAGGGCTCCACAGAGAAACCTTCTCTTTCTAAAAAAAAAAAAAAGAAAGAAAGAAAAAAGAATGAATGAAAGAAAGGAAAAGATCTGTTTATTATTTCCCACAATTAATGGCTTAAAACGGGAAAAATGTCGTAAGAATTTTGTAACTTTTGTTTCTTAAAAAAAAAAAAAAAAACACATACACACATGTTTTGGGAATATGTTTTTTGTTTTAATCCCAGGTGTGAGGATATAGGGCTGGTGACTATGATTTACCTTGTTCTCCGGTGGGGGCACAGCTTTGTGAGTTGCAGATCATTTCTATAGTTGTGTGACATTTGGATTTCTGGGGTCTTTTCAGAGGGTCTATAAATGCTAGGGCCCTCAAGAGGTGGTGTGGGTTGCTAGCTGGTTGGTTGGTTGCTGCTGGTTATAGTTTGTTAAGTAGGCATACACAAAGAAGAAACAAGAGAAACAAGAAATTAGATATCTGTTGTATTTGGTCATTAAAATTTACTATCGATATATCTTTAGGTAAAGCTGCAGTTAATCCTAAACTAACTGTATACCCAAATCACCACAGAGAGACTGGGATTTATTTAATTGACCTAGATAACAATGCTGGGCAATAGTTATTCCATCCTAAACCTCCAAGCCCTCATGCTTTCCTACCATTCAGATTTTACCACTTATACTTGCTTTTAGTGAAATCTTAGGTCTGGTCCATCTCTCCACCTCGATCCAAGACCTCTCCTCCAGCTTCTGCCCTCTCGGCTCTGCTCCTCTTACTCCTTCCTCTGGCCCCTCCCCCTTCCCTCCCACTCCTTCCTGTCCTCTGGCCCCTCCCCCCTCCCTCCTACTCCTTCCTCTCCATTGCTCAACATTGTGGCTGGTTGTTTTATTTTGGCATGTTTACACAACGTTGAGACAGGTGATGCTTAGAATAAGTATCACAAGGCAATGTCTGGATTGAAACCAGAGAGTAGGGGAGAAAAATCAGCATTTGAATGAACAAGGGTAAGGTGTATACATTCCAAAAGAACATTATACCAACAGATATCCTGACAGTGAAGATGAAACTTGCCCCAAGGAACTCCCCTAATCAGCAGGAAGTAGTCTAATGATAATGATGCCTCCTTTCCTCTTTATCCTTGTTTTCTCTCCTATCTAGTGTTAGAGGGTTGAAAGAGAGGGGGAAAATGGGTAGTAAAGGGTAGGAGAAAAAGGAACCCACAAAGTGGCAAATTCTGACTACGCTCAACAAAGAAAGAGAATTATAGACCATATCCTTCATGAACAAAAATATTCAATAAAATTCCTGTAAAATGAATCCACTAATACAGCAAAAAGATCATCTGCCATCATCAAGTATGCTTCATCCCAGAGAAGTGAGCATGGTTCAATATAAGAAAATCAATAAATGTAATCTACTGTACAGACAAACTGAAAGGAAAAAAAAAACGCATGATCATTTTATTTTTGGTTGTGAGCCTAACCTTTAACAGCTGAGCCATCCCTCCAGCCCACACATAATCACTTGAATAGATGTGAAAAAGACACCTTTGACAAAATCCAATACTCATTCATGATAAAAGTCCTGGAGAGATTAGGGATACAAGGAATATACCTAAACATAATAAAGGAAGGCAATTGACAGCAAGCCAATAGCCAAAATCAAATTAAATGGAGAGCAACTCCAAGCAATTCCACTGAAATCAGAAACAAGAGAAGGTTGTCCATTCTCTCCATACCTATTCAATATAGTACTTGAAGTTCTAGCTAGAGCAATATGAAAACTGAAGGAGATCTAGGGGATACAAATTAGAAAAGAAAAAATAAAAGTATCTTTATTTGCACATGATATGATAGTATACATAAGTGATGCTAAAAATTCTACCAGGGAACTCCTACTGTTGATAAACATTTTCAGCAAAGTAGCTGGATACAAAATTAACTCAAAAAAAAAAATCAGTAGCCCTCCTATATACAAATGACAAATAGACTGAGAAAGAAATCAGGGAAACAAAGCCCTTCACAATAGCCACAAATGATACAAATATCTTGTGGTAACTCTAACCAAACAAGTAAAAGACTTGTATGACAATAACATCAAGTCTTAGAAGAAATACATTATAGAAAATATCAGAAGATGGAGAGATCTCCCATGCTCATGATAGGTAGTATTAACATAGTAAAAAATGGCCCTCTTACCAAAAGCAATCTAAAGATTCAATGCAATTCCATCAAAATTACAACACAATTTTTTACAAAGCTTGAAAGGACGATTCTCAACTTCATCCGGAAAAAGAAAAAAACAGGATATCTAAAACAATCTTGAACAATAAAAGGATGTTAGAAGTATCACCATCGATGATTTCAAATTGCACTACAGAACAATTCGTAATAAAAACCACATGGCATTAGCACAAAAAACTGGCACATTGATCAATGGAATCTAACTGAAGACCAAACATAAATTCACACACCTGATAAAGAAGCCAGAGGAAGGAAAAGACAGCATCTTCAACAAATGGTGCTGGTCAAAGTGGATGTCTGCATGTACAATGCAGATAGATATCTACTTATCGCCCTGAACAAAACTCAAGTCCAAATAGATCAAAGACCTCAACACAAAACCAGAGACACTGAACCTGCAGGAGAGAAAGGGGGGGAAGCCTGGAACTGATTGGCACAGGAGACAACTTGCTTAGCAGAACACTGTTGTGTTCTGTCTCATGTCCGCTTGACACAAGCTAGAGTAATCTGAGAGGTGGAGCCTCAGCTGAGAAAATGCCTCTATACGACTGGGCTGTAGGCAAGCCTGTAAGGCATTTTCTTAATTAGTGATTGATGGGGGAGGGTCCAGCCCACTGTGGTGGTGCCAATCCTCAGCTGGTGGTCCTGGGTTCTATAAAACAGGCTAAGTAAGCCATGATGAGCAAACCAGTAAGCAGCACCCCTCCATGGCCTCTGCACCAGCGCCTGCCTCCGGGTTCCTGCCCTGTTTGAGTTCCTGTCCTGACTGTCTTCAATGGTGAACAGTGCCGCATAAGTGTAAGCCACATAAACCTTTTCCTCCCATACTTGCTTTTTGGTCATGGTGTTTCATGGCAGAGTAGAAACCCTAAGACAACTGTTAGCACAGGCATCAAAATCAACAGTTAATCAATAGGACCCCATGAAATTGCACCAGGCCCCCTGCGTGTGCACTGTGCCTTCCAGGCTAGTGAGATGTTTTGTTGTTGTTGTTATTTGGGGGGGGGGAGGGGTTGTTTTGTTTTGTTTTGTTTTGTTTTGGAGATAGATTCCTAAGTGTGCAGAGGAGTGGGTCTCTGATTATTGTGCCTCCTCCTGGGCTCTTTTCCTTCTATTTGGCTTATCCAACTCTGACATGTTAGTTTTTGTTTTCTATTACTTTATTTTATTATTATCCCTTAGAAGCCTGTTCTAAGGGAGGAGAAAAGGGAGGAGAGGCTGTGAGGAGAAACTAGGAGGAGTCGGGGGGGGGGGAGCGGACATAAGCTATGTCGTGAGAAAAAAATGTTTTCAATAAAAGGAATAAAGAAAAGATTTTATCTTAAGTGTTTGGGTGCGGGGACAGGTAGGTGCACATATGTGCAGTGCCTACAGTAGCCAGAAGAGGGCGCAGGTGCCACTGAAGACGGAGTTACAGGCAGTCGTAGGTGCCAAAACCACTCTAGCCACCATGCTTTGCTCTGCGAATAACTGGTCTCTCCCTAGAGCAGCGGTTCCCAACCTTCCTAATGCCACTGTGACCCTTCAATACAGTTTCTCACGTTGCAGTGACCCAACCATAAAATTACTCTTTGCTACTTCATAACTGTAATTTTGCTGCCGTTATGAATGGTAACGTAGATATCTGATGTGCAGGACGTCTGGCGTGTGACTCCTGTGGCAGTTGCCACCCACACGCTGAGAACCACTGCCTGGGAGAAGTGGGAAATCAACAGATAGCTACGTTGGTCTGCTTGGCGAAGTTCCAGGCAAAGGAGAGACTTTGTTTCCAGAAAGAAGAAGGTCAGGGAAGCATCTAAGTACTGACACCCGAGGTTGCCCTCTGACCTCCACATGCATACACACACACATGAACGTTCACAGACCAGCACAGAAGAGTCACGGTAGCTCAGGCTGGCCTCACACTCAGTATCCTCCTACCTCAGTCTCTGGTGTCATGGGTGTGTGCCCCATACCCACCGTCTCTGCGCTTGCCAGGACCCAGCACTCGGTCTGACAAGCAGGCATGGATGCCTGGAGAGCTCAGCTGCAGTCTGGCCAAGCAGAAGATCTTATACAGGCAGAACCCTGCTGTGCTCAGGACATGAGCTCACCTCCTCACCAGGACCTTCTGCCTCTAACAGAACAGCCCTAGGACACAGAATATTGGCTGCAGGATGCTGGCAGGTAGTCACTTAACCAAGGAGGTCCCCATGAAAATACAGGCTGTGTCAGTGGCTGAATGCCAAGTGCAGAGGCCCTCAGCATGCTCTCTGGGTTGGCATGAACTCCATGGGCTGTCTGCCGATGGCATCGGAGATCCTGGTGATCCAGCCCTGACCCAGTCTCTAGGGAGAGGAGGGAGATTGGTGGGGGAAGGTACTCGTGACCATCCCCCATGCTCCCAGGTCTGAAGACCTGAAGAGTGCAGAAGGAGACACACAGTTTCCAGAAGGACGCGCACATTGTTCTGGTCTATAGCGAGACGTGTAGCCCCTCCTGCTGCCCCCTGAGGGCATCCTGAGGTATCTCACATGGACTGTGAAGTCTGTGTCCCAGGGTATACCTAAGATAAGCACCCACAGCACGCGGAGGAAGGCCACAGAGGCTCCGAGGCCTCTGGCTTGGCCTCTATACAAGACACCCAGGCCAGGTATCCGACCGTCAAGGTTCTGCTAAGACCAGCATTTCCAGCACAGGGCACTGGGGGGGTAAGGGAGGTGCAGCAGGGTCATCGATCAGGAGAGCTTAAAAATCAACACTCATGGCCGAGACGGCTGGTACGCATTTATAACTCACCCTCCTATGAAACAGTAACTTTAAGTGTTTTGAAACAGATGGGGATGGCAGACTCAGGACCCACTTCCAAAGCCTGGCTAAGCATTTGGCCCATACGGGCAGAGTGGGGACAGGACTGGGCATCAAGCTTGAGGGAGGGCCTCAGAGGCCTCGGACAGGAATCTTCCTTCAGCTTGAGAACAGGATTCAAACCAAAAGCCACCTGTGACCCTTCAGGCAACCTGGGCTCCCAGGCAGGCAGGGCTCCTAGCCCTCTTCACATCTGCGATCCCTGCCCAGGGCTAAGGCCAACTGCCCCACCCAGGGACACAAGGTGTTCATCACCTGCAGGCTTCATGAACAGTCTCAGATCAGTCCATTCCTGGGGCCGTGAAGGGATGGCCCTCCTCGAAAGCCACTTGGTGATGGGAGGCAGCGCTCAGAGCACAACCGCATCTTTTGAGGCCATGGGACACTCAAGGAACGATGAGAATGGGCCCTGCCCACACTCAGGGCCAGCCAGGCACCCAAGACCCTGGTCCACGGTCACCAGCTGGGACCCTGGAGCAGCCCCAAAGCCACTAGGGCCTCATCAGGGCCGAGAGGCCAACACATGACTGGCCCACAGGTGGCCACAGGTGGCTTCCTGGCTTCCAGAGCAGGAAGAGATGGGGTACTCATAGCAGCTAGGGTCGGTCACCAAGGGTCAGCGTCAGTGACAGACTGGGCTTGCGCTCTGGCTCCTCATCATCTCGGCAGGGTGGGGGCGGGCGCGATTTGAAGAAGTCTGAAACATAGCGGACCTGGAGGAGGGGAAGGGGGTGAGTAAGGCTGCAGGAAGAAGACCAGAGGGAGGAGTCTAGGAGGGTTGTAAAGGGGATGGGCGGGGCCAGTGGTGAGGGGCGGGCTCTCCGGGGCAGACTAGCAGGCAGGGGTCAGGGAACATTGGGGCCAGGCGGAGCAGATCCTGTAGAACAGGCAAACAGGGCTCACCGTGAGGCAGGCCACCAGGGCTCCCTGCAGGAAGCCGACGAGGACGTCACTCCAGTGGTGCTTGTGGTCGGACACACGAGTATAGCCCACATAGATCGCAAAGGCCACCAAGAAGAACTGAACGGTGGGCCTCAGCAGCCGTGCCCACTTCCAGCAGAGCCGGGCCTGCACGTACAGCTGCCACAGTATCAGCCTGCATCAGCTGGGCCTGTGCTGTCCACGGCCCGCCCAGCCCAGGGCAAGGGTCACAAGCTCCCCTACCCTTAGTGCCTCCTCCAAATACCCCATTGTGCAGTGCCCAGGGGAGGGATGGCCTCGTAAGGTTCCCTGGGGAGGAAGGTGGACACTCACCGCCAGGAACAGCATGCAGTACATGCCAAAGGAGGAGTGCCCGGAGTAGAAGGACAGCCTGGGAGGGAGGGCAGCCAGTTAGCGGGACCGGGAAGGCAGAGCCAGGAAGGAGCTCCTTGGGTTGCTGGCAGCCACAGATGGGTGCAAATTTAAAGTAAGGGGAAGTAGGGCTGGAGAGATGACTCGGCAGTGAAGAGCCCTGACTGCTTTTGCAGAGGACCCAAGTTCAGTTCCCAGCACCTACATCCTACTGCTATAACTACCTATATAACCCTACTCCAGGAAATCTGATGCCTCTGGCCTCTGAGGGTACCTATACTCACATGGCATATATGCAAGCGTGCGCACACACAAACACATGCACTTAAAAATAATAAAAATAAATCATCTTTAGGATTTTTTTTTATGTGTAGGAAGTGTTTTGCATACATCTAGCTTTGCGTCGTGTGTATGCAATGCCTGCAGAGGCCAGAAGAGGGCATCAGATACCCTGGAACAGAAGTTAGAAGTGGTTGTGTGTTTGCCTTGTGGGTTCTGAGAATCTAACCCTGGTCGTCTGGAAGAGCAGACAGAGCCATCTCTCCAGCCCTACAAAATTAAATTTTAATCTGAGGGAAGGCTTGCACCCAGGACACCCCATCGGGAGGCCCTGGAGGAAAAAACCACCTCACCTCTGTGACGGCTGCTGCTCGGAGGTGCTGAGCACCGCCACATCTTCCTGCTGCCTTGGCACCTGAGCAGCAGCCGAAGCCTATGCTTTAGAGGTCCAGAGGAGCCGGGCTTCCCCAAAACACTCCACAATCTTGGCAGACCAAATAAGGCAGCGCCCCAACTCCACCCCAGCACCCAGAAAACAAAAGAGAAATGTATATCCACTCCTGCTGATGGCTATGCTGGCAACAGACCCTCATGACAACATCCATGAAGACAGGAGGAAGGGATAGAAGCCAAGGAGACATTCTAAGCCTGTCGTGGTGGCTCAGACCTGTCACCCAAGCTCTCAGGAGACTGAGGCAAAAAGATGGCTAAGTTTGGGGTCATTCTCGGCTACATGATGAGATCCTGTCTGAAAAATCTAAAAATGCATTATGGATATGAAAACACCAATAATATTGAAAGCAAAATAAAGAAAGAAAGAAATAAGCACTCGAAGGCTTGATGGCTGATCAGAGCCAATGGACAGAGACTCAGGGAAGATTACAGAGCAAGGGTGCAGGCCACACTAAGAATGAACAGCGGCGCTCAGAAGAGCAGGATGCCGGGAGGAGAGAGAGCGCTAAGGGCAAGGAGGCTCACCAGTGGAGGGCTTACAGAAGCAACAGCTCCCTCAGCCACGGCACATCCTCACCACATGCCTCAAGGCTCAGGAGGCACCTCTGCAGACAAATGCCTCCCAGAAAAATGAACCCTGAGCCGGCCCCTTCACACACAGAGGGAGACCTACGGCTGCCTTGCTTCTGCTGCCGCCTCCGCTGACAGGCCTCCTCCATCCAACAGGCCCCAGGCTTCCTGTCGCTCAGAGCCTTGCCTGGGCCGCAGCCTGTACTCACCTGGCCTCGGTGACATTGGCAGAGCTGCCCCTGCACACCTCCAGCTGCACGTAGCCAGAGCAGTTGACCCGGCTCCAGTCAGGGTCACAGACGGCCAAGAAGCTAGGTCGAAGACGGCCGATCATGTATTTAGCCAGGTCGGTCAGAGACTGGCTCACAGCGGCCCCGAACAGGAAGGTCCCCAACACCTTGTAGATGGCAGCCACGTAGTTGTTGAAGTCGGAGCGTGAATAAAGACGATCTGTGTACACCAGGTAGGCCTCCCCGGATGAGACCTGCCAATGGGACAGCTGCAGGACACCAGGCAGGCACAGCCCCCACTGCGCCCATCTGGCTGGGGGGTAGGGCTTACCCAGCCCCCCTTCCCCAGCGCTTTCCTGCCTTACAAGGATGACGGTGGCTGTGATGATGACCCCAGCCATGAGTCCATGAGTGATGGTGTCTGGACGGTAGGGGTACCGGATGGAGTCATCTCCGCAGTAGAAACCGCGTTTGTACGGCGTGTTCACCAGGGTCAGGATGATGAAAGGCAAAGAGGCTGTGGGGAGCAGGGGAAAGCATGTGGCTCTCCACGCTGCAAGTCCCTGCCCTCATGTTATCTGCGCTGCTCTCACGGCCACTCTGCCTCGACCCCACTGGAAACTACGCCGCTGGCTTTTTGAATGAGCCCAGCTAGGGAGCAGCTCTACCCTGGGACAGTCCAGCCTCACTTCAGGCCTCCCTAGAGCTGACTCATCAGCAACCGGGGCCTTTGCACACATCCTGCAAGTGAGATGGCTCCCTCCCACTGCACTCCAGCTGCCCTCCTGATGAGCTACCCATGGGGTGTCCTCTATAGAGCCACGCAGTCACCTCAGTGACAGCTGGCTGAGCTGCTCCATCTGCATAGGCACACCAAGGGGCCTGCTGTGCTCAGGGTGGGGCATGGAGGCTGCTCACAGACCATCCAGCAGCACAAAGTGAGGCTGTGGGGCCATGAGGCTGTGCAGCTCATAGCCAGGGCACAGCCAGAGGGCCATCCCTTGAGCTTCTTTATATACCCTCATTCATAGTTCTGAGCTAATGTCACTACACACTGGACAAGATGGACCCAACCCTAGATGCAGGAAGCTCAGACCAAAGACTCCAACCAAGGGTGGCTGAGAGGTGGGAGGCAGTGACAAGGACAGGACAGAGGGTAACACCTTGTTCTAGAGGCACAGAAACACAGACACTCCAAAAAGGCAAACCTGGGCAAGTGCCCTTTGATCACGAGCTTGAAGCTGGGTGTGGAGGGTGTGGCTTTCAAGTCATGAATGCACAGGGAGATCAGCCTTCTCTCAACATGCAGAGGGAAATGGAGGGGCCCAGAATATAGTCCCTGACATGGGCTCAGCCCAGAGGGGACATGGGCCAGGAAAGTGCTGACATCATGAAGATGAGAGGTGGGGGACAGCAGCAGAGCCCCCTGGGAGGGGGCAGCTTCATAACAGTGAGAGATGTCTTGAAGGAGAAGAGGTTAGAGGGGAAGGTGAGAGAGAGCAAGAGAGAGGGTGAAAGCAGGGGAGAGGGGGAAGGAGGGGAGAGTGTGAGAAGAGGGGGGAGGAGGAAGAGGGAGGGTAAGAGAAGGGGAGGGGAGAAAGGGTTAGAGAAAGTCAGAGAAAGGAAAGAGGGAAAGAGAAGAGGAGAGGAGAAGGTCAGAGAGGAGAGAAGGTCAGAAAAGAGGGGAAGAGAGTTAAAGCGGGCGAGAGGGGCAGAGGAAGCAGGAGGTGAGGTCGGAGAAGGATGTGAGAGGTCAGAGGGAACCCATATCTTATTCCTAGGAGGAGGTAAAAATCTGGGGATACCAACACAGAAGGCAGGTGAGTCTGCCTAGTGGACACCCCGGGCAGACCACAGGGAAGTTCGCAAGGTCTGGAAGGACCTAAAGCCCTGAGCATGGCTGGGCTCACAGCAGGTGTGGCTCCCAGCTCTGTCCCCTCCTTTCCTTCCACCTTCAGTAGGTATCTGTAGGGGACTTTGTTCCAAGCAACAGGCAAGGGCCTCCTTCCTTCAGGCCTGCAGGACTTGCCTATCGCCACCCGAAGTCTGTGAGGACTCCAGCGCTAAGATGCTCAGACCAAGGGCCTCCTCCTGCTGCTGTGATACCCCAGGTATCTCTGCCTCTAGGGACCCAGGACTTCCCGAGGTGGGGGGAGGGGGGAAATAAACTATTTCAAGTCCTGTGGTGCCTGGCACACAGTTAAAGCAACAGAAATGTCTCAATAAATCCAGACACTTATAAAGGGTGCTCATGGCTGGGGGAATGTCCCACAGAGTCTCCTGCCGCCAACCGGCTGCAGCTAAATGGAGTATCCTTCCGGGATATGGAAGCGAGAGGGAGATGCAGAATGGGGGAGGTCAGACGACACCCCGCCACCGCCTTCGGGGTAGAATCCAGCCACTGTCCCCTGGGTCCCAACAAACACTTGGCCTTTGTTCGCGCCTGGGGGGGTTCAGGATGCTCCTCCCCGTGGCCTGAACCGGACTGGCAGGTTTGTCTGTGCGAGCCCAGCCGTCCCCGCCTCCCGGGGGCACCGTGCTGGACCTTGGCCACGGGTCATTGGCCTGCAGGGTCCTGGTGCCGCCCTGCCCGCGTGAGTCACATCGCTCCGCGGCACTGGAGCAACTTCCTGCTGCCAGGACCCCCACCCGGGGACAGCCCCAGGCAGACAGGCAGTCCCGATCCTGCCAGGCGCCCAGGAGGGCTGGCGGGGCGCGCACAAGGAAGTGGGGAGCACAGGTCACCACCGTCCGCATCCCCAACGCACACTAGCCAGAGCCACCGTAGGAGCCTGCACCTGGGAGGGTCCCCGCACCCGGGTCCCGAAGACTCTTACCGACCAACACGCACAGCACGTCCAGCACCACGAAGACCCACCTCCGCTCCATGTCGCCCCCTCCCAGGGACGCTCGCGACCCCCACTTGTCCCAGCTGTCCCGACGGGTCCCCACAGCCCCAGGATCACATGGCCGTGGAGACTGCCCGTCCCAGGGAAAGGGCTGGGTTTGAAGAGAGGGCCCGGGCGAGGCGGAGGCGGGGCAGAGGGAGGGGTGGCAAGAAGAGAAAGTGCAGAGGCGGGAGGACTCCAGAGGGCGGAGACCCTGAGGGGTGTGTTTGCTACCCTGACCCGGGCGTGAAGGGGCGGGGCTTCGGGACTGGGAGGGGTCTCAGGACAAACTGAAGTCTCCGTACTGGGAGGATCTCCCAAGCTGGGATCCCAGAATCCCGGGGCTGAGAACGTGGCTCAAAAGTATCGCAGAGCCTGACCGGGGTCTCCCAGCTGGAAAGGGGTGTTCTGGCTAGGAGGGACCACCAAATCTCAAGGCTGTAGGCTAGAGGTCGTCCGGGTGTCCCCAACCCTGGGGCGGGGTTCTGCAGTTGTAATGCAGAGTTGCAGGGTGCAGCCGCCGGTGACACTCCTGAGCCTTTCCCGGGGAGGGCACCTGCGCCGGACACCCTGACACCTCTGAAACCAATAAGTATATTAGCATGTGGTAACCAGGCTCAGGCAGAGACCCACCTTCCCTCATCTTGTAGTCCCTGGCAGGTTGGAAGGGTCCCTGACACTTCGTGAGTGATGGGTGGGTCAGGGTCAGGATTCATGCCTCTTAGCATAGGCCTATTCAGTCTAGGGGACGCCACAGAGATTCTGAGGTTGACCCATAAATGGGGACCCAGCCTACCCTGTCCTGGAACCCTGGACCAGGGACACTTGGAAGCCAAGGGCATATAGACTCAAGAAAGGCCAGCCTCCTAGGACCCACACCGGGTGGATCCTTTGGGCTTTGACCACCCATAGGTGTAAGAGGCCACCTCATGAAGCCTCCACTCCAGACAGCTCAGCTCCTTGAGGCCTCCACCGAGGCCACACTCATGGCTACATCAGTCCTTCTACCACAGGGCTGAGTCTCAAGATGTTTGAGACTTTAGGGCAGGAGCTCCTGACTGAAGGTCCAAAATGTTCCATTGACTCTTGCAGAAAATCATCTGGGCCCCAGAGCTCTCCTGAGAGGTCCCCACGTGTCTGGGCTTTTGTGCTGGGCAGAGACAGAGCACAGTGCTGTTCAGGGGTAAAGGAAGGTCCCCACACCCTAGAGGTGGCCTATGAAACGGGCAGGCCTTTCAACACACAGGTTAACCTGCCCTGCTGGCCGAGGACCGGCTGGACAAGAAACCTGGCTTCAGATCTTCACCTGTGCCCATCCCCTCCCCCCATCTATGCTACAGGTCTGACCTTGGCTACAAGGTCGTTCCTTGGCAGGCTCGGCCCTGACAGCAGGACTCTATTAGAGGCCACTCTGAAGAGAGCACCCCAACTCCAACCGTGGTTCACACCACCCATCCATGTCTAGAGCACATGGACTCAGAGGGGCCATTACATGTGGCATGTCATATGAATGGTGGCATCCTTACTGCCCCCTTTGACTTCTGCTTATTAGGACCTAACCACAGGAAAGTCTTAGCAGGTCAGGGCTACAGTGCAATTGTGTCATGAATATGCTGGGTCCCTTACTGAGTGCCTACTGTGTGCTGAAAGGAGAGACAAGACGTGGGAGGTGATGAAGGAAAGGGTGGCACTGAGGGCAAAGAGGGAAATGGAGTAGGGAGGCTCCTGAGGAACGGAGGCAGGAGGAGGGTGGGTGGGAGGAGGGTGAGTGGGGAGGGAATAGGCCGGAGAAGGGTAAGGATGGATGGTGTTGATGGAGAGTGGGGCTAGAGGAGGTGAATGGGAGGAGAAATGGGACTGCTGGAGGGTAGAGCCTAGATGGGGGTGAGTGGGAGGAGAGATGGTTTGGAGGAGGGCAAGGGGGCTGTGGGTGAGATGAAACGGCATGGAATCTTTCTCCCACGCTTCCCCTCTTGGAAAGATTTGGGTCAGTCATTAAAAATCCTTGGGTATACTAGCATTAAAACCTTGTGGAGGTAGCAAAAATGAGGATTAGGGTTAGGATTGGGGTCATGGCTCCTAATCCATTACCAGCGTGGCCGCATGGTAAGGAAGTTTATTAGCAGAACTCTCCCACCAGAGCACGCTGGACCATGCCTTCCCCTGGAGCAGCGGGGACTGGGCCAGTCCTGCTGTCTTGCTAGCTTCCCATTCACACCAGGCACTGTTGACTCAGGGCTAGCTCTGGGAACTCCTGGCACTGAGGCATCAATGTCTCTCAAGGGTGCTGCAGAAAAGAATTCAGGAAGTGGGTAAGATATGGACACACCCACATTCACACAGCCTTGGCTCTCCATTTCTCGGGGTGTCTGGAGGCTGTGCTCCCCTCCCCAGAGTCAGGGCGAGGGACCCACATGGTCTGCTGCAGGCAAGGTACAGTCCAAGGCAGGAAATCTTGGTGTGTCCCTGCGGACAGACCCTGCAGCCTACAGCCTCTGGAAATCAGCAGTTAAAATAGGGTCCTACTCACCAGGCAAGCAGAAGGCAGCCTGAAGAGCAGGCTACCCTCAGATGCAGAACCCGACATACTGCAGAACTGGCCTTCTGACCACCGAGAGCCCTCACCCCGAGCCAGTCACCTGTGAGGCCGAGGCTGTGCATCTGCCCTTTGCCCTGCTGCTCTCCTGCATGAACACCAGGAGGCAGTGGCTGGCCAATGCGCACAGCACCAGCACGCAGGAGACCTGGGATGGCTGAGCAGGACACATGCCTGCTTTGGTCCCTACACACCCCTTTCTCAAACATGGCAACCTCCTTCCCTGCTGCTGCTCAGGCCCCAGTACCTAAAGGAAAGAAGTACTGTCCAGAGGAGCAGGCAAGGAGAGGCTCCAAAGCAGACTCCAGGAGAGAGGCAAGGGACTGAGGCCTCTGGAAGACATGTCTCTGGAGTAGAGACATCTTGGTGACCCCGCTGTCATCACTCATCCCTCCTGACACAATTGGTGTCTGTCTGATGGGAACAAGGGGTGGTTCTCACCCCAGTGCTCACCCCAACCTCAGTTTGGAGGCTCCCCCATACACACGGCTCTGCACGCCCCCATCAAGTCATCATTCCTGTCATGCCTCATGCTGGCCCCGAGGCCTAGATCCAGGAAATGCCACAGTCCTCCTGGGTGACTGCCCAGGGTGGGGCACTGGATCAAGAAAACAGAACGACAGAAGGCCCAGACGGTCTGAAAACTAGCAGGTAACAAGCTGCTATCAGCGGAAACATAATTCTTGGTAGTGTGGAAGGCAGTGCCTGCCTTGGGAATCTGAGTTCCCTACACTTTACCTGGTGACCCCATCAAGGAGCTACAGACCAGGAGACTGAGGACCACAGAGAAGAGGTGAACAGAAGTTTGGACAAGTGGAGTCAGGCCTGGACCCATCATTCCCCAGAGCTCTGACCAAGCCAGGGAGCCCAAGGTTCAAGGCAGCAGCGGGCCACAACCCGGGATCTAGGTTCTCTCCCTCCTCCAAGTCTCAAGAAGCCCCAGCCCGGTTCTCTCAAGCCAACATCCAGGTGCTCAGCCCAGCATAGACTCCCTCACTTGTTCAGAAAGGTCTTCGTCCCAGCACAGAGAAGGCCTCGTCCAGAGGGATTTCCTGGCCTGAAGTCTGTGTGGGGCATCCTGCAGCTCTGGGCTGCAAAGTGGGGACAGCCCTGGTAGAATGGCCCTGTGACCATGTGAATTCATGAGGGTGGCTGGCGTCTGCCTAGCTGCAGATGGTGGGGGCCACCAGCCCAACTCTCTTCCCCAAGTCTTCAGTGTCCAGTAGATGCTGATGGCAAGCACAGAAATCACCAGTTAGAATCCGGGTGGCTCCTCCTGATTCTGGCCTACCTCAAGTCCCCCTACACACTTCTGTAGCACCTCAGAACCCTCCTAGACTCCCTACCTCTCTAGATCCCCAAACCTCTTGGACTGAAAGTGTTCTGTGATGGGCCCTATGCTCCCCAGGACCAAGTAGAGCATGCCAGACATGGGGCCCGCTCCTTCCTGCTCTCAACTGTCCCTGACACTCAAAACACAACATTACATCTCACTGCAGCCATGAGAATCTTGGCCAGACTAGACACATGCCCTTTCCATGGTGCAGAACTACTGGGCTGTCAGGCACAAACCAGGCAGTGTGGGAACAAGGGTGTTCCATTCCCAACAGCCTCCCGAGACTGACTACACTCAACCCCATCAAGACTCACATCCTCAGAAACAGTGAGACAGGAGACAAGGCTGCCTCGACAGGATGTGAGCTGAGGGGACGAAAGTGGGCACAGCCTTCTCTGACTCAAATCAGCAATCAGATAGCTTGTCTAAAATACAGAGGCGATGTTGGGCATTGTCGCTCAGGCCCATAATCCCAGGACTCTACTCAGGAACCAGATGCGGGGAGGGATTACCAGAAACTCAAGGCCAGCCTGGGCTACACAGCGAGTTTGGGGGCCAGTCTAGGATTAAAAAAATAAAAACCGTGCTGGAGTGGGCTGGAGAGATGGCTCAGTGGTTAAGAGCACTGGCTGTTCTTCCATAGGTCCCGAGTTCAATTCCCAGTCAACCACTTGGCAGCTCACAACTGTCTGTAATTAGAGTTGCAGGAGATCCTCACACAGACACACATGAAGGCAGAACACCAATATAATAATTAAAAACACAAAAACCAAAAACAAACAGTGCCAGAGAGATGGCTCAACAGCTGGCATGCTGTCACGCCTGATGACCTGAGTTTGACCCTGAAGAAGGGAAGCAAGTCTCCTCAACTGTTCTCTGACCTCCCATGACATGCATGCAGCCACTGAGATATGTATGTACAAATAAATAAGTATTTAAAAAGAAAAACAGGCCTAGGAATATATATGTCCATGGTGGGGGGCTTGCCTGTCATGTGCAAGGCCTTGGGAGTCATTCACAGCACTGGGGGTACAGGAACCACAACCCCAAGCAGAATGACAGGTTCCAGACCAGGCTGGTCCACAGAGCCTGAGGCATTTTAGGCTACAAAGCAAGACCGTCTGAAAAGGAAATAGAAGCCATGCAAAATAATACAACAGTTAACAACTTTAGAAAATAGAGACAGCAGACACAACATGTAGAGTTTTAGCAGACAAAAGGGCAAGGATTCGGGACTGTGGACGGGCCTAGCCTGTAAGTTAGTGATCTGGTGGCAGGTTTACAGAGAGGGTCCCCTGGCCTGGGAGTCTCGACTCCTGCGCTCTCCCTCACCTCTCGCAGACATCCCTGACTCTGCTGTGGGGTCCCCTGTCTAGACCCCAATCACCCCACTGGGGCCATCCAGTCACCTGTGCTTTCTCTCTGCAGGGCCCAAAGCAGTGAGACCAGGCACAAGTTTCTGCTGGTGGCTACCACGGAGTACCTTCCAACCTACTGTTCCAGCAAGCACTGGCCTTGCCACCGCACCTCTGCCCACACCTGGGCTCTGCCACCAGTCCAGGCAATCGGCTGATACGTCACGTATGAGCTTTATCACCACTTGCAAGAGGCTGCGTGTACCCTATGCTGTGGGGTCCTGTGTGACCTACCGCCCTCATGCGTTTCAGTCTGTGCAGTAGCTCTCACCCAGAATCCTTAAAGAGTGACAAAGGAGGCTACCCAGCCACTGTCAATCCACCATGAGACACCCCGGGCTTCAAATCAAGTTTAATAAATAAAATAGCTGGGCAAAGGCAGTCTCACATCACAGTGTCCTCGGTGGGGCGAGGGACGGTCGAGTCCAGCCGCAGAGGCTCACACAGCACCGCTCTGCCAACACCGGGCGGAGCTGCCTGCCCAGGGACCCCACTCCGAACTGTAAACACCAACATAAATAAAATGAGGGAGGCCGAGGACAAGATGGACCCAGCCATCCTGCTAGGAGCCTCCAAAGAACTGAGACCCAGAGGACGGGCGGGAGGCAGGACGGCGCTTCCGGAGCTGTGCCCCAGACGTCCCGAGGAGAGGGCCGGAAGGGAGCGGACCACCTGCTCCTCACCCGCCTGGGCTGCTGAGGCCCCACCACGGCGCAGGGTGGGGGTGCAGGCAGGAGGCAGTTGGGGTATAAAGTGCGGCTTTTCCTGAAGTGGAGACGGCGAAGGGCCGAGAAAGGGTGGCCACAGGGCGAGGTATATGGCTCTGTGCCCCAAGGTCCCACGCTGAGCAGAGGCTGGCGGCCACAACCCCGCTGCGGTGGGAAAAGAGCTGGCCTGTGGAGGGTGCCTGGGCAGAGGCTGCTGGTGCGGAAGAGTCCTGCCCAAAACCCCAGGCAGCACCGCCTGCCCAGCCTCTGCTGGCTGAGGGGCCATGTTGGGACCGGCCCTCTTTGAGCCCAGCTGCCAGTTGACTCCATGGCACAGTGGCAGCCTAGGGCTGTGGCGGTGCTGGATGCTGAGGTCTGGGGTCTGAAGTGCCCTGGCCACTTCACTGAGTCCTATCATGTTCTGAAGCAGAGAAGGCATCACCCAGGCCTGCACGGGAGGGGGTCAGGAAGACTGACGGGCAGGCCTGGCAGTGCTGCCATGTCCATTCTGAGCACACATGCCCACAGATGACCAGCGATCAACAGGTCATCACATTGCACCTATGGGAAACCATAAACAAAGGTCAGCGGCCAAGCAAGCCAGGAATCGACCATCCCAACCCACTGCCCGCACCCAGAACACAGACTGAGGAAGAGCGGGGAGATGCCTAGTGCCCAAGCCCATTTGCGGCACTGTGGACCATGAACAAGGAGAGCACTAAAGAAACCGCAGAGGAGGTAAATAGGGCAGCTGCAGCCCACTGGAGGCAGCTGTGGCCCTGGGCACTGGCCAGCCGCCCATCCTTCAGCCTGTGGAAGGTATTAAGGGTGACACTCACTGTGACAAGGGCTCTGAGCGCAGTGTGGAGGTCGGGCACGCAGGATGGCCACTTAGGAAGGGATTCACATCCCCAATGCCAATGAGTCCAAATTCAGTCACCGACAAGGCCATCTGTGCTGGAGCCATGGGCTCTGCAGTGTCCTCGCTCAGATCCACAGGGCTGGACACAAGGGGCAGCTCCTCAGGTAGGGCAAGGTCCACAGCCAGTCTAGGGCTGATGCCCGGCTCTGGAGCAGCAGCCGGCGGGAGTTCAGCTGGGGCAGCCAGGCTGGTGGGCGGCTGGAGCAAGGGCGTGGCGCAGGGCTCATCCAGCTGCTGGAACGGACATGGTTCTGGCTCTAAGGATGGGACATCCTCTGAGGCCACTGCAGGCTGCTCAAGTCCACCAGCTGTGATGTCCACGCTCAGAGGCTCTGAAGGGAGAACGGGGAATGGTGTGAGCAGAGGCTCAGCTTCCCCTCTAGCCTCACATGCTCCTCTCAGATATCACTGATGCGGGTCCTCCTTACAAAAAGCTGGCTATACCAATGGGCCCAGCCACAGAGACCACAGCTTTAGAAACAGATATCAGGTCCCTGCTAGGAAGAGTGAACGCTGGACGGTTCCATAAACCCACCAGTAGCACTCGGCACAACACAGGGAAGAACCATGGAGACATGATGACAGTGCAGTGAAGTGAGGCCTGCGCTAGCGGCAGACTTGAGGAGGAGGATCCCTGCTCCGGTCTCCTGAAGGAAGGCACCTGTCTCCTCCCAGTCACAGGGTAAAAGGGTTGGCATCTGGGGGCAGGACCGAGCAGGCCCACTGTTCACAGCAGAAACTAAGTAGTAGAGACTTTAACTTTCTCACAAACATGCCCCACCTCATGTGAACTCACCCATGGGCACCCCTGCCTCAGACTCCTGCTCGGAGCACAGCCGGGCAGGGCCATCGGGGTCAAGACTGTCCAGGTCCTGCTCAGCATCCCTGTGGAGAGAGAGCTATGAGAAGAAGGAAGCCAGGAAAGGAGGACCCCACTGGGAGGGGCTGCCCCACACCCCACCATGCCCACCCTGGCCAGGTGGCTAGCATGAGCACATACGTGGTTCCAGAGGAGACAAATTTCCTCCGGCCTAGCCGTGTCTGCTGGGCAAAGTAGTCGTAGCGCTCGGACTTCTTCCACAGGTAATAATACTCCACACACTCGCCCACTGACCGCGTGCGTACCTGTGTGGACCACAGGTAGGCTTTTGGCCTCACTGCAGAGCTAGCTGCAGGCCACAGGAAACAGGAAAAGGGCCCCCTAGGCCCCATGAGACCTCACCAACTGCCTATAGTCCCCACCAGTGACTAGCCTGGGGCCTACTTTCCCTGACACGGAGCAGCTGCCTCCTGCACCTCAGACCCATGAACCCAGGGCACCTGTGCTGCTCTGCATGAGCAGCAAGCAGCACAGAGGTGCCACACAGTCTCCAGCCAGAGGGCAGCGCAAGTCCAGGATACTGGCTGCTACTGTGAACATGGACTTGGAGCTTTCCTCAAGACACAGCATGCACAGCAATGGCAGCCACTGCTTCTCATCAGCGCGGGCAACCCCCGGAGACATCACACCTCAAGCATGTTTACAAGGCTGTCTCCGGGGTTTACAAGAAGAAAGCCCACACTGCATATGGGTGGGATCCTGGATGAATCAAAAAAAAGGAAACAAGCCATCCAAGACCCAGATCTACCCCGCTGAGAACTCCATGTGACCAGCCACCCCATGTTCCCATCTCCACGGTGCCTGTGCCCTCCAATCACAAAGCAGACGTCCTCAAGATGTCTGGCCAGAGGTCTGGTCATGGCAGCAAGTGACTTACACAGGAAACGGGTGCTGAGGGGAGGTGCCAGTGTGTGCACAGGCCAGACCATGTGGTCCCAGTGTCTGGGAGGACTACAAAAGAGTGTGCAGCTGAGCTAGAAGCTCCAGGCTCTAGCTCCTAACAGAGCTTCATGGCCACTCGTGAGGGAATCCAGAAGAGCAGAGGGAAACACGCACAGTGGGAAGCCCAGAGCTTCCCTAAGGGAACAGGCTGGCCCAAGCCCACGACGTTATGGTTTGGCTGCCTCCTGTTTGATTCCTGAACACTGGAGTGGGACCATCAAAAGCAGCACACAGAGCTGGGCATGGTAACACACGCCTTTAATCCCAGCAGTCAGGAGGTGAGTACAGGCTGAATCTGTGAGCTCAGGGCCAGCCTGGTCTATATCGTGAGTTCCAGGACAGCCAGGGATACACAGAGAAATCACAGCCTTTGCAATACTTTGTGGGCTCTTCTTTTTCCCACCCCATTGTCTTCCCCCCTCCCCAGTTTCACACCCTATCACTAGACAGGAGAAAAAGAAGTTTAGAGGAGGGAGAGAGAGAGATCCTTGAATCTAATTTCTTTCTTGTTTCTTCTTTAAGCACAACTACTAACAAACTGCAACTGACCACCCTAAACAACCACCAACCACACACCCCGCCTCTCAGGACCCTAGCATTTATATACCTTCTGGAAAGTCCCCAGAATTCCAAACATCACACAATTGCAAAAACTATCTGCAGCTGGCAAAACCATGCCTCTGCTAGAGCACAGGACAAATCAGTCAGCTGCTGCAGACAATCCAAAACAACCCCTTATCCCCACACCTGGGATCAAAAATGAAAACATATTCTTCTCTGTTTTAAAGAAACCAAATTCCAGAATTCTCACTACAAGAAACTATCTTGAAAAAAACAAAACACAAAAGTAATAGGCACAGCTGCTCCATGACAAAAACTTCAAAATGGGAAGTCCTGCTCACTGTGACTGAGGTCATCATAGGGCCCTTTCCTCAAAGCAAGTGCCCAGGGAAGTGACCCCCAAGGTCCAAGCCAAGGTGGAGAGACCATTGCAGCACAGGATCTGGCAAAAACTGGGGCCACCACATGCTGGGCTGACAAGAAACATGTACCAGCACCAAATACGTGCCACTGGCTTTGCAGACGCAAAACGCAAGTACAAGGGGTCACGGAGGCCTGCAGCAATACCGATGGAACCAGGTTCTGATATGCCACTGTGCAAAGTGCTGACAGTGAAGCCCAAGTTCCCATGGAGACACCGGGACGCTGGAGGTACCAGAACCACAGGACACCTGCCAAGGAAAGCTAAGGCACGGGTGCAGCTGGCCACAGTGGTGGGGCTGCCTAAGAGCACTGGAGGGCCAGGAGTCCATTGTGAATGAGCAGGACATGGAGTGTGGCGTGTGCAACCTGCTGTTCCTGAGGTGCTTCTGGCCTAGCCTTCCTTTGCTGTGCAAAAGGAACAGTGATAGATACCTAGCAGCACTGGATAGAAGTACAAAACTTGCAGTTTTGCTTTGGTTTGTTTGAGGTTTTTGTTTTGTCTTGGTTGTTGTTTTTTTTTTTTTTTTTAAAAACAGGGTTTCTCTGTGTAACCCTGGCTGTCCTGGAACTCACTCTGGAGACCAGGCTGGCCTCCAACTGTAACCAACTGTGTGTGCTGGATTAAAGGCGTGACCCACCATTCTTGGCAATTATTTATTTAATGTGTATCAATATTTGCCTGCATGTATGTATGTGCACCATGTGTGTGCCTGGGGCACATCCAAGTCAGAAGAGGCAGCCAGATCCCCCGAACCTGAAGCTGTAGACATCGTGAAGCACCACGCAGTGTAATGGATCAAACTCGGGCCCTGCGCAAGGTCAGCTGGTGCCCTTAACCACTAAGTCAGCTCTCCAGCCTCTCCAGCCTATAACTTGTATTCAGATTTGTGTCCAGTCTCAGAAGACGCTGGACTTCCAGCTTCTGAACAATGCAGGGACAGTAGTGAGTTACAGGGGACTGGACACATTGCCAGCAGGGACCCTGCAGCAGGCGTGAGACGAGTAAAAAGTGAACTCTGATGTCCTCATGAGAGACAGTGAATGTGACAGTGAATCTTGTCCCCTTGACTGGGTTTGCAGTCACCTAAGAGACACAGCTAGTCTGACAGTCTCCAGAGAGATGTGACTGTTTTAGAGAACACTGCCTGTGTAGAGAACACCATCCTGTAGGTAGGGGCCTGAGGGAATCAAAAGGGAAAAAGCAGAGAACAGAGACTCTGCTCGAAGGTGGAAACTGCATGTAAGCAGGCCTTCCCTGTCATGGGACAGACAACCTTCTAAATTGTAAGTCCAGCACACACACCCTCCATTAAAGCTCTTCTCGGCCTACATTTCATCCTGGTGACAGCAAAGGACTGTAACAGGACACAGGTACAGCCACAGGGAAGTGACAGACAGGCAAGAAACAGATGGTGTGACAGAGAAGTGACAGACAAGAAAAAAGATACAGTGACATGGAAATGACAGACAAGACACAGATGTAGTGACAGACAAGACACAGATGTAGTGATGGGGAAATGACAGACAGACAAGATATAGTTGTAGTGACAGGGAAATGACAGACAAGACACAGATGCAGTGACAGGTTGCATCCGAGATACATCTGGCAAGCTGAGGTACAGATGGGAACTCATTCCAGGGCCATCAGCTACTTCTCTCAGGAGGCCCACGCACCTGCAATCCACAGCTGTGCCAAACTAAAACCTGAGGCACTCCCACTTCTGTGTCCCCGGTAGCATCCCACCTGATGTCCTCCGATTCACAGACCCGCGCCTGCCGAGGACACAGCACTTTTGCAGGACCCAATGTCTGGGCTCCTGCCCTGCCCACAGGACAGGTTGCCTCTGGAGGGCAGGCCATGGAGACAGGCCAGGCTGTACAGGCCCTTCACGCCTCACTGCATCCTAATCAGCACATTCGGTCTGTCGCCGGAGGAGCCAACCAGACTGTAGCAAGTCTCTGGATTAGCAGACAAGCTCCTGGTTTGACAGTTCAGGGCTGAGCTGTAGGCAGTCACACCAAACAACATCCCTGTGACACCCCAGGCCCAGAACTCAGCCCTGCACCACCACCTGCAGAAGATGACAACACCCCAGGGTGAATGGTCTCAGGATACAAGGCTAGAGCAGGGCCACTTCCCACAGGGGACTCAGGTCTGCGAAGGGCAGAGGACTCAGGCAGCCCTGATCTCCAGTGTGGAGCACTGAGCCAGCAGACTCCACTGAGAACACAGAGTGACAGGGCCAAGCAAGATGCAGAGTAGAACGGAGCCTCCTACCCAAGGAGTTCCCTAGGGGTGGGAAAGGGGCCTGATGAAGATGGGCAAGAACAGAGGGAGCCATCGACAAGCAGGGCAAACCTGGCAGGAGGACCCGCCTCACCCACCTTGTTGGCCTGAATCAAGTGGAAGTTCTTCCCATGAACACGGAAGCCATGTTCAAAGTTCCTGCACTCCTCCTCGCTCCAGGCACAGAGCCCATCTGCAAACAAAAGGGGGAGTTGCTCAGCCAGCTCAAGGGCAGCAGGGACAGGAGGGGAGCCCAGGGCTGTAGCTCACCTCGGATCACTTTTACGTTGAACCTCAGCCTGCGCAGGGCCTCCTCGACGTTGAAATTACACTTCACCAGCTCATACAGCGCCTGGGGCAGAGCATGGTTTACTTTCCCACCAGTTTAACAGAGCCAGTAGAGAGCATACTCACACCACGGCCACAGGCTGCAACCACACCACAGCCACAGGGCCACAGGCTGCACCCACGCCACAGCCACAGGGCCACAGGCTGCACCCACGCCACAGCCACAGGGCCACAGGCTGCACCCACGCCACAGCCACAGGGCCACAGGCTGTACCCACGCCACAGCCACAGGGCCACAGGCTGCACCCACGCCACAGCCACAGGGCCACAG
>CM053753.1:32285602-32297766 GCA_028658305.1 Pachyuromys duprasi | reverse complement strand
ATGACTCCCAGAACACAATGGTGTCTGCACCTTGGCCCTGACAGCTGTAACACCAGGAATGACATGGACACGGTCCTCACAGATATCCAGTGTGCTCTCCATCCCTCGGCCACACTGCCTGACCGTTCCCCTGCTGCTGCCCATTGTGTGGCCCCTACCTGCTCGCTGTCCTTCACCACCTCGCCCTCTGGGATCTGCGGGCCGGCCATCTCCTGCCACCTCCGCTTCACTGCCCGGTACAGGAACTCCTCCACCTCCCGCTCTGGGAGCACACTGGGGCTCCACAGCAGCTGGTCTTCATTTTCAAAGACTGTGGGAAGAAGCTGAGTCAGGTGTGACCATGGCCACCCACACCAGGAGAGCCAGGGCAGGTGCCTCAGCACCTCCCAACGGCACCAGCTCCTGGCTCTTGCAGCTCAACATCACACGTGGACCCCCAACTGGCTATGGGCCCTCAGAGAAGTCAGCAGGTCACAGGTGGCTCTGGAGGCGCTGTGAGCACTTCCTCAAAGGACGCACTGCAATCCCAGCACAGACAGTGGCACTCAGCCGCCATCTGCAGGCAGAGCTTCAGTACACAGCAAGCGCGGGCAGAGACAAAGCGGCACTCACCTACGAGCCCAGCACTTGACGGCACTGGCGTCAGGTCAGAGCCAGTCTACACAGAATGTTCTTGTAGCCTCAACGAAGGAAAATCAAACACACAAACAACAAAACAAAAATGTGACATACAGGGGGCTGGAGAGCTGGCTCAGTGGTTAAGAGCTCTGTCTGCTCTTCCGAAGCACCGGGGTTCAATTCCCAGCACCCGCACGGCAGCTCACAACTCTCTGTAATGCCAATTCCAAGGATCTGACACCTTCATTCTAATGCACATAAAATAAAATTATTAAAAAATGTGCCACACAGACCCAAGTGAAACACCAGTTGAGTCTGTCACTGAAAGTTCACACAAACCCAGTGTGGTGACCACACCTGCAATCCCAGCACTCAGGAGGCAGACACAGGTGGATCTCTGAGTTCAAGGGCAGCCAGGGTTATAAAGAGGCACCGCGTGTCAAAAAACAAGTATGGCCAAAAGTGAACCACGGGCCCAGACAGCTTCGCTGAAGAGCTAACACTCTTCATAGAACGCACTTGAAGGCCCTTCCCCACTCTGAAGAAAGGCAACTTCAACCCTTCCACAGGGCAACATAAGTCTGGTAACACCTGACAAGGAACAAAAGACCAAGTGCAGACCACTGGCTGAAGAGCACACACAAGCCTATGCAAGGCAGCACGGAAGGGAAAGACTCCGTGTCAATTCCACGGCATGCTGAGACCGCAGAGCCGAACAGTGTCAGCCCGCTGCTGCTAACACAGACCTGGGCTCCCTGGACCTGCACTGTCTACTCGCGCTTCAATCCATCTCTAGTGAAGCATGCTTGTCTTTAGCGCCTGTGTGTGGCGGGAGATGCTGGCTGAGCACGTGCCTGGGGGTTATGCTCTCAGGCCCCTTAGACAGGTTAACCTGTCTTATGCTGGGTCCCCAGCTATGTGGCATTTAAGAGCCAAGCTGGGGAAGCAGGTCCCTAGGGTGTGCCTGTGAACGTTGCACCTGGGCCCCAGCCCCTGCCTCACACTGCTTCCTGCCCACCATGAGGAAACCCACTCTGCCAGGTGCTCCCAAAGCCATATTCTTTTGCCCAACAAATAAGGACCAACCTTCTGAAACTGTAAGCCAAGAGATGTATTTGTGACCAGCCTGAGCACACACGCATACTCACTCACTCTCTCTCTCTCACACACACACTCTCTCTCTCTCTCTCTCTCTCTCACACACACACACACATACACACACACACACACACACACACACACAAACACACTCACACTCATGAATGAAGTCTGAAATGAACCCCCCTGCTGTTTCTCCCAGGCATCTGCTTGGCTACAGCAGCAGAATGGAGCTAATGCACTACTGCTGAACTGAAGCTCCACCAGTCTCCACAGGCATGTAGTAGCCTGCGGGGACGACCCGGCTCCAGCTCCATAGGAGCTCAGAGGCAACTACAAATAGCAAATAGTGTCAAAGACAGGCAGTGGACACGACAGCTTCCGGGAGGAAGGAGCCTAGCCTCCCTAACACTGCACATAAATGTTCACAATGACTGGGAATGTAGCGGGCACTGTTTGCAGCTTAGAGAGTACAGTGCAAAAAGGCAGACTGTGGGTGGCCTGCGGAGGGCAACCCTTCCTGCCAGGGCTGCTCCAGAGTGCAGGCTGGCCCACCGGCTCTGAGCCCAGCGGCTGATGCCCTTTGCCACACTGGCCTAATCTAGAGCTCACTCAGGACACCCAACACAACCAACGCCGGCGCTGGACGGAGGGGCTCTTCCTTTGCTGAGGCATCAGCCCTGAGTGCTGTCTCTGAGCACGGCACAAGTGAGAGCGCTCCTCACGCTCACCTGGAACTGGACCCACAAGTACCATAAGAGACCCACAAGTACCATAAGAGACGAGATGGCTTAGCAGGTAAAGGTGCTTGCCATCAAGTCTGACGATCCAAATGTTAACCCCGGAACCCACAGAGAACAATCCTGCAGGTTGTCTCTGACCCCCATGTATGCATGCATACGTATACATACGTAATTCATATAGAGCATGTGCACATAAAGATGTAAAGAAAGAAGCTACGCTGTCCCCAACAAGTGACATAAAATATACACAATTCACAAAGCATGGCCAGGCACTGCACACACAGCCAGAGGACAGGCCATCCTGACCTTAGGACTACCAGACACAGAAGCGCCCAGGGTTGTATCCCAAATACGCAAGTCACTCCTACAAAGCCTAAGTGTACTGCACAGGGTCAGGCCCACAGCTCGGGTGCCGACAGACAGGAAGTACCTGCAATGCCTGCCCCCTCCCCCCCCAGGGAACTCTCCTCCCAGCTGGGGACTGTGTGACACCAACCAAGACATGAAAGAGCAACTAAGGACTACCTGGCCAGTCCACAAGCAGCACACTGTGCAGCAGTCAGAGGCCTTGCTGCCGGAGGCCCAATGCGAGAGCCTGGGTGATGTCTGCAGTGGGTGCACACCAGGTCTGGGCTCAGCACACGGTGGGCATGTGAGGTGCTGTGTTACTAAGTGTCTCCCTGCCTCACCCTGGGTATCCCTGGGCCTGCAGCTAACATCCCAGCACTCAGCTCGACAAGGTCTCTGGCCCCGGCTACTGGGCACAGCAGGAAGTACTCTATGATGGTCCTGGCCCTGCAGGCTGGGGACAAAAAGTCCGGACAGGAAGTGACCTCCCAGATCAAGAAACAATTAGGGGACACAGGATTAGCAAGTATGTGGTTTCCGGGGCAGGCACTGTTGGTAGTCAGTGGAGACAGAGGGTTGAGGGAACCATGGCGCAAGGACCATGAGCTGGGCTAAGGATGCTGAACTCCACCCACAGCAAGAAGTTTTCAAAGGTGTCACTTATTCCCAGGGCCCCTGGACAGGACTCCACAAGGCCTCCTGAACCACTTACTCTTGTCACAATGTCGGTTCAAGTGCAGGATGTTGAGGTCAGCTTGGAACTGAGGCCCCACCATGATCTCCTGCAGAGGCAAGGGCCAGGGTCAGGGTCAGGAAGTGACCAGCAGACACAAAGCTCAGACCCCATAAGCACTGTGGCTTTAAGCAGAGGCTGTCACTCAGAGCTGTGGGTCTGAGGGCCAATGCCCACTTCCGCACTCTGGTGGATGAGACAGAGCACGCTGCTGCTGACCCCTGGGCCACATCACCAGCTCAGCCATCCCCCAGAGCAGCAGACTCACAGCCCAGGTCCAGACACTCAGCGGGCACCACCCAACCCTGAAGCCACAGGCCATCCTGCCTTTGAGCAGGGGCTCAAAGCCTATGGGGCCCTGGAGGCACTCGGGTAACTGGGGTAACCGCGCAGCTCGCACCTTCTTGCACTTGTTGGAAGGGAGTGCATCCTCCTCAGCGTCAGAGGAGGCCGAGGAGCCTGGGCCATTGTCGCCAGCCAAGAACCGGGCTGCAGGGAGACAGGCAGTGAGGGGCACCCACTGGGGCGCGGCTGGCCCTTCCAGGGGACCTCGATGGCAGCTCCTCCTGCAGCGCCCACCCTGCACCATGGTCACCCAGCTACTAGAAGCTGGCAGGCCCAGAGGGTCCCTCTGGCATCCTGAGGCCACCATCCTGAACTGCCAGGCACTGCTAGGACCCACTCCTGTCTCACTCAATCCAAACCCACCTTGTGGCAGTTCACAAGACAGGACCCGAACCCCACCCTGGGCCACCATGGTATGGCCCCTGTAAAGCCCCCAAGCTCAGGCCATGCGTGTGTGCCTATGTGCCACACAGTCATGATGGACGAAGGGCCAGTGACACCTACACCCACTCTGGTTATGAAAGAGGTCCGAGGCCTCATGGGAGGTGACAGATGGGGTGAGGTCATCAGCAGAGGACTGTGTCTCTTCCTCTTCTTCCCCGGAAAGCAAGTCCTTGGCTATCTGCTCCTTTGAACAAGACAGTAAACAAAGTGTGGCAACTGCTTTACCAACACCAACACAGAAGGCCAGGTCTGCCGGGGCAAAGGGGACAGAGACGGCCAGCTCTAGCCACCAACTATGCTGGGCCGAGTCTGTGCAGAGCACACCTGCCCTCTGGAACTCTAGCTCCTCTCCTAGCCACAGCTCCCCAGGACAGCAGCCATCACCCAGACGGTTGGCCCAGCCCAGGGCAGAGTCACCATGGTTGTGCCAGTGAGGAGAAAAGCCACGAATTTGGCCTCTCTGAGCGAACAGCTCCCCCACCCTGGGCCTCGCTTCCCTCCTGCTCACCTCCCGCACGCGGTGGCCAGGCGCCTCCCTGGTGCCCTCTCAGGGAGACCCCCACTCACCTTGTCTAAGGTCATGTCCGGGAGGGTTGGGGCCGTGTCACCACCCTCGCTCTCCTGCTCAGAGATGGGGTCTGACGACTCATACCCATACAACGCGAGGAGCTCATCCAGGGGCATGTCACTGCTCTGGGAAGGAGTGCAGGGCCCATCAGAGGGCAAGGCCTAGGGCTCTGCCCGAGTCCCACTGACCTACACAGCCCGGACCCCTCGTCACTCCTCAGCAAGTCCCCATGGGGCAGCACAGCTGCGTCAGGACCACCGGGGAGGTAAGCTGTACAGACACAGCAGGCTTGAGCGGAGGCTGGGCCGGCAGAACACAATGCAGAGCACACGTGCATGGGCTGGACCACAGGGGCCCGAGGAGAGCAACCGGCACAGGCTGGTGAGCCCTATACCTGGGCGATGAAGTCCTTGTCCAGCTCCTCCTCCGGCTTGTCAGGACACTGCAGGCCCTCGGCACACTCTTCTCGGAGGCTGTAGTTCTGGGACAGGAGCTCAGCGATGTTAAACTGAGGGTCTGCAGAGCCCATTGATACCACTGCGGAAGAGTTCAGCAGGTAGGCAGGGTGTGGGAACTGAATGGGACAGGTCTGGAGAGGCGCAATGGCAGAATGGAATTGGGTCTGGAAGGGCATGTGGACTATATGGGGGTAGGTCTGGAGGGCAGAGACTAGGCAGGAGCAGATGGGTCTAGAAGGGCACTAGGGCTACGAGACTGGAGGCATTACTCAGGCGACAGTGGAAGGCCACCAAAGGTCCCAGGTCTGGCCCCACTGGCATAGCCCTGGCTCCCATATACACACAGGGGCACACAGGCAACACCATGCAGGTCACTATAGGAGCACCAAGTTCTGCTGTCTGCAGAGCCAAATCCATGTGATGTCTATGGTGGCAGAAACCTGTAACAGTTCACCTTATGCACCCACAGCAGGTGACCAGCAGACCACCAGAGGCCTTAAAACCACCAAGCAAGCAGCCACCTCAGAGAGGGCCCTCCTTGGTCATTCTGAGTTAGCTGGCTACCGTCCCATAGATCCAAGGAGAGGGACCGCCCTGACCATTATGCACATCTCCAACTTACGGGGGACACTAAGCCTCCCCAGACTGTCGCCCATGCCTACTCTGTGGAGATCTGGGGCAGAAGGGGGCGGTACCTGCCGTGGTCTGCAAGCTGGGCTCCCGAGGGCACAGGCTGTGCGCGAGGCAGGAGGCCACGTGAGGACTCTGCCTCTCCAGCGAGGAGGCCTGCAACAGAAGAGAGGCAGAGCTGGGGTGAGAGCCAGGCCACTGGGTAACCTTGAAGACTACAGGGGAAGCAGCCTGGGGACTGCCCAATCACAGCTCCAGTGTGGAAGGACCTTGATGACAGACTATGGACACAAAAGGACACACTTGTAACACTCTTGACAAAAGAGGCCAGAACAAACACAGCAGAGAGTGGACCAGGACTGCAGGGTCCTGGTGCTGCACAGGCCCCACCGCCCTGAGAGGCGGTGACTCCAGTGTTTACAGCACACTGGCTGTCTACAAAGCCAGGCCCAATGAGCGCCAGGCCTGGGCCCGGCATGGCCCCCCACATCTGTGCTCTCGCCACTGCATCAACACTGGCCAAGGCTCCAGCGTTGCTGCAACAGAATGAAATAAAGGGACAGAAAGATGCCTCTTCCATCTGGTGACACTGAGTTTGTTCAGCAGGGCTAAACGTCATCACGTTCCCACACTCCAGCTCTGGACATCGCCTGAACTAAGAAAACAGCCCCACTCATAGCAGCTGGCATACACACAGCACATGGTCTCTAAGAACACCGCCATGTTGACAGAGGAAAGACTGGTACCAGAGAGGAGAGCCGTGCTCCTGACCAAGGTCCCTACACTGGAAGATGGACACCCTCTGAAGTGGCCTAGCCAATGCCATCTGAATTGTAGAACCTGAATTCCAAAAACACACACGGAAACTTGACGGACTCAGAAGAGCCACAATCATCCTGAAACAAGGTGCTTCTGCTTTCAGAAATGACTACAGAGCCTCATTCTCAGGAGGGTGATGTGGGCCCACAGACAGGCACAGGTCGGAGGTACACAACTAGGATCTCAGAGACAAACTCTGGGATGACCTGGACACCCAAGTCCAATATACATGACCAGACAAATAGATGGACGCAGCATGTGACAGAACTCACAGAATGGGAAAGAAACACCCACAAAACACGCATCTGGAGTGGTGCATGTGTGTAGACTGCTCACTGAGCGGAGATACCAGTCCAGCTAGCAAATGTCCCAGGCCATGAGAAGATCTCTCCAAAGACACACGAACCATGAGAAGACACAGAGCTCCTCTCAGGATAGAGCGCACAGTCCACAAGGAAGCCCAGAACAGGTGAGGGGCAGGAGAGCACCCAGGGACAAGGTGCAGCACCGGGAAGAAGACGTGGAGGCGTCACCGAGGTCCCATGAGACCAGCACCTCTACACCAGGAGAAATGAAAATACACAGGAAACCCGGTCACCTCAGTCACAAGCGGGAAGACCGCATCTGCCTGCTGAAGAACAGGTGACACAGGGCATCACACAGCCAGGAGCAAGAGTGGGGGCTCACACACAACACCAAACAAGGAGTGACCTTGCAAGCACTGCAATCAAAAGGCCAGTTGTCAGGGAACCATGATAGGAAATGTCCCCCATAGGTGAATCCAGGGACAGGAAGTGGGACAGAGCAACTGCTCATGGAAACAGGGCTTCCTTTAGAGGTTATGGGATGCTCATAAATTGTGTTGGCAGTTACACAGCTCCGAAGATACCAAAAGCCACTGAATTGTACACACCAAAAGGGAGACGGCATAGGGTATACCTCAGCAAAGCTGAGAAAGGAAAAAAGAGAAAGAGAAACATGAGGCTAGAGATGGCTATGAGCACTGGGTTCAGTTCCAAGCGACCACATGGTAGCTCAGGACCATGCGACTCCAGTTCCAGGCAGTCCTGCACTCTCTTCTGGCAAAACACTCACACACAAATACTTGGGAGGCAGAGGCAGGCAGGTCTCTGTAAGTTCATGGCCAGCCTGGTCTACAAAGCAAGTCCAGAAACTGTTTGTTCAACAGCCAGAGCTTTCTTTTTGTTTTACACAGAAAAATCCTGAGTGGAAAAAAAAAACACACACACACATTAAGTTTATATATATACACACACACTTTTTTAATTTTTAAATTTTCAAAAGTTAGAATATTAAAGTTTAAAACTCAGAACACTGTACACTAACCCTCAGAGAACATCAGAGGTGAGGCACTCATCAGCCCCAAAAGAGAAGCAAGAGAACTGAAGCCCAGAGAGGTCATGTTGCTTCCTCAAGCAACACCCAGCAAGGACTCCAAAAGCCCCCAGCAAGGTCCCCCCACCGCACCTTGATACCCAGCAAAGGGGTGGCAGGAGGCACAGAGCGCATCCTCCTGGGAAGATGAGCCAGGAAACCCCCAAGGTCCCAGTTCAGGAGGGTGCCTCTGCCCATGGGGACAGACGGCTAAGAAAGCCGAGGAGGATGGGGAGAGCGCTGGGAACAGCCACAGGGGCTGGAGGCAGGGAAGGAGCACGGCATTCAGGCACGGGCACCTTACACTCTGTTCCTGGTGTAGCGAGGCACCCTAACCTTGGAACAAGACCAAGACCAGCCCCACAGGCTGATGTGAAGCCACTGGAGGAAGCCCAGTCTCTTGGAAGCATGCCCAGTTCTGTCTAGCTCCCTATGGGTGGCCAGGGGCTCTGCCCAGGGGCTGGTTCTCTGTCCCTGCAATCAGCCATAACCAAGATGGGAGACATCAAAGGACACTACAGTTGCACAGTCTCACGATCCAGACAGAATGAGAAGAACCTCCTGTTTCAGGTCAGGGGTCTGGGCTCCTCAGTGGGGTCAACCCAAGCAGGGGCTCAGGCAGAGAGGAACTGAGAACCATGCAGCCTGCTCCCTGCCAACTGGGCCAAGCTCATCTCCTGGCAACCCTCAGGGCTGACTGACCAAGGCATACACAGACACGGTCACCAGACAACCAGGCACATTACTTCAACACCACTTTAAAGGGGGGTTTCCAAGGCCCTACTTCAGAAAACTCAAAGGCCGCCAAGGGCCCGCAGATCTTTGACTGTGGCAGAGAAATGGTGAAAGCCCGATGGCAACAGAGCAAACTCGATAGAGGCTGATCCCCAAAAGACCCGAGGCAAGCGGGTTGGCATGGAAGCCATCATCCTGACTTCTTAGATAGGAGTCTGGGCACAGTGCAGTTGGCACCTCACGGGCCAGTCTCCCATGAGACACAGGGGACACGACACGAGATCCAGTCAGGCTGCAACTATGAGGAAGGACAAGTACTAGCCTTGGAGGCTGCATCCCAGGATTCAGCCTAGCATCTTCTGGAGCGCAGTCTCCATGCTGTAAGGAAGCCCAAGCCACACAGAAACCTCATGTATGTGCTGCAGCCCCAGCATTTAGTTCAAGTCCAGTTACTTAGAAACTACAACCCATAAGAGGCCGAACAAACCCTCAAAATTACCAAGAAGTCAGAACAAGTAAATGCTACGGAGTTAAAGCGCATTCTCAAGAGAAATGACCCACATCCACACCCAGGCTAGGGCCCCCGTGCCCCTGGTACCCCAGCCTCACCCCTCCACTGGGGCAGCTAGGACATCCCGACAGACAGGTTCAGCCTGTCTCCACCCACATGGAGCTAGGACACAAGACAACAAACAGATGGGGGTTAAACCAAGGCACAGGAATGAAGAAAACCAGGTGTCGGCTGGGGTCAGAGATGGCATCCTAGAGGCCAGTTGAGTTGAGACAGCCCGCAGGCAACTGCATGAGAATTCAGGGCACTAGAAAGGTACGCAGGTGTTGTGTGGTCGCATAAATACTGCCAAGGCTAGGCACAGTGAAAAGATGCGGCTTATACTAAGAGCAGGACAACCCACAAGAGATGGCACTTTCTGGGTTCCACCTTCCACCGCAGCTGACACTGAGGACTCCTAGAAGACCGTGGCCACGTCTATGAGCTAAAAACACAGCCACCCGCCACAAGGGAAGAACACGGAGCAAGATCCCACCCGCCCTCTCAGTTACGGGAGGACACCACCGGGTGCCCACTTGGGATGAGGAAACTGAGGTCGAGACCTTCTGAATCCTAGGATCCAGGACAGCACGTAGACACAGGCTGGGGAGTCCCCACCACCCAAGCCACACAGGGCAGAGCACCCTCCCTGGGGCCAGAGGGCACACACTGGGTCACCATGGCCCGAAGGGGTATCCGCTCATCTGCCTCTTCATGAGGTCTGTTCCCCCAAAGTCCCCTAAAGAAGGAATTATGCCCGTAAGGACCCTCTAAATCAACCAGCCAAGGGAGGTCCAACCGGACTCTCAGAGGCCGGCCCTGTGGCCCACGCGCGGGCCTGTTGCTGCCCAAGCTGCCCTACTCGCGCACCGTGCCGAGTTCCAATCCCGGAGTGGCGGGTTCGCGGCGCGGCGCTGGGGGCCGGTCCCGGAGTTCGGCGGCCGCACCCCGAGGTGCAGGTCAGCTCTGGGCCGGGCGCCGCAGCCCCGCAGCCGCGGGGAGGCCCGCGCCCTCGCTCCCACAAGCAGACCAACTCCACGCGCGAAACTTTCCGCACGCAGAGCGCCGCGGACTCCGCGCCGTGCTCGTGCCCAGCGCGCCGGGCCGCCGTCCCGCGGCGCCGTCCCAGACGCCAGCGCCGCCCGCCCGCCCGGTCCGCGGCGCCCTCCCGCCGCGCGGCCCCGGGTCTCGGCCCGGCACCCGGCCGCCCGCGCCTCGCGCCCCTCCCCCCTGCCCGCGCATGCGCACCGCGTCCGGGGTGGGAGGGGGGGGCGCCGGGCGCCCACTGGGTCACGCTCCGGCCCGGGGGCGACGGGGAGGCTCGAGGCGCTGGGGCCGAGAGAGCGCGGGCCGGAACAGGTCGGCCCAGGGCAGCGTGTGGGAGGGGCCGCTGCCCAGCGGCTCACTCACCTCCGCCATGGCCGAGCGTGCGCGCGGGAGGCGGCGGCCGCGCGGTCCCCGGATGCGGTGCCGCGCGCTTATTGGCGGAGGCGCTGGGAGGCGGGGTGGGGCGGGGGCCGCGGGTGGCGCGTAGTAGGTGTGCTGGGGCGGAGCGGAGGTCCGCTGCCTCGTTCCGGTGTGCCCCGCCCCGAAGTCAGCCAACCAGCTGCGTCCCTGTGAGGAGGCCCGGCCGTCGAGCGGGGATTGGCCGCAGGTGAGGGAGAGGGAGCAGAGGTGAGGGGCGCAATCCACAGGTGAAGGGAGGCTACAAGTGAGAAGGTTCCACAGGTGAGGGGGTGGCCCCGCGGTGGGGGAGCTTGGTCCCTGAAGTGAAGTGGGATGGTCTGGCGGGGAGGGGATGGTCCTGAAGTGAGGGGGACAGTGCACAGGTGAGGGAGGATGGTCTAGAGGAGGGGTTGGGGAGGGGGGAACTCAGAGATGAGGAGAGTGGCCCTGGGGTGAAGGATTCGGGCCGGGAGGCGCAGAGAGCAGGAGGGCATGGTCTTCAGGAACAGGTGCACACATCTGGGTTTGCTGACATGAGGAGGGTGCAGACCAAATGAGAGACACTTGAGGACACACAAGTGGGTAGACCTGGGTTTGCAGAGGTCAAGGCCGATACGAAGTCACTTAATGACCCTTCCCACTGGGGTCAGGAGCAGCTGAGCTGGGGAGGTGAAGGCCCCATTAGGGTTCTAGTGCAAAGGTTGTGCCCTGCCTCTGAGGATTGGCCAACCCAAGCTTGAAAGTCTGCCTCCTAATCAAAACGACCCTGAGATTTCACCTTACACCCACCAGAATGGCTAAGATCAAACACTCAAGTGACAGCGCACGCAGGAGAGGTTGTGGAGAAAGAGGAACCCTCCTCCATTGCTGGTGGGAATGCAAACTTGTACAACCACTCTGGAAATCAATTTGGCGCTTTCTTAGACAATTAGGAATAGTGATTCCTCAAGACCCAGCTATACCACCCTTAGGCATATATCCAAAAGATGCTCAAGTACACAACAAGGACATTTGCTCAACCATGTTCGTAGCTGCTTTATTTGTAATAGCCAGAACCTGGAAACAACCCAGATGTCCCTCAGTTGAGGAATGGATACAGAAATTGTGGTACTTTTACACAATGTACTACTCAGCAATTAAAAAGGAGGAAATCATGAAATTCGCAGGCAAATGGTGGGACCTGGAAATGATCATCCTGAGTGAGGTACCCCAAAAGCAGAAAGAAACATATGGT
>CM053753.1:32255017-32285502 GCA_028658305.1 Pachyuromys duprasi | reverse complement strand
ACAAATGGGATGGACATTGAATGTAGGAGAAAACAAGCAACAGGACAAGAGCATACCAAAGAGGGCCTCTGAAAGAATCTATATAGCAATGTATCAAAGCAGAAATTAAGACTCACAACCAAGCCTTCGGCAGAGGGCAGAAAATAATAATGAAAATAGGGGGAGTTAGTAAGACTTGGGGAGAACAAGAGCTCTTCAAAGACCAAATAGATCAGGGCACAGAGGTCTTTTACGAGACAGTTTCTCCAACCACGGACCATGTATGGATATAACCTAGAACCTCTGCTCAGATGTGGCCCATGGTAGCTCAATATCCAACTGGAGACCCTAGTAAGGGACTATTTCTGTCATGAACTCAATGGCTGGCTCTTCGACCCTCCCACACACACGCCTGGGAGTAACAGCCTAGCTAGATCCCAGAAGAGGACATTGCAGCCAGCCCTGAAGAGACAAGATAAACTAGGGTTGGATGGAAGGGGAGGAGGTCCTCCCCCATCAGTGGGCTTGGAGGAGGGCATGGATTTGATGAGGGAGGGATGGGGAGAGTGGGAGGGAATGAGGGAGGGGGCTACACCTGGGATACAAAGTACCTAACCTGTGATTAGTATAAAAATAAATTACATTTAAAAAAAGAAAGTCTGCCTCCTGTCCCAGAGCCAGTGCCATCACATCTGCTGAGGCACTTCCGTCTGTGGTTGAGATTTCTCCAGAAATGAACAAAGAAAATGGTGGGTTCATTCATTCCATGACCAAACGCATGTACTATACAACTGCCCACGGGCTGCTGAAACCAGAAGTTTGGTGAGGCTATGAGACACCTAAACAGATGATGAAGCCGAAGAGGAGGTCTCAGTCAGCTCATCATAGCCAGGGTAGACTCCTGGAAGAGAACTATGACAGAGACCACTAGAGAAAACCACACATGGCACCTCACACTTGTAACTCCTGTGCCTGGGAAACTGAGGCATGAGGGTTACTATAGGTTTGTGGCCAGCATGGGCTATGGAGTGAGACCCTGCCTCAAGAAACCAAATTAAAGCTAGGTATGGTGATGTGCGCCTTTAATCCCAGCACTCGGGAGGCAGAGGCAGATGGATCTCTGGGAGTCCAAAGCCAACCTGGTCTACATAGCAAGTTTCAGGTCAGCCAGGGCTCCATAGTGAGACCCTATATCAAGACAAACAACAAAAAGGAATTAGTCATCAGAGGTTAAGCAACTGGATGAAGAGAAACAATCTTCAAGATCAGCACTTCCTTCCCCATGGACATGATAGCTGGCCAGGTGGTAAGCATGAGCGTCACTAGAGAAGGGCAGGTGGCACTTCCCCAGGGGAGGCCTGACCAGCGTTTCTCATCCAGGCCAGAGTGCAAAAAGTATTGACAGAGACCAAGCCTAAAAGGGAAAGTTCTGTTAAATGGTGGGGACCGTGTTCTTCAGAACTGCCAGGGCCAGGAGAGGGGGAGAGCTGTAGAAGTCCCAAAGTTCCATCACCACCATGCAGTACTCAATATTTAGTCACCTAGAAGAGAAGGGAAATGCCACAGAGGACTCTCAGACTTGATTGACAGAGCTGAGTCCAGATGTAAAGAGTTGAATCCGTGTTGAGTTTCCCAAAATTGTTAACTGTAACAATTAATAAGAGCTGTAAGAGATTAATCTTATTGGGAAATTCAGTGAAGCCAGGCGTGGTAGCTCACACCTGTCATCCCATCATTGAGGAGGATGAGGCAGGACAGTTGCTGTAAGATCAAGGCCTGGGCTACTTCGGCAATGTTTCATTCTATAGATATCCCATGGTAAGGTCCCTGTGTAGCCCAGGCTAACTTCCGTCCCTACTGCCCACATAGCGGCTCACAACTGCCTCTAACTCCAGATTCAGGGAATCTAATATCTCCTCCTTGCCTCCCCTTGGAGGCCTGCATGCATGTGGCCTCCTACGCATACATACGCTAAAGCACATACACAGAAAATTAAAAACAAAACATCAACAACAACAAAAAGAACACCGAAATGGAAGGCTGGCTTCAATGGTTAAGTTTTTTTGCAGCGGATCCAGCTTTGGTTCCCTGCACTCATGTGACAGCTCACAGCCATCTGGAACTCCAGAGTTTGTCAGCGTGGCTCAGTCTTCCCTCCACGCGGACCAACCACCTTCATCTTCTGGTCCAGGGCCACAGAAACGGTTCATAGGGAGGAGCCCGCAAGCAACTGTTCACCCTTAGGGCTTCCACAACAGACAGAGAGCAATTCCCCAGAAGCCAGTGAGTTTATTGCACACAACCCGCAAAGCAGCTACCAAAAAGTGGCACCAGGCCTGGATGGCACTTTCCCCATAGATCTGTAGATTTGTAGTTTCCCTTTCAGACGTCTTTCCACAGTGAACTCCAGTATCTCCTGAGGCCATCAGCAGACTGGGATGGCACACAACTGGGAAGGTGCTATAAGATGGAATGGTGCCTCAGATCAGAGTTTAATGACACTCAACAGGGCCTTCTGTGAGGAAGCATCAACCCTGATCTTGAAGGTGTCTTACAGGTAGTCATGACTGCACTGATGAAGGTGGTAATGGCTGTTGAACAGCACAGGAGGAGGACAGCCTTCCCCAACACCCATGCATTATGTTCCTGCCCATAATGTCCAATGTCATAATGTCAAAGTCCATTACATCATAACAATGGTTTGAGTCATACTCTGACTTTAAGTAACAGGACTGCCTAGGTATGTCTGTACAGAATACTGAAGTCAAGATGGAAGGTGTGCCCGTCTTTGCTGCTCAGGAGTCACAGGCAAGGAGGTCACTTGAGCCCAAGTATTCAAGGGCAATCTGACAGCATAGCAAGATGCCTTACTTACTTTTTTTTTTAATTTACATTTGTGTTTCACCTCCATGTATGATTCCCCTGTAACTGGAATTACAGACGGTTGTGAACTGCCATGTAGGCCCTGGGATTTGAACCCAGGTCCTTTAGAAGAGCATCCAGTGTTCTTAACCCCTGAGCCATCTCTCCAAACCTGTCTTGATTACTTTTAAGTTGCCATGACAGAACACCATGACCACAGCAACTTTTAAAAGAAAGCATTTAAATTGGGGCTTACATTTTAGAGGGTGAGTCCATGACCATCATGGCAGGAAGGCAACAGACAAGCAGGCAAGGTGCAGGAGCAGTCATTGCCAATTTACATCCCAACCACACGCCCAAGGCAGACACACACACACACACACACAGAGTGGGGGTTGGGAAAGGGAGGGTCAGAATGTACTAACTAGGAATAGTGTGAGTGTTTGAAACCTCCAAGCTAGTGACAAACCTCTTCCAACAAGACCACACCTTCTAATCCTTTCCAAACAGTTCCACCTATTGGGGACCAAGTGTTCAAACATATGATTCTGTGGGGGTCACATTCTTATTCAAACCACCACACGAAACATATCTCACTAATAATAATGCTACAAATGTAAAGGACATAAATTAAATTCAGCATATTGAGCTGGGTGGTGGTGTCGCACACCTTTAGTCTCAGTGCTCTGAGAGGCAGGGCAGGCAGATCTCTAAAGTCAGAGCCAGCCTGGTCTACAGAACAGGTTCTAGTTCTAGAACAATCAGGACTACACAGAGAATCCCTGTCTCAAAACAAAAAAATTGGCATATTGCCCTTCATGCTAAGCTTAGCACTTAGAAGGTTGAAGCCAGGAAGATCTAGCTTCCACAAAAATGTAATTCCCAGGGCTGTAGAGATTGTTTGATATAGGGCCTGCCACACAAGTGTAAAGAGCTGAGTGTGCAGCCCTGGCATCATGTAGAAGCCAGATCCACATCTCTGTAGCTAGCCCTGGGGGTGTGCAATCAGTGGACCCCAGAACTCACTAGCAGACCACTCTAACATGCTGGGTCATGTTCAGTGTCTGTTAAAGGACCATGCTCTACTGCCAATATTGTGTCGTGCTACTGGGCCCTCCAGAAGGGACACATAATTGTGTCTTGACATGGTGTAAGGGTAGCCAAGGGCAAGGGAACAGCTCCTCTCCCCGCCTCTGCAAACTCAAACCCTTTTATAAGGTGCTAATCCCTATGACTCAGTCATCCTCTTAATAATGTAATAATAATCACAGCATTAGGAATGAATTTTGGAGAGTCACCATCATTCACAAGCAGCAGCAACTGTAATGGAAAAAATGCCCCTAAAACAAGATGGTGCCTTGTCCTGTGAGGGGTTGTGTCAAAGCTACTCTCAAAATGAATGGTAGGATAGACCTACCATTGCATGCCATGACCCACGGGCAACCCATGCATCCACAGCATCCTCCCACTACTATAGGGCCCAGTCACCAGCACACCATCCCACAACTACCTGCTCTCTCCCAACAGGTTCTAGGCATCTGTGCATACTCATTACCATACACAGTCTTGCTACCAAAAACTCCCATTTGGGGAAATCAGCCATCTTCCCATCCTTTTACAGGTCATACTCTCTCTAAAAGGCTGCCTTGGCTAGTTTGGGGGCGGGGGGGGGAGGTTGTTTTGTTCTTTTGGTTTTTCGAGACATGGTTTCTCTGTGTAGCCCTGGCTGTCCTGGAACTCTCTCCAGACCAGGCTGGCCTCGAATTCACTGAGATCTGCTTGCCTCTGCCCCCCAAAATCTGGGCTCTGCCTCACAAAAGCTGGGATTAAAGTTGTGTGGCTAGTTTTTATGTCAATTTGACAGATGGTAGATTCACCTGAGAGGAGAGACCCACAACTGAGAATATGCCTCTGTGAGATCTGGCTTTCCACAGCCAGTAGGACATCTCCTCAGTGATTGGTGTAGGAGGGTCCATTGTGGGTGGAGTCTTCCCTGGGCAAGTGGTCCTGGGTTCTAGAAGAAAGCAGGCCAAGTAAAGCCATGAGGAGCGAGCCAGTGAGCAGCACCCTCCATGGCCTCTGCGCCAGCTCAGGTTCCTACTGTTTGAGTTCCTGTCCTGACTTCCTTCCATAATGAACTGACTATGTAAAAGTAAGCCAAATAAACTCGCTCTTGGTCATGGTGTTTCATCACAGCAGTAGTAACCCTAACTAAGACAGAAGCAAATACAGGCAGAAACTCATGTTGGGGAAGGACACACCATGGAAGTGGAAGGCAGTAACAAGAAGGAACTTCTGCAGTGAGAAGCCTTGGTGGCCTCCCAGCAGCCAAGGCTGCCGTTTTGAGGCAAGCCTGTTTCCAGAACTGGAGTGAAGCCAGATATGGTGGCACACACCTTTAATCCCAGCACTGGGGAAGCAGAGGCAAAAGGATCTCTGTGAGTTTGTGGCCAGCCTGTTCTACATCGTAAGTCCAGGACAGCCAGGACTATGTAGAGATACTGTCTCTAAATTTTAAACAGACGAGAAAAGAACTAAGGAGGGCACTTGGCTTCAAGGGACACCCTTCCCAATGGTCACATGACCTCTGCGTCTTTTGTCCACTCATCCCTGATAATTTGGGTGATTTGTAATTTTGTTTTAGCAATGACCTCCATAATTTTAGTCAAGTGAACGAACTTCACTCTGTTCAGACCAGCACCATCCAATGGGAGGAGAGAGAAATCACCTTGAAATCCCCCACTAGTACACTTCAAAAGAAAAGAGAAACACAAGCTTTCATTTTGTGATATATTTTATTTGATGCAACATATCTTTAAGTATTATTTTTTCTAATATGAAATTAATCAATATAAGATTAAAACCAGTGCTGAAGATTAAAATCAGGCTTTCCATAGTAGATAAGTACCCTACCACTGAGCCACACCCATTTATTGAAATATTTGCATTCTTGGCTTAATACTGTCTCTCCATTCCTATATATTTGTCCTTACAGAGCATGTCAGCTCTGCATTTTACATGCCTTATGGACACTCTTGGCCATTCCCATGGTCCTATTCCCATGGTCCTATTCCCATGGTCCTATTCCCATGGTCCTAGACAAGACTGATGTAAACCCTCACATCATTACTTTTACAGAGTCTGCTGTTAAAGCAATGTTGGCAAGCCAGATGTGATGCCACCTACAATCCTGGGGATTACCAGAGCCTGGCACATCCTACACCAACACTCACTCCTGAGAGCCAAATGCCTAGCCCCTCACTTGGGTATTCTAGGCAGGGGCTTCGCCCCAACCACACCCCTAGCTGTAGTGACAATTCTGGAATTTTGGGTTCTTTTAAAAACACAGAAATAAACCAGGCATGGTGGTACACTCCTGTAATCCAGCACTCTGGGAGTCAGAGGCAGGTGGCTCTCTGTGAGTTTGAGACCAGCTTGGTCTACAAAGCAAGTCCAAGACACCCAAGGCTACGTAGAGAAACCCTGTCTCGAAAACAAACAACAAAAATCACAGAGGTATTGTAAGAATATGTTTTCATTTTAATCCCAGCTGTGGGAAATGGGGCTGCTTTGGACTGTCCACAGCAGCTGACTATGGTTTGCCTCATGTTCTTAGGTTTTGCCAGATAGTTTCTGTGTTTGTGTGATGTTTGGAATTCTGAAAACTTCTTGGGGGTATATATATGCTAGGGCCTCGAGAGGCAGGTTTTGGGGTTCTTTTAGGGAGGTTGGCTGCAGGTTATTAGTAGTCATGCTCAAAGAAAACCAAAGGAAAGAAATTAGATTCAGGGCTCTCGCTCCCCCACCCTCTCTGTTTTTCTTTCTGTCCTGTCAATGATAGTAGCTAAAACCATGGGATGGGGGGGGGGGGGCGGGGAAGAACCCACAATGTAGCAAAGTTCAACTATGCTCAGCCACTGGGGGATTATAGGCAGAGCCCCACCTAGACCACGCCCCAACCCCTCACTGATAGGCAGGGGCTCCTCCCAATCCACACCTCCAGCCCCTCACTGCAGGATTATAGGCAGCGGCTCTATACCTAAACTATGCTCCCAACTGTCTTTTTACTTGTTTGGGGACAGGGTCTTGTCAAGTTACCCAAGCTGGCATTGAGCTTTCAATCCTCTTGCTATGGCCTTCTGAGTAATAGGACTACAGGAATGAGCTCCCATATTTGGTTTCCAGACAGGTATGTGTGTGTGTGTGTGTGTGTGTGTGTGTGTATATATATATAAATAAATTTATAAATATTAATATATATATATATTAGTATTTCTCATTACATGATTTTACCTCTCTCCTTTGAGGGTATCATTTTTATGGATGTGACATGTCCTTGCTCTTGTCAAATCCACTGTGATCTTCCTGACCCTTTGGGATGACCTTATTTCTTTTTATTTACCTGGTTCTCCCAAGTCCTGCCTTCTGTGTTCCTTCTTGCTGTCTTCAGCACTGTCTGGTCCCCTTAAAACTAGTTCAAATAGGATGGAGAGACGGCTTGGAGGTTAAGAGCAAGGCTGCACTTCCAGAGGTCCTGAGTTCAATTCCCAGCAACCACATGGTTACTCACAACCATCTCTAATGAGATCTGGTGCCCTCTTCTGGCATGCAGGCAGAATAGTGTGTACATAATAAATAAATCTTAAAAAAACAAAACAAAACTAGTTCAAACTGGACTTGTCTCCACCTCAGGCAGCTGCAGCCACAGTGAACTCTTGCATCTCTTTTTACATCACATGTTGGCACAACTATTTTTATTTATTTGTTTGTTGTTTAAATTAAGAGTACTGGGTGCTCTTTGTCAGTCTGCTTGCTTGCTTGCTTTGGGTTTTTGAGACAGTGTCCTGGCTGACCTGGAACTCATCCTGTAGCCCACGACGGCCTCAAATTCACAGAGCTGCACCTGCCTCTGCCTCCTGAGTGCTGGGAGACCTTGCTGTCGGCTGCTCTTACAGAGGACCTGGGTTTGACTCCCAGCATGCACCCACATGGCAGCTCCCAACCATCTGTAACTACAATTTCAGGGCATCTGAACCCTGCTTCTGGCATGCAAAGGCATCAGGCACACACGTGGTACACAGAAATACAGGCAGACAAAATGATCATGGAAGGAAAAATAAGTGGTTTTGGTTCTCATATTTGGTGTTGAGGGGATGAGGAAGTGTTTTGTTTTTGTGACACAGTTTCTGTGTATCCCTAGCTGTCCTGGAACTTACTCTGTAGTCCAGGCTGACCTCAAACTCAGAGATGGGTACCTCAAACCACATGCAGCAAGAAAAATAAGTTAAAAGAAACAAAAAATAAGTATATCTTTAAAAAAATTGAATCTTTAAAAGATTGTGGTAGGTTTGATGTGCTTTGTTTTACAGTTTCCATTTCATCTGTGGTATCTCAGCTGGACTTTACCCTTCGTGTCTCGGTTGCGAATGGTGTGGGCTTTCTGAGGTGAGCACTGTTGAGGTTCATGTGAACGTGGGGGTTCTGCCTCCTCGTACCCTGCGTTTAGGAACTCTGCCCAGGACAGCCTGTGGCACTGGCCTGTGGTCTTCTCCATGGCTGGCCAAGCTGGCAGTTTCTCAGCAGACACCACAGCCAGCTCTAACTTCGCAGGTTCCAGTTCTGTGTGTTCCCTGCTTCTGTGCTGTGGGTCCTTCTGTTTAATGCCTCTTTGTAATTGAGAGTGAAGTCACACTGAACAATGGTGCAGTGTCCCCACAGCGTGAGCATTTTTCTCAGTAGATAGCCAAAGGAAGTAGTTACATTATAGACAATACACATTTGTCAGTTTTAAACTTATATGAAGGTGCTGTGCAGCCCTCAATCCTAATACTCAGGAGATACAAGAAGGCAGATCTCTGTGAGTACAAGGCCAAACTGGCCTGTGAATTCCAGGCCAGCCAGGGCTAAATAAACCCTGTCTCAAAAAGATAAAAAAATTTTAAAAAAACCTTTTAAAATTAAATATATCAGATGGTACTCCAAAGCAGCACTGAGAGAGAAGAAGGAGAAAAATGGAGAGAGATGAAGATAGACACAGTGAAAGGTGGAGAGATGGAGGGAGATAGAGGCATTAGAAACAGAGAGACAAAGGAAAGGGAACTGGAACAAAGAGAAGGAGGGAAAAGGGAGGGAAAGAGGGGTTTAATTATCAACAAGTGCAGGATTATGTTTTTCAATATAAACTGAAGAAGAAATCAAAACCTATATACAATGGGGCCAGTGGAGTCCCCCAAGTCTGCTGACAAAAGCCATGGCATCCAAGCAAGGTCAAGTCCAGGGTTGCATGTGGCTCCCGGGATTCCCAGGCTGAGTAAGAACATTGAAATGTGAGGTAGCTTTGGACAGAAGTACACACAGCATTTGAGGCAACAATTGATTCCAACATCTTGTCTTTTGTGTTACTCCCACAACACACACACACACACATACACACACACACACACACACACACACACACGAAGGGCCATATTGTGTAAACCAGGCTGACCTTGAACTCCCAGAAATCAGCCTGCCTCTGCCTCTGCCTCCCAAGTGCTGGGACTGAAGATATGAGCCATCACTTCTTGTTTGGTTTTTAGCATTGCTGGCATTGCTCAGCCTCCAGGAAGAGACTATAACAGGACCTTCTTTAGACTGCCAACAGATGGAATAATAACAGACTTATATTTATTTATGAAAGTTTAGGCCTTATAGCTTAGGCTTGTTCCCAACTAATTCAAATAACTTAATTAACCATGTCTCCACTAGTGCATATTTGCCTCATTACCTCTCCTCAGTTCCTGTGTTTGTGTGTGGCAAATCTCCCATGCCTGATTCTTTTTCAGAGTTCCTATCCCTGCTAATATCCCGCCTTTCCTCTCCTGGCTAGCTATAGGCCATCAACTTTATTAAAGCAATCAGAAGGCAAGGGAAGTGTGTTTACAAAACACTGAGACAGGTAAGGAGCAAATAAAAGTAACAATACCAAAGTCTAGACAGTGTTCAACTCTACCAGTACAGAAATCAACATTTGAATAATACAGAGACAACCTTTACATAGTACACAAAAAGATCAATCCAACATCTCCCCCTTCTAGTCCAATAAATGGCCCTTTCTCTAACATCAATAAACTATATACAATAAGAAAAATACGAGAACTATCAGGTAAACATTACATCCACAATGTCCATTCCATTTGTATTTGGCCAACTTGTAGAAAGTCTTCTACTATTCTATCTTGAAGAGTTCAAAATTCTGTACCTAAAATCACTTTCTATCATAATTTGCATTTATCAACTTAAAACATCTTTTTAGACCATAGAACATTTTCTTAGATCCTAAACAAGTTAAACTTATATGTGAGACTGTAACTATCACTTAGTCTTCACCCCATCAGAAACCTATGAAGGATAAATTTTACCTGAGTAAACAGGAAGTGCAAAGCAAGCTGTCATTCTTCATCCAGTAGTAGTCTGGAATGCAGCTGTCAACTTGCAAATGAAGAACAGAGGGACCCTGAGATCAAAGGTTCAGTTTCTCTCAGGAATGGCCAGAACAATCAAGGTTGAGGCCTGTGCAAGCTAGGCAAGGCTCCTGGTCTCGCTGGATGAGTTTTCCACTGCATGTTACAGTTAGCTCTTTTAAATGAGATTGTTGATATCAGATGGCAGTAGAAACTCGGGACTTCCAAAAGCCTGTGATGACACCTAAGTGTTACAGCCCTTTGGCTGAGCCACTGTATTAAGGGCAGCAGAGTGGACAAAAGCCCATGCTTGGTCGGCTTGCAGCAGAAACACAGGCCTGCAAAGCCTAGGCCCAGCAGGCCAGAAGGCAGGTCCAGTGAGATGCGAGCCCAGCCAGCCGGAAGGCAGGTACAGGCCTGGCAGATGCTTTGGCATGGTCAACACCAAGCTCGTGGCAGTAGGGCAGGCTCCAGCTGGCCTGGCCAGCATCCAAGCCACAAGAGTTCAACGGTGAATATCCAGGGAGAAGGAGAGTCCTCCTTTCCCCAGAAATCTCAAGTGGCCATTGTGGAGAAGGGGGAATGAGAGAGATTTATTTTGTGAATCGGGGACTTATAAACCTGGGCAGTGAGAGGGGTTCCGAGGGTGAGTGTGTTTGATTCGCTGGGGCTAGAGATGCTAGAGATACTTGATTTGCATGTAGTGATACAGTGCGTCGTTGACATGCAGTAACACACCAGCAGCTTCCAAATCTATAAAAATAACAGAGATGGTTTGCTGCTTGGAGAGTCAACCCAAGAATCCTCTGTAACATTGGGGTATTCATCTTCAGCCTACAGGCCCAGAATGTCTGACAGACTTTATTGTGAAGCAAGAATTATGAAGGACTGGCCTACCTTATCTTGGCAAAGTTCAGTAGTTGACTTCCCAGTGCCCTAATTGTCCACAGTTTGTCCAGCATGTTGTCAGAAGTAGAGGAAAGGGCAGATTTCTGCTCAGTAACTCGTATTGCCACTTTTCAAAGCAGACTCCATATGGAGGTTCCTTGATGCCCATCGTCTTTGATGTAGAGTAGGGGTGCTGCAAGAAGCAGGTGTGTCTCACTGTCATGAGAAGCCACAAGTCTGATGGACTGACTACTAAGCTGCCTTTCTTAATTACTCTAAACAGTTTGTAGTAGTAGGACCAGGACTTTACGTAACGTTTTTAATGTGTGACATGAATACAATACCTAAAACAAGAGTTAAAATATATATACAGTACTATAACAGAAATGGCCTTAAATTTGTGTCAGTATGCAAAAATTCATACCAATACAAGATAACTGAGACTAGTAGTTACTTTTTAGTTTAAAAACAGATTCAATATTCTACCCTTTTATCCTACCTTCCCTATACCCCCCCTTACCCCCTGACAACAGATAGGAGGAAAAGAAAAGTAGAGGAAAGAAAAAGAAAGAGATCTTTGAATCCAACCTCCTTGACTTTGTTTCCTCCCTGACCATAACCAGTAAAAACCTGCAACCAACCCCCCCTTAAGTAACCACAAACATCCATCACCAACAAATGACCAAAATCCTACCCACCCCACCCCTTGGGAAAGGGAATGTCGTATTAAGATCGCTTCCTCTGTCTGGGAACAACATCTACTTTGAGGACTCTAAGAAAATGGGGATATTGGCCAAGTCCCAGGAGAGCTAGCTGTATCATTTGCTGTCCAGTCCCTGTGGGATAGGAAGGTGCGGGGCTCTTCCTGTCTGGAAGAGTCTGTGGGGCTGGACCAGCTTAGCTAACCACTTTGAAGTTCTTCTGGATGCAGATTTTTGAAGAAGCAGCTACTGAGGTAGTCTTCAAGCCTAGATCATCTAGGCTTACTTGTCTTCATTGGTGTCTGGTCCTTTGTTCTGAAAACACATACATTTCTGCATTGACACATGTATAGAATTTGCAGTGTGTTCAAATCAGCTAAAGATGAGTCTCTGCTCTTTGAGCAGGCAAAAAGCATAAAACTATAAGCTAATAAACTGTAACTAATATTAAAAATTAAAAAAAACTTTATAAGCCCATTTGGACTGTATAACCAAACTATATAAATATCAATCTCTACCCATGCCATATGAAAAGATGGCACATAAATCACAAGGACTCTAGCCAACAAGACTGGCTACAAGGAGACACTCATGTCTCAGGCAATCTCAGAGGTGTTCCCAAGTAGAAGAATCAACATTTACATCACCTGTTTTGTTATTTTCGGTTTCTTTCTTCATGTCTGCAGCCAAGATTTTCAGGAGGTTTCCCCCCAGGAAATCTAATCTTTATTAATTTTAAAGGAATCCACACCCTTTTCACTTCCTGTTGACACAAAATGCAAGACATTTCCTGACTTCGATTCTGAAGCTACCACATCCTCATAAAATATAGGCCAGTTTAATTCAGCAGTCCTTTCTAAAATCCAGTTTTTCAGGAGCCGTGCTAAAATGAAAAGCCAGCAAGGCATTATTGACTCTGTTTTTGTGAACGCTCATAGCTCTCTTCTGTTCTGTTTAAAGTATCTTTAAAAGCTTACTAGATCCTTTCATAACTGCCCATAGGATTGTAAGATATATCTGTAACATGTTCTGTGCCATAATATCTAAAATACTGTTGCATTTTACAATACATCTGCCAGAGCATCATCAGCTTCAATCTGCAAAGGCATCTCCAAGATAGCCACCATCTCTAACAAACGCAATTTCAGAATTAGTCCTTTTAGAATTCAAGGCAAAAGCCCATTGAAATCCTGAGTAGGAATCACTTCTATGACGTATTAACACGTGTACATACTTTAAATTTTCAAACTCTAAAAAATGAAACATAAGCTATTGTGTGACATTGCTCTAAGATGACGTCATCAAACAGAATCTGTATTCTTAGTTCGGAATACTGAGCTTCTTCTATAACTGCTCCTTGACAATGTCAGTGCTGTCCTGTCTCATTGAAGCCGCCTCTCTCCACCATGTTGGCCATTGGGGTTGAGGACCAGGTTTTAATACGGCTATCATCAAATCTCTTCAATATTTTAGAATTATATGGTTTTGCATGGGCCAATTATTAAGTATCTGTTTAACATAAGTTAAATGCATGCCATAAGACGTTATTGCTTCTTTAAAACTCTTTGAAGTCTAGCACCTGTGTGGGCTGCCATCCAAATTCCTCAAGCCTTAGTGGATTTCTCTCATCTGGAACTACCTTTTTTGCTGTTGCCGTAGGTTCCAGATTGGATTCTTCTGAAGATTCTTTATTCTGATGTAAAGGATTGTCTAATCTCCATTCTAAAGCCTTTAGTCTAGTAATCCATTCCGCAGTCCTTTCCTTGTCTGTCTGCTTTACTCAGCTTTTTCTTAAAGAGGCTATGTGAAATTGTAATCGTTACTGAATATATAATTAATTTATGATGGTGATCAGAACAGAATTATGCAGGATCTAAGTGCCATTCCGTTCTCCATCTTCTAACACAGAAAAAAATTTTAATCTCTCTAACCCTCTCCTTCCTTTGGAGACTTCACTTTATTATTTTCAAACCAATTTCTTTCTATGATTTTTTAGTTTCTTTTCTCTTTCACTGCTTTCAAACTTAATACCTTACCAGTTTTGATGTTTGGGGCTTCTCAGTCCTGTGGTCCCATCCCTCTCTTCCCCCACTCTGAAATGGAAGTTTTAGTTTCTTTAAAAACTCAGTTATTTTGTGAAAAAATGTTTTTCTCTTAATCCCAAGTGTGGGATTTTAGTTTGTCCACATCTGATAATTGTCTCCTGTGGGGTGTGGTCGTTGACAGCTGGTAACAGCCTGTCTCGTGCATGGTCTAGGACTCTGAGGGATATAATAAATATGAGAGCCCAAGAAGAAGTGGTGGCAGTTTGGAGAGACCAGAGATGGACAGTGTGGCGGCTTGGAGGAGACAGAAAGAAATGTCTCAACATGCTGGCTTGGAAGAGACAGAAGGAGAGAAATGTTTCAACACATAGGGCATGAAGAGACCGCTTGCTGCATTTGCTGTTGGTGTAGGTTGGTATAGCTCCAAAAGAACCCATTGACCCTAAACAATCAGGAGAAGTCTGCGGCCCCTCTCCCTACTAACCTTCTCTCTCTTACCTGGGGCTAAAGGATTGGTGGAAGGGAGGTAGAGACTAAAATACCCCAAATAAAATGAGTTTAAAAATGAGTGCAGCACACTCCCCTTGACTCCAGGAAAAATGTTCCTTCTGCCTCTCTGCATCTAAGGGCTCCTCAGAACGGGTTGGTTCTACCCCTTCAGCTCAGCCTAGTAGGGTATCCTTGCTGGTTTAGGAGCTGGAGATACTGTTTGCCTTACTGCAGGCATTGCCGAGGAGCTGCACTGTCCCCCTCCAGCTCTGAGTTGTTGCTGGGCCTGTGCTGTGGCAGGCCACACTCCTGCTGGCCACAGTGCAAACCCCCAAGCCTGGGAAGTCGCTCACCTGTGGGGTAGGGGCGCTGGCAAGGGGTGCCCTGAGGCTCCAGTTCCTCACTCACTACCGGCTGCTTACAGGCTCTGCTCTCTCTTAAAGGGACCTAGCCTCCCACCCAGCTAACTCAGTCAGTAAAGCATATGACTAGTAATCCCAGGGTCATGGGTTCATGCCCCATATTGGGTGTCATTTATCGACAGACTTCTTTGGACCACCTGTGAATGAAATAAGACATGGAGACATATTATCTATGAAAGCTTAGGTCTTAGCCTAGGCTATTTCCCAACTAACTCATATAACTTAATTAACCCGTTTGTACAATTCCACATTTGCCTTGTAGCCTGTTCTCTCTCCTCAGTCCCAATACGTACAACTTCCTCCATGTCTGCCTGGCAAATCAGTGCCTCTCAATTCTTCCCACAGTTCCCATCTCTGCCCAGATGTTCTGCATTTCCTCTCCTGCCTAGCTATAGACAGTTCTTTACTAAACCAGTCAGAAGCTTAGGGAAGTGTACCAAAGTCCAGACAGTACTCAGCTCTCTGCCAGCACAAAAACCACCATTTGAACAACATGAAAACAACCTTTACATAGTACACAGAAAGATTATCCCAACAAGACCTGTCACCTGAGCCGCCACCACCAGCTCAGCCTAGCACTTTCTAGTCTTTTCACCTGTTGCCGCATCAAAATCGTAATTTCAACGCTAAAAACTGCACAAGCCACATGTAGTGGCTCATGCACACCATCCCACTCTGGGGTCTGAGACAGAAGAATCACCTTGAGTTCAAGGTCAGGCTGGATTACATAGTATGGTCCAGGCCAGAGTGAGCCCTGTCGCAGAAGCTGACACCCGTGCTAGTTACTTGAGACCAGAACATCCCTGAGCAGGGAGAAGGAGAGCCCACCGGTGCTCTGGTCACTTTCCCTCCCTGAGTCCCCTCCCCTGTGTTATAATGATGGCATCTATGCGCCTATAAGGACTGCCAGCACCCTACCTCTAGGTAGAGGCAGCAGAGCTTTCCAGGGACCTTACTAGGGAAGCACCCTTAGGGAGGCAAGTTCATCCTGAAATAATACACTTTTTCCTCTCAAAATTCCCCACCCCTAGTGCAGTACCTAGGAGCCACCATGAGGCTGGTCAGAATCTTCTGGGTGTTCTGAGACCTGAGTCAGAAGGGACTATGTAGGCTTAGCTTTTTCACCAAACCTACTTTATTTAGGGTTCTTAAACATCTTTACCCCCTTCCAATCCCCTGACCTTAGATAGGAGTAGCACGCTGCTCCCCACCCTGTGACTCCCCACCTACAGTACACAGCAGCCAACAGGGTTTGGTGACCTTTGGGGTCCCATGTCGGTGGCTTCAGGGTTCCCCCTCCGGTGTCATTCCCGCACCCTGTTCTTCACCCCAGACTCTGGGAGAGAGCCCTGGAATAGTCAACATGCCTTTTGCACATGCACTGCTGCCGGAGTGATGCGTGCCTGGGTGTCTTTGCTGCATACTGTCCGCTGTGTGCTAGACCCCAGAAACCACCAGCTTGGGGAGCCTCTTTTATCTACTTCCTGCTGATTAGGGTTGATGGGTCTTTAGCAGATTACCAAACTCAGTGGTCAGGATGCCAGCAGTCCAGTCCAAAGGCCAACACCAAGCAGCAACTCAGAGTCAGCAAAAACAGCAAGACTCAGTTGCATTGCCCCAAGAAGTTCTCTGGAGCATTTCTCTCTGCGAAGTCAAGTGTAGAAGCGAAGATCAGTGCATCGATGCCGATCCAAAAAGTCATGTCTCGCTGTCATGGACCTCTGTATATCTCCTCTCCTCACAGTCCACCCATCAGTGTTCTCAGCTGGCCAAAGTCATGCCCCTGGCACGTGAGAGCTCACAGCAAAACATCACGTGCCCTCTCACAAGCCAACCTCCAGCAAAACATCACATGCCCAGATTGCAACAAAACATCACCTGACAAAACTGAGTCTTCAAAGAAACTTCCACTTCAGACTATTTCTTTTTTTCCTCTGATTTTTTCCAGATGCTGGCCGGGAGCCTCAGCGTGCTTTTAAATCCCCTAACACTGTGAACTTCTTCCTCTCTGTGAAGCTTCCCTGCCACCTGCGACTGCCTTCTGCCAGGTGGCTGACCCCCACTCACCTGAGCCTTATCTCAAGCATGTGACCTTTGTATGTTCTCTTCTCATCCTCCCTACTTGCAGGCAGCTGCGACATGTCCACTTGCCTGCCCTGGAGGTTTCCTTTGAAACACTAATCAGTCATCCTCCAACTTCCATTTGTAACACTTTTAAAGTCTTTCATTAATGGGACTGAGAACCGCAAAGAGAGGACCCTGATTTCCCAGTATATAACGGCTGTCTTGGGACTCCCTGAGTTTTCCTGGAACACTTCTTTCCTGCCTTTTATTTAACTGGCAGGGAAAAAAAAAAAGCTCCTCCGCACCCCGAGATAGGCACTGTTTCACCTGTCAGTGCTCCTCCGGCTCCACCTGAATCCTGTTGAACCCACCTGTGCGCAATCCAATGGCACCCCCAGTTCAGGAGCCTGAGGCATCTGGGAAGAGGGGCGGGGACTTGGCTACAGGCATCAGCCATACACACTGTGTACCTCAAAGGGCGCACTTCTCACTAAGCTTCCCTCCTACTTGCTGCCAGCACTATGAGGAAGACCTCGCCTCCGAGAATGTAGCTCTGTCGAGAGGCTTCTCCATCTCATGTGGGACATTGGCTTTTTGATTCTTGTGCTAGGTCTGGCTAGCAAGTGTTCATTTATATTCTCTAAGTTACCAGACACGTTCATGTCCTTGGAGAACTCACAACCAAGATTTCCAGGCCCAGCTCAGGATCTCACACCTTCAGCCCCGTGAAATAACATGGCAATAACGCAAGCTGGTAGGCCTATCTCGCTGTCCTGAACAACGCAGCTAGCTCACGGTGGCACTGACAATCACACAAGGGGTGCTGTGTGGGATTTCAGAGAGAATCTTCCGAAGCTGAGAGGGTAACAGCTCCACACCCCTTGGATGTGGCATCTTACCCAGCGTATTCTCCTTAAAATTAAGTGTAGGGCCCTAAACAGGGGACCACCATGGATCAAGTGGCACTACAGGATCTTCAATGGAAAGGAGAGTTGGAGTGGAGGTGGAGACTCTGGGCTGCTGGCTCCAGAGGAGGGGCAAAGGACCTGAAGCTAACATGGTCCCCTGAGATGCTGGGACAGTGGACCCTGTCTGTGCCCTCTGGAGGTACCAGGAGGAAGCATCTCTACTCCAGTGAGCTGTAACCCCAGGATCCCTGTCAGGGGCTCAGCACAGACCTATGAGATGACGGACCTGTGCTGGTTTGTTAGGAAGCCAGGACCTGCTCAGTCTGTCTGCACTGCATAACCAGCTGCCCATGTCTGCGGGACTGAGGGACAGAAGTCTGTTTTTCACAGTTCTGGAGGCCATGTGCTTCCTGACAAAGTCCATTCTGCTGTGTGCTCCCAACTTATGCAGAGAGGTGCCCTCAAATGGCACAAGGGGGCCAAGAATGCCCCCTCTCAGCCTCACTGCCTCTTGATCCTACACATGCCATGACCCTGTGACAGTTTAAACAGTGAACTGTGTTTCAATGGTGATTGTAGCAGGAACCTTCCCTGAGAGGCTGCCCGCCTTCCCAGTCACTCTCCAAGGACTGCCATGCCATGGGGCCGAGCTTGAGACCCATGTGGGCACGTGGGAAGCAGATGGATAGGGGAGTCTGGGGAGATGGGGCACGGGGCTGAGGCCCAGCCTTAGGTTCCTTCAAGACGGGAAGAGAAACTTGGGAAATAAAAGGGCCGTACATCGCAGGTAGAATGCGAAAATAACGTTATTATTGTTCTGTCCTGCCCTGCCCTCCCCTGCCCAGGCCACGAAGCTCAGGGAATCATGCACACAGGCGAGGATGCACTTGGTGTTTACTGGGGGTGAGCTGGAGAGCAGGCCTGGCTGTCACACTTTCTTGGTGATATATTTTGGGATGGCAAGTTCGAAAATACGAGGAGATGGATGGGCTACCAGGGAGGCCGGGGAGATGTAGTACGGGTCGTAGCCCTCGTTGAGGTCCTTTCGAATTTTGGGCTGGGCCAGGGAGATGATCCGTGAACTGGCCACTGCTTTCTTGGTGGCATCCTGGACCTCCCACTGAGGACTGCGGTCAGGAACACAATTTTCTGACAGAGCCTTGGGTGCTAGAGGGCAGAAGAGAGGAACAGCGCCAGGCTCAGACTTCTCGGGCAAAGCCCCAAGCTGGGTCTGTCCATCAGCAAATGAGTGACAGGTCTGTGTGACTCATGCCCACAGCGTAATTCGGAGCACACAGCATCCATATGCTGGAGTATTACACAGCCATGAACAGGACCAAGGTTCAGCATGGAGGGTGAGAAGCTCAAGAAAAGGGAGAGAGGCAGACAAAGGAGAACAGACAGCACAAGATTCCGTGGCAGGAAACATCCAGTGCAGCTGAATCCAGAGAAGGAAGTGGATTTGGGGGCGCCAAGGTCTGGGTGGGGACCAAGTAACTGCTCATGAGGACAAGGCTTTCTTTCGTGGTGATAGAATGCCCTGGAACTGGATAGGTAATGGTAGGACCACTTTGTGAAGATACTGAAAACCACCTGTAAAGAGAGTAAACTGAAGAAAATATTTCATTTGGTCACAGTGCTCAGAAAGGAAGCCACAGGTACCAGAAGAACATGGGTCTTTGTCCACCTGGACCTGGTGGCTGCAAGGGGAAGGAGAAGAGCCTGCACTGTCTGCTCTGCTGCTGGCGGTAGGGCAGGGACAGGTGGCCAAGCTGCAGAGCCGCTCCCTATCTGCTTGGGCCTTGGTGAAGATGGACCAACAGCCTGACTGCACAGAGGGCCTGGGGAAAGTGGAACCCAGGGACAGAGAATTGTCATGGACACATGCCTCTGGGCATGTCCACAGGAAATGGACATTTCCTCAACAGAGCAAGAAAAGTGCATCTGAGTGTGGCAGTACTATCCCAGGGGTGTCCCAGACTGGGAAAAATGAGAAAGCAAGCAGTGCCGGCACAGCGACCATTTTGGAATGTTAGAAATACTATAAAAATGTTTTTGTTTTAATCCCAGCTGTGGGATATGGGGCTGCTTTGGACCATCTACAGCAGCTGATTATGGTTTGCCCCGTGCTTTGGCAGGGCCGTGAGTTTGTCAGCTGCAGATACTTCCTGTGATTATGTGACACTTAGAATTCTGAAAACTTTTCAAAGGGTACATAAACACTAGGGCCCCGAGAGATGGGGCGACGTTGTTGGTTGGTTGTTGGTTGTTAAGTATTCACGGTTTGTTAAGTATTCATGCACAAAGACGAAATTAGATATCCTGACAGTGAAAATCAAACTTTCTCCAAGGAGCTTGAAGCCCCTAATCAGCAGGAAGTATTCTAATGATGATGCCCCCTTTCAGACCCCTGACTTTATTCAGAATCTCTTTCCTTTACTCTCTATCCCTTTTTCTCTCTTATCTAGTAGTAGGGGGTTGAAGAGTGGGAGAAAAGAGGTGAGGAAGGGTGAATGAAAGAACCCACAAAGCAGCAAAGACCAGTTCCGCCAGCATCCACACCTCTGCTTCCTGACTGCGGATGCATCTTGACCAGCTGCCTCACCCTGCTGCCTCATGCCTGCCCCACCAGGATGAGCTGTCCCCTCAGACTGAGAGCCAAAATCAACCCTTCTTCAAGTGCTTTCTTCAGGTCACAGAAAGGAAAAAGAAGCTAATGCAAGCCCTTTCCCTGAGAACCCAGTTGCCCCTACACCACATCAGAGCTCTAATAGCAAAGGTCCTGAGGTAGAAATGAGCCAGTGTCTGGGACATGGTGGCCCCAGGGCAGGGGGAGTCAACCCTCCGTGGACTCAGGGCACTGAAACTCTCATGCCTTTAAAAAAAAATTTTATTATTTAACAGGTATGAGTGTCTTTGTATGCACGTCTGTGCACCACGTGCATGATTGGTGCAGGCAGAGGCCAGAAGAGGATGTCGGATCCCCTGGAGCTGGAGTTACTGACGGTTGTGAGTTGTCGTGTGCATGCTGGGAGGAATCGAACCCCGGTCCTCTGGAAGAGCAGCCAGTGCTCTTAACTGCTGAGCCGTCTCTCTAGCCTCAACATCTGGCTGTTTAAACTCTGTGAAGCACAGCATAACAGTGGAGAAGAGACCCTCTCCTGCCCCAACAGGACCTACAGAAGCAGACCTGGGCACACGCTCCCACCCACAGCCAAACACACCCCACTTCACAGTCCTTTGTGGCTGGACAGCTGTGTTGGACAGCAACATGTTGAAGCTGTCCTCACCTACGGTGTACACACGCACTAAGACATGCTCACGCTGGCTCAGACTCACCCTGCACTGACTGAACCTAACAGAACCTAACAGAACGCTGAACCTAAGAGAAAGCCCCACAGGCAAATTTAAAAAAGAAAAGGCAAGGCTGGGAGGAGTCAGCTCAGGGAGTCTAGTTATCATCATCTACAGAGAGCACCTCCAGACAGTAAACCAAAACCCGGGACAGAGATAGCTGGGGAAGACTGAACCCAAACAGCCAGCTAGTTGCTCTGCAGGCATCAACCAAGAGCATCCCGGAGTCAGTGGCTCCCCAAGCTGGTGGTTTCTGGGGTCTAGCACACAGCGGACAGTATGCAGCAAAGACACCCAGGCACGCATCACTCCGGCAGCAGTGCATGTGCAAAAGGCATGTTGACTATTCCAGGGCTCTCTCCCAGAGTCTGGGGTGAAGAACAGGGTGCGGGAATGACACCGGAGGGGGAACCCTGAAGCCACCGACATGGGACCCCAAAGGTCACCAAACCCTGTTGGCTGCTGTGTACTGTAGGTGGGGAGTCACAGGGTGGGGAGCAGCGTGCTACAGGCACAGCCCGCTGGATTCTGGCCTCATCAGTGCTAGGCGAGAGGTGGGGGGCAGCCTGGAAGAGGTGTGTGGACTTGCCCACACAGGCTCTCCGCTGTGTGTATGGGGTGTGTGGCCTCTAGGTTGTGACATTAGATGTTTTTTCCCCTTTTTTTTTAGGCCCCTTTGTCTTTTCTGTGACTAGTGCACATCACTTTTGCCACTGGTGAATGACTCTTCAGCTTTCCCACAGAAGGGAATCAAGCAAACAAACCCTTCAAAGCAGCCCTCACTGCTCAGCCTGGCTGCCTAGTGCCTGCCCTCAGCTTCCTCTTCTGCACCCACTTTCTCTGCCAGAGCCCTCCCCACTATAACCTCTGACAGTTTCCAGGATTCAGACAGCTGGTCTATGGTTGAGGGACGTAAGACAGGAGGAAGACACACACCTGGCGAGTACAGGCCTTAAACTCATCCCTCACCCGTCCCCACATCCACAAGGGCATCCACTCACTTGCCAGCCGAAGGAGGCGGTTATAGTTTGACACTTGGGCCTTGGGTTTTGGCATAGGGTCCCACTCTTCTGACATCATGGCTGGGGGCCTGGGCTTTGACAGCTCAATTGTCCGTGGGCTGGGGACTGCTGTCAGGGCTGCTTTGGACACCTGGTTAATCTGGACACAGAAGTCAAGGGGAAAGAGTGAAACAGTCATGATTCCTCACAGTGCATAGAGCAGGAATACCCAGGGAGAAATTAGGAGCCTGAGGACATTAAGAGCCCCTCCAGGGACACCACAAAATGGCAATGATCTCAGCTGACTTGGGAAAGGTAAACCATAAAACAAAATACCACCAGGTGTGGTGGCACACACCTTTAATCGCAGCACTTGAGACAAAGGCAGGGGAGTTCAAGGCCAGCCTGGTCTACAGAGTGAGTTCCAGGACAGCCTGAGACAGTAACAGTAGCCCAGCATGGTGGCACACACCTTTAATCTGGCACTGAGGAGGCAGGGGCACACAGATCCCTGTGAACCTGGGGCCAGCCTGGTTTACATAGTGAAACTCTGTCCCAAAATGAGTAAGATGAGTAAGAGAGAAGGAATTGTCATTGGACAGTCACAGGCTTGAAAACACCCTAGTGAAAATGCGGTAGCAGAGGCAGCACAGCAGGAGAGCGACTCAGTACAAAGCTCTGAGGGGTTCCGGTGGCTGGGAGCGAGCCTCACACGTGCAACGCCAGCAGGAAGAGTGTGGGATTCACTTGATCAAGGTGGGGCACAAGGTCAAACGCTTCCACATAAGCCAGTGGTTGCACTGTGAATGCTTAACAGAGAATAAGGGGGACGCCAGTCACCAGTGAAGATGATGGCAGAATGAGCTTCTGAGGTGCAAGGGGCAGAACAAGAACCTACTGTGATGGGATTATGGAGACGCTGTGAAGGGCTGCCGAGGTGGAAGGGGGCAAGCCAAGGGAGATCTGTCCCTAAGGTACATTCTTTAAAAAATAATAATGATGATGATTTTTATGTGTATGTGGGATATCACAGGCGTACAGTACCTACAGAAGCCAAAAGAGGGCGCCAGATCTTACGGGACTGGAGTTCCTGAAGGCTGTGCGCCACCAGGCACCTCTGAGTGGAGCCGGGATCCTCCCTGAGAGCCGCGCCATCCCTGCAGCTCCATTGCCCAAGGCCTCAGAAGATCTGTGGCTGCTGCTTATCACCCACCTTTGAAAAGCCGCTGCATTTCTCAGCCTGAGTCTTCCCCACTGACCCTCTCAACCTTGTTGCCTGGCTTGCCCAGAGAGAAGCCTACCTGCACCAGTAGGGCTTGCTGAGTTCTGTAAGAGCCAAAGCACACAGGAAGACAGTCCCAGCCCTAGTGAGCTGGTTTGGGGATTACCTGATAGGAAGTGACAGCAGTCCCCGGAGAGACTAGGCCAGTACCAGGTGAGGAGAAGGTGGGCCTTGTATGTGGAGAAGTAGTGTGAATGGGAAGCTTTCTGGGCAAAGCCTGGGCCCATCTGAGGCTACACCTTCAGCAGCTTGCAGAAGGTTCCCAGGGGGCCTCAACCCCAAGCCCAGGAACCTGGACTCTCTGGAGGGTCCTGGTGACCAGAGAGGCCTTAGGGGTGTGCAGCCCTGAGACACAGGAGCGGCCTGAATGCAGGCCCAGCAGGAAGGAGGTGGGCACACCTCAGAATGGGAAGGTGGAGGCAAAAGGCCGTCAGCAGAAAGAGCCATGTTCTCGCTGGATCCGCATGAAAGCCAAGTTCAAAAGCCATGCCTGAGTCAAGCAGGGAATTCTATAGGGGCCACATTTTCCAATGTTAAGGAATGTTGCTATTTGTTTAGTATTTGTTCTGCTTTTAAATTCTCCTTGGTCTATTAGGAACGTGTATAGGAGTGTTAAGAGGGAGATCATATATTGCTGGGCGTAATGGAAGTTTTGGTTTCTTTGTAAACTAAGTTATGTTATATAAATATGCTTTTGTTTCGGTTGGTCTTCAGTTTGTCCACTGCTGATAATTATCATGTGTGGAACATGGCTTTTGACGGCTGGTAATGGCCTGCCTTGTTCGGCATGGAGAGGGGCATGGCCTAGGGCTCTGAGGATATGAATATGAGAGCCCGGAGAGAGTGGCGTGATGTGCAGTGTTGGCATGTGGCATGGAGCAGTTTGGAGAGGCCAGAGGCAGACAGTGTGGCGGTTTGGAGCAGACAGACGGAGAGAAAGACTTAGGCACTCAGCAGCTTGGAGGAGACTGCTGGCTGTGTTTGCTGTTGGCAGAGATTGGTACAGCCCTAAAAGAACCTACCGACCCTAAACAGCAGAGTGAGGTAAAGGGTCTGTGCCCACCCCACTAACCTTCTCTCTCTTCAAGAGGCAGAAGAGGGTGACAAGGCTCAAGGGCCAGAGGGGGAGGACAGAGTTTTCCAGATGAACCAGGGCTAAAGGGTTTGTAGAAGAGTGGTGAAGGATAAAACACCCCAAATAAAATAGTTTAACAGAGTGCTACAGCTGGAACCTTGCTTTGTGTTTTCGAAACAGGGTCTCACATAGCCCAGGCTGGCCTTGAACACCTGTCTGCCTCTTGCCTGGATTCAAGGTGTGCACAATCATCTCAACTCTCCAACTTGTTTTTGGAGACCGTGTCTCTCACTGAACCTGGACTTCATTGATTCAGCTAGACTGTCTGGCCAGGGGTAGGGGCAGCTAGACTTAAAAATGGTTAAAAAGCAGATCCCGATGAGCACACAAAGTGACTGGTCATATCCCTTCAGATGGGGTCACCCCGCCATGGAGCTCCAGCCCAGACAGAGACCAGATGCTGGGATGGCTAAGAGTAGTCAAGAAGTATTGGAATCCCAGGTGGTCTCAAGAGGCAGAAGAGGGTGACAAGGCTCAAGGGCCAGAGGGGGAGGACAGAGTTTTCCAGATGAACCAGTGACTTGACCTGCCCACCCCATAGAGGCTGCACCCCTGTCCCCTCACCTACACCCAAAGGCAGCTGACCCCCTGCCCCAACCACCTGGACTACATGCCAAGCACTGCCTACCTCCGACATGTTAATGCTCCAGATGTTATTGCGAACTTTCGGGGTGGACAGTTGCTTCAGCCGGTTAGAAGCTTGGTACTCCAATGTGGGCCGAGGGATGGGCCAGACAGGTGTGGTCCTAAAAGGCACTTGAAGTTCAGCCATCATCCCACCCCTCTCCAGAGCTGCGGGTGGCTAACTGTGCACGGTCGTTCTCAGAACACTCCTGAGCTGGGTAGAAAATACCTCCCAGGGGAGAGCAGTGAAGGCCAAGACAGGCCTCCCCCCAGTGTCCAGCTCAGAGCGTGGGGTACCCTCACATGCATTTTCTTCCTTTGCCTTCCTGTGTGGCATAGGGCCAGTTCCAATGCCCATCAGGAGCCTGACGGGGATAGAGTATCCCACGGCTGCTACAAAAGGCTCAGGAGGTGACTGCCTCCAGCTCAAAGGGTAAACCGGGTCCCATCTCAGCCCTGTCCAGAGGCGAACGCTGCCACAAGAATGCCCGTGACAACCTAAGTTTCTGCAATTGCTAAAGCCAACTCTCTGGTTGGCTGCCAGAGGCTGGAATGCAGCAGCTCACCCTGAAATCCACCCCAGAGCAAGGGACATCGCCACCCATGGGTGAGGATGATAACGTGGCACTAACACAGGGTAGGGTTGCGTGTGAACAGGTGTGACAACCCGGGATCCCACAATGGTGGTATGGGACCCACTTCAGCCATCAGCGACAGTATATTCTCCCCTCTGCACAGAGACAGCGAAGGTTTGCCTGAGGGTCCCTGAGGACAGGCTTCAGAAAGCCTAAGTGTCCTCCAGGTCCCACCATCGTGGGCACCAGAGACACATGAGGCCAAGCCCATCCATCCCCATGATCCCCGAGGTCAGGCAGCCATGAGCCATTGGCCGGAGCTCTCGAGACTCAAGAGCAGGACACGCTAAGCCCCTCTTGGGAAGAAGCAGGAGGAGGCTCGGATCGCTGCTGCTTCCACCCGCTCCTCCGCCTTTACCTGTTGTTGTTGTAGTACTCCAAGTAGAAGCGCCTGGGCCTTGAGAGCTCCTCCACTCGGCGGGACACCGCTGAACGCAAATGGCCCAGTCACCACAGCTACACTGGGCCCCAGCAAGACCCACCCTCCACCCCAAGGTTCTACTCAGCCCTCCACAGGTCCAGGCAGGGGTCACAGGCTAGACACTTTGCCAAACATTATCCTCAGCAGCCCCATCATAGGGAAGACAGGCATAATGCAATGGATAACAGGTCAGCAAGACTATGACGCCTTCCTCCCTAGGGCTGACCACAAGAGGCTCATAAACTGGGTTTTGGTCTGAAGTGGGTGCTGGCCTAGGATTTCTAGGGTTATATGGGGAGGGGCATGGATGAGCCTGGAGCCCCACAAGAGACCCTGCTTGTCTATTCCCATCCACAGGGCAGTTCCTGTTGGGGGCCTTTATCTGAAGGAGTCCACACTCTAAAAGAAGATGGATCCCATGCGGGGAGGAAGGTGGGATCCGTGTAAAACAAATATTAGCCCTGCCCAGATTTGCCTTGGAGACTGCCCTGAATCCCTTGCAGTACTGTAGGGTTCCAGCCACTTGGGGAGGAGGGGGAGAACTGGGGTCCTGGGAGGTGGCCACATTCTGAGTGGAGCCAACAGGTCCCAGGATCAAGCAGAGGACACTCAGGCTACCCCAGAGAGACGGAACCTACCAGGAACTGTGACGGTCAAGGTGGTGTCCTTGATAAACCGCTCTGTCCAGTATACAGAAGGCCTAGAATACAGCCGAGCATCTCAGGGTAGGATGTCCTGTGCCCTGTGCCCTGATGGGGAAGGGAGTCCTAGAGCCCTGGAGGCTGGGGTACCAGGAAGGGCAGCTTGAGAGAACAGCAGGGTGCAGAGGGGTGGGCGGGGCTGGTGAAAAGACCAAGTGCGGATTGGAGAGCTGGGCCCCGCAGGTGCACGGACACTGGCCGCAGGTGCACAGCAGCGGGTGGAGGCAAGCTCTAGCACAAGGGAGCCCCCAAGCCAAGAGCCCTCTACCCCCCAGCACCTAGACCTGCAGAGAAGGCACCTCAGGTGTACCCCTGTAGCCTGACATGTCCCTGACATGGGCAGGTGGCACAAGGAGGGGACACCCCAACTCACCAATACAGGCAGAACTGCAAGTTGGTCTTGCGTGGGGAAGTCCAGGTATAGCCCTGACAACAGCACCTTATCCTGCGGTGAGACAGGGTCCCAGGCCCTGCCTTTGCCTCTGGGTCCCTCCTGACTCCCTCACTCTCCTCTGGGTACCACCCAGGAGTCCCACACCTCTGCTGTCCTGCCTGATGCCTCCCCAACAACCCACTTATTCTTCAGGTGTCCTGCCCAAGGTGACACAGCGAGGGGGTGATGAGTCGGTGACGGGGTGAGGGGGTCAGAAGAGCACGCCAGGCCTGGAGCCCCTACTGCCTCGCCACCTCACGCGCCCGGCCCTCACCTGTCTCTCATGCTTTGCCAATCGATCTTGGGCTTTGCCAGCTCTGACAGCCTCCGGACCTTCTTCCTCCTGTGCTTGGCTATGGAGATGCTAGGAGTCCTCTCGCTGATGGACAGCTGACTGCAAGAGAGTTTGGCGTCAGGGTCTGCTGGTCCACCTCAGTGTGTCTGGGAACCTACAAGGCAGTTGTGCTCTCTCATCAGGAGCCTTTGGTTGGCTCTGGGACCCTGCAGCCCCGTCACTCTCTGTGAAAGAGTTCGGCATTATCCAGGCTCCGCACTGTCCAGAAACAGAGCCCTGAGCCATGGAACCGGAAGAAGCCAGCTCCACCTCCTGTGGCTGTTGGGAGAATGAACATGATGCTCACTTCTCAAACCAGTGTTTCCTGAGTAGCTGCTATGTGCCAGGGCCCAGAGCAGGACAAAACCACCAACAGCACCCCCTGCCTCTGGGAAGCTGGGAGTCTCTACAGGGAAGAACAATGACCAGGACAGACCGCTGTGTCGTCATCTGCCTCCTCCCAGCACCCAGCTGCCCATCAGGTCCCAATACCCACCTCATTTCAACCACTTCCACCTCCAGGTCTCGTCCGAGAGTATCACTCAGACCGGAGGTCTCGGGGAGCTCTTCCACAGTCACCTCCTCCGGGGGAAGCTCCTCCTCTGTGTCTTCAGAGACTAGCCGTGAGGTGGCCTGAGAGCTCTGGAGCCAGTGGCTTTCAAATGACCCGCTCGGAAGGGCCAGAGTGCCATTGCCCAGACTGTCATCATTCTGCCCATGCTCTGAGCCACTTGAAGTCTTAGCCTCCGGGGCAGAGGTGCTGAGTAACTCGGCCTGGTGTTCACCAACTTCCCCCATGTGCTTCCCCCTCCTAACTCCGTAGCCTCAACACCTAAGTGGATCTGTTATTACCACAGTAACAGGAGAATGCCCACCTGTGGGTTCCGAGGTCCCCATTCTAGCCCAGTGTGGGAGCTAGGCCCTGAGTGCACAGCTCAGAGCTCCTGCCTTCATGGCTTTCCTTTGGAGTGGGGGGCCAGAGGCAACAGAGCCCCACTGTGTGGCCCAGGCTGGCCTCAAACTTGAGGTCCTCCTGCCTCAGCCTCCTGAGTGCTGAGATGACCCATCTCTGCTGGACTTCAGAGCCGAGCCTGGATTCAGAGTTCACCAAAGACTGCATCCCTGCCTGTGGGTGGGTTTGTGGAATCCTCTGGGATTTCTGGGCTTGGATCTTTTTTCCTTAAAAGAGCCACAAGAGGCCACATCTCTGCTTCCTGGTTATCACTGGGCCTGTCCTTAATGTCTGGTGCTCAAGCAGCCATTCTGTGGCCACAGGCTTTGTTAATCTGATGGCAGGTGACCAGAGAAATGAATCTTTGGTATTTTGAGATTCCAAACTTAGCATTCTCATAGATCTCTTTGGATGTCTACTTCCTGCTCTGGATGCTCACTCTCAGGCCCTTACAGCTCAGGGTACGATGACACAGACTCTGTCCCCAAGTTATATAAAAGGGACCTTCCAAATATACCACCTTGCATCCTTATAGTGAGATCATGGCTGCGATGGGTAATACTGCCAACACCCAGCCACCCTCGTCTCCATTCTGGACACATGGGGAGCTGATGGCACAGAGGCCCTTGCCCCCTATCCCATGGCTGGAAAGTCTTCATCTTCACCTTCCTGGCCTCCACAGGGGTAGTATTGATAGGAGGTCAAGGAGGGGTGTGGAAGGAGCTCAAGACTACAGGGAGACTAGGAAGCAATGCCTGTTCAAAGCTCACAACCAAGCAGTCAGACCCAGGGTGATACCCAGGTCTCTGGCAGGTGTGCTGGCTAACCTTGACAATCTGATTTGGATCTTGGGCCATGTAAGAGACCAGCTGGTCTATGAGGGCATCTCCAGAAAGGATTAAGGGGAGACCTTCCCCCAGAATGGACAGTACTTCCCATTGTCTGCTCAGCTATAGTAAAGTCGAAGGAGAAGGCAATGTTGCCTGCTGGCCTTTGCTTCTTGCTGGCAAGGATGTCTGCTGCCATCTTCCTTCAGTGACAGTGGAACCTAGCTTCTTCAGTTTTCCGTTGGTTCTCCAGGACCCTCCAGGCCTTCAGTGCCAGATTGGGACCGCTAAGGCATCTGGCTGTGTGAACTAAACAGTTGCCAAGTGCTCAGACACTGTGCAGACAGCCATTGCTGGGCCCTCCCATCCTTATCCTGAAAGCTGGTCTAATAAATGTCCTTTGTAATGTATGCTCACGCTTCCCCTCTGATGTCCTGGAGAGCCCTGGCAAGGTTGGGGGCTGGAGTCGCTGCAGGCCCTGGGGACTGTAGTGGCGAATAGAAGTACATTCTCCCACTTGGGGTTCCCAGGCGTGGAAACCCTCTTGTCTGTTGCTGCCACCATGATAAGGTTCCACAGGCTCAGCGAGAGAACACAAGACTGGTTAAATGTTTCTGCTCGAAATTCCTTTTCCTCTGAGAATTGTTTCTATAACCCCAGATATAGGTATTATGTGTCCACATATACATACATATGTGATTATATACATAACAAATACGTATCTATAATTTTATATGTATAGTAGTTCTGCTGATGGATGGAGACACGGCTCAGCAGTAGAGCGTTTGCTGCTCTTGCAGAGGACCTGAGCTTGGTTCCTGGCACCCGTGCGGTTGCTCACATATGCCTGTAATTCCAGCCCCTGGGGCCCCGGCGCCATGTTGTGTCCTTGGTGGGTGTCTTAGCTACTGTTCTATTACTGTGAAAAGACACCATGACCAGGGAAACTTACAAAACAAAGCATTTAGTTTGGACAGTGTCAGAGG
>CM053753.1:32220968-32254917 GCA_028658305.1 Pachyuromys duprasi | reverse complement strand
TTCTCGTGCCTGGGCCGGCTCCACGCCCTGCCTGCAGCTCTCCTTGGCAGGTGTCCCATGGCTCTGGCATCTCCATCGTTTTGAGATCTCCACGGTAATCCAGGCTTCACCTTCACAGCCTCCCTCTAGGGCCTGTCCGAACCTCTATGCTGCCACACCCCTGGCCTCAGCATCATTCCTTACCCTCAGAGGAAGATTCCGCAGTCCCTTACTCCTGTATCCTTCTTGACAAAGCCAGAACTACACAACTGATGCTGCCAAGTTCTCCTGCGTACTTTTTAAATACACTTATTTACATTTCTTTTCATCTTTTTCTCCCTACTCTACCCCAATCCCTCCCAACCCCCACCTCCACCCCGAACACCAGGCAGGAGAGAGAAAGGATTAGTGGGAGAATCCTTCTCTGAGCTGTTTTCTGCTGGTTAGGGTCATTGGGTTTTTGGGAACCAGTCCAATCCTCATTTCAGAAGATCTCCAACTTCTTGTCTCATAACAGCCACCAGGAGCAGCGGTGGGGAAGCAGGCCTTGTTCTTTCTTGGAGCTCAACACTCCCTGGGCTCTGGCGTTCATTCTCTCTCCAGAGTCCTGGGATTCAAACTGTCCGCAACTGGCAAAGAGCCCACAGGAGGCAAATGGTCTGCTGCTGTGGACCATCTGAATCTGTCCCACATCCCACACCAGGGACCAAAACAAAAACATGTTTATATTCACAACACCCGTCCCTGAATTACAGCATAACCTTTTCCTTTCACGAGTTACGGGATTCGTCAGGTCTTATTCTGAGGGCACTGCTCCCCTTAGCCCAGGCTTCACGTTACATCTCATCTCTTTGAGCGCAAGGCTTGGCTTCAGCATTCCATGCCCCTGTACTCTTTTTCTCCTCACGCTGTACATTTTGCATTTATTTTTGCCTCGCTTGCTCTTTTCCTGTGTAGTCTGCATGAGAGTGAGTATGTGTATTACAGTCAATACTAGGCTGTCTTGAAACCTTCTCTGCCATCTGTAGGCTTAGCTTCTTCACCAAACCTTTATTTGGGGTTCTTAAGCACCTTTTCCTCCTTCCAACCACTCCTGACAACCTTAGGTAGAAGATTAGTAGGAAAATGGGCTGTAGTCCTCTTTTATCTACTTCCTGCTGATCAGGGTCAATGGGTCATCAGGGGATTACCCAACTCATTTGTCAGGATACCAACAGTCCAGTCCAAAGGTCAACACGAAGCAGCGAAAGCTGAAAGCCTCAGTTGGATTGCCCAGAGAAGCTCTCTGGAACATTTCTCTCTGAGAAGCCAAGTATTGAAGCAGGAAGATCAGCACAGTGATGTCAATCCAGAAAGGTCCTGTGTATGGACCTCTAATATGTCCTCTCCTCAAAGTTCACCCACGGTTGTGCTCAGCTGGCCAAAGTCATGCCCCTTATATGTGAGGGATCACAGCAAAATATCACATGCCCTCTCACAAACCAACCTGGGCAAAACATTATGTGCCCAGCTTGCAGTAAAACATCACATAACAAAATTCAGTCTTCAAAGAAACCAGAAATTTCCACTTTAGCCATCAACATTGATCCAAAACTCAATTTAGCCTGAGGCAGATTTTTAGGACAATGGCAGAAAGTAGCCATGCTCTTTGCTAAATAGCACAAGAATAGTCTCTAGTCTCATTTCTAATATTGTTCTCCTCTGAAACCTCTTGAGGAGTTTCTGAGTCCATATTGCTTTCAGTATTACCTATTAGGGTGGTCCATTACATCCTGCTCATTGTGTTCAACTGGTTTCCTAATCCACAGTCCCAGAGTCTACATTCCTCCAACAAACAGCATGGTCAGTCATATCACAGCTGCACGCCACACCCTAATTCCAACTTCTCTCTTAGTTACTTTTCTATTGCTGAGAAGGGACACTATGACTAAGGCAACTTACAAAAGAAAACATTTAATTGGGGGGTTGCTTACAGTGTCAGAGGTGAGTCTGTGACCATCATGGCAGGGAGCGTAGCAGCAGGCAGACATAGTGCAGGAGCAATAGCTGAGAGCTGACATTTGATCCACAAGTTGGACACAGAGAATGAGAGACTTAGCCTGTGGTGGGCTTTCAAAATCTCAAAGCCCAGCCCTTAGTGATATGCCTCCTCCAGTAAGGCCATACCCCCTAATCCTTCCTGAACAGTTCCACCAACTAGGGACGAAACATTTAAATATATGGGCTTAGAGGGACCATTCTCATTCAGACTACCTCAACATCACAGTGGGTACCTGCGTACATGTGGCATACGCTCAGACATACACATGAGAACAAAAAGAAGGGGCTGGAGAGATGGCTCAGTGGTTAAAAGAACTCGCTGCTCTCCCAGAGATGGGGGTGTTGGGTTCCCAGCACCCCCATCAGGATGTTCACAACTGCCTGTGACTCCAGCTCAAGGGGTCTGACGCCTTCTGCCTTCCACGGGGGACCAGGCACACATGTGGTACACATTAAAAAAAAACCCCACACATCTACGCAAAAATTAAATCTTTAGATAAACACATTTTAAAATTAAAAAAAGATTGTCTCCTATCTTAGCTAGGGTTTCCACCGCTGTGAAGACACGCTCTGACCAAGGCAACTCTTGCAAAGGAAAGCATTTAACTGGGACTGGTCTACTCCATTATCACCATTGCAGGAAGCATGGCAGCGTGCAGGCAGACACGGTGCTGGAGAAGGAGCTGAGAGCTCTCCATCGTGTTCCTCAAGCAACAGGAGGAAGGAGACTGCCCACCCCACTGGGTGTCGCCTAAGCACAGGAGACCTCAAAGCCCAACTCCACAGTGACACACCTCCTCCAACAAGGCCACTCCCTAACAGTGCCACTCTTTACAGCCAAGCAATCAGACACGTGACTCTTTGAGGGCCATTCCCATTCAAACTACCACAGCTCCCAAAAAAGGTATAAAAAAAATCAAACATTTAGTGACCATGAATGATTAAAAAAAAGTCATAAGTTTTGGTATAATATGTGATTTTACCACTCATGAGCAATAAAAGCAAATTTGAGTGCTAATGAAATGATGTACTCATCATGTTTACATGAACTCTTGTGAAAATGTTGGATGCTAGGGGGATGTAAAACAGCTTCAAGCATTCTAGCAGTAAAAGACACACAGATGTTCGCTTGAGATGCAGTGAGGGAGGACAATGGTAAGTCTTTGTTTTCCATAATTAAACTGCTAGGTTTCTATGAGAACTGATAGCGTTGTGTACAATGCAAACACCAGTCATACGCAGTAGGCCATGCATTGAGGGATTTCAGCCACACTGTTCTGTGTGTGTTACAGCAGCAAGTACATCCAGAAGTACAGTGAGGCTGTGTGCACTGAAGCCATGTGCAGTAAAACTGCAGTGAAGCTGTGTGCAGCGAAGCTGTGTGCACTGAAACTGTGTGCACTGAAGCTGTGTGCAGCGAAGCTGTGTGCAGCGAAGCTGTGTGTGCAGTGAAGCTGTGAGCAGTGAAGCTGTGTGCAGTGAAGCTGTGTGCAGTGAGCTGTGTGCACTCAAGCTGTGTGCAGTGAAGCTGTGTGCCGCTGCACAGGGGAGCGTGGCCAGAGACACCTTGGATCTGTTGTGACTTTCATGTTGAGTTATTTTTTGACTGTTCTGTGTCAGGGAGATGGCCTTCAGGGACACTGTCCACGCAAAGACAGGTGTGGGAGAGAAGGGACCACACATCAGCCCAAATATGAGCCCAGGCCAGCTCCGAGCCCATGCAGCGAAACCGCAGTGGAAGCCACACAGGCAGCAGTGCACAGGGAGGCTGCACCTGTGCTTGGGATCACAGACACAAAGCAGCCCTGACCAAAGATCCCAACGGCCTCCCCAGCTGGCCATCACCCTGGCTTTAAGTAACTTCAGCCATTCCCCTTGTAGGAACTGTAGCTGCCCACATAATGCACTCCTCTGTGCCTCCACTGTCTCCTCCTCTCAGCCCGCTGCCTTCCTCTGCCCTCCTCTGCCCTCCTCTGTCCTCCTCTCGGCCTCCTCCCCTCCTCCCTCCTTTGCCCCTTTACATGGATGTCTTCTCCCTTCCCTGCCTCCTCTCCCCTCTGCCCCACCCCGTTGCTCTCCGCGCATCAGGACTTTCTTGCTTCTCTGTCCTACTTCCTTGCTCTTCTTTTCCGTTTGTTTCGGTCCTTGGCGTTTCTCTGGTTCTCCGGTTCAAAGTCGGGAGAGGTCCTGAGGCGGAAGCTGAGCGCCTAGGCAGGTTCCAGCTAAGCAGTGCTTCTAGCCGGGCCCGTGACGATGCCCATGATGACCACTAGATGGCGGCCTACTCACGGCCACTGGTACCCTCCTGCGGCAAGGAGGCTCCCGGCTTACAGCCCAAGTCCACCCGCGGCTGGGCAGCGTTTACGCGGCAAGGAGGCTCCCGGCTTACAGCCCAAGTCCACCCGCGGCTGGGCAGCGTTTACAAACCAAAAGAGATGTTAAACAAGCCGGTGTGGATGAAAGCAACTACCGTTGAACAAAGCTTAGAGCCAAAGCCTTCCTATCTTACCTCACTCAGTAACCTTCTGTGGCTCCCTCAGACCCAGGATGTCTGTTTTCCGGGAGACGGACATAGACGGGTGCCCTGGAGGGGACCAGAATTGAAACCATCAATACAACGGCGAAAACTCAGCCCTTTTCCCTGGATTCCAGGCCCTCTGGGGGCAAAGTCTCTGCTTGGGGCTAACAAAAGTCTGACCTTCCCATCCGTTCCTTTAACCAGGAGCAAGGAGGCGCAGGCAGAGACCCAAGGAAGCTTTACAAACCTGCTGTCCTCATCTCCCTAGCTCCGTTGTCTTTTCAGTCTTGGGCTTCCAGCAAAGCAGCACCCAGGGCTTGGCTGCTAGCACCAGCATGTGTGGCTTCCCTGAACACCCGAGGCGGTGCTGAAGGCCCAGCACCCAGATGTTCTTCAGAGGTCCCCCAGAGTGATCACAGCTAGGAAGTGCAGCAAGCCTTGGGGTGGGGGACCGGGCCCCTGCTGCCTGAGGGCCTAAGCTAACCATCAACTTCTTCCAGGTGTTCTTTCCTGCAGCCAAGCAAGACTGTTTGTCCGTCTGTGCAGACGTTTTGCGTTCCTCCCCGTGTGGAGGGATTTTAATCCAGCCACACGGCTACCCTGGCTGGAAGACAGACACACCCTTAGTGCAAACCTTTAACCCCAAACAATGAAGGTTAAGTTAGTTTGTAGAAGGAAGCAGCCATGTTTGAAAGTACTATCTAATTGAGAGGCAGACAAAGTGAGGAACCAGAGAAAGATCTGACAGAATCAGTCAGGATCGGATACACCCAACTCTCACCAGAAGAGACACGAAAAACAGGACTTAGGAGAGCAGTTCAGAGAGACAGACAGACAGACACAGAGACATACAGAGAGCGAGAGAGGAGGCAGTTTTACCAGAATAGTTTTACAGAGACAGGTTGTAGAGAGAACAAGCTAGACACAGGTAAAGACAGATGAGTCAAAGAGCGAGAAAGAGCCAGAACATTAGAACAGATTGCTAGAGTTAAATGTGAGACCAAGCAGAGACGCTGAGAAAAGCCAAATTCAATCAGTCAGCTTGGAGAGGAGTTTGAGTCAGAACCGCTGAGTTGAACCATTGAGCCAGAATTCAGAAAAAAAAAACAAGAAAGGGTGAGCTTATTCAGCAGTAAGTCTCAGATGCTGAAAACAGTCTAGGCCTAGATTAGATTGTATGGAGGCTAGAAGCTTCCAGGACTAGGCCTAGGTTAGCAGACAGAGGCAGTCAGCCTCCAAGACGACAACTGCATCCGGAGAACAGAAGCTACTTTTACACCCAAACTGATTGGTTTCAAGTAGTGCCTGGGAGGTAATGGGAGACCTTCCATTTGTGTGCTGCCTGGCTTGTCATATCTCAAGCATGTACCGTGAACTGATGCAGATTCAGGTTGCGCTGCAGCTCAGTGGCAGAGCTTGTTTGCCGAGCACGCATAAGATCCTATGTGCAAACTCCTGCACCAGCAAGGCAGGAAGGAAAAAGGAGTAGACAGTAGGAAGGGGTGCACAATGTCCTCATAGACCCGAGACCCCAACACACACGATGTTGAGCCAACTCAGTGAGCAGAAGCGAGGGCATTACTGCAGCCAGTACCACAGCCAGGGAGGCATGGGGCGGGGCGAGGGCGGGTAACACTGGACCATGAAGCCTCTATGGCCAGCTGCAATGTGGAGGGCCGGTGGTGTGGAAGTATAGAGCCTACAGGCCCTCAGGAGCAGCGGCCTGGGAAGAGCCACCTTCATGCTCAGGCAGGGAGGGGTGCCCTTTAGGCAAGCGCTCCAGACCAGTTCTGTTTTTCAGCCTCGATTCTAGGTTTGCGAGAGTGTCTTGTAATCACACTCAGAGTAAGTCCTCCACGCATATCATTCATTACTTCCCGAACTCTGTGAGCCCAGGAGGCCTTGTTCTTTGTCCTTGGACTTTGCAATTCTTTTCCCAAGGTAGAGCATCCCAGAACCTGCTCTAAGGAGGCAGTTTTGGCACAGTTCTCAGGTTTCCCAGGGCCCTAGTCAGCATTCGGGAGTCAGAGAGGCTGGAATTGCCCTGGCACCCTCCATGGCTGTGGGCAGAGGCTGCCATAAGCATTTGCAGGCCCAGGCGTGAGGAAGGCAGAACTGAGCTCTCCTGTGGTCCTCCATCCTGGCATTTCCCAGCACAGTCAGGTTCCTATGGAGACGCCCAGAGTGGAGTCAGGCTGGGCTGGGCTTCCCGCCACGAGCCAGGCTCTCGCCTGAGACTAAATTAAGTCTTCCTGGTGGGGGAGGTGGAAAGAGAGAGCTAAAATGAGCTGGGGTGAGTCAGCACCGGGGGCCTGAGGGGGATGCAGCCAGCCCACCAAGGTCTCGTTCAGTGAGGAGGGCCCATGGCGCAGCTCCGTCTGAGAGAGGTTTATTGATAGACATCAGGCTTTCTGCAACGCAGAGAGGTGGCCATCCCACTGCATGCTGGTAGCTCCTCTGGTCCACAGGGACACACGGGACCCCCACAGGGCCCAGGGTCCCCCAGATCAGAGTGGCCCTGAGTGCAGAAGACTCATTTGTGGGTGAGGCAGGGAGCATCAGCCACTGTGGAAGGCACAGACTGCCCTCACCTCCCTTCCCCAGCCAGAGGTGAGGCCCCTGAGAGCCTGGTTAAGGCTGATGGAGAGCAGTGGCCTCCCACAGGGAGCAAACTCAGAAGGACCAGTGAGGGGCCTGGATGGCAGGTCTGGTCTGAGTGGGGTGTCTCACGTTGGCCACTGAGCTTAGGTTCAGAAAAACTCATGGCTCACCCAGATTAAAACCCACTTCTTACTCACAGGCCTGAGCTGCTGGGAGCAGGTCCAGCTGCCAGTAAAAGGCAGAAGAGAGGCCTCCAGCGTGCCCTGCTGGGGCACCACACCAGTTAAGTGCTCGCTTTAGCCCCCCTCCCCTCCCCCCCGTTATCTCAGCCCCAAGCCAATCTAACCCACTGATCTTCACTGTCAGCTTGAGGGAGTGTGTCCACCAGATAGACGTGTAGGCAAGTCCATGGGGGCATTTTCTTGACTGAGGTCAGGGAGGTCAGCTCCCTGGGGGCAGTGGCACCCTTAGATGGTGATCCTGGGCGCATACCTCCAAGGTCCCCCATGATGATGGGCAAATGCACCCCTTCCTCCCCAAGCTGCTTTTTGTTAAGGTGTTTTAACTCATCACTAAATGAACTAGGATGGGGGTGCTCTAACGGTCTTTTTTTTAAAAAACTCTCCTTTATTTGGGGTGTTTAGGCCTCTCTCTCCCTTCCCCCAACCCCTCAACCTTAAGTAGGAGAGAGAAAAGGTTAGTGAGTAGAGAGGCCAGACCCCTTTACTTCTCCCAGCTAGTTAGGGTCAAGGGGTTCTTTAGGGCTCTGCACCGATCTCCGCCAACCGCAGGCGCAGCCAGCAGGCTCCTCCACACCGCTGGGCTCCAAAGCTCCAAAGCGTTTCTCCCGTCTGTCTGCTCCAAACCGCCACACCGTCTCTGGTCTCTCCAAACTGCTCCACGCCACACGCCACACCTTCTCTTTCTGGGATCTCATATTTGTACTCTAAGAGTCCTAGACCATGACCTTCTCCATGCCCACATGTGAAAGGCTACTACCAGCTGGCACAGATCACACCCCACACGTGACAGTCAACGATGGGAGGGGAACGGTGGGAGTCAGGAGGAGGAGGATGGAGGATTATGAGAGGACAAGAGAGGATGATGACAAAACAATGGAAGGAAGATGGAAGGTGGTGGGAGGTAGAGGAAAGATAGGAAGATGGAGGATGAGGATTGGAGGTTGGGTTTTGAAGTGCGTTTCGGGATAAGTCACTGGACACATTCCGTGCAAGGCTGCACTAGTTCACTGTTGCTGTGGTGAAATACCCGAACAAGGGGCTGGGGAGATGGCTCAGCAGGTACGGGCTCTGGCTGCTCTTCCGGAGGGCCTAGGTAAAGTTCCCAGAGCCCACACTGTCATTCGCGATCACCTATCACTCCAGTTCCAGAAAGTCCAGTGCCTTCTCCTGGCCTCTGCTGGCACTGCAGATACGTGATACGGAGATGCGTGCAGCAAAATACTCACACACATGAAATAAAAAAAAATGAAGAAAATATTTTTAAAAATACCCCAACAATACTAAAGAAGAGAGGGTTTGGTTATACTCACATTTCATGAAGTACAGTTTATCATGGTGACGGAACAAAGTGGCTGGTAGCACTGTGTAGCTGGTCTTTGCTACTTTGTGGGTTCCCCTTTTTTCCACCCTTTATTCCCCCTCCCATTTCACCCTTATCACTAGAAAGGAGAATAAGGATAGGGAGGGAGAGGGAAATAGGGATCCTTGAATCGGATTTCTTTCCCCTTCCTCTTTTGAGCATGACTGCTAACAAACCGCAGCCAAACCTCCTGAATGACCAACAACCACCCAGGGCCCCTCTCAGGGCCCTAGCGTTTAAGTACCCTCTGAAATTCTCCCAGAACTCCGAAGGCCACACAACTGAAGAAACCTGCTGTATTATACTCAGCTACAGACAGTCTGAAGCAGCCCCAGATCCCCACAGGCGGCGTTAAAATATTCTTACCCTATTCCTTTGTTTTTTACAGAAACCCAAATCCCAGATTTGTCACTCCAACATTGTATCCAGTCAGGAATCAGAGTGAGGAATGCCGGTGAATGCTGGCTCGCATCTCCCTTCCTCCCTCTCCACCCCTCTCCTGCCCTTCCCCAAGACAGGGTCTCACTATGTAGCCTTGGCTGTCCTGGAACTCACTCTGTACACCAGGCTGGCCTCGAACTCATAAGGATCCACCTGCCTCTGCCTCTGCCGTGCTGGGATTAAAGTTGTACCGGCTCACACCTTCTCCCTTTTATTCAGGCCAAGATCTCAGCCCAGGGAAGATTCCACCCACGAAGGTGGATCTTCCTACCTCAGGCTACTTATGATAACTCCTCACTTGCATTGCTAGAGCCTGCCTACTAGCTATTATCCATTACTCCTTTTGTCTACTTGATGCCTACACTTATCATTTTTGAGTTCTAACCTTACCCCACCTTGTCCCCTGAGGCTCACGGCCTCTATACAATTTCCAAGGTTCCCCACAGTGTTTAACAGTTCTAACACTATTTGAAAGTCCAAGATATCCCTAATTTTGAGCGCCTATTAAAATCAAACACAATTGCATACTGCCAATACACAACAGCACGCAATAAACATTTCCATTCTGTTGGGGGTTGGTCTAGTGAACTGTGTATTTAGACGCTGATTAGTTTCTGTGTATTGAGATCTGGTTCCAGTCAGACAGACGTGGGCGTTGGACCATTGATCAATGTTGTGTAAACATTGCTCCCCAATTATCTCTGATTGGTTAACAAAGAATCTGGACAGCCAATGACATGGCAGAGAGGACAAGGAGGCTGGACTTCCGTTCCCAGTCTTGGGGTGGGGGTGGGGGTCTCAGGTAGAGGGAGAAGAAGGAAGAAGAAGAGAAAGGGCGTAGTGTGAGGAGCTCGTGATGGGGACTGACCTGATGGAGGAGAAGCAGCCAAGGTGGGACCAATATGGCAAATAATGCGGGAAGAAGCCAGACTAGCACAGAGGGTTAGAAGAGATGAGTATCTGCCCAGCTTTATTCTCTAAAGCTTGTTGGAGAAATCTAACAGGACTCTGCATCGTTATCTGGGAGCTAGAGTGAATGATTAGAAAAGGCTCCCAATTTTATACTTAATTTTACAAACAGAAAAGGGTAGGATATGGTAGGTATTTACCAGCCCAAAATAGGAATAAAATCCAGGATGCAAATGCCAAGTCCTCCAGCCCCAAGTCCAGCATCTGGAGTTCACGACAGAATCATCTGGGCTCCAGAGGGCTTGGATATGGCCCCTCCAGCTCTCCTGTCTGAAGCACATAGGAGCTTTCTCTTGGGCTCACCCCACTCCACGCCCACAGCTCTCCTACACCAGGGTGCAATGGTCCTGGCATCTACTTCATCCTGAGGTCTGTAATGAAACACAGAGCTCACTTTCACACACAATGGCCTCTCAAAGCCTCATGCACAGACCCCAGCCCTGCCTCCTCTTGCCTGGCTCAGTAGCTCTCCGGAACCATGATATAAGGCTCCATAACCCCTTAATCCTACATCGTTCATGCCTGGAAAGCCAGCACCTAGTGGGTGCTGCTGCCACCCGTGACACATGCTGTGTTGTAGCGGCCTCCATGTGTTTTAGTGGCTGACTCTGAAGGGAGAAAAACGCTTCGCTGGTCAGAGTCATCGGCTGTGTAAGTCTTGGTCAGGATGTCCGCGGGAGCTTTTGGTGGGGTCTTGCCCTGAGAGCACACTGCCTACTGTCCCCGTGAATGGCAGGGGGCTTTCACTTTTTCGTCATGTACCCATTGCCCCAGAGTCCAGAGGAGAACATCGGATCCCCCAGGAACTAGGGTTACAGATGGTTATAAGCCACTATACGGGTGCTGGGAATTTAGCCAGGGGCCTCGTCAGAAGCAGCCAGTGCTCTTAACTCTCTGTCAGCTTGAGGAAAGATCTTCAGTTGAGAAGATGCCTCCATAAGATAGGATTGTAGGCAAGACTATAAGGCATTTTTCTTAACTAGAGATTGAAGGGAGGTCCATTATGGTGGCGCAGGGCTGGGGAGGGCTGGGTTCTATAAGAAAGCAGCCTGAAGCTGGGCATGGTGCTGCACGTCTGTGGTCCCAGCACTCAGGAGGCAGAGGCAGGCAGATCTCGGTGAGTCTGAGGTGAGCCTGGTCTACAAAAAAGTTCCAGGGTATTCAGGGAAACAGGGACTGTTTCAGTCATGATCTTGATGGCTGACTCTTTGACCCTCCCCCATACAAGCCGGGGAGTGACAGACTGGCTAGATCCCAGGGGAGGACTTTGCAGCCAGCCCTGAGGAGACAGGATAAGCTGGGGTTGGATGGAAGGGAAGGAGGTCCTCCTCTGTTGGTGGACTTGGAGGGGGCGGGGAAGAAGGAGATGAGGGAGGGAGTGGGAAGGTAGGAGGGAATGGGGGAGGGGGCTACGCCTGGGATTCAAAGTACCTAACCTGTGATTGAGATAAAAATAAATAAATTAAAAAAAAAAAAAGTTCCAGGGTAGCCAGGGCTACACAGAGAAAACTTGTCTCAACAAAAAAGGGAGGAAGGGGGTTCTGGAGACATGGCTCAGCAATTAGGAGGACCCAGGTTCAATTTCCAGCACGCACACATGGCAGCTCAAAACTCTCTTGTAACTCCTGTTCCAGGGGATCCGACACCCTCACACAGACATACATGAAGTCAAAACACCAATGCACAGAAAATAAAATTAATTTTTTAAAAAGCAGGCTGAGCAAGCCATGAGATGGTGTCTCACCACAGCAATCCTGACTAAGACACAGTGAAGGCATCTTCCCACCCCAGCTGACCCAATCCCAACTGAGACCAGGCCGCTCAGGCAGGGCCAGAGGCTTGGCTTCTAGGTGATTCTAATTGACATTGAGAGTAAGGTGTATTCATGCTATTTTTATAAAGCTGTGTTTCTTCCTCAGTTTCTTTCTTAACCCAGCCATCACACAAATAATTAAGACTCATATCTATTTAACAATAAGCTTCACAGCACAATAACTGATCAGTTACTACTCTGTTCTTAACTCTCTAGGCTAAATTGGCTTCCACCCAGCATACATTCCAGAGATACTTGCATTTTTGCAGTTTACTTGTTCCAGCTCCTTCTCCTGACGTCTCTTGTACCTCTTCCTTGGCTGAATCCCTCACTTCTTCCTCCAACTCCTCTTCCCCTGGCAGGCAAGTTCAGCCCTACTTTGTTCCCCTACTCAGCGATTGGCTGTAAGCTGGTTTATTGACAGATCAGGGGACAACTGGGGAGCAGTGTTTATACAACACTGAAACAGAAGATTCTCAGAACAAAGATTGTAACCAGATATTGGGGATACAAAAATCAGCATTTGAATTACACAATAACTTTATGCCTATACAGATGTGTGGTGAGTAGATGCCACAAGCTCTGCTCATGTATTTTAATTAGTAGACAATCACCTGTGCAGCAAAATGAACTGCTTTGTAATTGCAGTAAAATTCAGGTTATATCGAATTAATTATAAGCCTTAGTTCTATGTCCTCAACAAAAAATCCATAGTGTTTGTAACCATAGCCCTTATTCTATTATTCTGTCATCCCAAAAAGTACTTCTGTCCCGATGAACAGTCACCCCATGCCCCACCCCAGAAGCCTTTGGCATCCATGAGGAGTCCCACACTGTGGGACTTTTTGTACCTGATTCTTACTTATCACAACACACTTAAGGTCCTTCCATGTTGTGTGTGTCAGAGCCTTGCTGAATAATATTCCAGCATGTGGTCTGTGTGTCTGTCATCCATGCGCAGCAGCACAGTTCTTGCCACCTTTGGGCATGTGAACAAGCAGGTAGGAACAGGCTTTATGATGGTTTTCCTTTTGTGTGTACCTTCTAGCAGAGACAGTGGATCTGGGTTCATCTTTCTAAGGAATCCACACACACATGCACCCCACATTGCTCCTAGGCATCTATACCATATGACAGAACCATTCTAAGGGTGTGATGGTTCAATTTCCCAGCATCCTCTTTAGCTAACATCTCTGGATATGAAGCATTACCCCATGATTTTTATTTGAGTTTCCCTTATGCTAAATACTGTAAGTGGTTTCCATGAGTATGCTGGCCATTTGAGTCTCTAGAGCAGTGATTCTTAACCTTCCTAAGGATGCAACCCTTTAGTATAGCTCCTCATGTTGCGGTGACCACTCCACCATAAAATTACTTTGTTGCTACCTTACAACTATAATTTTGTTACTGTTGTGGATCCTAATGTAATGATCTGATATGCAGGCTATCTAATAAATAGCCCGTGTGAAAGGCTGGTTCAACCCCCAAAGGGGTTATGACCCTCAGGTAAAGAACCACCACGTTAGAGAACATCTGTTCAGTTCTTGTTCGTTTTATTTTTGTTTGTTTGTTTGTTTTCTTTTTGTTTTCAAGACAGGGTCTCTCTGTGTAGCCTTTGCTGTCCTGGAATTCACTCTGTAGACCAGGCTGGCCTCAAGCCCTCAGATGCCCCTGCCCCTGCCTCTTGAGAGCTGGGATTAAAGGTGTGTACCACCACCCCCCCGGCTATCTGTCTGGTTCTTGTTCATTTGTCACATGTTCTAGATTCTGGGCACTTGGCTCTTTGGTGCTCAGAGAGCACATGTCCCTTGCCTTCATGGCCACCACCCATGAATAAGAACACTGATGTCCCCGGAGGCCTCGGTCTTCTCTGCAGCCACATGGTCTTGCCTGCCCCACACTTCATGTTGTATGAGACCAAAACAGAAACAATATATCATGCAAGTTAATGGGAGATCAGAACAGAAAAATTATACCTTGCAGGTATAATTTTCTGTCTGTAGTTATGACAGTTAAGAATAAGTCTCTGTTTTTCCTATGTTAAGTCCTTGCCAGCTAAGGTTTTTATTTGTAATTAAGAAGTTCCTGTTTGTCCTGTGTTAAGCCCTTGCAAGTTTAGTTTAATATTTATAATGAAGAATAAATTCCTGTCTCTTCGATCTAATGTAAACTGCTTGCAGCCCCTTTCACATGTTATATAATTATTACTCTTGTTCCTTCCCTTTCGTTGTATCTTTCTAACAATGGATAGTAACAACCTCACCCCTGTGAACACCTTATCTCTCATATAAAGGGGACTTCAAGAGGCCAGCAGGGGTTGCTCTCTCAAATCCTGATTTAGAGTGTGATAGCAGGCTGGCCAGTCCTGGGTGCACCCCAAAATACAGTTTGCTTTAATTGACCAATCATGGATTTGGTCTTTTCTCCTTGGCACTCAGTCTCTCAGATGTGCACTGCTAACTCTGCCCTCTCTTCGTCAGACAGTGTCAGACCCCCCGTCTCTGCCCTGCCCCACCGACCTCAAAACCATTACCCGGGCTGGCTTGTTTTGAGTCCAGGGACCCACACTGTGGAAGAAGAGAACGGACTCCCATGGATGGTTTTCCTCTGACGTATACACACACACACACACACACACACCAGATAGATAGACGATAGATATAATAGATAGATAGATAGATAGATAGATAGATAGATAGATAGATAGATAGATAGATAGATGTATATGTATATGTATATAAATACATATATGCATGTATGTATTTATATATGTATATACCTTTTTGAGACAAGGTGTCATTATGTATCGCTGGCTGGCCTAGAACTTGCTGTGTAGACCAGGTTGGCTCAAACTCAGAGAGATCTACCCGTGTCTGCTTCCTGAGTAAAATGATAATAGTGACATAATAATTAATTAATTTAACTTAAAACAAAACTGCTGCCCAGAACAAAGTTCCTGGGTTCCAGGCCCATTGCTGATCAGAACCTTGCCTTCATGGTTCACTCCCTGATGCTACACACTTCAGTCCTTGATGCTATACACACCTCCCTCTCCTTTCCTGTCTTCCCCTGCTCCAGGAAGCCCTCAGTCTCTCACTAACAATACAACCATGTCCTGACTAGAGCACTTAACTAAGCAGTTCAGATACACTGGGACCATTGTCCCTGTCCCACTGAACCTGGGCTCTTGTAGAATGCCAGCTGGCCACTTGGCTGCCTGCGCGTACCCTCAGTAAGGCTGCAGGCTCCCAGAGCAGGTGGAGAGTGAATGAAAATAAGGACATGATCACTCCAAGGTATGGTTGAGAAGAAGGTTTTTATTGTAGGTATGAGGGAAAGAGCAGCCACAGGCAGCTGGAACAGTCCAGAGCAGAGAAAGTAGGAGACTGGACACGGCCAGCAGAACAGGCCAGGCCGGTAAGAGGAGAGCTGGAGGACGGCAAGAGAAGAAGAGGAGAGAGAGCAAGAGAAGGAACCAGGAGTGCTTTGGACATTTTGGTTTATGACATGTAAACGTGTTTTTGTCATAATCGCAAGTGACAGATTTTAGTTTGTCCACACCCGTTCATTGTCTTGTGCAGAGCATGGTCGTTGCCAGCTGGAGTTAGTTGAATTCTGAGGACTTTGAGGGTTATAAATATGACAGCCCAGAGGAAGAAGGCGCGGCAGCTTGGAGGAGTCGGAGGGGGACTGCTTGCTGCTGGTTCGTCCTGCTGCTGCGCTTGCTGTTTGCTGGTTTACTGGTTTGCTGGTGACCTGGACTTCTGGAGTTCCTGACGATGGATATTGCCTCCCAAAGAATCCTACGACTCTATGCAGCAGGAAGAAGTAGAGAGAGCTATGTCCCCTTTCCCTTAAAACCTTCTTTTTCCCCTACTGGGGGCTGGGGGATTGGAAGGGAGATATAAGCTTTAAGGAACCCCCAAATAAAGTAGTATTTGGAAAACTAGCGCCTGCACAGGAGCCAAGAGCAGAGGACCAGGAGACGGGTAAAAGAGAACATGAGGCCAAGATGGAAAGTTTTTATGGGAATCAGAAGCTGGGAGGGAAATGAAGGCTGGGCTGGAGAGGTTTAGGATAGGGAGCGGGGAGGGGCTGAGAAGAGCAGGGAGGTGCACAGGTGCTGAGTGAGCCTGACAGCCAGCATGCACTTTGGTGTGCCAGCAGGCACCACAGGTAACCATTTGTCCTGGTAGAGGGCAAAAGAACAAAATGCATCCAGGTGTCACCTGGTCTTGGGGATCACAGCACATTTGTTGCTCTAGGATGCCCAAGTTGAGAGAGGGTTAGAGATGTCATCTGGAACTCCTTCCCAGGGACATGAGTCACCATGGAGTCCCTCCTTCTTCTACAGACTCAGGCTACATTTGAGTACCAACTCAAATGAATACTGAGTACCTTCTATGTGCACAGAAGGCATTGTTTGCTGTGCGCGGCCAGCGAGCGCTGAGCACTTACTGCATGCAACTAGTGTACTGAGTGCAGAGAAGGTAGTGTTGCTGTGTGCAGCCATCACACATTGAGCACTCCCAGCATGCAGCTGGTGTACTGAGTGCTGGCTGTATCATGTGGCCAACAGTTCATATGTCTTAAGAAAAATCCAGAGCATGGAAAGGAACAAAAACATCACCCTTGCCTTTTTGTTATCACCCTAAATCAGGGCTCTCCTGTGGCGTGGCGTGGCGTGGGAGCTCTGAAGCAGGGCAGTCCCCGCTGGTCCCCCTGAGGTCTAAAGTCCTCCCATTTCAACCAAGACACCCAGCAGACCACCCCTCCCCCCTCCCAGGAGTCAGGCCCAGCCCTGCCCTCTGTCCTGGCAATGGGGAGAGACCCACTCCCACCCCAGCACTGCGTGTCAGTCTCTACCCCCTCCCACAGCACCATCAGGGTAGGAGGCAGGGTGCTGGAGAGTCACAGAGAAAGGCCACCTGCATTGGGAGCAGCCCTGAACCTGAGGCCTACCATCAATGACCCTGGAGCAGGAGCTTATACCAACCACTGTAAAGTGGGTAACAGGTGGCCAGCTCCCCAAACCACACCTGTAAACACCTCATTGTTTACCGAGGTGTTCACTCAATTGCCAGCGCTCACTCTCCTGCAGCCCTTCCTCCCCTTCAACCCCAAGTCAGCTGATCTGACTGAGGCCCCTCCTACCTAGAGCACGGAGGGAGGAGGCTAGAGGATTGTCCGGGGAGCCACTTCCTCAGACAACCTGCAATTACAACCTAATAGATTATGTTAATTACCAGTGCAGAGCTGAGGACTGAGCCCACGGTTACACACACATACGAGTACACACACACACACACACACACACACGGGGTGGCGGCAGGCAGAGGAAGCTTTCCAAACTCAGCTGGAACTCCACACAGTCAAGTGAAAAATAGAGGCTGCAAACAGCCACAGTACCCCATGGCAGTGAAGGGCTTAGGGAGGGCAGGTGGGGGTCCAGAGATCATGAAGGCTTGGCAAGAGGGCCAGCTAGGCCACACAGAGCACTGGTAAGACACGCCTGTTGCCCAGGGCCCTTCCTAGGTTCAGTGCCTTCTGCAAATCTCAGGCAGGAGGCTCATGCCCTCTTCAATTCCTCCCTCTAAGTGCGCACAGCCCAGGTTTCTGTAGCTGTGTCCCCTGTCTGCATTGTCTTGGGGCACCCCGGGACAGGGACCTCACTCCTCAGCCATGAGGTGTACTGCCCTGGTGTTCTTGACTGAAATCATCAGGCTGGAGCGGAGAGGACTTCATCACCTTTCCAAGTTGAAAGGGAACCCAGCCATGGGCGGTCAGGCACAGCTGGACCCAGGAAGCCAACATGGATGTTATCCTCACCCTCAGCTGTGAGTGGAACCCGCCAAGAGACTTGTGCTTGTGAGGACCTGGTTGCCCACTGCATCTTCGCGGCAGAATGGAAGCCACGCAGGCAGGGTACATGCTGACACTCACACCTGCCTCTGCCATCGCCACAGACCATGGGTCCTGAATACCCTTGCTACTGCAAGGCAGAGAAGAGTTCTCCTGGGAGTCATGTGAACAGGCAGGGAGGGACCCTGTCTGTGCTCCCTCGGATGTCCTCCCAGGAAGCATGAGGCAGAGTGGGGACCAGGCTCAAAGGGGCTGTCAGCTCCAGGCAGAAATGGCATGGGGAATGATGATGCCATAGAGGGCCACACCTGTGGCCATGGGGCACACACACATTACATATGGGCACAGGTAAACACACAAATAGACAAATCAAGACAGGGATGTGTTCAGAGTCACATAGGGTGTCAGGGTGACACACAGAACACTTGCTTCCAAGAGATGAATCAGCTCTGGAATGGTACACAGGTGGCCAAGGAGAAGCCCTGTTGCCCTGGCAACACATCCCAGGGCTTTGGCTGAGTGGTACTGTTCATCTGCCAATGGCAGGAGGGGCTGCTGGGGACCCTAGGTCAGCAGGGGATTCCCAGTGGCAGCATGAGGACTTGATGTGCCCCGGGGCAGAGAGCAACGCAGGATCCTGTCCTGGGACCAGAAGGACATGGGGTCCTTGCTGGGGATGAGAGAGGCCACAGGGCCTTGGATGGACAGTAGGAGCTGTGCCCTGTGCTGGAAGTCTAGGAGGCCTGTCAGTCCACACCTCTGAACCTGCAGTCACTGGGGCACCCAGCCTCCTTAGCCATGGACACAGCCAGCCCAGCCCCTCCCACGAAGTCATGGCCTGCCCAGTATCTTCCCTCCATCGTTGTTACTCATGCCCAGGCTGGTAGGACACCACAGGTGTCTTGGTGCGGTAGCAATTCCCCTTAGCATAGGTTCGCCCCCACCCACAGGACAGAGGTTAGGAGCCCACATCGGCCACAGTGGCCAGCAAGGCAATGAGGGGCAGCAGGACCTTCTGCCTCCAGTCTCCTGCCAGCTAAGGCACCCTCACCCAGCACTGTAGGTGCCTTGAACATGTGTACACTGTGTGCATGGGGCACAGTGACTCCCAGGGATTAGGTGACCCTGTCCCAATTCTGTTGTCGCTGCAGAGATCCAGCTGAGAGTCCCCAGAGGGCTTCCTGTGGAAAGTGCCTACTGCTTAGGCAGTACCCTCCGGACCTGTCTTGGGGTCTCACTGGGCCAGACAAGACCAGGCCAGTTCCTGACAACTGACAGTACCTAAAGAGTCCCCAGGTTGGCAAGACCTAAAAAGGAGACAGCTTTCTGGGACTGTCCAGCTCGACTCCATTCCCAGCCTTGACCAGACAGCTGGGCTTCCAGCAGAGTTCATGGGCCTCCAGCACCCCATGGGCTATCCACAGTGTCCACTCTGCTGGCTGTTGTGAGAAGGGCTGAGTTGACACAGATGGAGGCTGAGACCTGTGAGTCCTCCTCACAACAGGCTGAGGTCTCCCTCCCTCTTCGGCAGAGTGTGAGTGTGAGAAAGTTCCTTCTCTCCTCACGCTCCCCACCCTGCCAGCCAGCCACAGACACCCCTTTGTTTTTAAACACAAAGCGAGCAGACCTGCACCCTCCCGCACTCCCCAAACACCTTCACTGCACTAAAAACAGCATTATAAACAAACACATTTGGGGGAGGCATCTTAAAGATTCACATACAGTCAGCGGCAAACACAGAGATATCAAACAGTGCAGGGTATAGAAAACGGGACCCCACAGAGCATAGGGGACTTCTGAGACCCTCTGCCCACCCCCGCTATTGACCAGCCCAGGTCTTTGGTGTGGCCCAGTTCCAAAGACCATGGGGACGGGGCACGGGAACAAGTCAACTCCAATGTGCCAGTGAGCCTCAAAGGTCCAAGCAATCAGCTTCCCTGTCCTCTTCTAGGGGGGCTTTTAGAGTCTGAGGAGTCAGCAAAAGAGAAAGGGATGCAGGGTCCCCTGGTCCCAACACTGCCCAACAGTCAGTCCATTCTGTTCTGAGTCTGTGCAAAGCACGGCAGTCATTCAGGGAGCTATGTATCCCAGCCCACGAGGGTTTCCTGTCCAGGAAAGCTACCTATACACAGCCCAGAGCCCTCCCACCCACTCTGGAGCAAAGAGCCGCTGGCCAAAGGCACCCTGGGAAGGCGGAGCTCGAAGGATGGGAAAGGAGCCACAGGCCTGAGGCAGAAGCTCCGGGTTACAGGTGGCTCTGGTTGGTCCACAGGAGTGGAGGGAAGCCTATGCCAAGGAGCCTTGGCACCTTCCCTCTGCTCCCAGTGTGCTCTGGCCTTCTAGTCTCAGCTCCAGCCTGAAGGCCAAGCCCTCCTGTGGCTCCTCAGCCAGAACTTGGGAGCCTGGGCCTGCCTACCTGGAGCCAGCCTTGCCAGAGAGGATGACCTCCCTCAGACTGGGAGGTCACAAGAGCTTCCCAGGGCCTCTGGGCACCCATGCTGTGGAGAAAAACACCCTGTTGCAGAGAAGGAAAAAAAAAAAAGTTCCCCACTCAGGGAACTCATCTCCGAGTCCCAGCTGCCTCAAGTAACCAGGATCCTGGGACCGACCAACCCCTACAGCTCTACACGATGGGCCAAGCAGTATCATAGGGTGGAAGAGGGCGTGCCGGTTTAGAGAGCAGCTCATCCTCTTCCAAGAAAAGAGCAACAAAGAGAGACCCAGGGAACGCAGGGTCGCAGGGCCCGCCCACCCCCACCCCCTCTGCTGAGCTCAGTATGGAGGGGAGGAGCCGGTGACCTCACAGAAAGGGCAGCAGAGAGGTCAATGGCAGTTCCTCCTCCCCCAGGAGTGTGTCCCGCTTGAGGCTGCTACCCTTATTGACCACCTTGATTCTGAGGGCCAGCTTGCGCACACTGGCTGGGCCCAGGCCGTCAAAGAAGAAGTCCTCGTTGAAGATGGGGTGACGGCTGTTTTTGATAATGGTGCTCCGCTGCTTCTGCAGCTTCCCGGGCACCAGGCACAGCCCCACGCAGCAGTTGATGCTCCTGGCATCGCAGGGCCGGTCGTACAGGCCCTCGGCCGCCAGCAGGCGCACACGCAGGCGGGCCTGAGCCGCCTCGTACTCTGCCAGCAGCCTCACGCTGCCCCGGGTGCCCATCCGCACTGTGTACTCTCCACGTGGTGCCTGGCCGGACTCAGGGCCCGGCTCCGGGGTGGCCCTGCGGGTCAAGCGGCGACGGACACCTGGGCTGGTGTCTGGTGTGCTGTCGTCGGCAGACAGGGAGCCGTGGCGACCCACGGACTGTTTCAGCTGGCTCACTTTGGCCTGGCTGTCCTGGGCAAAGCCCTTGAGCAGCGACACAGAGCGAGAGAGCAGAGGGGACCCGAAGGGGGAGGACTCAGCAGAGGACCCTGTGTCACTTTCCCCGCCACTGAAGTAGCGGCTAGGGCTCATGAGGGTCCCCCCAACCTCCCGGGATCCCCCATCACCCCCATTGGCCTTGGCACCTGCTCGCCTGCGCCCAGCACCAGGGGAGCCCACCTGGGCCAGGGCCCCGTGCTCACTGTGGAAAAGGGACTCCTTGCGTCTGGTGTGGGGACTCTCGGCCAGTGTGGCGAAGCCATAGGAGGTCTGTGCCTTGGGCACAGAGGGCAACGACATGGCACCCTGTGCCTGGGGGTCGGCATTGGTGGCCTCCTCGGCTGTCCAATCCTCTGCACTCTCTATCTGAATCACGTGCCGTGTGGCTGCCTTCAGCAGGCTCCTGCTCTCTGAGGCCAACTTGACCGGCAGCCTGGGACTTCGAGGTGATCGTCGGGGCCCAGGTGAGGCCAGGTTCTGCTCTGAGGTGGACGGGCCCAGGTCCGCCTGCCCTTCAGCCTCTGTGGGGCCTGAGGGCAGCTTGGGTGGGATGAAGAAGTCGGGGATCTTGTCCGGAGTCAGCACGTTGCTATAAACAGGGCCCTTGGAGGCCTTGTCCCGAGCCTCTCCACCCACCCCGCGGCTGGCTCCGTTCTCCCCGGACCCCCGAAGTCGTTCCAAGAACCACATGTTGGTTTTTCTCATGAGGACAACAAGCAAGAGACCAGGGCGTCTGGGAAAAGAAATAGGGGTCAGGGAGACACTTGCTCTCAAAGGTCACCTGTCAGGGCTGTCAGAGGGTAGGACCTGTGTCAAGGGGGTCACCTGTTAGGGTTATCAGGAGGTTGGCATTTGTGCCCAGGTGTCAACCGACAGTCAGGGCTGTCAGGCGGTATTGCTTGTACACAGGGGCTACCTGCCAGGGCCCCACTGGGTTGACAGCTGGTTCAGGGGTCACCACCTGCCAGGATGGAGGCCAACGTAGTGTAGGGTCACGCTGAGCGCTCTTGGTGCGCCCTGAGCAGGGTCAGTCTCCCAAGGGAGCCGGGTCCGGCCTGCATCCTGCGCACCCACCCACCTGAAGGGTTCGGGGGTCCCTCCCCCCTCCCCCGGGAATCACAGGCCTGAGCTGCCCCGGCCCCGCCCCCAGCTGTCACCCACCTGTGGCTTCACTCAGCCGCTGCGCCTTGCGTTGGGGGAGGCGGCGGCCGCCCTGGGCCCCGCGCAGAGAGCTGACCGCGCCCCCGACTCCCCGTGCGCCGGGTCCGGGCACCGCGGAGCGCGCTGCGCTCACCAGCCCCGCGGGCTGCGGCGACTCCGGGACGCGGGGCTCGGCTACGGCCCGGCGCAGCTGCGAGGCGGCAGCGCAGCAGCCAGCTCAGCGCTCGGCGCGGGAAACCGCCCACCAAGCCGTATTCCTCCGAATGCGGCCGCGCGCCCGCGTCCCCCGCAGTCCGCGAGGGGCGGGGTCTCCCGGAACTGGCCAAGGGTTGGGTCGGGGGCGGGGCTCCTCATCTGGGGCTGGGTCGGCATGCGGGGCGGGGCCTAGAAGACAGTCTCCCTGTTCAGGATGGGGGGGTGGGCGGAGCTCCTGGTAAATAGGGTGGAGCCTGAGGAAGGGGCGGAGCTGGCAGGAGCACTGAGCCTTAGTTGTTCGGTCCCGGGGCCAGGGTTGGTAGCCTGGTACAGGGTGGGTGGGGCGTGGCTTCCTGGTACAGGGAGAGAGTTCTGTGAGGGTTAGAAGAACCTAACAGGCCAGGGGCGAGTCCAGCTGCGTGAGATGTTGGGCTCTGGACGGGGTCTCCTGGTACCAACTTGAAGAGCCTGTGGTCCTGCAGTACCGATGTGGGCCTCCGGTACCACACACTAAGTGGAATAGTCTGGGTGGGGAGGCTAAGGGGCGGGGCTTGTGACACTGGACCCAGCTGAGTCAGGCTATACCACTTCCGGTCCGGACTCCGCCCTTCAGCCCTGAGGAGCAAAGCAGGCCCCCTCACTAGTCAGCTGTTCGTCAATCAATAACAATAATCATAAAGATTGGAATTGGGAACTAAGTACCAATCAGCCTCTAAATGACCTTCTCCATCTCGGGTTCCATAGCCATCTAGCAGGGGTCAGCATGAGATGACAGTTTCTCTGTAGGAAAAGAACCCATCCAGAGGGAGGCCCGGTCAGTACTAACTGGGTTTCCACAGCTCAGCGTAAGGGCCTGAGAGCAGGCACCTTCCATTGGGCCTACATTTATCTGGTACCCACCTGTGGGCCCAGACGCTGGGGACAGCCTGATGACCATCCTGGAGCCCAGTGAGACAAGTAGCCACGGAGCAACACACAGGTGAATGGCAGTGTAGGTGTGTGGCTCTCTAAGACAAAACTATAGCAAGCCGGGAGTGGTGACACACACCTTTATTTCCAGCATTTGGGGGGCAGAGGCAGGCAGATCTCTATGACTGGGCCTAGCCTGATCTACACAGTACGTTCCAAGACAGCCAAGGCTCCATAGTGAAACTCTGTCTCAAACAAACAAAACAACAACACAAACCTGTACCAGGAAATTTAGAAGGGAATGGAAAAAACTGCCATTGGCCAAGACAGACGAAAAGGTCTAGCAGAATTAGGCCAGGGCTCAAACTAAAGGCAGCAACAGGATCAGTCCCCAGGAACCAGGCTGCCTTGGGCTTACTCAGGTGGAGTTCCTGTGGGCATACACACTTGCCTCTGTGTGACCCCAGGCAAGGCTCCCAACCTCTTCCAACCACGGCAGGTGAGCAAGTATCTTAGCCCAGGGTCCTGACCCAAGCAGCAAAGGACTCCAGAGGTTGGCTCCCACTGCCAAGTGCAGCTGCTGCCTACTGGGGCTCTTAGAAAGGAGGCCCTGGAAGTGGGTATCTGGAAGTGGGCCTCTACAACCACCCTGCTGGCCCTTGTGGACCCCACCCTGCAGAGAGGGAGCCTGGCCCTCCTAGCTGGCAGATGGCAAACAGGAGCCTCTTAGTCAACAAAGCCGTCTGCCGCCTTCTGAGTTAAGCAGAACCACCGACAGTGGCCGACGTGGCCAAGCCCTCCTAGATAGGGCTCAGGCACGCCTCCTCACGCAGAGAGCTCCAAGATTAGGTGGTACGGATCCAACTTCTTTTTGCAGTCCTGACTTGTGCCACCTCTGGAGTGTGACCTTCGCCCCCAGGTCAGTGCGAGGGGCGTTTCTCAGAGGTCTGCATAGCATTCTGCTCCTATCTGAGGCTGAAGAGATGGCTCAGTGCTTAAGAGAACTTGCTCTCAGAGGGTCCAGGTTCAGTTTCTAGTACCCACATGATGTGCAGACACACACACGGGGAAAACACACACATAAAATACGATACCACAGAGCTGAGACTCAGGGCTCATGACACATCACCCATCCTTGTGCCCACAAAGCTATAGCAAGGACACTCTTGCCCAGAACCATGGGCTGTGATCACTGGAGCCTGACTGCTCCTGCTCCGTAGCCTGTTCACATCTAGACATGTGCAGCTCTTGAAAGGCCCAGAGGAGCTGGGCCTCCGGTCTGTGTAAGGGGCTTATGGATACTTCAGAGGAAGGCAAACCTAGAATTTGAACTCAGAACTCTCCTACACCCATCCCAAGATCCCTCGGGGCAAATGTTTAATTGCGTAGTTGATGGTGTGAAAGGTAGGGCTTCGGGTGGTCCTCCCAGAGCCACGCATGTGGGCTTCTTGGTCCCTGCTCATCACACCTGGGCAGTCTAGACTCTCCGGGCTCAGGAATCAGGGCAATGAGGCCTGGCAGCCATCCTTGCCACCGCTCACCATGGATAAACCCTTGGCAAGTCACCTGCTCTCCCAGCGTCCATGTCCTGCACAGTGATCCGGAGTCCCTAAACTCAGACATGTCCGGAAGAACACCAGACACAAGGACTTCAGAGAAAATGGGTGCTGGACCTTGGGAAGGCCTAGTACATGAAGGAATTCATGAATGAATGAAGTTCATTTAGACCCCTCCCTGACCCAGGTTCCAGAATCTAACTACACTGCTTCCTCCTAGTCCCCAATCATCCCTGTCCTATCACCAGGCACTCCTTGACAGAGACATTCTTTTCACCGGAAACCAAGTTTGTGACCTCATGCTTATTAAGCCCAGCAGTTCCCTCTGGCATCCGGCCACTGCCCAGCCCCAAGTCCTCCACCAGTCCCTGGGCATGCCAGCTTCACACACATGGGTGTCTGTGCACATCCTCACCCTGCCCAGAACCCTATCCCCTCCACCTGAAAAGCACTGACAAAGCCCTCCAGGTTTCCTGGGATAACTGAGCTCCAGAACCCTCCCTTCCCCAGGTTGTTTATCTGGGAAGCACACAGTGGTGACTTGCTGATCCGAGTCTGGGATAGTCTTGCATTAACGGGTAGACGGGGAAGTGGGAAGAAAGGTGGGTGAGATGTGGATAGGGATGAAGGTGGAGCGGGTGGATGAATGGATGGAGAGTAAGTGGATGAGAAGACAAATATATGTATTGATGGGTGGATGGCTGGATGGCTGGGTGGGTGGGTGAGTGGATGGATGGGTTTGTTAGCAGATGGATAAATTGGTTGATCAGGTAGGTAGGTGGGTGGGTGAGTGAGTGGGTGGGTTGTTGTGTGGATAGATGGATGGCCACATGAACAGGGGGATGGATGGATGGGTGGATGGACGGATGACTGGATGGATGGGCAGATGAATGGGTGGGCAGAAAGACAAACGTGTGAACAGGTAAGAGGTAGATGGATAGGAAGAAAGGAAAGATGGGTGATGGAGATGGGCCTCTGAGCCTCTCCATATTTGGAGGAAGAGGGTATCGCAGTGACTTGTAACTCTGCTTTTAATTGCGCCTCATGTTGGGGCAGAGGTTTTACTCCTGTGCCCTCCCTGGCGTGTTCTCCCGAACCACACAGTCCTTCCCAAAGGCCCTGTGTGCAGGAGCCATTCATTCAGGGGGGGGCGCCTAGGGGGTCAACCACAGTGTTTCCAAGAAGGGTCTGGGGAAGCAGAACAGAGAGAGGCCTGCTGTATCTTGGAGTAAAATCAGAGCCTTGTTCAGAGTCGGGGCACAGGGGGTGGGGTGCTGTGGGGAGTTCAGACCCCACAGGCCCACCTAGCCCAGTCTGCTCCAGCCCTGTGGCTTCCCCCTTGTCCACCCGGGAACCACTGGCGGGTCCACACAGGCACAGCAGGCTCGCGCTCAACGCTGTGTTTAATTACAGTAGAAGGTCCAGGCAGGTTACAGCTGGGAGGTGCTCCGTGGATGCCACACCTCAGTGAAGCTCCTTATGCCTCTTACTCACCTGGATGCCCTACCATTCCAGGTAAGCCCCAAGGCTGCTCCCCCATCAGGGATATGAGACCCGAAAGCACCTTAATCCACCCCCCCCTCAAAAGCAACAGTGCATCTGGGTTCTCAGAACCCAGACAAGGCAAGAAGTTACATCTGCCCACAGAGCCTGATGTCTCTGCCCCTACTGGGGAATGGAGGTACAGGGCCTGCATTTGGATGTCTTTGTTAAAGGCGACTCGGTCTGTCTTTGGTTTATACAGCCTCACCCAGGTTCAGGGTTGGGGCTCAGGCGGGACCAGGGGCTTGGACCCTCACTCTGTCTCACTGGCCCAGCCAGCCGAGTGCAGCTGGGAGAAGGCGGCTTCCTGTGGCTCATGCGGTGGAAGGAGAAACTGTAGCCATTCCGGTTCTAGTGGTTTCTCAGGGTCCGAGAGAAAATCTGAGCCCTCAAGGCCACGTCAAGGGCATCTGGGGGTAGGAGTTGAGCTGAGGACTATAACCTGTGGGCAGAAAGAGGGGAGGTCACCATGTCACCAATGGCCACCCTGATGTCCACTAAACAGAAAGGACCTCAGCAGCAGCCATCGGCACTCAGCTACTGGGGCCTTGGGGTTCCCCAAACTGCAGCTGTGTGCCCTATGGCAACTTCTTAAGCTCTCTGTGCAGATAGAGATGCTATGGCCTCGGTGCCTGTCACAGAACGCTGCGGTCTAAGAGATGTGCACTGATACCACGACAACACTGAGTGTTCACTTCTAGGTTCACAGTCTCCTTTGAGGTTAGTTCAGACCCTTTGTCTGGGTGACATGCACTGGCCCAGCAGGGTACAGATATGTGAGAGGTTCATGGAACCACATCCTCCATGTCAATAGAGCAGTTCTGCCTGCAGCCCTGGCCCCCAAGCAGGAGAAGGCCAGAAGGGGACAGGAAGGAGACGTTGTCATGGGGACGAAGAACAGCTTGACCTGGCCAGCAGCTCCAGGAAAATTCCACAGCACCCCTCCTACTCCCCCCCAACCCAGCTTCCACATCCAGCTGCTGCCTCCTGCCCAACCCTACCACAGCCACCTCCCTTCTCCCTCTCTTCCCAGAGACCTGGAGGTCACTAGATCTTCTTTCCCTCCCCTTCAGTCAGCCCTCAATCCCCTCAACACCAACAGCCCAAGGCTAAGCCAAGCCCGCCCTCCACCAGACAGGAAGCCTGGCCACATAGCACACAGTGGGGCCAGCCAGATTCAGGCAACTTCAACACCAGCCCTTGAAGGATGGGCCACCCCTTCTAGAGGCTAAGCTTACTTTGTGATGATAAAAATGTTCAGCAATTAGCTGTTCTGATGTCCACACAAAACAGTGATGCACGGAACAGTTGAATTCCATGACTATGGATTATTCTTTCAACACAGGAGCTCCACAGACGGCGGATGTAGCTGGCTACTACGCACCTGGCTCACGGCTCCCGAGAGACCACTCCCCGAAGGTGCAGCTCGCTCTCCGCAGCCACGATGGGTAGCCCGTTCTTCAGGTGATAGTCTATGAGGTGGCTGATACTCTCAAACAACACATCTTTCGTCCGCACCTGTTGGCAGAAACCTCAGCACCCATCCCTGAACGCATCCCACAGGCCACGTCCTACCTGCTGGGTAGGAGCTTGTAGATAACTCCAGCCCAGAACCAGCCCCAAGAATCCAGAACCACAGGCCCAGTGTGGTAAGGCACACCCATGATCCCAGGGCTTGGGGGAGCTGAGGTAGGAGGGTTTTGAGCTTAAGGACAGCCTCGTCGACTCTGCCTCCAAACAACAATAAAAAGCAGAAACGCTGAGCTTAGGAGATGTCTCAGCAAACTGCCTGCAGTGAGAGCACGGGGACCCGACCGCCAACTCCTACAGGAGAGCTGCATGCACCTGTAACCCCAGCACTGGAAGGGAAGAGACAGACAGATCCCTTGGGGCTTGCTCACCAGCCAGCCCAGCTAAAGATCTGGGCTCCAGCGAGACCATGCCTCAAAAGATGGGTGAAGCTGTGTGCCCTTAACCCTAGCATTCAGGAGGTGGAGGCTAACTGGGTCTTCAAGTTCCAGACAGTCATTGCTACATAATGAGACCCTAGCTCAAAAAAGAAAGGTAGGAAGCTACAGAGGAAGAGACTCTGGCTTCCACATGTATGCATGGTTGGTTTGGTTTGGTTTGGTTTTTGGAGACACGGTTTCTCCGAGTAGCCCTGGCTGTCCTGGACTCACAGAGATCCAGCCCCCCCTGCCTCCAAGTGCTGGGATTGAAGGCATCTGCCACCGTGACCAGCTGCTCTGTCCTCCTCTAAGCTGTGTGCTGTATGGTGGTTGTATGCTTCAGGACCCCAGGAAACCACGTCAGCCCTGAAATCACAAGAGGGACCAGCTAGACAGTAAAATAAACTATGGCTTCCGTGGCTGAAAAGGGTCCAGACCCCAGTCCTTCCTCAGCAGGAAGCCTAGAAAAAGCCTCTAAGTTCCGTAAGGTGGAAGGACTTCCGAAACTCTCAAGTGCTTCAGAAGCAGACGTCTAGGGGTTCCCATGGCATGAGGAACACCCATGCCAGAGGAACAGGGAAAAAGAAGCCCACATTCACCCAGGCTCCTGTTCAAGAGGCAGTCAGTGGTTTAGAAAAATAGATCAATAAGCAGATGGGGACTGCAGAGGTGGCTCAGCAGTTAAGAGCACTGGCTACTCTTGCAGAGGACAGGGGTTCAATTCCCAGCACCCACCCGGGGGTTCATAACTATCTGTAACTCCAGGCTTCTGAGATCATCTTCTGGCCTTTGAGGGTACTTACTGCACACAGATGGTACACACCCAAACACATTAAAAAAAAATAAACAGACCAGGTGTGGTGACGCACACTTTTAAAACCAGCGCTCAGAAGGCAGAGGCAGGCAGATCTCTGAGTTTGAAGCCAGCCTGATGGCTGACAGCCAGGACAGCCAGGGAATTTGACTAGAAAAGGGGGTGAGTGTGGGGGGAACAATTGCTTCTGGAAAAGCCCTGACTTGATAACTTACTTAAGAGATTCCACATAAACACATCCCAACTGCCATACTGCATTGCGGGGAGCAGGCACCCCACCCTGAGTGGAAACTCTGACAGGCTTGCAGTTGGAAGCAGCTTCTGTGAACCCCAAAAATGCTTTACAAAGCAGAAATGCCTTTTAAAATATTTCATTATTGTTTTGAGACAGTGTTCTCACCCTGAAGTTCCAGGCTGGCCTCAAACTTAACAGCAATCCTCCTGCCTCGGCCTTAAGTGCTGACTCATCACACTTGGACTCAACATTCTTTTTTTAATTGGAACTATTTTGTAATTCTCTAGAAGTGAATGAGAAGGGACCGGCTCTTCCAAAGTAAGGGATCCATTATATAAAAAGCTGGCCCCAACCCTGACGCCCAGAGCCCTTGCCCTCCCTTCTTCACCAAGTGCCATCTTACCACGCCCTCGGGGTCCACCAACAGCAGGTGCTTAGGCTGCCCCGCGTGCATGCCTGTGAGGACATACTGTCCCGGGTTGGTGACGCTGTCTCTCACAAGGAAGTCCCCATCCGCACGAAGCAGCTTCTCCGCAGCCCGACGGCTCATGCGTCCATGATACCAGGGCTCCTGCCTCAATTGCTCCTCTGTGGGTGCAATGGGGGCCCTGCGGGTAGGGGGACTGGGCCACTGGTCCTCCAAAGGGAGTGGGGCTGTAGTGAGGCCTGCCGCCACCGAGCACTCGTGCAACTTCAGGGCATCCTCAAAGGGTCCTGTGGGTCATTTTATTTTTCTGTTGCTGGGACAGAACCCAGGCCCTCAGGCTTGCCAGGTAGATCCAGAGCCAGTACCTCAGCAGTTACTAAGAGTGAGGGTCTCCCCCCCTGACCACACTCCCAGCCCCTCGCTGGGGGATTATAGGCGGGGCTCCATCCTGACCACGCCCTCCGCCCCTCACTGGGGAATTCTAGGCAAGGACTCCTTCCTTGCCACGACCCGGCCTTTCACTGGGGGATGTAGGCAGTTCTACCCTTCAGCCACAACCCCAGTCCTGGTTTTACTTTTTGACAGCAGTTCACCAAGTTGCCAAGGCTAGCCTTGAATTCTGTCTTCCTGCCTCATTCTCTCTCTAAGCCGGAATGACAGGCGTTCAGTGTAAGCCCGGCCTTGGGCCTTTCTAGACCCCGCCTGGCACCGGGCACAGCCTGTGCAACCCAGCCTACTGCTGTCTGAAAGGTTTTCTGGTTCCACTCACTGTCAAAGCTGTTTTCAGGGGAAGCTGAGGCACACCAGGATTCCTTCCTCCAGCACTGAGCTGGATGCCTGCACTCCCCCATGGCAATGGCCTCTACCTCCATTGTAAACTACATCGTATGCCATTAGCTGATCATTATTGGTCAAAGCAGCTTGCCTCACATCCCTACCTCTGTAGAGCTTGCCCTATCCTGAATCAATCAGGTGGCCTCTCCCAGCCTCAGGACCCTCCAAGGACAGGGAGGAGACAGAAAAGTGACACAAATCGGCCCCCAAGTGCCTGGCATGGGAACCCCACCATCTCCCCCACCAAGTGCTAACTGGAGACCCACCTCCCCATGAAAGTCAGGCTGTCACTCAGGGATCGGCTGCCTGTGCGCTGTTAGGAGCCAAGAGACAAGGCTCTTCACCCATCACCACAGCTCTCAGCAGGCACTCAGTAGGTGCTGCCTCATGTCACAGTGATAAGAAGGAATGCGACGGCAGAGGTCTGGGGAAACAGCTCAATAAAGCCCCTGTGGTACAAGCAAGAGGGGCCAAGTTTGACTCCCGGCACCCACGGAAAAAGCTGGCACAAGGCTGTGTCCTGGTAAGTCCAACACTGAGGGAGTCAGGAAAGAAAGATCCCTGGGCCTCGCTGGGCAGCTGGCCTAGCCTAGTTGTAAATCCCAGGCCACTGAAAGACAACAACTCAAAACAACAAGGTGGTAAGGACTGAGCAACAATAGCCAAGGTTGTCTTCTGGCCTGCATCTGCTCTCTCTCACACACACACCAAAGAAGTGACAGCAATGAGAGATCAACTCTGCAAAGATCGGAGGAAGACATTTCTAGCCATCTGGAAGGTCCTGGGACAGCAGGACCGCACAGTGCTCAGGGGCGGGGGTGGAAGTGACGTGAGATTACAGAACAGTGTTTCTAACACTTCCGGAGGACAATTCGCCTGGGCCACCAGAATGAGTCATCCTGGGGGAAGCGGACACCACCATAGCACTACTCCCTCATCAGGAGGAGGTTCCACAGTCAGGGACCCGCCCTCCAGTCTGGGGTTCCCAGAGGGAAAAGTGGACCAGCTCTCCCACGCCCACACCACACCTGAGTTGACATTCAGACAAGCTGAGGTCTCCTAGCCAACCAGGTGGGAACTGACAGACCCCACTGACCAGGTCAAGGCCCTCTCTCCCCTCAGACTGTGAGTCTGTGGGTGGAGGCTGTACTTCTCACAGAAGGGGCCCAGGCCCACCCATCAGACTGGCTTAGGCATCGCACAGAAAGTTTGTCCTGGCTGACTGAGGTTCACAGCCTGGGACCTTCTACCATTTGGATTCCCAAGGCCCTCCCCATGCAATCCCAGGTTGGATGGAGACGGGCACGCACGCATGTCAAACAGGTCCTTCTTGGGGCTGTCCTCGAGCGGGAGAGGTGCCTCACAGGTGTCCCCAGGCTCCATAGCGTCCAGGCCCTGGGTGTTGACATAGAGGTGCTCCTCATAGTCACGTGGCCCTCGGGCATCGGCCTGCACGTAGCCGTCCCCGGGCAGCGCTAGAAAGGGGAGAGGGTGGCAGGTCAGGCAGAAATCCCGAGGACTGAGGGAGGGGATCGAGGATAGTTGAGTCAAACAAGACCCAGAGGGCGGCAGGAGGGGGCTGGGATACCACCTCTGTCCTCCATGAGACTCAAACCGATGCTTCTTGCAGGAGTAAAGAGCCACACAGTGCTCCAGCTGAGGACAGAGGATGGCCACGTGAGCTGGACATGCCCCAGGAGGTCAGCTCTCTGGCCAAGGAGGGAAGTTCTGGAGTCACTAGCCACTCATCCGCCTGCCTAGTCGGGGTACAGGGCGGCAGACAGAGTCTCGCAGGAGGGCAGTGCCTCCTGGAGTTTAGAACTGTGAGAGGCCACATGAGGCAACGAAGATGGTAAGGTCAGGGCAGACTGCAGGGCACAATCACACAGACAGGGGACGCCAGACCCCGTGAGGCCAGCACAACCTACCTGCTCCAGAGGGACCCATGTCCCACGGCAAGGCCCGGGCATCTCTCTGTGCAGGTGACATTCCCTGTGGGACAGATGTGATGACCCTGATATGTGCCGGGCCCACTTTCCACCCAACACCCGGCTCCCCACCCACCCCCAGTGGCAGTTCCAAACCCCTTCTGGCCCCACCGGATAGTGGAGGCTGACCTGTCCGAGGCCCCCGAGTGCACAGGGCTGTGTGACAGCCAGTCTGGAGTCCACCAGCCCGCCCAGGGGTGGTTCCTTCCCTGGAATGCTGTTGTAGTAATTGTGGTCCGAAGCCTCATCATCACCCCAGGCTGACTCCTCCAGCCCGGTCAGCCTGGGGGCACAGAGCAAGGTGAGGGCACTTGGCCCCCTCCGTTCCCAGCCCTCCACTTCCACCATCAGCCACGCCTTCCCCAGGGAACACTGGTGACAGGAGCCAAGATCTATGAGACGGGAGGTGGTGCCCTGTCCAGAAGTTGGCACAAACACCAACAGCTGCTTGTACTAGACCCAATGTCAGAAAGCAGCAGGCAGCACCCCAGATGTAAGACACCCCAACCCCATCTGCTATCAGAGGGGGGGTCATCCCTCAAGAGTACAAGGGGGCTGCCACCTGCCAGTCTAGATGAAATAAATGAAGATGGAGGCACACAGGGACTCTGGGCAAAGGAAGGCAGAGGCAGCCTATTTCTGGAGTGCCAAGCTAGCAGCCTGACCCAGGAAACCTAGGGTCTCTTTACCTTTCGGGGGGCACTACAGCCTTGGGGGGACTGTGCAGGTATTGCTTGAAGCGCAACTCGAAGGCTTGGCCCACTGTGCTGATGACACTCTGGGCAAGACCGTCACAGCATTCCAGGATGTGGCAGGCTGGGGAGGTCACAGTGTCAGTGTGCCCGGAGCCCTCCAGCACAGCCCTGCTCCAGGCCCCGGGCCCTGAGCTCCCACTCAGCTCACCTCTCTGGTTGATGGGGTCCTTGGCCACATAGGCCACATAATCAGTCATGTCCTAGAGAAGTGGACAGGGTTCAGCTCCCCAGACAGCAGAGGGCCCAGCAGGCAGGGTCTGGGAAGGCTGCAGAGGGCCCAGCAGGCAGGGTCTGGGAAGGCTGCAGAGGGCCCAGCAGGCAGGGTCTGGGAAGGCTGCAGAGGGCCCAGCAGGCAGGGTCTGGGAAGGCTGCAGAGGGCCCAGCAGGCAGGGTCT
>CM053753.1:32094769-32220868 GCA_028658305.1 Pachyuromys duprasi | reverse complement strand
AAGGAAATGGACTGCATATGATGGCTGGCAATGACCTGTGAGGACAGAAAGGCAGGAGTGGCCGCGTGTGGTCACCGACAGCCCTGGGAGAGATGGACGTGGGAAGGGAGGTGTGTCCCTCTCTCTGACTGTGGTCTGTCTAACATAGCTAAGGTCTGACAGTCCCACCTGGATATCGAGCCCCTTTGAGGACTGGACAGGGCCTAAGGAGAAGACAGGAAGACCAGGTCTTGGGGTCGCATGACTGTGTACCCACCTAAGTGTAGACACGGCAATACCCTCACACATATATACACAGACACTCCAAGAGGCCTATCCCAGGCTCAGGCCTCCTAATGGAGACCAGCTACGTGTTCATTTGCATTCATTTACATGGCCCTACTCCATCTGTTGCCTGTCACCCAAGTCCCTAAAGTTGTACAGAACTGAAACATTCCCTCCTAGAGGGAGGAAGGAATGGGAAGGGGAGAGGGGGGAAAGACTGGGGAGGAGAGAGGAGGTGTGGGGAGGGAAGAGGGGAGAAGAGTGGGAGGAGGGAGGCTTAGGGAGAAAGGAGGTGTGGGGAGGAGGGAGGCTTAGGGAGAAAGGAGGTGTGAGGAGGAGGGAGGAATGAGGAGTGTAGGGAGAAAAGAAACTCCTAAGACTCAAAATAACAAAGCCCACGAGCCTCAAGGAACTGAACTGGGGCCTTGGTGACCACACCTTCCCCAGGAGCCTTCAGCAGGACCTGGGCTCAGGATGAGGTGAACAAGCAGTGTGCCTCCCAGCAACCGGGAAGCTTGCACCTCAGACTGAGAGCTCTACTCCAGGCTCCGGCCCCCTCCCGACTGCCCTTGCTCACCCTATCCCTATGCCAAGCGCGGTCTCCCTTCTCCGCTGATAGCAGCAGCACCTTTGGGAGCCCCTCCCATCTTGTAAGCTCCCAGTCTTTGTGTGGGACAGGCCCCCCCAGCCCCACCCCGCACCACTAACTATCTGGATTCTGGAGCTGCAGGGAGACACACTCCCATCAGGTCCAGGGCTACCCAACACTACCAACTGAGCCCCAACCCACAGTTTCTAACCCCACGTCTAATGTGAGGTTACACGTGTCTCCTATCTGATGTGAGATGCCACAGGCAGCCCTACATAACCTCCTGAACCACAACATGTGCCTACGCCAGCACCTCCAGGAGGGTCAGAGACACACGCACTGAAGGACCCTCTCACTGCCAGACTGCAGTTGGGGCCACTGTTTATAGCTGCAGCCTGCACCTTGCTAGCTGATGCACTTCTAGCTCAAACTTCCTGTATCCCAGATCAACCAGGGCAAAGAATTCACGGCCACAGCTGAGAGACCCAGGCCTGCCCCAGGTTAGGGGTTAAAGTTAGGGGTTCAGCTTGGTTGCAATTGGGTTAATATTAGAAGCAGGGTAAAAGCCAAGCATGATGGCCTACAGCTTTAAATCCTGGCAGAGGCAAGTGCCTCTCTATGAGTTCCAGGCCAGGCAGGGCTACGTGATGAGACTTTGCCTCCAAAGAAGTGGGGCTGGGGTTAAGAGTTAGGGTAAGGGGGGTGGAGAGATGGCCCAGAGGTTAAGAGCACTGTCTGCTCTTCCAGAGTCCTGAGTTCAATTCTCAGCAACCACATGATGGCTCACAACCATCTATAACGAGATCTGGTGCCCTCTTCTGGTGTACACGTATACATGCAGTTAGAGCACTCACACACATAAAAGAAAAAGAGAGAGAGTAACCAGAATTAAGAGTTGGGCTTGGGTTTGGAATGCTTAGAGTTGGGGTAAGGGCTGTTGTTGGGGTCAAGGTCTTTCTGTAGCCAACTCAGCTGTCTGCTCCCCACTGTAAGCCCCTGAGCAGGGCCTGCCTACTTGGCCTCTCAGATCTGTCCTTACTGTAGTCTCTTTGTCATGAGCCCTGGCCATGGCCCCTCTTGCCAGGAAGACTGTTCAGCTGACCCCAGCACGGCCTCCTCAGTTCTCAGTAGAGACTACAATGCCACTGTCACTACTCTAGGGACAGACCTCAAACTCCCCCCACCCCCAGGTTCATGCTGTCTGTCCTCAGGGGCCAGCCTTGAATCCTTCTCCTCTCCATATCCAGGGGGAGCCCACTTCCAAGTCCTTCCTGGGATTCAGAATCCTGGGAGCGCAGTGTGCAGAGTGTCTCTGAGCCACCCACTCCAGCCCAGGTACCCTTCTGGACAACTGTGGACAGATCTGCCCTAGTGATGGCATTGCCCTGCATAAAGGCAGCAGGCAGACCAGTCAGATCCCAGCTACTGGGGACTCCACGCCCCTGCGGTCTGCCTCCACTTAGGTGGGCATCAGATATTTCTGGACATCTTGAGGATTCTGCAGATCACAGAAGAGGCCTGCTGGGTGGGTGTGGCCGAGGGCTTTGAGGTTGGGCAGGACTGAGGTAGGGTGAAGGGTTTGTGGATAGGTGCATCTGAGGACAAGGCCCAGGGGTTGGTTCAGCAGTGGGTCGGGCTGAGGATGGATCTAGATATAGGGACTTATGTGCAGGACTGAAGCTGGGCCGCGGCGGCACTCAGCGCTCGGGAGGCAGAGGCAGGCGGATCTCACAGTGAGATCCAGGACTCTCGGGGCTACACAGAGACCCTGTCTCAAAGTATAAGTCTGAGAAGGCTGTAGCTATGCTGCCGGCGTAAAGGATTGTGGGGCTGTGGGTGGAGCTGAGGGTGGGGCCAAGACCAGGATGTGGGCAGAGTAGAAGATTGGAAGGGCTGTGGGTTGGGAAAAGGTGGGGTTGTGGGTGAGGGTACCAGAGCTACTGCAGGGCGGTATGCAGGGTGGAGGGCAGCGGTTCCCACCTGGCGGGTGGCGGGAACAGACAGGTTGAGGCCATCCACGGAGATGTTGACTGAGATACTCATGCCGGCGAAGCGCAGGTTGCTTTTCCCCAAGATGGAGGCTAGCGCCTTGTTGGGGGCCTGGGAGGGTACAGTGAGCCGCCCTTGTCAGACGCCTGGGACCAGAAGGGCTCTGGATGGCCACAGTGTTCCCTTCAGCCTCCCAAGGCACAGGACCACAACCCACACCCACCTTCTTCTTCCAGGAGCCTCGGACCCCTGGCACGGCCTCATGGAGCCGGTTGATGGCTTCCCTGTGGGAGAATGAGACCCTACTTAGAACCCGCAGGGCAAGGGCTAAGAGGAAAGCAACGGGATGCTAGGCACGATTATCCCTTTGCTCAGGAGGCAGAGGCAGGAAGATCTTGAGTTCAAAGCTAGCCTGAGATACATAGCAAGTTAGAGGCCAGCCTAGGCTTCAAGATGCAAAGGGCTGTGGACAGAGAGAGGACACAGGGCCGATAGGGAGTGAACAGTCCTGACTACCCAATGTCTAGCATGGGTGAATGGACATACAACACGGCCCGACCACCCACTCAGCCCTGAAGAGGAACAAGGGTCTGGCACACACCACAGCACAGACAGACCATGAGGGCACTGTTAATCAGTGAGACGTTGTGGTAGGGGCTCACTGTCAACTTGACAAAAATCTAGAATGACCTACGAGGTGCGCCTCAGAGAATGTCTGAGTGGGGCTATCTTGATGTGCTGAGGTAAGGAGGCCTGGCCACTGTGGGTGGCACTGTCCCCTCCTAGGCTGGGGATCCTGGACTGTGTAAGAGGGGACAAAGCAAACTGAGCATACGTGTGGATACATGCCCATTACGACGGATGTGACCCCCACAAGCAGATTTAACTTTATTATTTACTATACACTTATTATGAGCAGATTCCTCGAGCTTCGGCTGTTGTGACCTCCCTGGGATGCACTCAATGAGCTGAATAAACGTCTCCCTTGAATTGCTTTTGTGTCACAGTGGCACCATGAGTGACTAAGACAGAGGCATAAGGCCACAGTGCAGGACTCCATGCTAAGAAATGCCCAGAGACAGGAAGTGGGTTTGCCGTGCTGGCCGGGCTAGAGTAAATAACTGCTCGTGAGAACAGTGCTTCTTTTGAGGGTGTTGGAATGTCCTGGACGTAGACAGATCAGGTGGCTATAAAACACTATGCAGAGATATGTTACGGCAAAGAACTGCTGGGACGCTAAATCGACTGTTTTTGTTTGTTTCTCGGGACAGTCTCATTCTATAGCCTAGGCTAGCCTGGTCATGGCAAACCTCCATGGCATCTGTTTCCCAGGTGTTGGGATTCCAGGTGGGAGCTGACACATCTGGCTTTGTGCCCTAGTTTTTGGGTTCCCAGCAAGTGGAGTAAATGAAGCCCTTTCTATTATCCTCCTTAAACCACCACAGCCTACAGGTGTGATAGGGCAGGCTGCAGGGAATCAAGGTCTGGGGAGTGTCCATCACAGCCATGCACAATAATGGGCCGAGACACAGTCCTGAAGTACGGCCATGCTGGGCCCAGTCCGACGCCTGTCTTTAGGTGCCTGGCAGGTCACCTCCAACCCACCGTGCCACCCTAAAAGGCCATGATAGAGGGGCCAACTGAGACCTGGGCTCCCAGCCCCATGCCAAGGCCTCACCTCGTCACCTGGGTTCGGGTGTTGAAGTCCAGCGAGCGCATGGATCGGAGCACCTCAATGCAGCCCATGTACTGGGAAGAGAGAGGTGGTCAGTCAGCAGGTGGCATCCAGCCCGGGAGCTGGCTCCCTGCAGACACCTCTACTTTCTCTCCGGGCATCCAGGGCTGTCCTCCCTCCCTGACCTAGCACTGAGCACCCCCTCCCCCCAGCCCCAATCCCAAGGCTCAGTTTCAATGTCCAGGCTCTGACGTTGGATTGTGGCGTGCATGATCACTGAGTCCAGTCACCACCCACATGGTTGGCAGACAATCCAGACGGGGACCATCTGGCCGGCAAAGATGCAAACACCAGCCATCGCCTTCCATAGAAACCTCATAGGGCAGAGCTATAGTTCAGTTAGTAGAACACTCGCCTAGCATATATTAGGTCCTGGGTTACATCCCATAAATCCTGTGTGGCCATCTGAGTACCAGGAAGGAGGAGGAGGTGGGAAGATGGATTAGGAGGTGAAGGTCGCCTTCTACTACATAAGGAGTCTGAGGCCAATTAGGGGTATAGGGATCCTGTCTCAGAAGAAAAAGAAACTTAGTAGACTAGACAAACATCTCCATAGAAAGGGACACACAGTCAGAGGAATTGGAAGAACAAAGTGGAACCTTCAGCATGTCCACCACCTAGCTTCCAAGCCGGCGTGGGGGTGCACACCTATTGTCCTAGCACTCATGACAGAAGGGAAGAGTCTAGCTAGAAGAAGTGACCAGAAACGGCTGCCCATCTTGGCATCGGGAGGGTTACGGCGCAGCCCCTGTCCGTAGGCTGTGTGTGGGAGTATGAGCACGTGAGGCTTCTGGGAACCAGATGCCCTGGGCCTGGAGTCACAGGCAGCCAGGAGCCAACCAGCCGTGGGAGCTGGGACCCAAGTGCAGGTTCCTCTTCAGATCAGGAAGGGCTCCTAACTGTTGACAGAGGTACCTCCCCAGTCTGCCGCTGATGTGCGTTTCTTTTCATTCCTTTATTTTGGAGTCCTGCTTGTTGCAGAGGCAAACTAGCCCCAAACTCCTGAGCTTGAGAGGTTCTGCAGCTTCCCCATCCCTCAAGTCCGCACGGCCACACCCAGATTATTTTGTAATTCCATGTTATTGCAGCCATGTGCCACCCTGGCCAGCTCCATAAAGATCAATGTCTGCATCTTCCCGTGGCTCCATTTCTAGAATTTTACTCCACAGCCCACCAGCCCCGCGCCATGTGAGGAGGTTCCCTGTGGGGGGAAAGGAGCCCAGCTGAGACACCAACTGTTCCACCCCTCCCACAGGGCTCTGCCCTCCTCCTTCAGCTACTGCCTCAAGTTTCTCCTAAGAGGGTACCAGCCCTGTTGGCGCTGGAACAGGTCCCCCTGCTCCCAGCAGGAATGAGTTCCGCTGTCGAGGGGGGCAGGGCACCCCATGACGGATGAATTCACTAAAACCAAATAAACAGCTCTGCAGCGGGAGAAGATGGCCTCATGTAGGGCACGTGGGACATTAGGATCAGCCGGTGCTCTCCGAGGTTTGCATTTCACCAGATGCCCTCCGCTCGAGAGAAGCTGAGCAAACGCGGCATGTGGGAGGAAAACGGCCCGCGGTTGTAAAGAGACAAGTTATTTTTATGAGTTTACATGAGATGATTTCCAAATACTGCCGGGTGACATGTGGGAAGAGGGAGTCACCATGAGAACACTGATGTGACTCGGCATGAAGGAACACGTGGTGCACGCTCACACGAAGGTTGCATTTGCAGGAATGCGGACTCAGTAGTCAGGGGTGCCTCCGGGCACAGGGCCAGGATGCCACTGGAGTTCTAAAGTGACAACACATCACCCCTCACAGACCCCGTGACCACTGCCAATATGATCAGCAAGGGAACAGGGTCTCAGGAGCACAGGGACCTCGGGAGCCCCCCTGGCAGTTATCTAAGCTGACGGGACTGTCCAGAGTGCAAGGCCAGGAGCTGGATGGAGCAGATGTGGGAGCCAGAGTGTGGCTGGAAGAGACAACAGGACGAAGGGTAGGAGGTCAGGGCGATAGGACCCTGCTGGGCCTCTGCCATCGTGGTGTTTCAGGGCTCATTCCCTCTGAGTAGAAGATGCACAGGGAACTGAATGCATCTACAGGGTGGATGGATGGTCAACAGATGGAGGACTGGGTACATGAGAGAGTGGCTGGGTGGGCAGATGATTGTTGGGTGGACTGATAGGTGATGACTGATGGACATGAGCCTGTCAGCTCATGGGCAGAGAAGGGTAACAACAGATGAATAAGCCAATGTGAACTTTATCCATCATGTCACACTACGTGGCACATCACTGAATGTCATCAGCCCGGACCCCTGCTTTGAAAGAACTCTGTTGCAGCCTAGAGGGGCGGGGCGGCTGACACACACCTTAACCCCAGCCCTTTGAGGCCAGCCTGGTCCACAGAAAAGCCCTGTCTCAAAAGTAAAAATGAAAGGCCCAATTGCTCCCACAACCCTCATCCCTAGCCCGTCACTGTCCCAGGTGCACAGTGAGACTTGCTAAGGGGACTTCGAGCCAAACCCTACTCATCAGAGTTTGAAAGGAGTTCCTCTACCATGAGTGGCAGGAGACAGATGAGGAGCCTGAAGCCCTGGAAAGAAAGGGGTCTCGTCTCCTTCCTGAGGAGTTGGGTGCACAGTGCCCAACGCTGTACCTGCAGCTCTATAATATCCCACAATCCCCTGAACAGTGCTTCAGAGGCCTCAGGAGCTGGTGGCTCAATGGGTAAAGTGCTTGCCATGCAAGCATGAGGACCTGAGTTCAGAAACCCAGCACCCACATAAAAAGTGGGGCGCACTGAGCATCACTAAAATGAGCTTGCTAACCAGCGTAGCCCAACTGGTGAGCTACTGGCCAGTGTACATGTACAGAGTGCATTCTGGAGTGCCAGGTGGGCATGAATTTGGAGGGACACCTCTCAAACATCCACAAGCTGGGTGCATGACGAAGCTGCTGGGTTAGCCAAGTCAAACCACCCAGCCACAGCCTCCATCTTCTGAACCCTCCTCCAAGTTTCTACTGCTGAACCAGGCTGGCAGTGACCAGTCCAGTGGCGTGACAGGTGCCCTGGTGCCCCCAGAAAACATTCCGGCATGGTGACACTGGTCTCAAGATAAACCGAGGCAGTAGGGTTTAGCCTGGGTTCATCTGTAGGGTCCCTTCAGCCACACGCTTGTGGACATGAGGACCCAATGCTGGGGGTCATTAGAAACCACAGAAAGGAGAAAGAGCACAGGGTGGGTGCTGACTCCCGCAGGCCAAGCCTCTGCTCCAGACCTCGCAAAACACTAACAAAGCCACCTCAGCCCCAATCCTATGTGCCTCAGTTTCCCTATTTGTAAGTAAAGATGGTGCAGCCTCTTTCAGGGGCAAGAGTCTGCTTTTATACTGATCCTTGGGGTCATTACCCTGTGTGACCTAGCTGTTCCTTGCTTTGACCTTCCCCATTGCTAAGCAGGAGGCCCCTGGCTCCCCATACTCACATTGTTAAAGCTCAAGCCTGGGGAGCAGGCAGGTGCCTCAGCTGCTTCACCCCAGACCCCTTCTGCCCTTTTCTAACACGAATACCATTCTGCCTAGCAGCTGGTCACCCAGGTCCACACCACGGTGAGCTCTCCTCACACCGCCCAGGTCCCCTGGAATCCCTGAGGCCCCCTTGTGCCCTACGATGCTGCCCTGACAATGCTCCTGAAAAGACCCTTTGGAGACCCCAGGCTCCATCTTACACAACATAGGCCTTCTACCCTAGACTACCCACGTTTGCCAGCAAGTCCCAGATTTGTTCGCTGCCACAGGCCGTTCGTATCAGCTGCGTCCTACCAGAAATGTTTCCCCTGCTATTTTCTGACAGGAGTTTCCACGATTTCGGGTCTGACCACTCAAGAGACATCTTCCAAACCACTAGGACTGAAGTAGCTACACCTCCCACTGAGGTGCCCCTATTTTACCATCCCTGCCCCATCAGCTCCTGCGTCTTTCCGTGAGCTGTCTTCTTGTATAATTGTTGTCTGTCTTGAAGCCTCAGGCAGGAACCGGAGATTTCCCATGTCCTCCACAAGGTCGGTACTCCACAGTAGCTGGGCCAAACACCACACTGCTTACACCTCAACATCAGGAGCCACAACAATGACAGTATCGAAAATCTCAACATGTATCCACCAGACAGGACAGGGATCGGAGGGACCCTGTGGATGTGCCACGGCCACTGTGCTGTGCTCTCACACACAGTGTGACGAGAACCACCAGGACACAGGGGAAAGGAGACACAAGCCAGACCCAGAAGGTGAGCACCAACTACACAGGGGACACCCAGACCCTGCATGGGCACGGGCCGAAAAGCTAGAGGAGACTCTGACAGGGTCAGAGCCACAGCCCAGACAGTCAATGGCCCAGAGGATTCTGTGTCAAGGCTGCTGCGTGGGAGGATTATCAGTTATCCAGGCTACTGCAACAAGGTATCAGAGACCGACAGAACACAATGGGGGTTCCTTAGCTCGCCCTCCCAGAGGACAGTCCGTGCGGATAGCGTTCTCTCTCTCTCTCTCTCTCTCTCTCTCTCTCTCTCTCTCTCTCTCTCTCTCTCTCTCTCTCTCTCTCTCTCTCTCTCTCTCTGAGGCTCCACAGAAGGTCCCCTTCCTCTTCCAGCGTCTGGGGCCAATCCAGCGGCCCTTGGCTTATTCTAGCCTCTCCCTCTTCTCTTAGCTGTTCTGTGACAGGGTCTCAGGCTAGCCTCAAACTCGACTTTAGCCACAGATAACCTTGAATTCCTGATCCCCCTGCCTCCACCTACCCAGGACTGGGATGTCAGGTGTGTGCCACCACGTACCTGGCCCCACTTGTAATCTTGGTTTGGCTTTTATGTCTGCCACTGAAAGAGTACTTACCCTGCACCAGTACAACCTCACCTGAATTCATTACACCCACAACAAACCTACTTCCTTTTTCTGTTTGTTTATTTTTGTCTTTCTTTTTGTGTGTGTTTGGTTGTTTACAGACAGATCTGGAACTTGCTATATAGATCAGGAGGATCAGGCTGCCCTCAAACTCATACAGACTCTCCATCCTCGGCTTCCCGAGATTAGAGTGTACCACCACGCCCATCTTCTTTTTCCTTTAAGATGGAGCTAGCTACGAAGCCCAGGCTGGCCTAAACTCTTGGCGATCCTCCTGCTTCAGCCTCCTGAATGCTAGAACTACAGGTGTGTTCCGCTGAACTCACTTCCAAATAAGATCCTATTTGTAGATACCTAAGGCAAAGAATATTGCAGGACTGAGCCCAGCCCAGGAAAGGGGAAGTACATGGTAGGCAAACAAGGACACAAACACCCTCTCAGCATCCTGGTCCTGGACACCCAGCAAACAGCATGCTGGGATCACTTATCATCTAGTAAGCCTTACAGGCGTTACCCCAGTCTGGATGCCTAAGGCGAGCACTGCACACCAGCTTACGTTCAAGCGGCTGATCAAACTGCACACACAGGGGTAGACGCTTGGAGCAGAGAAGATAAAATGTCCCCAGGGACAGGTGGACACGTGGGAGACCATCCCCCACACCCCATCCCTTGAAACGGTCACAATAAAAACCGGGGTGGGGGTTGGGGCTGGCGCTCAGTGGATAGGGCTCCAATCGGTTATTACACAGCCAGGGTGTGGCGATGCATGACTATCACCCCAGCACCCCAGTGAAGTGGAGGCAGAGAGATCAGAAGTTCAAGGTCATCTCCCTCAGCTACACAGCGACTTCCAGGCAAGCCAGGGCCACAAGAGACCCTGTTTCAAAATCAAAACAAAGAATAAAGGTCCAGGAGTGGGGGCACACATCTAACATCCCAATATTTAGGGAGGTTGATAAAACAGGGTAACGGGCCACAGCTGGAGACAGATGTCCTCTCCCCAGTTCCTAATCCTCTTCCACCCCTGTCAAATAAAAGGAAATAAACAGCCAGACCCCTTCGCTTCATCGCTCCGGTGTGGAATCTGGAACCCTGAGCCCGGAGCTTGGGTTCCCAGCCTCATCCAAGGTCTTTATGGGTCCCTATCATATCACTGCAAAGTTGCTTTCTCCAGAGGCCAGGTAGGGGGTCCTTGACTTCACAGTCCTCACCTTGTGTACGCTCCCACTCAACAGCTGTAGGGGAGGGGGCGGGGATTAACCTGCGCATGCGTGTGTCCCCTCCCCACCTGCGCTTTCTCCCCGCCCCTCCCCACGTGACGCCGTGGGAACCCGGACCCCAGCGCCCGCGGGTGGGGGCGCGCGCACTGGAGGCGGGGTTCCTGGGTGGTGGGGAGAGCGCTCTTGGCTCTCGGGGTCCGGGAGACCAAACTAGGGGTGGGGGCGATCCCGGACCCCGGCGCGCCGGGAAGGAGGCTGGGCGCACTCACCCGAACGATGTAGGAGACCCCGGGCCCCAGGACTCTGGCGTCGGGGTGCAGCCAGCCGTGCGCCGGCTTGTGGATGAAGCCGCCCTTGCGCGCCCACTCGTCGGCGACGTCGGGAGTCCCCCGCGCGCCCCGCGTCCCCGAGCCCCGGCAGCGGCCGAGCGCGGGCAGAGGACAGGGCGCGGCGCAGCGCGGTTCACAGGCGCCCAGCACGGCGGCCAGAGCTGGGACCCCCGGCTCGGGCTGCGCCTCTGCCGCCCCCGCCGCGCGCGCAGCCGCCGGGCTGCGGCCGAGGAAGCCACCGGGCGCCGCGAACTTCCACTGCGGCATGCGCGGCAGCAGCGCGCAGAAAGTGGTGGGCGCCTCGGGCTCGGGGGCCGCGCGGCCACCCGGACCCTGCGTCATGGCCGCGGCCGCGGAGGAGCCCCGGCTGAGCCTGGCGCGGAGCCGCGCGCTCCTCCCCGCCGGGTGATGTCACCGTTCCGCTCAGCGCGCAGCCGCGGGGGGCTGCGCTCCTGGGACCCCGGCCCTCCGCTGGCTGTGCCCGCACCGGGCTCCCAGAGGGGCTCTCCAGTCAGGCTCTGCCCTGTAGGGAAACTGAGGCCAGGGATTGCAGACGCGGCGGCAATCCATCAACCTCTAAGTTATCTTCTTCGCTCGCGCTCCAGCACCACCAATCCTGCCCTTCTTTCCTTCTGAAGAAAGGTCTGAGGTCGCTGGTTCACGGAGCGATCCTCCAACCCTGAAGTCCCACCGTTCCAGCAACATCCTGCCCTTCTCTACTTCTAAATTGGGAAACTGAGGCCTGGCTTTGTAGAGGCATGACGAGACCGCCCCTAAGTACCCCCTCTAAGCCACTGTTCCAGCCAGACCGTGTTTGCTTTACCGAATGGGGACGCTGAAGCAAGGGCTGGGCCGTAGCAATGGAGAAAGTGAGGGCTAGGTAGGGATAAGGCACTGTAGGGGAACTGAGGTCTCCTGTGGTAAAGGCAGGATGAGTCCGTCCCGGTTCTCGACACTGTTCGAGTCACTGCCCAACTTTACCTCTAAATGAGGTCTACATGGGGCCTGGGGCAGGGCAGAGGCTGGGGTCCAGGACTAGAGGACCTCAAACTCAGAAGGCTCTCCCAAGACCCCTCCATGTGGACCTTGCCCTACTTTACTGTTTAGTGGGGAAACTGAGGCCTGGGGCGGGGCCGAGGATTAAACGAAAACTGAGGCCTGGAAGTGAAGCGAGTGCCCAGGACCCCGCGGGTGGGGCTTCCTCTGGAGGGTTCTGCTGGCTCCTGGCCTGTTTGCCAGGCTCTAAGCCAAGGGTCCCGTCGGATCCTAGGGTTCCAATAGGAAGCCGAGGATCAGACTCTCGGGCTCGCTACCACTCCCATCCCAGGCTCAAGGACCTCTGAGATGCCTTACTAAGACCCCAAGGGGATTCCTTCTAGGAGGGTAGGTAGTTGTCATCATCACCCTGCCTCTGTCCCCCACCCTACCCTGGACAGTCCTGCCGGGAAACAAAGAGAAGAGGGCTGGGCGGGGCAGGGTGCGGAGGAGGGGCAGGGCCAGCAAGATCGATGGAGAGAGAAACTAGATCCCTGCCTGGAAGGGGGCGGGGGAGCGTGCGCGCCGTGGACGGTCAGCGACAGTACCGCGGGCACTCTAAGGAGCTGCTGGGCTGACCTCTGGGAAGAGGCTGTGGGATCTAGCTGTGCAGCATCTCAGATCTGGCTGCACAGTCATCGTGTGTTCTCAGCTGAATGGGGGAAGTTGCAGGGCTACTCTTTAATCTGCAGTACAAATGACAGTCAATAATCCTGTTACACTTTAAACTCCCACGTCCTTCAAAGCCCAGCTTCGCGGGACCCCCTACCCAAAAACCTAGCTTGGTCCCGCAATCCAAACCCAGGCTCTGGCTCTCCCCTCTTGCTGTCAGGGTCCCCCATTTGCCCCTCTGAACTGAACGGGTTTTGCAGAGTCCTTTAGTGTTCTTTGTAGTGTGACTAGAAGTGCTAAATAAACCAACGCGCACATTGCTGACAGCTGTTGATGGAGGAATTGTTTATTGGCAAGCAACTCTAGAGGGTGGGGTGAGACGGGCCCAGGCATCAGGGCCACCTCCAGGAGAGCTCTCCAGCCTCATCTGCAGAAACCCAAGTGGCCCGGACACTGAATTCTAGGACACACAGCTCCCTGTCCAGCCAGGGAAAGGGACACTTCTCCCTGGCCTGGCCTGACCCAGGAAGAGAAACCTCGGCCCTGGAAGGAGACTCACCCTCATCCCGTATGGGACCTTGGGTCACAGGCTCCAGGGACAGAAAGATCAGGTGGCCTCAAAGGACCTCAGACTGCAGAAGGGGAGGGAGGCACCTTCTCTGCCCCACTCTGGGAAAACGAGGCCCAGAAGGGGTCCCCGCTGCCTGCTCTCTGCAGTCGTCAGCATTTGGTGTTCCCTGCCATGGTGGATGCCCGCTTTGAGTGACGGATGCCCATGGTGTATGCCGGAGCCCGGGCCCGGTTCACAGTGACCTGTTCTGGGTTGTGGGTACCAGGACCAGGTGTCTCCTCTAGGGGCCGTGGGGTTCGGGGTCTCCCCAGTATGCTGAAGGCCGGCAAACGCTGCCTGTAGGTGTTGGGGTCGGGACTCTCATACTGCCCAGGGCCTGGAGTCTCCGAGGGATCCTGAGGGGGCCGTGCCAGGGGGGTGCGGCCCACAACTGTGTAGCTGGGGCTGCTCCGTTTGATAAAGACCTGTGATCCCCAGAGAGGTGGCATGGTGTAGGCATTGGGGGCAGGAGCAGAAGTGTCTGGAGGCTTCTGTCGGAGACGGGAGCCCAGGGTGAAAGCTGGGGCATTCCGCTGGCGTACTGGAGGTACCTTCTCTGGGCTGTAGGTCCCAGGGCCTGGTGTCACCTCTAGACCTGAAGAGTGAATGGGCATATGCACAAGAAGGAGGCCTCACCTGAGCAAAGACCTGTACCAGAGGTCACGCAGACCCAGGGTCTTACCCCGCCCCATTCTTCACGCGTGCGTTCTCTTGCTGATACTCCCATGCTCAAGTCCTGACCAGCAAAGACTCCCACTCCACCAATGATAGCTCAGCCCTGCCATCCCCTCCTGCTTCCCACACTCCCCCCAGGAGGGGCCTTCTACTCCTCCAGTGTGTCCTGCAACCACCTGAATCATCCTCCTTGAAGACTCGGGCACCCTGAGATGGCCCCAAAACTAGGTGGGCCCGAGTTTACCAGGAAGTTCAGGAAAGAAAAAAAAATTGTCTAAGCTGCTTCTTCCCTGCATTTGACTCAACGTCCGTGTGACTAACGGTCTGGGGTGGGGCTGAGAGAGAAGGCGGAGCAGAGCCGTGGAGGAGCGCAGGGGAACGGACGGATGGGTACGGGGATGGATGTTGGAAGGATGAGTAGATGGACACAGAATGGATGGACGGGTGACTGAATGGGAAGATGGATTTATGGGCAGATGAATGAATGGGTGGATGGGTGGACGGACGGATGGACGACTATATGAACTGCTGTGTAGATGGATGAATGAGTGGGTGAGAATGTGAATATCTGGGTAGATGGATGGTAGATGGATGCATTGATAACATGGGCAGGGAATAAAATCAAGTGTCTGAGCAATCCTCTGGAACCATGAGGCGGGTTAACGAAAGGGACCTGAGCCCGGCCTCCGTCTGCCTAGGCACTGGGGGTCACCGTGCACTGCATCTCAGCTCAGGGCTGAGCAGCTGCAGTAGTGAGCCTTCACCTGAAATTCAGATTTCAGCATTGCAAAAGTTCTCCAGTGATGCGGGAAAGGAGGGTCCCCAAGATCGCAAGAGGCCACTCCCCACCATATACATTCCATACGCACCTCGAATCTTGCCTCGGCCCTGCATAGAGTAGGCAGGAGGACAGCTACGGCCGAAGCGAGTAACTTTCGGGTCCAAGAAATAGACAGGCCCTGGGCTGGAATCCTGAAAGGGTGCTGGGGAAAGGAGCCACAATCCCAAAGGCGCCCTGAGGCAAGGCCGCCCCTCACCCTGCCCAGAGCCTCCAGAGAGCTGCGGTGTAGCTCAGCTCGGGAGCCACAGCCTGGGAAATACCGAGGCTCCTGAAAGGGATCAAGCAGAGGGACCGTGGGGGCAGGCCAACCCCAGCAGGACCTCGGCTCCCAGGGAGTCACCTTGAGTCACCCTTGAGGCGGCTCAGCCTACCTGACCCACATTCTCACATCAAAGCGGAAGTAGGAGGTCACTGATATCACAAGCTGGTCAAAGTGCCCCGGAGTTCCACTCCTTAGCCACTCCCACAGGCCCCCACTTGAGGGTCTTAGGCGGAGCTCCACCCTGACCACGCCCCCAGCCCCTCCCTTGGGAATTCAAGGAAGGGGCTCCACTTTTTTCCTTAAACCCATGATCCTTCTGCCTCAGCTTTTGAGCGGCCAGAATGACAGGTCTGTACCACAATACCTGGCCTGACCACTGATGGTTGAACTTTAGGCGCGATAGCTTAAGGATGGTGAGCATCGGCGGTCAGTGGGAGTGGCAAGTGTTGGTGGGTCCATACCGGGCCCTATGGGTGAGTGATAAGTCTCACCAAGTCTTCCTCAGTGCCTCAGTGAGTCCCAGGCTGTGCATAGGTACCATCTAAGTGTGGGCGTCTGTGCAAGGCCACACAGGGTTTGTACACAGGCTCCCTGCCATCACTAAGGTGGTCACTAATGCTAAGCGATGGCCATCAGAAACCCCCCTGTTGCCCTGTCTGACGGACAGGAATTTGTTTTCAGCCCTCCGCTTAGCTCAGAGTGACTCTAAATGACTCCCAGGATAGGAGGAGTGAGGTCACAGTCACACATAGGAAGATGCCTGTCCCTCAGCACCTCAGCCAGTCCGGCAAGCAGGGTGGACATCACTCAACCTGCACGGGCAAACCTCCCTGCACTGTCGTGTGACAAGAAGACCCAGCTTTCTCATCAGGATGTGCCCCCCGACCTGCAGGCTGTACCTGGTGTACCCTTCTCCTGGGACCTCCTTCATCACACATTTTTTAAATATATTTTTGTTCTGTTCTGTTTTGTTTAGGGGGTGGGCAGGGTCTCTCTATTTTGCTCTGGCTGTCTTGCTATGTAGATCGGGCTGGCCTTGAACTCAGAGATCCACCTGCCTCTGCCTCCCAGGGCTGGGATTTCGGTGTGCCCCACTGCCCAGCAAAGACTTTATTTTTAATTTTATATGTACTTGTAGGGGAGGATTTATGTACTATGGATGCAGAGTCCACAGAAGATGGCATCGAATTCCACTGGAAGTGAAGTGACAGGACATTGTGAGCCACATTTTGCAAGAGCTGCAAGAACTCTCAAGAGCTGAACCACCCCAGCTGGAGGGGCTGTGGGGCAAAATCTTCCTTACCTGACAGAGCCCAGATCCTACTGTCCATGCTGGGCCCTCGCCTGTCCCAGCCTGTTTAGAGGCTCAGTGGATCCTGCAGCCTCTGTCTAACAAACTCTAAGTATCTACAGCAGTTCCTGACCCAGGTGGCCTCCATCAAGCCCACTGGGCCTCAGAGCAGCTTTAGGGCCAACACTGAGACTGAAAGCTGATGTGTTCAGCCAACATCAATGAGAACTCAAATATTGCGCCCTTCTTCTTCTCCTCCTCCTCTTTCTAGTTCTTCTTCTGAATCAAGCCCAAGGCCTTATACATTGTGGGCAAGTGTTCTACTCACTGAGTTACATCCCACACCCTTGCCATCCAATACTTGTTCAACCTTCAGAATATTGGTATCCGGCCAAATGTGGTAAGATACATCTGTGACCACAACGACTCACCAAATGTGGCCCAGCTAGTGGCAGGGGGACCAGCCCTACCTGCAATGACTTGCTCACCCTGAGACTGACTTTAGAGAGATTCTGGGGACACGGGAAGGTAGCCTTTCCCCCTCAGCTGGCCTTACCTTCACTGGGTCTCCGAGCGAGTGAGTACGCAGGACTGGCTGTCTTGGTACAATCATGGTTGACATAGCCAACAGTGGACGGAAGGACATACAAGCCAGGTCCGGAGCCTGAGACCCAAAGACCATATCAGTTGGTGTTTGGAACCCCTCGAGGCTAGCTAAAAAGTCCCACCCTGGACCCCAGCCACCTCCAACCCAGAGTACACAAAGAAGTCCTGGAGGACTGGGTGGCCCCTGCATTGTGAGCTAATCACGAATCAAAGGGCTATGGAGACTTGGAGAACAGAGATCCAGGAAGACAGACTAACACAGGAAGGAAACAGGCCAGAAGCAAGGACCATCGCTGGTGGTCAAACTGAGGCCAGGAGCAGACCAATTTTCTCACAGCGGATGGCTAAAGCTAAAGGCATAGACACTGTCACAGGTGGGGAAACTGAGGCTAGGAACAGAGAAGTGGGAAAACAGTCCAGAGCAGAGAGACCATTGCGAGAAAAGAACTGGGGCAACAGTATAAAGACCAACACAGGTAGGGAAACTGAGGCTGGGGACATAGAAACCATTGAGGGAGAGAAACTAAACCCAGAGCAGAGAGATTATCACACGTTGTGTTGGTAAACGGGGAAACTGAGCCCAGGACAGAGAAACAGCACCTCAGAGGTGGGGAGAGAGAACATAGTGTAGATCTGAACCCACTGTCCATCATAGGATGGGAAACTAAAGCACAAGCTACAGCCTGAATCCTATGCAAATGCCTCCCCCCCCCCGCTGAGCACCCAGTCTCAGCCCTTCTGCACACTCCTTAGCTCTGCAGTCCCCCACAGGCACCCCCCCTCTAACTTCCTCCCTCAGGTTCTGCCATACTGTGCTCAGCCGGCTTCTCTGCAGGACAAGCGCTGGACGGGCTTCCCTGCAGGTCCAGCAGATCCCACAGGGGACATATAGACCTACCTGCAAATACTGCCTCTACTGAACTCTAGATCACCCCAAGAGCCCCAGTAGAGGGACAGGAGAAACCCTCCCCCACCAGCCCAGCACAAACCATTCTCCAGGGTATTCATTCCACAGGACTTCCTCAGCCCAGTCTCCGGAATGTGGCCCTCAGCCACCCGCCTGGCCAGGGGCACTGTGGCCAGCCTGGCTGCTGGGTCGCAGCTGAGGGTCCCCATGGTGAACAGGGCTTGGAGTGGGCTCCTGCACCCTGCTACTCTGGTGCTCCAAACCAGGCACTGTCCCCAATCCTCACAGCTCAGCTGGTGTTGGCAGAGGCCTGGCCTCACCACACCCTCCCCACCGCACAGACAGCCTCTTGTCCCTAAGCAAGGATCTCAGGGCCTGGCCAGAGCCAGGCTGCTCGGCCGGACGCTGGCCTGGAAGTGGAGCTGAGATCAAGTGTCAGCCAGGTGGCTGGATGATCCAGGAAAGACTCCAGCGTCAGCTGAACAGGTCCCCAGGGAGTGGGCTGAGCTGGGCCATGGGGCCAGGGCAGGCCCCAGGGAGCCTGGACTGCAAACAGGGCACCCACCTGCAGCAGCATGGGTGAAGGGCATTGCACCCCATTTCCACAGAGCCCAGGGTTGTGTACGGCATGTGTCCAACTCAGCCAGGTGCACGTTGGTACCTTTCTTCATTCATCAGCAAGCATGTCCTGAGCACCTGACATATCCCAGAGTCTGTTCAGAGTGGTATGAACAAGACAGAAATAGACTGGTAAAGGGTGGGTATTCTTGGGGTGTCAAGAGAAACTAATGGATAAAGTCAATAGACAGATCATTCTGGTATGGATCATGCTGAGAAGGGAGACCATGTCAGGATGAGACCAGCTCTGCAAAGGTCCTGAGGCAGAGCTGAGGGCAGAACATGACAAGATAATCCTGTTTTCACCTTTGCTGAAGGCTACCACTGTGTCCCCGCCAGAGAGCTCTGGGAAGGTTAGGAGAATGGCATTCAGAGATATTTCTTCCTGTTTGTTTCTGTGCTGCTGGACATTTTTTAAATGTAGTGACTTAGGCGTTTTACTTTGTATTGTTCTATTTTGTTTGCAACAAGGACTCACTATGTAGACCAGGTTGGTCTTGAACTCCTGATCCTCCTGCTTCAGCTTCCCCAGTGCTAGGATCACATTCAGGAGACATTCTCCTTCATCAGTCACAATGGAGGAAGCAAAGGCTCACGTGATAAATATTCTCAGAGTCCCTCAGAAATAGGCCAGCAGGCCTGAGCTTGGACGTACCAGCAAATGTCACATCAGCCACTTTGGGTTCTAGCCCCAGATTGGCACTCTGGGTCCTGTGGGTCCCTGAAGCCTTGGAAGGGAGTCTCAGACAGGCCCACCAGCCCAACATGCATGTCCTTCTCCTCTCTGCCTTCTCTGCTCAGCTCCACCCTGGTCACACGAGATTAGATGCTGATCCTGGCGCCTCCAGGATGCTTCAACCCAGGCCCTCCCACAGCAAGGGTTCCTCACTCAACCAGCCAGCTGTAGTGGCTCACTTCTCAGTGACCAGAGCCCTCAGCCCGCCAGCTCCCATCATGCAGCTCTGATCCAAACCACAGCAGTCTGGGAAGCAAGATGCAAGGACCTGCCTGTCCTGAGCTCACCATGCCAGAAATGTAGGCAAATGCATGTCCTTCTACAATGTCAGAAACACACACCAGGTATCCAGCGAGGGGTTGGCGGGGGCTATAGCACCACAGCATCCATCTTTTATGAGATTCTTATGGGACCCAGGTGAAGGTGTATATCTCTTCTTTGTCAGATGTGTCCGGGAAATTCTTTGTCCTGTTTTGCCTGATGTAATTTTAAGATGTCTATGTGTCTTCCTCTGTCTCAAGTCACCTCAATAAACACAGAGTGGCTCTCTTTCTACTACCAGGAAAATGTCATGTATCATGCACATAGATGGCGCAGCTTCTGGGTCCACCCAAGGGCTGTGGTCATTCTGCTCCCTTAGAAGAAAGTCAAAGGCTGCTTGTAATATGGATAATGGCGGTCACCTAGAGCAAGGCACAGTCTGGGAGAAAGATTGCTGTCTTATATGATATGGAGTAATTCAGGTAAGGCACAGCCTGGACAGAGCCCGTTCTACTTCCTCAGCCATAGACCCAGAGCCAGGCAGAGAGAGAGGGCACCAGGCCTGACAGACAGATCTCATCCAAGGCCGTTTCCTGGGCCCAGGCCACCAGACAGCCCTGGAGTGCAGGAATCCAGGGTTCAACCCTGAGTGTCTGTTTCTCCATGGTAGCCAGGGAAGAAGGTTTGGGGTAAGTTCCTTGAAGTGAGGAACTTAGAATGGAGGGAGGGGGGAAAGAGAAAGACATGGTGGTGGAAAGGGGGGCACAGAGAAAATGGGAACAGGTATGGAAGGCCTGGTCTGGCCAGAAAGGACCATGTCTTGACACATGGCAATGGAAGGCTTGAACACTGATGGAATTGGAGACCTTGGCACAGGGAACTCACAGGTACCCTTTGGTGGATGAAGGGAGAACAGGCCCTAGTTTGTCTGTGCAGGTCTGTGGAGAGATAGGAAGGAAAGATGGAAACAGATGAGAGATGATGGTGAGAGTGGAGGATGATGGAGGATGGAGGTTTGTAGAAGGATGGGGGGTAGTGGAGGATCATGGAGGACGAGAGAAGGGATGGAGGAATAGTAGAGGGTTGTGGTGGATGATGGAGGATGGTGAGGATGGTGGAGGAGGATGGAGGAGGATGGAGGATGGTGGAGGATGTGGAGGATGATGGACGATGGAAGAGGAGGATGGAGGAGGATGTGGAGGATGGTGGTAGGATGATGGAGGATGATGGAAGATGTCAGGATCATGGAGGATGTCAGGATCATGGAGGATGTGGAGGATGGTGAAGGATGGTTGTGGATGGCAGAAGGATGATGGGAGGAGATGGGAAATTGTGAGAGATGGTGGCAACTGACAGCACTGTTGGTGGACTCTCACACTATGAATCTCCACAGCTTCCCTTTCTCCATGGCTTCTCTTTCTTGTAGGCTTTGCCCATCTGATCTGGTATCTTATCCATGTCTCTCCTGAGTGGCCTTTCTTGCAGCTGTGTTTCTGCCATAGCAGCTGTGACAAGTCATTTGATGGCCTCCAACACAGTCTGTTTTCTCTGTGTCCTCTGTGGGCTGTGACAGGCTGGCTCCTCCTTGAGGCTGTAGACAGGCACGTCTCATCTACGTGCCTCTCATCCCTGAGCCTGAGGCGCCCTCCTCTCTCCTCAGAGCCAGAATCTGACTCACCTGCCTTCCTCCACACAGTAGGGTCTCTGGTCAGTCAGGAAGAGAATTTTTCAGAGACTTTAAGGAAGTGGGAATCCTCGGGGCAATCTGTTCTGCAGATCCTGAGGGGGAGTGGCTTATAGTGAAGCACACCACAGGCGAGACACAGTGTCCTACTGAGGATTTCTACTACTGTGACTGAAAGAGGCTTGGGGAGAGTGTTAATCTGAATGAGAATGGTCCCCATAGGCCTGTATATTTGAATGCTTTGTCCCTAGCTGATGAACTTTGGGGGAAGGATTAGGAGATGCGGCCACATTGCAGGAAGTGTGGCTTTGTCAGGGGAGGTGAGTCCCTGGGGGTGGGCTGGGAGGTTTCAAATGCCCACACAACACACAGTCTCTGTCTCCAACCTGTGGATCACATGTAGGCTCTCAGCTACTGCTGCAGCACCCTGCCTGCCCTTGCTCTTAAGCTCCCTGCCATGATGGTCCTGGACTCCCCCTCTGACACTCTAAGCAAGCCCCCAATTAAATGCTCTCCAGGGATTCCTCGGAGTCCCAAAACATCAGCCTGAGCACAGGTTTAAGAACTTCAGCAACCATCCCAGTGGTTTTTACTGGACACTGCATAACCTGGTTTTTTTTTTCTTTTCTTTTTTAACAACAAAAAATGAGGTTTTTTGTTGGGGTGAGCTGTTGGGGTTCAGGCAGAGGTTTAAGGACCTTCTACCAACACCAAGGAGTCACTGTGGCCAGAAGGTTTCAGTTGTCCTTTCAACGTGTCTGAACCCAGAGTGACGGCCTTAAACCAAAAACAAAGGAGGAAAAGAGAGAGTGCCAGCCTTCAGTCTGTGGACGCTTAGGGCCTTTGGTCTGATGCCAAAGGCCAGGGTACTCAACCTTCCTGCTGGAACTGGAGGTCCTGTCATATTCACATAGGCACGAGTTGCTGGCCCAGTCTGCTTTTCTCCTTGGGGTATCCAGGTACCATTGTGCACCGGACTGGACTGGACAGTGGGCTGGGTGTGAGTGCAGGAGGAAACAGCCTTCTCCGGAGAGAGTTTTCAGTGAGGTAGCTCTCTTTGTTGGGGAAAACAAGGGCTATATAAACCTTGGGGAGTGCATAGGAGTACTCGGGCAGTGTGCCTTATTGACTGGGGCCGAGGTGCCGGAACGCTTCATTTGCAAGAAGAATTCCAGGTGCTTTCTGGGCATGTCCTTGTAAGGAGATAGGAAGCCTAACCTGAAACCTGGCCACCAGGCTACCCGACTACCTCCAGGGGGGCAGAGGTGGGACATGCAGGCCCAGAGCAGGAACGATGCAGTTCTGCTCCTGCTGGTCTCAGAACAAGGTTTTCAGGGTTTGAACACATCTCAGCCTCATTCTTGCTCCAGAGGAGCTTCCCCAGCTTACTATCCCCACAATCACATATTTGAATGCTTGGTCCTCAGTTGGTGGAAGTGTTTAGGAAGGATTAGGAGGTATGGCCTTGTTGGAGAAAGTGTGTCACCGAGAGTGGGAGCTGAGGTTTCAAAAGGCAACATTAGGCTCAGCGTCTCTCTCTTTCTGCTTCCAACTTGTGGGTAAGATGTAAGCTTTCAGCTACTGCTCTAGCGGAATGCCTGCCTGACTTGCTGCCACGCTCTCTGCCATGATGGTCACGGACTAACTCTCTGAGTCTGTAAGCAAACCTTCAAATAAATACTTTCTTCGAGAAGTTGCCTTGGTCATGGTGTCTCTTCAGCATTAGAACAATAGCTAAGACAAGCAGGAAAGGGATTATTTCAGCTTGTGTGTCCCGATCACAGCCCTTCATGATGGGAAGTCAGGGCAGAAGCTCAAGCTAAGGAACCTGAAAGGGCAGTCAGGCACTGCAGCACACACCTGTGATCCCAGCACTCCGGGACCCAGAAGCAGGCAGATCTCTTTGAGTTTGAGGCCAGCCTGGTCTACAAAGCCAGCCAAGGACAGCCAAGGCTACACAGAGAAACCCTGTCTTAAAAATATATATATATATATATATAATAAGAGCTGGAGAGATGGCTCAGAGATAAAGAGCCCTGGCTATTCTTCCAAAGGTCCTGAGTTCAATTCCCAGCAACCACCTGGTGGCTCACAACCATCTACAATGGTATTTGGTGCCCTCTTCTTGCCTGCAGGCACAAATGCACACAGAATGCTGTATAAACAATAAATAAATAAGTTTAAGAACAAAACAGGAACCTGAAAGCAAGAACTGAAACAGAGGCCATGAATCAAGGGTTCTCAACCTACGGGTCCCAACCTCTTTGGTGTCAATGTTGTCATAAATGTTAAATGAGTGTTGATGCCAGACATCCTGCATATCAAATATTTAGAATTCATAACAGAAGCAAAATTGCAGTCATGAAGTAACAATGGAAATAATTTTATGGTTGGGGTCACCACAACATGAGGAACTATACTAAAGGTTCATAGTGAACCACTGACATGGAGGGCTGCTGCTTGCTAGCTTGTTCCCCACAGCTGCTTTCCTGTAGAACTCTGGACCACCCGCCTAGCGGTGGCACCCACCACAGTGACGGTGCATTAATCATCAGTCAAGAAAATGCCAAATAGAGTTGCCTGTGGGCAATCTGATGGAGACATTTTCTCAAGTAAGAGTCCTTCTTCCTAAGCCAGTGGTGGTGGCTCACACCTTGAATCCCAGCACTTGGGAAGCAGAGGCAGGTAGATCTCTCTGACTTCAAGGCCAGCCTGGTCTACAGAGCCGGTCCCAGGACCACCAAGGCTACACAGAGAAATCCCGTCTCAAGAGACAAGCAGAAAAGACCCCTTCTTCTCTGATGACCCTAGCTTGCTTGCATCAAGCTGACACAAAACTAGCAGCACACAGGGCATACCAACAGCAACCAGGACAGCAGGAGGCAAAGGGGCGGGTCCTGTGGACGGGAAGAATACTGGGCTCACTCTGAGCCACGATGGGGCAACAGGGGTGCTGAAGGGGTACAAGGGTATACTGACAGTTTAACAGAATACCTGAGTGGGCTGGGGAGATGGCTCAGTCAATAAAGTGTCTGCCGCTTGGTGTAAAGACCTGAGTTCATGGTGGCAAAAACCAAACCAAACAACAACAGAAAGAGCCAGGTATATACTTAGAATTCCAAACACACTCATAATCCCAGTACTACAAAGTGGAGACAGTTGGTGAGTTCCAGGCCAGTGTGAGACCCTGTCTGAAAAGAGTAACAGAGGGGGCCAGCAAGATGGTCCATCTGCCAAGCCTGAGGGCCTGAGTTCAAACACTAGGACCCTGATGGTGGATGGGGAGTACCAGCTCTCACAAGCGGTCTTCTGGCTTCCACATGCTTGCTCACCACACATACACAGATAAAAAAGAAACAACAGAGACATAGATAAATGGTTCAATGCATTTACTGCTGTTTTAGAGGACCTAGGTTCAGTTCTCCCCATGTGTATGGGCTCACAACCTCTATAACTCTAATTTCACTGGGTATGATGCCCTCTTCAGGCCTGTGTTGGCACTGCACACAGGTTCACACACACACACACACATGAACATGCATGTACACAAAGGAGATATACACATACATATGGCACTCATACATATAAAATCAAAATAAATAATTTTTAAAAATAAAAGCCAGGTGTGATGGCACACACCTTTAATCCCAGCTCTTGGGAGGCAGGAGCAGGAGGATCTCTGACTTGGAGGCCAGCCTGGTCTACAGAGTGAGTTCCAGGACAGCCAGGCCTACACAGAGAAACTGTCTCCAAAAATCAAAATAATAATGATAATAATAATAACAATAATAATGTGAATTCTAAAAATTGCAAGGTGGCTAACTCTTGAGGACCTGTATTCAAGCCCGCAGAGCCTACATAAATCTCTACGACAGAGGCCATCTGTACTTCCGGTGCATCGGAAGGAGAATGGGAAGAGGAATCAGGAGAATCCTCGGAAACTCTCCGGCCAGACACCTTGGCATACGAAGTGGCCAGCAAGACCCCGTTCCAATAAAAGCAAGGACCCACATAAGGCTGTGTGCCACATCTGCCCGGCCGCTGGCACAGACCACCTCACACACACCAGGAACCGTGGTAGAGGCTGTGCTCTGGCCGCCACACCTACACACATTCACACACACACGTACACTCACACATGAACATGCATGTACACAAAGGAGATGTGGGAGAGGAAAAAACAAAACAGAGCAGGGCAGTGATGGTACACGCCTTTAATCCCAGCACGATGGAGGCAGAGGCAGGGGGATCTTTGTGAGTTCCAGGCCAGCCTGGTGTACAGAGTGAATTCCAGGACAGCCAAGGCTACTCAGATTAAAACCCTGTCTCAAAAAACAAACAAACAAAAACCAGACACCCTTTTGTTGTCTGATGGATGACTTGAATTCAGGCTGATGCAGAGAGCAGCGACTGCCTTACATAGCCAAGTCCCAGGGACCAGGGACCAGGGACCAGGGACCAGTGAGTTTGGGTGGTCAGCAGATTCTAGATCTGCTCTGAAAACAAAATAGCTATATTCTCCCAACTCAGTGGTTGGGAGAAGGAGGGTGGTGGGCAGGGTGGCATATGCCTTCATCAAAGCACAGGGGAGACTGAGGCAGGGCCATGGTGCAGCCGGAGTGGGCACTCCTGAGGCGGGGTGCTGAGTATCTGGGATTCTGTTGTTTCTGTGTCACTGGCCTGTGGGGACAACAGCTACTCGGAAGGTGCCAGCTCACAACCTCCGGGACACCTTGGTCTGTCCCTTACCTTCCCAGTACTTCTCATCTTGTCCTCCGTCCGTAAACCAGGCCTGGTGTCTGGGACTCAGACAGCTGGGCAATTGCCCGCGGGCTTTGTCCCATGAGGACTATAACAAAGGACACCTGTCCTGCCCTGGCTGGCCTCCTGTCCCTTCCATCCCAGAAAGTGCTACCATCCATGCAGGTCAGAACCGGTTCACGTGCTCTGCTGGGGGATCCGGCCTCTGGTTCAGAACAGCCTGACACAGAACAGAACAGGAAGACACAGACCTCCAGAGAAATAAAAGGCTCATGTGCTAAGAACCTGTGGGGGGGGCGGTCTGGAGAGGGGTGCCAGCAGACTCAGCTTTACCCACAAAGTCTTTCCTCCTGTCCCTGGCGCCCCCTCCAGTTTCCTGCTCTTCCAGAACACACCAGAAATCCAGCCAGCATCCCTCAGTCTTAGCTGTGCCTTCTTCCGGGGGCACCTTCCTCCTCTGCAGTCTACCTCACGGTTCACCCTGTGCGGATCGGTCCAGCTGTAGCTCAAGATCCTAACCAAGCACTTGCGGGTTCACACGTCCTGTGTTCCAGGCTGGAAGCAAGCTGTGGCCTGGAGTGAATCCCAGCGTGGGGAAGTGGTGGACACTGTAAGGGGCGGGGCCTGGCCAGCGGTCCTAAGCTCTGCTTTGTTGTGTCCTCCAAGCAACTTTCGTCTCTTCCTCACTCTCTGTCCCTGTTCTGATCTTGTTTTGTTTTTGAGACAGGGTCTTCTGTTTTTGTTTTTTTGGGTTTTGGTTTTGATTTTTTTTTGTTTTTTTGAGATAAAGTTTCTCTGCGTAGCCCTGATTGTCCTGGAATTCTCTCTCTCTTTAGACCAAACTGGCCTCAGATTCACAGAGATCTGCCTGCCTCTGCCTCCCGAGTGCTGGGATTAAAAGTATGTGCCACCATGTCTGGCTGACAGTGTCTTAAGATTAAGCCCAGGGTAGGCACAACTTCAATTCTCCTGCCGCACGCCCTGAGAGCTGGGATGACGGGTGTGTACCTCTACTCCGAGTTCTCTCTCTCTTCTTCCTCGGCCGAGATGAATAGTGCTCCCCTGCACACATCCTGCTTCACCACAAACTAATCATGACCTCAACTCCCAAAACTGTGAGCCAAAATACGCCGCTTCTCCAGCTGTTACGGTAACAGAAAATGATCTACTCCCGACTCAGGTTCCTCTTCCTAAAACCGAAGCTTCAGGACTAAGGGCATAGTCGGGGGTGGTCAGGGGTGCTCGCCCCCCTCCCGCTCCTCCACCCTCCATCCCCTCCTTCCTCACTCCCTCTTCCCCCCCAGCCTCATCCCCGCCTAGATGAGCTGGGGGCGTGGTCAGAGGTCGAGCCCCTGCCTAGAATCCTCCAGTGAAGGGCTAGAGGCGTGGCTTAGAGTGGAGTTCCTGCCTACAATTTCCCAGTGACGGGGTACGGGTGTGTTAGGAGACTACAGTACTTCCATGCTTCCCTACCACACGATGCCCGCAGTTAATCCCCGGCGACCTCTCTGCTGTGTTAGGCACAGAACACAAGCTCCTCGGGCCAGAAGTCTCTGTGGTCCTTAGAACAACACTTGCTCATAGTATCACTCAATAAATTCATACTGAGTTACTGACGGTCCCTCGACCTAGTAACTGCGCGCAGACTCTAGGACCACAGGGCTCTGCCACAAATTTTTGCGTCAAACAGAACCCTAGCATCCCTTACCACCATGTCTATTTCCAGACACACCCTGCAAACCTTTAACAAAACATTGCCTCTCACCGCTGGGTGCTCCGGAGGAGTCACGAGGCAGAGGCAGGGTAATTGAGTCTGAGAAAAGCCTGGGCTACAAAGTGAGTTCCTGGCCAGCCTGGGTTATAAAAATTAAATAAGGAAAACATCAGATTTCCCCAGCATCTTCACTCCAGGCAAGAAAGCGAGGCACTTGACTCCATCCTAGCAACAAGGCTTGCTGCTTAGCAACCTTGTCATCATAATCTCAGCCCCCTAGTAACGGGACCGTAACTTTGGTAACAGAACCCAGACACAAGGAAATTGAACTCGTCTCCCTAGCAACAAGACCCCAGACCTATCAACATACCGGCAGCCCCTATCAACAAGACCTCAGGCTTAGCAGCAGGCTTCTACCCTTAGCAACATGGTCCTACCCCCTAGCAACAGGATCCCAACCAAGTAACATGGTCCCAGACCCTAGCAACAGGATCACAGCCTAGCAATATGATCCCAGCCAACCATGCCAAACAAAGCCAAATCCCGAGGTGCAACACATCCCCAGGAGACCAGTGCACCCCTCTTCTCTAGTGCCTCCACCCTGGCGCTGGCCAAAGCCTCCTAAGGGAGCTTTGTGACTGACAGGGAACTGAGAACCACTCTTCACTCAGTTTCAAAGCCCTCTGCAGCCCTTGTATCCTCGCCTGGGAGTGCTAAGGACTGAGCACTCATAAAGCTTCCATAACTTTGTGGGTTACAGACTCAGCCAGAAGCATGATGGGAACTGTTGTTCATCCGCGGTGATGACAACAGAGAACTGTGGACTCGGCTGAGACCAGAAGAAAAAGCCAAGCTTGTGTGGGTGGGGCCAGGTGTGGAGAGGTAGAAAGGAGGCTATTGAGCCCATAGGCTTGTCCTTGGTATGTGGGGAGGGCTAGAGAAAGGCAATCTCTGATGGGCAAGGCATGGATCCCGTAAGGGTGGTGTTGGGTAGGTAGGTCAAAGCAAGGGAAAGGCTGAGTGCTGGTGGGTACAGAGGATGCAGAGTTGGTGGCCAGGAACTGTTACAGGTGTGTGTGGCTGAGAACCAGACTGTGCTCCTCCTCTGTAGACTTAAGGCTACAGTAGAGTTAGGGTTGGGGTTAAGGCAGAGTTGGGGTCAGGGTTGAGGTAGAAGGTTAGGGTTAGCATTAGGGCTAAATGCCTCGTGGTCTGTGATTTGTGCTCCTAGATCCTGGATCTAGATCCTAGATCTCCTTCCTGTGTCCGACCATCAGCCATGTGAGCTATGAGACCAGCCAGGGCCCCTGCTGGAGGGTGGCTTCAAGTTAGAGGTCAACATGGCATACACTGGCATGCAACAATCAACAGGTGACCTGAGATCAGCGCTTCCGGTTGCTCAAGTGAGTGAAGCCAGGCCCTGTCAGATCTTAACTCAGGGGTCCTCAGCCCACCTGTGACACTCCCCCCCAGGCCTGCCTGCTGCAGCTGGTCCCACACCTGAGCAGAGGTAGCACCCACCAAGCAGCTATGACTTAGTACTATGGCACTCCGGTCCTCCATCTGTGTGAGGAGCCACCCAAAATCCCCCTAGGCCCCTAGCCTCTCAGTCTAGCTTTGTCCTCTGAGGCCACTGTCCCCATGTGGGATGCCTTTTTTTCTTGGACATCGGCTGCTTGGGGCTTCCCAGACCGGTACCATTTGCCTGAGACAGCCCCTTAAGGCCCTGCAGACCGGTCACCAGCCCACCCCATCGCAGGCCAGCAGGTGTCGCTATCAGCCCAACCAGAAATCCATGAAGCAGGCATGCGTGGCGTCCTCAAAGCTCAAAATCAGCCCCTGAAGTCTCCAGGGCCAGGCAAATAACCTCCTCCTGACCCTCCCGACGGAAGGTAGCTAGCGAGCAGCGTGAAATAGTCCCTCAGGCTGCCAGGCCCTGAGACAGCTTCCCCACGTCCATCTCATTCTGCAAATGACAAAGACAGGCAAAGCAGACCTCGGCTCTCTCTTTAATTTTTAACAATTTGTTTTTATTTTATGTACATTGGTGTTCTGCCTACCTGCATCTATCTGCGTGAGGGGGTCAGGTCCCGTGAAATGGTTGTCACAGTTGTGAGCTGCCATGTGGTTGCTGGGAATTGAGCCCAGGGTTCACCCAAAGAGCAGCCAACAATGCTCTTATCTGCTGAGCCATCTCTCCGGCCCCTGCAGACTTTCCTTCATTGCTTGTGGTCTGCCACACATACACACACACACACACACAGGGCCTCCCAGAAGGCCCAGCACAACTCAAACAGATAATTTCAGGGGCACAGGGCCATGTGGGTTGCAGCAGAGTGTCCCCCTCCCCCATGGATGGTGGATAACCAGCTCTGGCCCTCCCTCTGTAGGTGATCCGTGTGGAGAAATGTGTCTGTGTGTTTCCACGATGCACTAGGGTGTGTTGTTTTTTTAAGATTTTTTAAAAATTTATTTTACTTTATTCTTTTATGTGTGGTGTTTTGCCCACGTTTACGCTTATGCCCTACAGCAGGCCGTGCCCATGAAGGCCCTTGGAATGACAGGTGGTTGTGTGCCATTGTGTGGGTGCTGGGGTCCGAACCCCAGTCCTCTGGAAGAGCAATAAAAGCTCTTAACTGCCCCCCTCTCTCCAGATCCTATTTTAGTTTGTTTTCTTTGTTTGTTTGTTTGTTTATTTATTTATTTATTTATTTATTTATTTGGTTTTGTTTTTTAGTCAGGGGCCTCTATTCATAGCCCAGGCTCTCCTGGAACTCACTCTGCAGGCCAGGCTGGCCTTGGATTCACAGAGGGTCTACCTGTTCCTGACTCCCGAGAGCTGGGATTACACAGGTGTGATGTCTCTCCTGGCTCTACCTTAAAGAAACCAAACAAACAAAAACCTCTGTGTGTGCAGGGTTGGGGGGTGTATGGGTAAGTACAAGAGACCTCAGAGGCAGGACTAGAAGGCCAGATCTCCTCGGAACTAGATTTACAGGCGGTTGTGAGCTACCTGACCTAGATGATAGGACTCAGGTCCTCTGAGAAGCAGCCACGGCTCTTCACCACTGAGCCGTCACCCCAGCCCCCCACCCCCACTGTCTCAAAGTCCAACCTCCACCCACCAAGCCAGGGAGTCTCCTGTCGCTCTGGACTCTGGGAACCACACTCTGAAAGAGCATGCAAAACTGACTGATGAATGAGGGTGAGCGGAGACACACTCTTAGAGCAAGCTACCTTCTGGAACCTTCCTCGAGCTATGGGCAGGGGAACCAGGATGTCAGGTCTCCTGAGAAGGTTGGACCTCTGTGGGGAGGGGGTTTCCTGAAGAGCCAGGAGGACTTCCTCCTTGCAGGACAATGGCGGGAAGGGGGGTGGGGTCGGGTCCTGGGCTTGCAGGGGAGAGGTGAGGACAGGAGGCCCCCCAGGTGCCCAGAGAGTCCTGCTGGCTCTCGGCCCTTCTGGAAACAGCCGGCCTCTGGGCGGTCAGCACTCGGAGCCCCTGTGCCCTCACTGTTGCTACCTGTCTCTGTGTCTCTGATCTGTGTCTTTCTGTCCCTGATCCTGTCTTGGTCCCTGTGTCTCTGTCTCTCTGCATGTCTCTGCCTTTGTACCTCTCTCTGTTTCTTAGTCTGTCTCTATTATCTGTGTCTGTTTGTCTGGTGCCACCCTGTCCTTCTCTGTTTCTCTGTCTCTGTCCCCCTCCCTCTCTCTCTCTGTCTCTCCGTTCTTGTCTCTGTCCTTCTATGTCCCTGTCCCTCTCTCTCACCTCTGTGTCTGTCTCTGTCACTCTGTCTCTCTGTCTCCCCATTCCTCCTTCCAGCTTTGGCTTTCCCTCGTCTTGTCCCCTCTACATGGTGGCTGGTGGCTCCTGCCCCTGCTCTCTCTTCACTAACATGAACAGGATACTTCAGTCTCTTGCAGATGGAGTCAGGGCTGAAAAGAGTGTCTCTTGAGAGCTTCAAGGAAAGCAGGGACTGTGCCTTCAGCTCTCAGCGCCTCAGCCTGCCAGGCGCCTGCTGACCCCTCCCCACCTGGCCCTGGCGTAGCAGGAAGCTGGGTCAGGGGCAGGGAAGCAGCCCATTCACCAGGCCTGCTGACCCCCACCCGGGTTAAGGGCCCAGCTTCCCGGGAATGGCCAGTGTCTTGGAGTCACCTTCCTGCACAGCTTCCGGGCACTGGTGCATGCTGGACAAGGGGTGGGGGATGGGACCCAGACAGCCATAGCACCTGAGCCTGGTGCCCACTACTCTATCCATGCCTCAGTTTCCCCATTGTGAAACCAGTCTCCATCTGCCACACACCCTGCCACTGGTGCCTCAGTTTCTACTTCTAATAAGATCCCCACAGTCTGCATGCTGGGCAGGAGTCAGGGGTCATGGCTGAAGCAGACAAGGTCTCACCCTGCATAGTTAGGGATTTCGTTGTGACCAAAAGCAACTTGGGGAGGAAAGTGCCTATTTCAGTTTACAGGTCCTGGAGCACAGTCCTTCGTGAAAGGGAAGGAACCCCCATGGCAGGAACCTGGAGGCAAGAGCTGATGCAGAGGCCATGGAGGGATGCTGCTTACTGGCTTGCTCCCCATGGCTTCCTTTGCCTGCTTTTCTATAGCACCCAGGACCACCACTCCAGGAATGGCACCCCCCACAGTGGGCTGGGCTCTCTCACATCAATCATTGATCAAAAAACAGACAAAGAAAACAGAGGCCTGCCTGTTAACCAGTCCGGTGGGGAATTTTCTTTTTCCAGTTGAAGCTCCCACTTCCCGAATGACCCTGCTTATGTCAAGTTGCCTAAACTCTAGACAAGCACACTTCCCATGTTGAGTGGAGACAGACTTCAAGTATTCAAGATGCCTGGGGGTGGGGGAGGCAGAAGAGGGAGGTGGAAGGGTCTTGGACTGGAGAGGGCAGAGCGTTGGGGCAAAGGTCCTGTGGCTACCTGCGGCCAGAACACAGAATTCTAGCCTTCCTTCTGTGGGCACAAAGCTTGAGCCTGGAAGTGTGGGTGTGCAGCGGGATGTTCCTCAGTAAGTGTCTGGGCCAGAAGGGAAGCATGGGGGAGACAGTGTGCTGATCTTGCAGAAGCGCGGAAGAGAACTCAGAGGAGTGTATGATATTGTCAGAACTCAGCAGTGAGGCCCAGGATCCACCCAGACCTGGTCTCCACGTTGCAAGGGGAGCCAGAGCCCAGGCTCTGTCGGTCTGCAGAGTCCTATACAGTGAAAGCACACAGACTCAGGACAGCTGGGGGCTTCTACCAGACGCGCCCCAGGAGAACGCCCACCCTGCAGTGCTCAGCCCCAGGGGACCCTCCTGACACCCTCATGTGGCCACCTGTGGAAGGGGAGGTACAGCTCGAGCCAGCTAGGGTGGAGCAGCCTAGGACTGGCTAATTTTCACACACTTGACCACGGTGACCCCCTCCCGCTTTTAGCTTCAGTCTTCCTGTCCATAGAACTGAGGCCTGGAACCTTCCCAGGCCGTCCCTGCCCATCTGTTCTGTGTCCCTGGGTCCCTGCCTCACCTCTGGCCTCCGCCTCTCTGCTCCTACAAAGTGGGGGTCGGGCTGGGAAAGCCCCCCGGGAAACTCCCATGGAGCAGGGAGAGGGGGGAGGAGAGGCAGGGTCTCAGGCAGCAGGAAGCCGCCAGCCCGCTGTTATTTAAACCGCTCCCCCCACACACGGCTGGTTACAAGGCAGAGGGGAAGGCATGGAGTCCAGCCTGGCCCTTCTGCTGGCCCTGGCCGTGGTGCCCTTCCAGCTCTGCAGAGGTGAGCAGGGATGTGGGGTGGGGAGGAGGTTCCGAGGGATCAACTAGAACAAGGGCTTTGGGGGTGCTCTGAAAGTCCAGGGTTTCTTTTGAGGGGCTAGTCTGGAGAAGTGGGAAACAGGGTTCTGGCTGCTCTCTCATCAAGACCCAGGGACCTGAGCCAGAGACCTCTAGACAGCAGTCTAGAGCCCTGGGGTCTGAGAGCCAGTTGCCCGGACAGAGCTGCTGTTATCCCTCAGGCCAGTCCCTCCAGGTGGATCCCCCTGCGCGTGAGGTAGCTGTGGCCATGGGCACAACCCTCCGGCTCACCTGCAACCTGTCCTGTGAAGAGGGGGTCGCCCGGGTGCACTGGCATGGCCTGGACACCGACCAGGGCAACACGCAGAACTCGCCGGGCAGCAGCGTCCTCTCTGTACACGGCACGCTGTCAGACTCGGGCACTCGTGTGTGCGTGGGCTCCTGTGGGGCCCGGAGCATCCAGTACTCCATGCAGCTCCTTGTGTACGGTGAGGCTCACCCTGCCCCTCTTGGTGATACCTCCCAGGGGTATCAGGGTGCCCCATATCCCATCACCTCCCCCACACCCTAAACCTTCAAGGTTGACTATCTACCCTTCCTGTCCTGGCCGCCTAAGGCACATAGCTGCACTATCACCACAAACCCACCTTGCCTGGCCCAGCCCTAACCTCTAAGTTCAGCCCTGGCCCCACCATCCATCCACAGCCTTCCCAGACCAGCTGGTGGTGTCCCCAGAGTCCCTTGTACCTGGACAAGACCAAGAAGTGTCCTGCACAGCCCACAACATCTGGCCCGCAGGCCCGGACATTCTCTCCTTCGCCCTGCTATTGGAAGAGCAGAGACTGGAGGGTGTCCAGGCCCTGGAATTGGAGCAAGAGGAGGAGGAGATGCAGGAGGCTGAGGACACACCACTGTTCCGAGTGACACAGCGCTGGCTTTTACCCTCCCTGGGGACTCCCACGCCTCCTGCCCTTTACTGCCAGGTCACCATGCAGGTGCACGATCTGGTGTTGACCCTCAGAAAGGAGCTTCCGGGTAAGCCACTGGGACCCATCTGCCTAGGCTCAGATGCTCCGGGGCTTGGATTAGGCTCAGATGCCCCACTTGTAGATCCCCAACAAAACTGGTCAGTGTCTGCCCCATGAAGCAGCCAGAGAAAAGAGTAACTCAAAAGATGAGGACCTAGTCTGTGCTAGGCCCAATATTTCTGTCATTTCTGTCCAGAAATTCTTGGCTTGGCCAAAACACTATCCTGGAAGTCTAGGATAGAGCCACCAATCAGTAGGTGTTTTATAAAAAACTGCCAAGACTCAAGGTAGGGCCCAGAACTCAAGAGGTGTGCTACAAAAGCTGGCAGAGAAGAGTCATAGGACCTGGCACTTCATACTGACCAAGTTGACTCGGAGAAACCTGCACCCAGTCGATGCTTTATAAACAGCAACATGGGCAGGCTGTGGTGGTGCGCGCCTTTAATCCCAGCACCCTCTGAGTTTGAGGCCAGCCTAGTCTACACAGTACGTTCCAGGACAGCCAGGGCTACTCAGAAAAACCCTGTCTTGAAAATACAAAAATAAATAAAATCAACAGTGTCCTAGCAGAATTCTATAGGACTCGGTACCCAGTGATTGAGCTGTCTGAGTCATCAGCTCCTGGTTCCAGCTAGTGTGATGCTCTGTGCCCTTTGAGTGATGAGGTTCGGGGGTTCTGGACCAATACTGGGTTGGCAGATGAAGAACACTGAGGCAGGAGAAGGGCCTGGGACTACAGGGAGAACCTTCTGTTTGCAGTCCTACAGTCCCAGACCTCACCAGAGGCCCCCAACACGAGAACTACGGAGCCCTACATCCTGACTTCATTACACACTGCTGAGGCTGTCCCCACTGGGCTCCCCAGCAGCATGACCCCCCCACCCACCCCTGCACACTCCACACTCGGCGCTTGGAATGTGAGCACTGCTAGAATGAGCACTTGCCACCCTGAAATCCGCCAGGACCCGGAGGCGGGATCCAAGCTTCTCTGTGAGGCACACTGTGGGCCTGGAGTGACCGTGACCTGGACCCTGACTCCTGGCGGCCTGACGACCTACCACAAGGAGGAGGCTGGGGCCCAGGCATGGCTAAGCATGCTGCCCCCAGGTCCCATTCCTGAGGGCTGGTTTCAGTGTCGCCTGGACCCTGGGGGGCACGTGGCCAGCCTGTACGTCCCCGGCCAGATGATCCCAAATCCCTGTGAGTGCTGGGGGGCCTGGGAGGGATAGACACATGGGTTGAAAACAGTAGTTGGTTTCGGGGCCAGGCCTCGCCTATGCTTTCCCCTAAGTTCAGTATACTCTCCTGACTGTGAGACCACTTAGAACTCGAAGCACCTTGCAGACTCTAAATTTTAGAGACCGGGAGGTCCAGTGAAACAAACAGTAAAGAGAGAAGTCCCAGAGAGGGATTTTTTTTTTTAATGTTGGTTTCATATGGCCAAGGCTGGCTTCAAACTTGCTCTGTAGCTGTTGCTGACCCTGAGGGCGCCCTCCTGAGAGCCAGGATAACAGGCATGCACCACTGCACCTGTGTTAATGGTTGAATTTTAAAACACATTAATCTAATCAGGGCTGAGGCAATGGGTGGCCCAGAAGTTAGGAGTACTTCCTGCTCTTGCAGAGGACGTGGGTTCGCTCCTCACGTGCTGGGGTCACCAACACCTAAACCCCAGGTCCAGGGAGCACTGCACAAAGGTGCTGCAGGCTTTCAGTCCCGGCACTCACAGGCAGAGGAAGGAGCCTCACAACAGCCTCCAGGACCCAGGAGCTTGATGCCCTGCCCCCGGCTGGCCTCCAAGGGTACCTGCATGTGGCACACATAGACACACATGAACAAAAGTAATCATTAAAACAAATGTAATCTTAAGCCAGGCAGTGGTAGCACACAGCTTTATTCCCAGCACAGGCGCATCTCTGTGAGTTCCAGGAGAGCCAAGGCCACAAAGAGAGACCCTTGCCTCAGAAAAACAGAACAAACAAACAACTTTAGAACTATGCTGGGTATAGTGGTTCACAACTGTAACCGAAGTACTTGGGCAGTAGAAATGAGGGCCAATCTCAGCCTGAGCTACAGAGTGAGACCCCAATTTTAAAACAAACATACAAAAGAACACTTCCTTTTGAATACGTTTTCATTTTTCCATGTTGAGTCTGAACGGTCGGGCGGCTGTTTTCTCCCCAAGCAGTAATCGGCTGGTTGGGGAGTCCACTTGTAAGCGGTGATGGTCTATGTACGGTTCTCTCTGTGGGGCCTGCGGGCCCTGAGGCTGATAACAGCCTTCCTTCCTTCCTTCTCTTTCAGCCTCCACTGTGGCCCTATGGACTGGCAGCTTGGTGCTGGGGCTGCTTGTGCTGGCCTTCCTTTACAAACAACTGCGGAAGCGCTACAGGCCAAGACCTCGCCCAGACACCAGCTCATGCACACTCCTATGAAGCTTGATTGGGCCACACTAAGGGGGTCCAGAGGGTGACCCCTGCAGGGTTTGGGGCAGTCAAGATGTTACACTGTGTCCCCTTTCCTCGGTCAGCACATCTAAAAGCTCCTCCTAGATGCTGGGCTTTCCTGCCTGCTGGCCCAGGGCAGAATAAAGGACCCATCTCTGGTCACTGGTGTGTCCATTCATACTGTGAAAATAGGGCAGCTCTGCGCATGTCTCAGTCCTACACCCAGAGTCCCTGAAGACAGCAACACATCCCAGTCCAGCTTGACAGGCCAGAGAAGAAGGCAGGAGGATGGTATGCCGGGAAATTACTACACTTAACAAGAGTAACTAAGGAGGTACCCAATGGCCTGGGGGAAAAAAGCACTTGGAGCGTATCCTGGGCAAACACGAAGATGAGGTATGGGAGTGGGGGAGGAGGGTGGAAATTATGTCAGTGGATGAAGAGGCAGCGAAACACAGAAAAGGGACAAGAGAGGTAGTGCTAGAGCGCATTTCGGTTATAACAAGAGCAACCCCCTCTGGTGGCCAGGAAGGGTAACTGACAGCCTAGGAAAAGAAGGGTAATCGGGTGAAGACTCGCTCCAGGCGTCCTAAACGCTAAGGAGACCAAGTGACGCCAAAAGCCCGGCAGAGCCCAAGCCAAGAACAAAGCGTGACACAAAACACAGGAAAGGGTCTGGACCCTGCTCTCAGTACTACATCCCCAGTGGATGAACCCCCACGTATGTGTGCTGGGGTTTCTCTGGTACCCAGGGATCCTGGTTGCTAGGAGACGATGCTTAGGAAGACTTGCCCATTAGCAAGATGGCAAGCAATCAAGCTTCAAGCCAAAAACCAAGCCCTTCCTGGGGGGCCATTTTGAAGTCTGGCAAGCCCACAATCTCAGACCGAAGCCGGGAGATGCGGTCACGGAGTACCAGGAAAGACGCAAATAGAGGAAGCCAGTTAGGACACAAGAGGGAAAGTAGCCTACGCTTGTCACTACCGAGACTCTATCACTGACGGGGCAGTCGCCTCTGCCCTTAACAAAAATGGCCGTCCAATGAGGGCGCCTCGAAGCGCCATGAATTATGGCGGCGCTTCCGGTACCGCTGCCCTCAGCAAAGATGGCAGCAGTGGAGAAACGACGGCCGGCAGTAGCGCCAGCGGCCAATTTTGCGGACAGCGGCCGGACGTCGGTATCTCAGGCGGCGGCGGCGGCCGAGAGCGAGGAGGACTTCCTCCGGCAGGTCGGCGTGACAGAGATGCTGCGCGCGGCCCTATTGAAGGTGCTGGAGACGCGGCCCGAGGAGCCCATCGCCTTCTTGGCGCACTATTTCGAGAACATGGGCCTGCGCTCGCCGGCCAACGGCGGCGCCGGGGAGCCCCCGGGCCAGCTCCTCCTGCAGCAGCAGCGCCTGGGCCGCGCGCTATGGCACCTTCGCCTGGCTCACCACTCGCAGAGGTGCGGACCGATGGCGGGCGGGGGTGTCCGGCCTACAGCTCCCGAAAGGCCCCGCGCGGACTAAGACCGCCGCCGGCGCGGGCCGTTTCCGGGAGTAGTAGTCCGTCCTCTTTCCCCGGGCCTGGTCCGCTTGGTGTGGCTTAGCGACCGGATTACAGCTCCCGGCATGCTTCGCGTAGATTTCGGCCTTTGTGAGCGCGGGGTGTACTGGAAATTGTGGTCCTGGTAGGAAGTGTTGGGAGTTGTAGTCCACCCATTGCTGGACGGTCCAGGTGGTTAGAGCCTAGGAAGCTTTTACTTTGGAGCCCGTGTCCATTTTCTCCTCTCAGCCCAGGGTTTTGGAGGTCAAGAATTCCAGCGAGGACCTGGCCCAGGATGCCATCCCTGCAACCCGAGCATAAATAGCTGTGGTGCTTGTCCAGGAGATGGGCAGTCTGTGTATTGTGGCCTCAGCCCACTGACAGAAGTTCCTGAAATACACCCACGGAGCACAGGCTGGTCTAGAGCCAGATGTGAACACTCTGGAGAGGCCCGGGGCTCAGCAGTTGCAATCACTTCTGTACCCCAGTGATAACAGTTCCTAGTATAGAAGAAGATGACTGAAGGACACGTTTCCATTGCATAGTGGAGGAGTGAAGCTAATCAGGAGGTATCTCCCACCAGGGGATGCCAGGCCAAGTGGGTGAGCTGATGGTGTCTGGGGTCTCAGCATGGAAGTGGCTTTACAAAGGATAAATATTTGTGGGGAGGGTGCAAGGCAGATGTTGGGCACCATGGCTCTGGCTTTTCCTAGGGAAGTGAACGTCCAGGAACCATAATTCCTGCTGGTTCCCTCCTAGAGTGCTAGAAAAGCTAAAACAAGTGGAACAGAGTAGGGAGGTATCTGAGCAGACCGGACTTGTCTGCAGCAGCGGGAGGGGCTCAGTGTCCCAAGATGATGGCCAGAAAGGGAAGGGCATAGTGAGCCGATGTGGCCAGGAGGAGGGGCACGGGCAGAAAGGGAGGAGGCCAGCGATCCTTGAAGGTTGCTGGTCACTTACTGAGGCCCCCAGCCGAGAAGGTGACAACGATGGGGGATGTGAGCAGGGGAAGCATGAAGGCATCGGCAGGGAAGCAAGCATACAGGCCTGCATCCTGAGGTGTCCCGGGGGAGGAGGGACAAGAAACAAACTACTTCCTGAGTCATCCAGAAGAGATTCTCCAGGGGATGAAAAGCAGTCAACTTAGTGATTTAAGATGGAAACATCTTCTGAGTTGAAGTCAAACCTCACCTGAGGATCTGGGGCAGGGTTGGTGAGCGTGTGGCCAGATCTCCGTGCCCTCCACCACCTGGCCACTGTGCCACCACCCTAACCCTGCCGGTCACTGAACCCTAACCTGCCGTCCTCTGGCTCGGCCTCAACTTAACCAGCTGAAACCATGAAAGCTGTGTGTCTACCACATTCTGAGGTTCTGTGTGGACATGAACTTGGGGTCACTGCTCAGCCCAGGACCTAGTGCTATACCACTAACTGTCAGCAGCCCAGGACAGCAAGGGACATGAACAAAAGCCAGCAGGCAAGTGGGGTCCCCAGAAATTCAGCCCAGTGTGGACCCAGAAGCCACAGCTTGTCTCAGTCTGGCTCACAGAGGCCAGCCCCTTTCTTTCTCCCCCAGGAAAACCCCAGTCTCCGCTCCCCACTTAAGACCGTGTGATGGATGCCTAAGGAGAGAGTGGGTCCTTGTGCAGTGCTGTACCTGCACCTCCACACACGGCAGCCCTGCCCCTGACCACCTGTCGGCAAAAGCTGAGCCACTTCCCATCCCTCCCAGGCCTCTACAGGCTGTGGCCACACCATCATCGGTCTCCTACCTGCCAGCCCGTGAGAGCCCCTTAGGGTCACTGTTCACCCTAGAAGATAGCTAAAGGCTTGTACCAGGGCCCAAGCCAGGAGTCAGACCTATGGGACACAACTCCTCCAAACCTTCATAGCTCCCGTGCTGGCAGAAGAGGGACACTGGCCGTACTATCCCTAAGATGATAAGGAGTCGTTTTCATGACTCTTAGGGCTCTTTTGAACAAGCACAACTTAGTGGCTTAAAGTAGCTGAATCACTGGCTGTTCACACTGAAGGACTAGCCAGCCTAAGCCTCCCGCAGCCACAAGTCATTGCCTGTGAGGCACCCCAGACCCTGCAGGGTGCTGTCAACATCCCTAACCCTCTGTGTCAGGAGCTCCCTAAGCATAGAGAGGTGTGGCCCCACACATCATCCCAGCCTTGCCATAGGAAAAGCTACGGCAAGAAAGCCTGATGATGGTGGCACACACCTTTGCTCACTATGGTCAGGAGGCAGAGGCAGGCAGATGGCTGTGACTTCGAGGCCAGCCTGGTCTACAGAGAGAGTTCCAGGACAGTGAGCTGCTGTCTGGAAGAATTAAGAAGCAGGGAAGCCTCCAGTGTCTGTGCACAAAGCTGAGCCAGCCCAGGCCCTCCCAAGGCTGCAGACACCTGGTCTCTGCCCCCTCACTGGTCAGTGACTCAGTGGAGAGTTCCAGGAATGGATATGAGCCACCTGAGAGGTGGGTGTCCTTGTTCTAGGCCATAATTACCCTTCCTACGGCTGTAAACAGCCAAAGGCAAGGTGGGTAGGGCCCTCCCCATGCCAGTACAAGGGCATGTCATTTATCCTCCCACGAATCTGGAGGTGCGGAATTGGAGTTTACATTCCACAAGTGAGCAGAGAGCAAGGCTAACAGAGGCAGCTTTAGAAAGCCAACGCTGGGAGGCAGGTACGGACCTGGCAAGGAACCAAGCAAAGGGCCCAGCATTGTGCCCCTGGAAGTCACTGCCAGAGAAGTTAGAATCAGACTGATAGCCATCAGTCAGGAAGACCTGTGTTATGCTGCCTTAACAAACAGTATTTCCGAACACTGTTAATACAGCTGGGCTCCTGCTGCATGGCCTGCACGGAAGACATGAAGCCTATTCTCTGGGTGTCTGCCACAGCTGGCTAGCATTTATTAAGCATGGCACGTCTCTAGAGGATGAGGAGGCCCCTGGAGGTCAGCATGGAGCAGACCGCCCTCATCCTTAAGCTGCGCTGCACCAAAAGGCAGAGTAGGATCCGCTGTCAGCCCATTCCTCTCTGAGTCCGGAAATGAGGCCATCAGCCTGCCCAGGGCGCAGTTTTCTACAAGGCTGTGTTAAGCGTCACCACTGTGGTCCACCAGGAGGGACCCTACTCTGGGGTCAGAGAAGGAACCACCTTACTCTGGGTGCTCATTAGCTCTTAGTTGAGAAAGTGACTTAGCCACAGGTCCACGTAGACCACTAGCCATTCTGTGTCTCAATAAAACTTTATTTACAAACCAACCATGATGGCTGAGTCAGGAAGATCATGGGCTTAGGGCTCAAGCCTCAGCCACAAAGAGACCCTGCTTCAAAATAAAGAGCTGGCTTGCCGCAGGATGATGGCATGAAGACACCACACTAAGGCTTAGTGTGTAAGGGATGGCAGTAAGGACTGGCCCTGCCCCCCATGCGTTGAGCTGAGGGCACAATGGAAGATCCCTTCAGAGATGCCCCAGCACGTCTGCTGGTTAATTGAATGGGCATTTGTTGAGAGTGAACTGTGCTGGAGCCAGGCTCAGCTGGCAGAATGTAACCCGGCATGCACAAAGCCCTGGTTCCAGCCTCAGCACCATATAAACTGGGTGTGGTGGCACTTAGGAGTTAGAGGCAGGAGCATCAGGAATTCAGTATGGTCCTCAGCGTCACAGAGAGTTAAAGAAGACCCTGTCTCAAACAGAAACCCCCAATGGCTTATCCAGTAAAGGTGCTTGCTGAACTCTGCAACCCAAGTTCAATTCCTGGACCCAACTCTAAACAGTTGTCCTCTGACACATCATGCATACACATATGTACTTATGACTAATTGTTTTTAAGACATGCTGTCAGTATGCAGACCAGGGTGGTCTGGAACTCACAGAGATCCACCTGCCTCTGCCTCCTGAGTACTGGAATTAAAAGATTACCATTTTCTTAAAACAAACAAAAAACATATTTATGCAGTATTCTGCCTGCATGTGTGCCTGTAGGCCAGAAGAGGGCACCATATCTCAGTATACATGGTTGTGAGCCCCCATGTGGTTGCTAGGAACTGAACTCAGGACCTTTGGAAGAATAGCTAGTGGTCTTAACTGCTGAGCCCTCTCTCCAGGCCAAGATTACAGTTTTCATCTTAAATATTTTAAGATGAAACATGCTTACGGATGTTTTGCCTGAATGTATGTCTGCACCATGCACATGTACCTGCCTCGGAGGCCAGACCAAGGCATCAGATCCCCTGGAACTGGAGTTACAGATGGTTGCGAGCCACCATGTGGGTACTGGGAATCGAACCCAGGTCCTCAGCAAGAGCAGGTCTACCGACTGAACCATTTCTCCGGCCTCTTAAATAAATTTTAAAAAGCAAACACTTGGGATTCCTCGGTACCTGGTGCCCTGAATGGCAGGCAAACTGTGCTGGGGAGGTCTGGAAAGGCCCGGTGGCTGGACGCCCCTGACACCACACTGTCCCCGCAGGACGGCCTTCAACAACAACGTGAGCGTGGCCTATGAGTGCCTGAGCGCCAGCGGCCGCAAGAAGAGGCCGGGGCTGGACGGGCGCACCTACAGCGAGCTGCTGAAACGCGTGTGCAGGGACGGCGGGGCACCTGAGGAGGTGGTGGCGCCGCTGCTGCGCAAGATCCAGTGCCGGGACCACGAGGCCGTGCCGCTGGGCATCTTCCGGGCCGGCATGCTGTCCTGCTTCGTGCTGCTGGAGTTCGTGGCGCGCGCAAGCGCCCTCTTCCAGCTGCTGGAGGACCCAGCCCTGGCAGTAGCCGATCGGCGCGTGGGCCAGGCGGTGCTGGACACGCTGGAGGGCGCGCTGGGAGCCGGAGACATGGCCGGGGCGCCCACGCACTACCTGGAGGCCGGTTCCCGCCTAGGCCCCGACAGCCTGGCCCGCGCCCTGGACAGGGCAGCGGCCGGTCGGCGACCCAGCACACCCATGGCCCGGGAGGAGTTCCTGGAGAAGGCCGCGGCCCTCTTCATCGCCAAGGTCAAGCCGGTGGGCTGAGCCCACGACGCACCCACGCCCCGCCACCTCCCCAGGAAGGCGAAGACTTGAGGCCTGCAACCCCGTGTCCCAGCATCCCGCTCGGGGTCCTCACCCAGGGAGGGGGACCCGCTTGGATCCTGCAGGACCAGAACCTGCAGCTCACTTCCCTCTGTACTGGCCTGCCTTCCCCACTCACAGAAATAAAATCTAAAAAGACCCTGCCTTGCCGGTCACCTGTGTGCAGCGCCCTGGCCATTGCCACGCACTACAGGTCCTCCAAGCTTCCTCAGAACTATCAAAGAAAATGAGGGAAGGCCAGGTCGACATCCCGGGGTACAGTTTCTACTCCCCCCAGGACCTCTAAGCTCCTCACTGGGGATTTTCAGCAGGGGCTCTACTTCTGGCCACGCCCCTAGCCACTCACTGGGGGTTGGGATGCTTTATTCCTTAGCCAGACTCTCAGCCTTCTTTAGAGTTTTTATTAAACTTTAATTTTATGTGCCACGGTGAGAGAAGAGCTGGCAGGAAATCAGGTCTGTCCTTCCACCAACCAAACCCAGGTCAGTTCTGGTGGCAAGGGCCTTTACCAGCTGAGCCATCTCAGCCGCCCTGTAATACTGAGACAGGGTCTCGGTAGCCTGGGCTGACTTAAACTCATGACCCTCTACCTCAGCTTCCCATCAGCTTGAGTGACATCGGGAGCTCCTGTGCCCAGGCATCGGTGCTTTCTAAATCCCGTGTCTGGTTAGGGAGCAGCTGGGTCTGTCCCATCTCTCAGCGTATCTGGGACATAAGCATCAACATTGCCTAGTTGAGAGATTTCCAGAAACTTCCTCAGTGTCCTAGCTCTGCTTCCCTGGGAGTTCACTAATACATTTTCTCCGCCAACAAAATAAGCCAATTCAAGCCGAATTAAAAGTAAAAAGGTTTATTGGGAGTAGCTCTCACTGGCCCCAAGGAATGGGGCCGGGGAAATGGCCATGCAGACAGGTGGGGGTGGAGGGAGCATGCCCACTCAGGCGGGAGAGAAAACAAAATGATCGGGATTGTAAACGGAAGAGCCTCTCTGGGAGAAAGGAAGCCCAGCCACACCCTGCTACAGGTAGGAACCGAGGGATACTGGAGAACCCGAGGCAGGTCTGCTTTGCAATGTTAAATAAGTATCTCAGCCCCTTGCCTCGACTCTGAAACCCAACACTAGGTAGGTAAGACAGAGAACGCCGCATCCATGGAGAAGCCACTTATAGCCAGAACACCAGCGTGACACCCGCATTTCCTCTTCCTCTGCCTTTGTAGCTCAGGCAATTTGTCTTGCAGGACTTGGCCAACTATTATGAGGAAGCCCCTGGGGAAGGGTCGCACTGAGAGCCCGGAAGCTTTCTAATGGGGGTGGCAAGTGGCAATGAACAGAACCTGTCTGCACCCCAACCCCCTACCTTCCCTTTCTTCGCCTCCTGGCACTGCACCCTGATCTCAACACCCCATGACCCCAGCTATATGAGGGGGTCCCTGCAGATGTCAAACAGGGAAGCAAACTGCTGGAAGAGATAATGAAAACTCCGTGCAGATTGACTTTGACAACCTGGGTAAGACTTCAGGAGTCTAATGCCAGGTGGTTCATGGTCAGCATATTTATAATACAGTACAATTCCAAGTACACAATAAAGCTTAAAATGTTACTCCAGCCAGGCAGGATTGGTGCAGACTTTAATCCCAGCACCCCGGAGGCAGATCTCTGTGAGTTCGAAGCCAGCCTAGTCTACAAAGTTCTAGGACAGCCAGGACTGTTACACAGAGAGACACTGTCTTTTAAAGAACAACAACAAAAAGATATGAAAGATATGATTACAAAGAAACTCTTTTACAAAGTACATGTGACCATGAAGGTAAGTGAAATAGCTAAAAGGCCTAAGACAGCACAGAGGTCAGCAGACCATAAAGTACTTGTAACATCTCCCCTAAGGATGGGTAATTAATTGTCTAGGGAGGGAAAGAATCTATAATAATCATTCTGAGTAATTTCAATGAGGTCTGCCTCTATAGAAAAAGGTAAGTGAGGTCTGCTTCCATAAATAGCAAAAAGACCATCTCAGCTTTCTGGATAGAATGCAGGTACATGGTTTTATCTCCTCCACTGAGGAGGCACTCCTGTGTGATTAACATTCCCGGTTCCCTTAGTGCTTCTTGTAGGCATAAAATTATTGTGTAATTCAAATGCTGATTTCTGTATCCCCCATATCTGGTTGCAATCCCTGTGCTGAGAATCTCCTGTCTCAATGTTGTGTAAACACTGTTCTCCAATTGTCCCCTGATAGCCAATAAAGCAGCTTATGGTCAGTCAACGAGCAGGGAGAGAATAGGGCTGGACATCCTGCCAGCCAGAAGAGGAGGAGTTAGAGGTAGGGATTGAGCCACTGGAGAGGTCGAATGATATAGGAAGAAGGAGCTAAAGCAGAAAAGCTACAAAGTGCAAGTATTTCTGGGATGTGTCCTGGAAGGAAACCAGATTATCTTAGAGGGCTAAGAATAGAGCAATGGCTGTTCAGTTGTGTTATGAAGTTTATCAAACAAATATGAGTCTCAGTTATTTGTGTGATAACCGGGTTAAGAGAAAAACTTAGAGAAACAAACTCAGTTTTATAAAAATAACCTTAGCAGCTCTGTGAGTACAAGGCCCTCGCGCCCCAACAGCTGCCCAGCAAGCTGCAGCCCTAAGAGATGGCTCCTGTGTCCACAGCCATCCTCCTGTGCTGTTCTGGCTCCTGTTCTCCCACCTCCGGCACACTTTTTTCTCACAGGAATTAGTTATCACAAATGGTTTATTTGTATTATTACTACTATTATTTTGTTTTTTGAGACAGGAACTCACTGTGTAGCCTTATCCTGGAACTCACTCTGTAGACCAGGCTGGTGGAGAATTCACAAAGATGTACTCATCTCTGTCTCCTGGAACGCTGGGATTAAAGGTGTGCACCACCAGGGCTTGTGTGTTTGTGTGTCTGTGTGAGATACACATAGATAGATAGATAGATAGATAGATAGATAGATAGATAGATAGATAGATAGATCACAGCTGGATTTCTGTGAGTTTCAGGCCAGTCTGATCTACAAAGTGAGTTCAGGACAGCCAGGGCCACACAGAGAAACCCTGTTTTTATTAAATATTAAAATTTATTTTTGATTTAACATTTAAACAGTGGTTATTCCTAAACCAGCTGTAACCCAAATCACCACACAGAGACTAGGATGTATTTAGTTAACCTAGAGCACAATGCTGGGCAATAGTTACTCCATCCTAAACCTCCAAGCCCGCATAGCTTCCTACCATTCAGATTTTACCCATTATACTTGCTTTTAGTCATATCTTAGGTCTGGTTCATTTCTCCTTGTGGTTCCAAGTCCTGTCCTGCCAACCTCTGCTCTCCTCTCCTGCTTCCTTCCTCTCCCCTCAGACCAGGATGTCCCACCCTATTCATAGCAATGGCTGGATGTTTAGTTAACAATATAGAGAACAAATGGTGGCATGTTTACACAAACTTGAGACAGGTGATGCTTGGAATAAGCACCACAACACAATGTCTGGATTGAAACCAGATAGTGGCGAAGAGAAACCAGCATCTGAATGAACAGAGATAAATTTTACACATTCCACAAGAACGTTATACCAACACCCTGTCTGGGAAAACCAAAACAAAGAAGAAGGAGGAGGAGGAGGAGGAGGAGGGGGAGAAGGAAGAGGAGGAGAAGAAGAAGGAGGAGAAGAAGAAGAAGACCAACCTTAGCTTATTCAGTCAGAGTATGGCAAGTGCCAACAGACAAAGGCCACCTCAAGAAGACTATGGGTAGCACCCCATAGACATACTGGATTTGAAAAAATTAAAGTTGTCACCAATTATGGAATGCATTCACCATTCATGAAGCAGCTATTAAATTCTTGGACGATTCAAAATAGAATAATCCCCCAAGACTGAAAAGGTGTGACTAGAGCAATATTGAAACCTAGTCTGCAGGTGCAACGGTGACCACAGTGGAGAGAAGAGGCTGAGGAGATAGAACAGAGAAATAGGGCCAAAGTCGTTAATGTCTCTTAAGATCAGCTACTAAGTGTAGGTTCATGTGTTGAGGTACAGATACCAGTGGCATGTGACAAGCAACCTTGGTACTGTGTCACATAGTAGCCTTGAGTACTTGGGACAAGGTTGAAGAAACAGGAAAAAGACTTGAACCATTTACTCAAATTATGCAAGCTTCAAAAGAAACATTCACTGACCTTTCACAAAGATTGACTTCAGCTATAGATAGAAGGGTATCAGATCCACAGGCTAGAAAAGTATTGATCAAATCTTTAGCTTTCAAAAATGCTAATGCTGAATGCAAAAAAAAAAAAAGTGATCAGGCCTCTAAAGGCAAGATCAGCACCAACAGATGAACAGATTAGAAACACAGTTGATATTGAATCTCATTGGTATGATATGACTTTAATAGAAGAAGTTATCTCAAAAGCTTTTGAAAAAATCCAAATGCTCAAATGTCTTAATTGTGGTAAGCAAGGTAATTTTAAAAGAACTTAGAAAGAACTAAACTAATTCTGAAAAAAGGCCTATGCCTTCTGGATATGCAAAAGGTGTGGCAAAGGCTGGCACTGGACTAATGAATCTAGACCAACAAGGAACAAACAAGGTAACCCTTTATCAAAAAAACGCCCAGGGCGCCTCTTGCTGGCCCCAATACCAAATTCAAATCAGCCATTTCAAAGCAGCAGCAACAGAGATGCTCACCTGTAGAACAATCAAACAACACTGCTCTGAAGATAGACATTAAAAACCCAGATATCAGCCAGGCATGGTGGCACATGCCTTTAATCCCAGCTCTCAGAGGCAGAGGATGGCAGATTGCTGTGAGTTGGAGGCCAGCCTGATCTACAAAGGAAGTCCAGAGCAGCCAGGGCTACACAGAGAAACACAGTCTTGAAAAACTGCAAGAAAGAAAAAGAAAGAAAGCACCCCTACAAATACCCCAGTCCTACACCCAGACCAGACCAGACCATCCTAGACCCAAGCCAGCCCAGCCCAGATCCAGCAAGTGTTTTCCATACCATTTCATCCCATGCCTCTTACAGATAAAAAGAAACCTGGTTTTGGAGGGCTACCTCCAAGGTTACCATGAACTTGAACAAAAAAACCATACCTTCGTAGGTGACAAAAGCCCCAACTCAAATGGCTCAATTCACTTTTTGTTTGTTTGTTTTTACCAAGACAGGGTTTCTCAGTGTAGCCTTGACTGCCCTGTTACTCACTTATAGGTCTGACTGGCCTCAAACTCAGAGATTTGCTCACCTCTGCCTCCTGAGTGCTACGATTAAAGATGTGTGCCACCACTGCAAAGCAATGGCTCAGTTCAAAAACAAAACAGCCAGATGGTGATGGAGCTCTGAGTTCGAGGCCAGCCTCGACTACAGAGTGAGGTCCAGGACAGCCAGGGCTATGCAGAGAAACCTCAAAAAAACAAAACAAACAAAATCCCACAGCCTCCCATCTAGGGGAAGTCAGGTATGGCTGGATCCAGGAACACTAATAGGAATAGGGCCTAATTGTACACACTTGGCATCCCAAGGAAATTAAGCAGCTCAGGCAGGATACTGGGGAATGGTTTTGTGTAGTCAAATGCTGAGATCTGGTTGCCGTCTAGACATGGGCATTGTCACTATTATTGAAGCATCTCCTTTCTCAATATTATGTAAAAAAAAAATTTCTCCATCATCTCCGATTGGTTAATAAAGAGCTGAACAGCCAATGGCCGGGAAAGAAAGTTGAGATGGGATTTGCAATCCCAGGAGGGGGGGCCAAGGGAGAGAGAGGAAGTAACCAAGAGGAGGTCACCATGAGGGAGTTACCATGAGCACACACATGGAGCAGCAGCAGCCAGGGCGGTATTGAGGTGGTAGGTAATGGGCACACGGCTTGGAAGTAGTCCAGGCTAGCACAGATGGGTTAGAATAGCTCAATATATGCCCAGCTACAGTGCTTAAAGCTTATTAATAAATGTACCAGTTCTCTAGTCATTATTTGGGAGCTAATGTGAGCATTTTAAAAAAAGCCCATACTTTTTACAGCAGGACAATCACACATTCTAAGCCATCTGGGGTACGGAATGAGTTTGAGGCCAGCCTCAACAATGTTGAGAGACCCTCAGAAGTAAACAAACCCAGCTGTGGTGGCATGTGCCTTTAATCTCAGCACACACAGGCAGAGGCAGGCAGGACTCTATGCATCTGAGACCACCCTGGTCTACATAGCAAGTTCCAAGCCCTCCAGGGCTATATGGTAAAACCCTGTCTCAGTAAGCATCTTCTATCTCCTGGGAGGTCTGAGCTTTCCAGAATGTCAGAGCTGTCCAGAGTCTCATTGAAAGAAATGGTCCTGTAATCCCTTTCCCAGAGCTCCCAGCTGTTCCTAGAAAATGCCCAGGACTAAGGCTCATCATGAGCCATTCCGTGCAGCTTGTGGTGGGGACGGCCAGAATGCTCTGGCTGGATGACCCCTTATTTGAGGAGGCCTGGAATATGTTCAGTCTGTGTGGCTGGGAACTTGGGGTTGACAGCACCTGGCTAAATAAGCCTGACCAGCTCCATGATGGGCTTCATTTTCTTGTTAGACAGAACAGGCCTAAGAGTTGCAGGAAAAGCCACAGAAAGGGCAACCAATCAGAAACAGCCAAGACATCTGGCCTGGGGAAGAGAAGCTTGCTTAACTACTGGTTTGAAAAGCACCGAAGTCCTGACCAGAGTCACATAGCCTCCCCTGGCACCAGCCAATCTCAATCCAGGTCACATAGTCACAGTAGGAATTCCCCTCTCTGGCTGTAAAAGGGACCTTCAACTCCTCTCAGGGTCACCACCATGTTGTGGAGGTGGTGACCCCAGCATGCAGGATTTCTGAAGAATAAACGCCCTTTGTTGCCTGCATGCTACTCGAGTCTGGGGTTGTTCTTTCAGCGTATTCCAGACCCTAACAGGATCACAAACATCCATGTCCGAACATGTCAAGGTTAGATGGCTCCAGCCAGCTGAAGCCAGCATCCTTCCCAGATGCTCAGGACGCCCATGAGACCGGACACAAGCTCATCTGGGAGTAGGGCCATGTATATCCCAGCTGGAGGCAGGGGACCCCTATCTGTCTGTACATCAGGGCTTCCCAGGTGTAGGATGTGGGAGTGGTAATCCCAGGCACAGTTCTGCTGTGTTCTGACAACTAGGTGACACCGTAAGATGGACAGTCTGACTTGGACTAGAGGAAGAGAACACTGGAAGCCCTCGAAAAGGGAGTATGAACAGAAAGCCTTCTAGCCCAAGGGCCCAAAGAGCCCCTAGGGGAGGGTAGCCAAGACACACGAAGCGGCACTAGACCCGAGGCTCTTCCCGGCCACATCAACCAGCCGAACCTTTGACACTGTTTCCCTGTGCCCAAACAGGTCTACCTTCAGTCCCAGCCAGGACAGGATGGTGGAGCACCTGTGATAGGGAGCTGCCCTTTCTCAGCCCCAGATGGTGATGCAGCTGTAGCTCTCCAGAACGCCCACAGTCAGGGTCAGTCACCAGCACAGCCTAGGGCCAGAACCACCCACCCCTAGAGGTCACAGGCACACCACAAACACTTCCTGCAAGGCTTGACTCTGCTGCTACCCCCAATACTCATAACCAAATGTCCAGGCAAGGAGTGTGGGTGTCCGCGCCAGACCACCTCCGGGACTTTGCACATCTGTTCCCGCTCCTGTAACCTCCCAGGATGCCTCTCCAGTGCTTTTTCTGGTCTATTTAAGCAGGACTAGGGTGTGGTCCAAAGTCAGCCTAACATGAGGGTCCTCCCAGGGCAGGGGTTCAGACTCCACCTCCTGGAAGCCAGGTCTGCGGACCCCAAGTCGTCGATTCTGTCAGCCCTCCTTCTACTTGAACCCATAGAGACCCAAAGGTGACATCCACAGCTTCACGTTGGGAAACAAGGGAGGATCCTGCTCCGCCTCCGGTCAAGCCACGCCCAAATCCCCACCCACAACCACGCCCCCTGGACGTCACAAAAAAGGCCCCCAAAGCAGCAGCTGCCGGTCCGCCACCCGCAGCCCTGCCCTGCCCGCCATCCCGCACACAGGCATCTGCGGAGCTCTTCGGGCCGGAGGCGACGGCGGCCTCCGGGGCTTCGGAAACGCAAGGCGCCTGCGCGGCAGGGCGGGGGAAGAAGACTACACTTCCCGGCGTGCCCCGCGGGCGGGCGCGCAGACACATTCCGGACCCGGTGGAGGCGTCGCACAGGCGCATTCTAGACCCGGCAGTGGCTCGCAGGCGCATTTCCGGCCCGGCGGCAGCGGCACGCAGGCGCATACGAGGCCCGGGTGTGGCACGCAGGCGCATTCGGGGTCCAAAGGAGACACGCAGGCGCATTCGGGGCCCGGAGCCGGTGCGCAGGCGCATTCGAGGCCCGGCGGCTGCGGCGCGCAGGCGCATTTGGCGCGGGCCGGGCCGGGCCGAAGCGAGCGCCGGGCGGGCAGCGGCGTCAGAGCGAGTGGAGCCTTCGGGGTCTCCGGGTGGCGGCGGCGGCGGCGCAGAGGAGGAAGGCGGCGGCTCTCCCCCTGCCGGCGCGCGACCCGGTCCGTCCCGCGAACTCGCGCCGGTCCTGCGGCCCGGCCCGGCCCCGGCCCCGGGCCCCTCCGCCGCCGCCGCCACCGCCATGGCCCGGCCGCTGGTGCCCAGCTCGCAGAAGGCGCTGCTGCTGGAGCTGAAGGGGCTGCAGGAGGAGCCGGTGGAGGGCTTTCGGGTAACGCTGGTGGACGAGGGCGACCTGTACAACTGGGAGGTGGCCATCTTCGGGCCCCCCAACACCTACTACGAGGGCGGCTACTTCAAGGTGAGCCAGGCCTCAGTTTCCCCTTTGTGCCTGTCCCTCCCCCAGGTTGGCTCAGGCTCCGCGTGCAGAGCGGCCCCTCCCTGTTTTGTTGGCCAGGTGCTGACCTCACCCCGGGGACTGGTCTCTCTGTACTGTCCTCCAGCAGGCCACAGAGGACCCGGGACAGCTAAGGACTGGCATATTTCCAGGCGTTCTCCACCACAAGACACAGGGGCCTCCAGATGGCTGCTGGCCATCGTATTTCCAGGCAACGTGTACCTGGGGAAGGCTCTCTCCAGGTTATCCCCACCCCTTCCAACACGTTTCTGTTGAAGGGTCTCCCCAGGGACAGCTGTTGGCCTTCTTGTCCCCAGGCTGTACCTACACATGCAAGACCCAGAAGCCTCCGGAGCCCCCTGCTGGCAAGCATGTTCCTAGGCTGTTCCCCCACCCCACCAGCATATCCCTGGGAAAGGTCTCCTTTGGTACATAGAGGACCACTATGTAGTTCTCTATGGCAGCTGCTGGCTGGTGTGCCCAGGCTCTGCCCCACCCTGGGACACAGAAACAGGGCAGCTGCTGGCAGGTCAGTCCCCAGGGAAGGGACATGCAGCCTGGACAGCCACCTGCTCTAGTTCCAGCAGAGGCCCTGACAGGGCTTTGGCAGCCGTGCCTGCTTGGACAACAGCCACCTTTAGTCCTAGCCAGGCTTTATGTAATGCATTCCAAGGGGACAGTGGGGGCAGGAGCCCAGCTTTCCACTCTTGTTCTCAGAACCACACCCTGAGTTCTTGCCAAGGGTCCTGGACCCCAAAGCTCTGTTTTCCCCGTGCCCCCAGCAGCCTTTCTCAGGTTCCACTGACCAGGTAGCTTCTTGGGCCCTGTTTTTCCCTTCTAGGCAGTGTTATCTGCCCTCTGGTGGCTGAAGGCTCAATGTCCCAGAGATCTTCATGGTTGGGTGCAGGGAACCCTGGGCAGTGCCCACACTATGTATGTGTGGCCAGGTACAAGTACCCACAACAGCACAGTTTGATCATCCTGGCTGCTGCTGGCTGCCGTGGACTAGAACTCCTAGCAGAGTCACAGAGTCTCATGCTAGGACCAAGAGGAACAAGGTGAGGACCAGGTGGATGCAGTTTCCAGCCTAGGTGTAGGGCCATGGCAGATGTTTATTCTGTGTCTTCATTTGTGGTTGATGTCTTCACTCTTCGTGGTCATTGACTAGGAGAGCAGCACATCTGCTTAGTCAGGGTAATTATAGGGTTAGGGATCCCAGGTACAGTATATGTGGACATCTCCGCCTTTTCTACTCTGGAACGCTGTCTGAACTAAGAAACCTTCAGGGTGTCCAGATGCTATTATATTAGTACCTTGTCTTCTGTGTCTGCTGGGGGGAGGAGAGAGCCACCAGGAGGACGAGAGTTCTGTTCAGAGGATGGACATCTGAGCTGCTTGCCACCTGGAAAGGGCTGTGGGCAGAGCCTCCAAAGCTCACATTATTCTAGAGACAGCTTGGGAGGAGGCCCTGCGAAATGTCAGTCAGCCAGCGTGGGAGCCTTCTGTATGATGTGGGTGGCTAAGAGATGGAGAGACCCTGTAAGAAAAGAGCTGTGAAGAGCTTCCTCTGAACAGCCCTGCCTGTCCAGGAAGGTGGGGTGCCTTTCCTGTTTATTGAGCCTCAGTTTGCTCCTTCTTAAAAAGCTCTTGAGCCACAGAAGTGTGGGGTCTTGTTCCAGCAATGCCTCTTTTTTCTCTGCTGTTCTGAAGAGTTGGAAACCCCACTATGTACTGGGCAGGTCATCTAGCTTGAATTCCTGGCTGGCGCTGAGGCCACAGGCCCGTTCCCCTAAGTGTTCTGTAGTGCCAGTTTTGGAATTTGAATTTGGTTTCTTTTAAAAACACAGTAGTATTTTGAGACCATATTTTCATCACAGATGGGGTATGAGGCTGCTTCGTAGCAGCCAACTATGCCTCGTGCTCTAGCAGGGGTGTGGTTTTGCCTGCTGCGAATAGTTTCAGCGACTGTGAATTCTGGGAACTTTTCAGGGGCCATGGAAATGCTAGGGCTTCGATAGGCAAGACTGGCGGTGGTTAGTCGTTCCAGGGGTTTGGCTATCGTTAGTCGTTATGCTCAAAGAAGAAACAAGAAATGAGGTTCAGGGATCTCTTCTCCCCTCTAATCATGTTTCTCTCCTATCTAATGATAGAGGTGAAACCAGGGGGATCAAGGTTGGGGAAAAGGAGAACCCACAAAGTAGTAAAAGTCAAGCTACAGTTCTCCTTGCCTAGGGGACACTCTAGAAGCTGCCCTTGGGGAGCCATAAGACTAAGGAAAACCTCAGGCCTTCTTCTACCTGTCCAAAGTCTGAGGGTCAGTGGGCAGGGTGAGTCTCAGTCAGAAGCAGCTGCTGTGGCCAGGCAGGTGGCTCCAGCTTGTCTCTGGTGGGCGCCCTTGGCCTGGGCCACTGAGCCTAGGTAGTGTTGGTGGGAGTTCAGAGTAACCAGGTCTCCCTGTGGGCAGGAAACCTGCTGGCTCATCCCCCTAGCTAGGTGACACTGTCACTCTAAGCCTTTCTTAACCTGAAGGCCATGTCGCAGAGTGCTGCCTGGACTTGCACAGACTGGGGTTGGTGTCAGTCCCTGAGCAGACAGAGCCAGGCCCTGTTCTCTGTCCCCTCTGGGCACAGCCCCTAACTCCAGTGCTCAGTAGGCTGCCATTGAGCCACCCCACTTTCTGCCATCTGTAGGCTCGCCTCAAGTTCCCCATCGACTACCCGTATTCCCCACCAGCCTTCCGGTTCCTCACCAAGATGTGGCACCCAAACATCTATGAGGTAAGGCACTATCGACACTACAGACAACTGCCTCAGGCACACCCCACCAAACGCACACCCCATGTCTCCCTTGCACACACCCCATGCCTCATCTTCTAATTTTGGTCACTCTTACAGACAGGGGACGTGTGCATCTCCATCCTCCATCCCCCAGTTGACGACCCACAGAGTGGGGAGCTGCCCTCAGAGCGGTGGAACCCCACACAGAATGTCAGGTGAGAGCTGCACATGTCTTCACACTGTGGGCTTCCTGAGACCCTGTACCCTGAGGTCCCTCCTTCCCTGCTCCAGTCTGGGGACCCTGGGGTCTGTGGGGAGCTGAGCTTGCGCCCACGGCCCCACAGGACCATCCTCCTGAGTGTGATCTCCCTGCTGAATGAGCCCAACACCTTCTCACCTGCCAACGTGGACGCCTCGGTGATGTACAGAAAGTGGAAGGAGAGCAAGGGGAAGGACCGCGAGTACACGGACATCATCCGGTGAGCACTGCTGGCAGTCTGGGCGGTGCCGCTGCGCCTCTAGAATAGATGCTGTTTGTTGTAAGAGCGAGCTGTCCACAGCACACCATAACCTACTCCGTGCCAGCTCTTTTCTGTCTCCATAACATAGTTGTTTCTCTGGTGGGAAGTTGTGTGTTTCCATTCTTCCATCCCCAGCTGGATGTGTGGGTCTGTGTGCCCCCCGGAGCACCGAGCTCACCATCCAGAATGGCCAAGATCCAGGTGTCTTGTCGCTCCGCATATCTTCATGAGTGACTGGGGCATGCAAGGCCACATCCTCACTGTCTGCCTAAACATTGCTTGCATTTGTGGTTCTGAAATTTAAATCCTTTTTGCAAAGGTGGTAGGTCGCTGAGCCCACTGTGAGCCCACCTTAGGAGCCTGGGAGTAGCGCCCACAGGGGCTCTGACAAGGACCCAGGCTGTGGCCTGTTCCCCTCCTGTTGCCATCTGAGTGCCACTGTCCACATCCATCATCACTTTGCAGCAGGAGTGCCTGGCTTGTACGGGACTTGGGTGGTCTCCCCTGTACCCCCAATGCTGGGTATGCAATTGCACTTGCAAGATTGTAGGCAAGTGTCACACCCGCTGCTACCCAGCCGGGTGTTCACACCAGTACCCACATTCCCAGGGCTTGTCAATTACTTCTGTTTTCTGAGATGGGCTTTCATATGACCCCTTCTGATGTCAGGGTGAGAGTACACACTACCTCTTTTTAACATTTCATCTACTTTATGTATGAATGCTCTATCTGTGTGTACACCTGCACGCCAGACGAGGGCGTCACATCCCAGTATAGATGGTTGGGAGCCACCATGTGGTTGCTGGGAATTGAACTCAGGACCTCTGGAAGAGCAGCCAGTGTGCTTGTATGCTAAGCCGTCTCCAGCCCTGTACGCTACCTCTTCACCTAATAACAGCTCACAGCTAGCTGTCCCCTGCCTCCGCACTGACCCAGGACGGGTGCTCGTCCACACAGTGACCCAGACACGAGGGCCTGCAATGTCCCCACACTGGCAGCAGCCCAGGCCCATCAATAGGCGTGCTGAGCAAGCCAAGCTTGTCAGCCAGTTGCCTGGAGCCAGAGACAGAGTGAGCACTGGCCGGGCAGGAGCCGCATAGCCGTCCCTGCAGCAGGCAGGCCTGACTGCTCAGAGTGGACATGGCTGCGGCTTAGTGGTCAGTGCCGCTCCAGCACGTGGGAGACCCTGGGGTTTACCTCTGGCCTCAGAACAAGGTAGATGTAACCACCAGGGTCCTCTGTGGATTGTTAGTTGTTATTTAGGAAGGTCTGAGCGCCGCGTCATGGAGGTGTCACCTCCTGGCCTGGATGTCGCCGAAACCCTGTCCCCTTTGTTCTCCGTTCAGGCAAGCCCAGGTCACCACCCTCACATCCTTCCCCAGCTGGGAAGAAGGCTGACTGCCCTGGCTATGCTGGAACCGTGTACACCAAGCTGGCTTCAAACTTAGAAGTATGCCTCTTGAGTGCTAGGATTAAAGGTGTGGCCCACCACACCCAGCCTAGTTATGGCCTACTTTTGCTGGCTAATGTAGTGACATTAAGAATTCTGGAATTTTGGTTTCTTTAAAAAAAAAAAAACAAACATTTTAATCCAGGTGTGGGGATGTGAGGCTGTTTCAGAGTGTTCACAGAAACTGACCATGATTTGCCTCATGCTCTAGCAGAAGCATGGTTTTGCCAGCTACAGATAGTTTCTGCAGTTTTGTGGTGTTTAGAATTCCAGGAGCTTTTCAGAGAGTATTTAAATGCTAGAGCCCCAATAGGTGGGTTTGTTGGTTGATGGTTGTTTAGGGAGGTTAGTTTTGGTTAGTAGCTGAAGTCAAAGAAGAAACAAAAGGAAATAAATTAGATTGAGGATTTTCCTAATTTCTCTCTCCCCTCTTTCTTTATTTCTCTCCTATCTAGTGTTTGGGGATGAAACGGGTGGGATGTGGAAAAAGGGTGGGAAAAAGATGAACCCACAAAGTAGCAAAGACTAGCTACAGGCTGTTTTGTGATCTGTCATTTTAAGTTTGAGATTGCCATGGGTACACTCAGCCCTTTTCCGCCACCCACTTCCTGTCAGCCTGAGAGAGGTGATACCTAGTGTTTTGGCTGTAATAGTATCTGATGGGCTACAGTGGACCCTGCCCGGCATGGGCCACCATTGGGTGCAGGTTCCAGTAGGGACTCTGAGTCTGGCCCTGTCATTGCTGGTCTTCAGCCTCCTGGCAGCCGTTAGCCCAGTTCTCCTGGCAGCTTCTTTGTCTCTGTCCCAGAGCAGGAGCCCTGGGCTATTTTTATCATTCTCGCTCCAGGAGCCACTTGCTATGACCATGAGGCCTATACTGCTCCTGGGACTCAACCTGAGAGCCAGTGTCTAGCCATGTCCATCCCAGGCCACAAGGACGGGACAGCTGGGAACCTGTGGGAGGGGCCTTGAGATGGGTCTAGGCTATCAAGTGCTGCTGTCGCAGGTGCCCGTCAAACATTGTCTTGTACCCTGTTCTCTGTGGAAAGCTAAGACCAGTGTCTGCTCTACTCTGCTCTCCCTTTAGGACCTACACTCTGAAGCTCCATCCCAGGCCTGATTTCTTTAGTTAGTTGCTACCCCCTGTGCAGGGAAGCTTTTGCTGTGTGTAGATTCACCTGTGTCCGTGGGACTTCGCCTGTGGCCTTTGAGGCCTGGAATCTCAGTTCCTCCAGGGCTGTCCTTTGACAGAATGCCTCAGCTCAGCTCAAGCTGTGCTTTGGGAGAGTGTGGTGTGTGGGGGGGTGCACCCACAGAGAAGCCAGAGGACAAAGTCTGGTGTCCTTCACTGTCACTCTGCACAAGGCCTCTCACTGACCTGGAACTAGGCTAGTGGCCAGCAAGCCCCAGGTCCTGTGCGCCCCTCACAGCGCTGGGGTTACAGGTCTGACGCTGCTGTGCCCAGGTATTTCTGTGGGTGCTGGGACTGGACTGAGGTCCTTGTGCTTGCTTGTACAACAAGCACTCTTACTGTGTTGTCTCCAGCCCTGTTTGTCATTTTAACACAGATCCGTTATAGCCCAGGCTAGCCTGAGACTCACAGCAGCCCTCCTGCCTCAGCCTCGAAGTACTGGACAACAGCCATTTGTCCCACGCCTGGCTGTGCTCACCTTCCTGCCTGGGAGGAGTCCCTGAGCCACTCCTTGTCTTCTGTCCCTTCCTCCCACCTGCTCCTCGCCCTCCATTCATTGTCTTCCTTTAGAATCCCACTGCCTGGGCTGTAGCCTCACCTGCCCTGTCTCCCCAGGAAGCAGGTCCTGGGGACCAAGGTGGACGCAGAGCGCGATGGCGTGAAGGTGCCCACCACGCTGGCCGAGTACTGCGTGAAGACCAAGGCGCCGGCGCCCGACGAGGGCTCAGACCTCTTCTACGATGACTACTATGAGGACGGCGAAGTGGAGGAGGCCGACAGCTGCTTTGGGGACGAAGAGGACGACTCTGGCACCGAGGAGTCCTGACCACATCCCCGAAATAAACTTACAAATTTTACCTCAGCGGGACCCGTGTGGGCCTCAGGCGACAGACTACCTCACCGAGGTTCCATGACCCTTAGGTCCTCTTACCCTGTGTTCCCCATGGGTTTTCCTCGGCTTTAGAGAAGAGCCGTGGCGCCGGGCAGACACCCCACTCAGCTCACAGATGGTGGCAAGCCTGGAAGGCTGGGGACCACCTGGTGGGGAGCCAGAGACTCCGTCCCAGCCCGAGCAGGGCCAGCCCCAGTCACCTCCTCTCTGCCTTGGTGTGTGTGAAATCCAAATAAAATGGCTTTCTGAGAAGCTGAGAGAAGCAGCCAGGACGCCAGTGGAACTGGCCGCTGACGACCATCTGGGCAGCCCGGCCAGGGCATGGGATGGGCAGAAAGATAGTGATAGCAGTCTGTTCATTGGCACTCAGTGTTCTACAGGGTGCCCGGGCCCAGAAGCAATTTACCACTGCGGATCCTGTCAGCCTGCATCTGGCACTGTGGCTGCACCTACATCCCACATCTACCTCAAGCCTCTGGTCAGGGACTGGCCCTAGGTCCTGAGGCCTGCAGAGACCTATAACCAGCAGTCCCTGTGTTTGGGCCGCTTCCTCAGCCCAGGAAACTCCAAAGCTTGCCTGAGAAGTCCCTGTAGCCAGGGACTGGGGTGCAGTCTAGTGACTCCCCGATAGGGAGGGCCAGGGTGCCTACAGTGACCCGGTGCTGCTGTGCCAGGCCTGTTGCGCTGCCCACCCTTCTATGCAAAGGATAGACCCCAGAGCTTCAAACCGCCGGTGCCTCACGGCTAGCATGTAAAGAAAAGAAAGCGTCGCTTCCCCTTAAGTGGGTCTGCTATGTCCAGAGTTCCAGTTTCCAGAACAAAGGCCATTCTCCGCTGAACGGCACTTAGCGAGAACCCTACCAGTCATAGCCTGTTCCAGAAGTAGTTGGAAGGAGGCTGGGGGTCGGGCATGCAGGGCTCTTCTTGCCACCGCGTCTTACTAGTTGGCGATGGTAAGAAGGTGGGGTGGCGACAGCACTCTGACCTGGCGGGCTCGGGCCAGCCTGCTCTGCAAAGCGAGCCTGTGTCTGAAAACAAGGCACCAGGAGTTGAGGCCATCCTGTGCTCCGTACAATTTGAAGCTGATTATTTAGAGCTCAGTGGGTGAGGGAGGTAACCGATGCCTGCAGGTTATCCTCTGTGAGAGTTGTGTCAGTTGAGCCAGCCCAGAGGTCTACCCCAGCCCAGACACCTGAAAACCCCAGAAAGGTGAGCACTGGGGTCACAGCGCCTGGCTCTAGGCACCATCCCCAGAGACGGGGTAACCTTGACCTCAGAGGTGCTTTCTAAAACCTCCCAGAGCAGAGTGTGAAGGAGGAGGAGCTGATACTTGTACAAGGTGGGTGGGACTTGGAAAGCCCCTGTCCCCACAGGAAGAGAAAGTGAGCCCCTTCCCCTAGGGGTCATCAGTCCTTCACCAGGATGGAGGTCCACCAGTCCCTGCTGCTTTTGCTGGCCTTGGAGAAACTGTGGGCAGGTGAGCATGAAAGAGCCTGATCTTTCAGGGGTTTGGGTTGAAGAGGGGTTATGTACAGGAAATTAGATAATTCAGATCTCTGAGGAATGGCATCTACAAAAAGTATGCCTTGAGTGAAACGAAATGCAGAAAGCCGGGCTTCGGCGGGCACACCCCTGTAATCCCAGCACTGGAGGATCAGGAATTCAAAGCCTTCCTCTGTCCCACAATGAGCTTGAGGCCAGCTGGGCCACATGAGGCCCTGCTTTGGAGAGAGAACAGCTGTGGCCCATCGTTGTGGCACTTGCCTTTACTCCCCAAACTCCTAGACAGGTAGGTCACCTGTAAGTTCCAGGTTGGACTAGGCTACTTGGTGAGATCTTGACAAAAAAAAAAAGTGGAGCAAAATGGCCATGTACCTTTAATCCCAGCACTCAGGAGGCTCTGTGAGTCAACGCAAGCCTAGTCTATGTAGTGGGTTCCAGAACAGAACTATGGGGGCTGTGGGAGACTCTAGGGAGGGGGACACAGGATCCCTGGGGCTCCTGAAGACTAGCAGAATCAGTGAGCTCCAGGTTCAGTGAGAGACCGTGCTTCAGTTAAGATACAGGATGATTATGGAAGACACCGGATTTGGTCTCTGACCTCCATATATTCATACATGTATATGCATGAATATACATGCAAACACAAATTTCTTTTTGAGACAAGGTCTCATTATCACAGTCCTGGCTGACCTGGAACTATTTGCTTGCCTCTGCCTCCTGAGTGTTGGGACTAGAAGAATGTAACACCCCTCCCAATTGTTGATGCCTATATTTCCTTGGAACCCTCTAGAACTTTCTCCAATGAACAAGGAGCAAGAGAGGAAGTTGGCTTTGCAAGTATAACAACTTTTAAGTCATGGAGCTTCCACGGGTCTCAGCCAGCACTGTAACTTTTGTACTGGGAGCTGGTGGAGGCCCTGGCCAGTGTAGCCAAGGCTGATGTCATACTCCTAGCAACTGTGTCTCAGCCTCGCAAGTGCTGCCTCTATAACGGGATTTTAAAGTAAGGAGAGGGCCTGGGCCTTCACCTCAGTGGGCAAAGCAAGCTTTTGCCTAATGTGAGGGAGGTGCTGGGTTCCACCAGGCACACTGCACATGCCTGGAAACAAGGATCCTCACTACAGGCCAACCTGTAGGAGATAATGTCTCAAAATAAAGGGTTTTTGGGTTTTTTGTTGTTTGTTTTTAAGTGGGGAAGGAAAGAATACACACATGGGTGGGAGACTACCGTGGGGGTGAAAAGACACTCAGTTGTGGGTGTGTGAACTGGCCCCCAAAAGCTGCAGAGGTGATACTTTCACAGAGAAACTTTGGTTTCTCTTTAGACTTGTTTTAGATTTCTTTTTCCTCCCAGCGCTCAGGCCTGGGACCTGCGACCAGGCTGGCATCGAAACTCAGAGGTCCACCTGCCCCTGCTGAGCCCCGGGATTAAACGTGTTGCCCAGCTTGTTTCAAACGTTTAATCCTGATGCTACTTCTACCTCCCGGGGAGGGAGGGGGGCCGGAACCCAGGGCTTTGTATGTGATAGGCAAGCATTCTAACCACTGAGCCCATCCTGGTGCTCTTGATCAATCCTTCAAGAGAAATAATTCACACAGTGCACAGCTCACTGAAAGTCAGAAGCCACACAAGAGCGTAGGCACTCACACATCCCCAGGAACATTCACCCCCACACCCTAGCACCCACAAATCCACTTCCTGCCATGGAGTTTCACACTGACTTTTTGTGACTGATTCTCCCCTGAGTGTTGCGTCCTCAGGGCCCTGCCATTGCCACGGCAAGTGTCAGAACCCCACTTCCGAGTGTGTCTGGGTAATACTGCAGTGTGTGCGCAGAGCATGAGTCAATTTCTCACACACGCTTTCCCTCCCCTGTGGCTACCAGGGAAAGGCATGTATGTGGGTATGTGGAAGGGTGAGTGAAACGTGCGAGGAGACCAGAAGAGGACATCAGATGCCCTTGAGCTAGAGTCCCAGGCAGCTGCGAGTCACCTGGGGTAGGTGCTAGGAATTGAACTCAGGTCCTCTGCAAAAGCAGCCCATTTTCTTACCCTCTCCAGTCCCTCATCCACTTGTTAAGCCTCTTGCACCTGAATAGTGTCTGAGCAGCAGGACCTAGTGGGGTCGAGCTAAGGCTCAATGGAGGGGTGTGGGCCGCACCCACAACTGGCCTTCTCTTCCTTCTCAGCAGGCAACACATTTGAGACCAAAATCATTGGGGGTCGAGAGGCAGTCCCACACTCCCGACCATACATGGCCTCTCTCCAGAAAGCCAGGTCCCATGTGTGCGGGGGAGTCCTCGTGCATCCGAAGTGGGTGTTGACGGCTGCCCACTGCCTGTCTGAGCCGTGAGTACCCCCCTGCACTCCCCACCGTGGTTTAAGACGCTGAAGGACTCGGGTCAACCCTCTCCAGGCTGTGGATTCAAGTTTAGTGAGACACATGGTACAGAAAAGGATGGCTCCTTTCAACCCCTCTTGTGACACCCAGTAATCTGTGAATGCCAGCCTGCCAGTAAAACAGAACTGCCAACAAGAAACTACTAAAGAGATCCATCCCGTAGGGATGTCTTTAACGGCAGAGTCCTTGCTTCATGCTGGGTCTCATCCTCAACACTAATAAAAAATCCCAAGCCCTGAGCGAAAGGAAGCAGTCCTTGAGTGTGATGGCATGTGCCTTTAATCCCAGCCCTCAAGGACATGGAGGCAGGTGGGCATCTACCTGACCCACATAATCCCAGGCTGCACAGTAAGATTTTATCTTTAAAAAAAAAAGTCACCAAAGGGGATTGTTCGCTCGTGTCTAGGCTTCCGGTATGGCTAGATCCAGGTATTTACAGGTTCTCACATGGTTGCAACGCAGGAGACCTGTGGAAAGGGGTTCTTCCTCTGTAATTTGGATGAATGCAGGAAGTTCACACAGGCAAATCACAGAAGAGAGGCTGCAGTTGTGGGAGGGGCATTTTGAGAGTATTCAAGAATCCCCCAATCTGGCGCCGGGCTGGAGTCAGAGGAAGACTGAGGATATGGTAGATTATCTGCCAAGAGTGGCCTGGGAAGGTAGGAACTCAGGCTGTGGGCGGCCATGGTCGAGCAGGGTTCTGCTTTGCAGGGTAAGGCAGCTGAAGCTGGTACTCGGCCTGCACCGCCTCTACGACCCCCAAGATCCTGGCCTCACCTTCCACATCAGGGAAGCCATTAAGCACCCTTCCTACAACCCCAGTTACGAAAATGACCTGGCGCTGCTTAAGGTGCGGGGCAGAGGGGCTGAGGCTGGCCACAGCCCGGCTTCCCTCAGCCACTCACTAGCCCTCCTGTCCCCACAGCTAGATGGGCGGGTACAGCCCAGCAGAAATGTCCGACCACTGGCTCTGCCCAAAAAGCCCAGAGCCAAGCCTGCTGAAGGGGCTCGGTGCAGCTTGGCTGGCTGGGGCATTACACACCAGCGTGGGCACCTGGCCAGGGCCCTGCAGGAGTTGGATCTGCGTGTGCTGGACACCCGCATGTGTAACAACAGCCGCTTCTGGAACGGCGGTCTTGTGGACAGCATGCTGTGCTTGAAGACTGGGTCCAAGAGCCAGGGGCCCTGCAAGGTGAAAGGGGTGGCCTGGAGCCCAGGCTGGCCTCTGATACTCATTCTCTGGGGCGTGGAAGCAGGGTGGGACTAACATTCACCTCATTTCTCAGATGCAGAAATCAAGGCCCTGGGAGAATAAAAACCCTGTCTAGGTCAGAAGTCAGGAAGCCAGTGAGTTGTGGTTTGAACTCCAGCACCACAGATTAGTCATCTGGCCCAGAGCAAAGGCTCTGGGGTAGAAAGGACAGGGAAAGGAACAGACAGGAAGGCAAAGGTGCACACCAGGCTTGCAAGGGTCCTTAGTGCCTCCCAGCCCCCCGCTTCTCCCCCTCCCTCCCAGCCCTCACCCCCAACCCTTACCTGCAGGCGCAAGGGCTGACCTGTGTGTCTCTAACCTCTGACAGGGTGATTCTGGAGGGCCCCTGGTGTGTGGCAAAGGCCAGGTGGCTGGGATCCTGTCTTTCAGCTCCAGAAACTGCACGGACATCTTCAAGCCCCCTGTGGCTACTGCTGTGGCCCCCTACAGCTCCTGGATCAGGAAGGTCATCCATAGCTGGCAACCTCAGCCTCTGGCCTAATGCCCTAGCTGACCAGGACATATTTACTGGCTGGGCAGGGAAGGGATTGGGTGTGCCTCTGAAAGCCAATAAAACCTGATATATCTGTGGAACCTACCCCTGTCTGCCTCTGGCCTCTGCAAGCCTCTGTTTCCCCTACATGTGAGCCTTCTGAACGGCTGTCAATGTCAAGAAGGCGATGGGACCTAGGGTAGGCAGGGAGGTGGAATTGGTCTGCTGGGAGCCAAGGACAGCAATGGCACCAGTGTGGCCAGCAGGGGGCAGCAGCTGTCTTCTGTGGCTCTCTCACATGAGGTGGGGAGTGGGAGGCTCCACACAGAACACCTCAACTTCCATTTTACAGACACCTCAACAGGAGCAGCTAAAGCGTTATGCCAGTGGGCATCAACACATGCAGCAACAGTTCCACAACATTCCATCATTGTGCTTCCGCCTCGTTCCCACGAGAGGTCACTGCATCCCTTCCCCAGTCCCCACAAGCCTCCCCTGTCTGGACTCTCCTAGGTATTTCCTGTCATGTAGTCCTGCACCGTGTGGCCTTTGTGTCTAGGTCTATACTGAGCATGGTGTCCTCAAGGCCCCATCATATTGTGGCGGAGGATGTAAGACCCTCCCTCCTCTAACTCCCCGCTTTTCTTGGGCTCTAAATTAAACCAGCAGAACATGGATCAGCAGGAGAGAAACCTTCACAGTGTGCAGCAGAGGTTAGCACCAAGGGTGACTGGAAAACATGCCCTCAGCCCTCACCTGTCATCTCTGCAGTTGGAGGGCTGAGAAAGGAGGGTTGCCTCCACTTCAAAGTCCCCCTGAGGGGCTGGAGACATGGCTCAGGGGTTCAGAGACTAGCTGTTCTTCCAGAGAACCCAGCATCAATTCCTAGTACCCACAGGGCAGTTCACAGCTGTCAGAAATTCCAGTTCTAGGTAATCCAGTACCCTCACAGAGAATGCAAAATAAATAAATAAATAAATAAATAAATAAATAAATAAATAAATAAATAAGCAAGCAAGCCAGGTGTAATGGTGCACACATTTAGTCCTAGCCTTTGGGAGCAGAGGTAGGCAGAACTCCGTGAGTTCGAGGCCAGCCTGGTCCACAAAGAGAGTTCCAGGAGGCCAGGACTATGCAGAGAGACCCGGTCTCTAAAAAGCAAAACAAAACAAAGTCAACCTGAGCTGCATGACACCCTGTCTCATGGTAGAGGAGTCCATCTCCATAGAATATTCTTACCTCTCCCAGAATATTCTTTCATTCCCCTTGAGATGGGTCCCGTGTAGCCCAGGCTGGCCTTAAACTCCCTAGGTCTAACATGGCTGAGGATAAACCTAAAATATTAGTCTGCCTGCTTCCATCTTTTAGGTGCTAGGGTGACAGGCATGTGTCACATGCCCTCTTGAACCTAGTGCCAGGGGAGCATGCTCCCCTGAGCAACCCCTCTCTTTTCTTTCACAAAAACATCTTTCAAGAACAGGAAGTCTGTGAAAGGCCAGCCAAAAGTCAGCGGGTGGAATTACAGCAATGCAGCTCAAATGCCCCGGCCGGCTTATTTTCCACCCTGCACTTTGTCCCAGAATTCTGGGTTGGCTCAGCTTTGCTCTCTGCCATGCCCCAGGGAGGACCCTGCCTCACCTGGCTTCTGGACTCTGGGTGGCCCTGCCTCGGTAAAATAGGTTTCAAAGGCATCAGCGGATCAACTAGGCTTTATAGACAGGGATGGGCCTGGAAGAAACAAATCTGGGTGTGGTGGGTACACCTGGGATCCCAGCCCTCAGGAAGCTGAGGTGCGCAGGGCAAGAATTCCAAGCCAGCCTGGACTACAGAGCTTTTAAAGGAGGGGGGAGGGGCGGGAGCGGGAGAGACAGACAGCAGCTGCTATTGCAGAGGACTCGGGTTTGATTCCCGCAGAGCAGCTCAGCCCGTCTGTGACTTCGGTTCAAGGGAATCCGCTTAGGGGCCTGAGCTACAGGAGACGGGCCTCCGGCCTCCACTTCCCCAGTGACAGGATGAGCCACATGTTCCTGCCCTATCGAAGGCCACGCTAGGCCAGCGCACCTAGTCTTTCTCTTCTTGTTTATTTTTCTTTTTATTTATTTGTTTGGTTTGATTTTTTTTTTTTTTGAGACAGGGGCTCTATAGTCCTGACTGTTCTGTAACCCCCCCCCCCATGAAGACCAGGCTGCCCTCACACTCAGAGAAATCCTCCTGCCTCTGCCTCCCCAGTGCTGGTACTAAAGATGTGTACCACCACACCCTACTCTTTTATTTTTGAGATGAAGTCTCCCTCTAGTCCAGGTTGGCCTTGAAAACTTTTGGTAATCCTGTGCCTTCACCCTCAGAGTGCAGGGAATCACATCTCTAGTGTGATTTCTCTACACCCCTTATAGGGCCCAAATAATGACATGGAGACCTATTGCGTTTATTTTCTTTAAGATGTATTTATTACTTATTATGTATTCTGTCCGAATGTATGCCTACATGCCAAAAGAGGGCACCAGGTATCACTAGATGGTTAAGAGCCACCATGTGGTTGCTGGGAATTGAACTCTGGACCTTCAGAAGAACAGCCAGTGCTCTTAACCTCTGAGCCACCTCTCCAGCCCCCCTATTGCATTTATTAATAAGCTTGAAAGCACTAAGCTGGGCAGATCCCTTTAGAGGAGCCCTGGTTGCTAGTCAACTGGCCGTTTAAGAATTCTTAGCCAGTTAGAACTAATTGACCCTATGAACTTCAGAATAAGCTATAGAAAAGCCAGCAGAGGCAGAAAGGGGGAGGAGAGAGGGCCTTGAATCTAATTTCCTTCCCAACTGTTTCAGTTTCCAGCTCAGCCCTTTCAGAAGTTTCTCCCAACTGTTCCTCCCTCAGTTCCCTGACAGTGTGCATACACAGCCCCTTCCCCCAGTTTTCCACACTAGCAGCTCCACGCCGCCGTAAGGACTGTCCCAGCCTATGCGCTCAGCTCTTCCCGGCTCAAATGTCTCCTAACAGAATCTCCTGCACCCCCTGCCTTCAACTCCCACTCTGCTCAGTGTCAGAGCTGTGTGCGGTTCTTACGGTATTATTAGATTTTTCCGGAACCTCTTAATAGTGAGTCACTGAGTCTGGCTCGCCTCGCCTTCCGTGGACATTTGTGCTCCACCTGCCTCGGGCCCTTCAAGCACAGTCCTGGAAACCTCAGGTGGTGTGTGCACGCTAACCTTGGGCGTCAGCAGAAGTTGTTCTGTGTTGTTTTGGTTTTGTTTGGTTTCCAAGACAGGGTTTCTCTGCATAGCCCAGACTGGCCTCAAACTCACAGAGAGCCACCTGCCTCTGCCTCTTGAGTGCTGGGATTAAAGGCCTGTGCCATCATGCCCAGCTTGTTTTTTTGAAGACAGGGTCTCTTACTGGGACCTAGGAATCACTGGATTAGCTAGCCTGGCTGTGCAGCGATTCCCGGGGACCTACCTACCTCTCCCTTCCAGCCCTGGAATTATAAACCCTGACAAACCCCAGGCTTTCTCTGCAGAATGAGACTCAGATCCTTCTGTTGTGCAACAGGCACTGAACCAATTCAGCTCATTTGATGCTTCTTCCTTGAGGCTGATCAGGGAGGCCCCAGCGCTTGTAAGACAGAGGTAGGAGGATCTTTGTGAGTTGGAGGCCAGCCTGGTCTACAGAGCAAGTTCCAGGACAGCCAGGGCTACATGGAGAAACTCTGTCTCAGAAAGAACTCCAAAACAAACAAATAAATGAATAAATAAATAAATCAACTCTTGAGGTTTACCCTATCTAAATCCAGCTTTGATATTCACTGGGGAAACTGAGTTGGTACATAGAGCCGGCAGCTGGCTGGTCACCCAGCAGACCTTTTCTGAGGTTAATTCTTCAGGCCGGAACTGATAATTAGTGACTGTGGCTTCCACTGACAGTAGTAAACTGAGGGACCAGGATTAAATTGCTGATGTTGGCCAGTGCTGGTGGCTTCCTGGCATGGGCTTACACCTGTTATGGTAAGCAAGGGCCAGGGCTCCTGGCTCTAGCAGGGGCTTTCCACTGGTGGTGGCAAAGCATCTTGAGAAGAAGAAAAAAAAAAAAGACAGAAAGAAAGAAGGAGAAAAAAGACCACACACACACACTTTCACTTGATGAAATAAGACAGACTCAAGTAGATATGTTCCTACAAGCTTCTTTTTTTATTATGTTCTCTTCATTTAGGTTCTCTTACAGGCTTTTCCTCCAAACTTCTCTAGCTTCACACACACACACACATGCACATCCTCCAAACTTCTCTAGCTTCACACACACACACACATGCACATACAGGCATACATGCATACAGGCATGCATACACATTCACACATTGGGTGGATGGAACAAACTCAGAAGATTGAATTCCAACCCACCTAACATACATGCAATACATACATCTCAGTGGATGGCACAAACTCTGAAGAGCGAATTCCAAACCACACTTTTACTCTTCCCACAGCTTATATATCCCAGCAAGATCTTTCAGGCAGTTAAAAAACACAAACATCGTACTGAGGCTACATTCTATTTTTCCTTTACGCAAATGATTACACTGAGTGTACATAAGAAAAACATGTTCCCCAATGCCCTCACATGAACAAATGTTTTATATATTATGTGTGAAAAACAAATATGAAAAACAAGTTACTTGCAATGAACCCACATACATTTGCAAGTAAGCAGCTTGTTCATACATGAAGAGAGTGAGCAAGCAAGGTAACATCTCACCCAACTTTTCTTTCCTGCAGGCTGCAGTTTGTGGTTACAAAGAAAGAATATTTTTTAAAATTCTTTTTCTTGTTTTTTTTCTAATGATTTATTTATTTATTACTTATACAGTATTCTGCCTGTGTATATGCTTGCAGGCAAGAAGAGGGCACCAGATTTCACTATAGATGGTTGTGAGCCACCATGTGGTTGCTCGGTATTGAAGTCAGGACCTCTAGAAGAACAGCCAGTGCTCTTAACCTCTGAGCCATCTCTCCAGAACATTGTATACATAATAAATAAAGAAATCTTTTTTAAAATCAGCCGTGTCTACTTTAAATCTTTAAGGTGTGCATCTACTCATTTTTTAAAAATAAGATTGTATTTATTTATTTTATGTATGAATGCTCTATCTGCATGTGTGCCTGCACGCCAAAAGAGGGCATCAGATTCCAGTATAGATGGTTGTGAGCCACCCTGTGGCTGCTGGGAATTGAACTCAATACCTCTGGAGGAGCAGAGAGTGCTCTTATCCGCTGAACCACCTCCCGAGAGCCCTGCATCTACTCATTCATATCAAGAAGCTGAAGACAAAACAAGTACAAGGAAATTGATTGTGGGCTCAGTCACGGGCCCAGTCTCGCCAGCCAGTGCCATTCTGGTTACTGTCTTTGCCAACCTTAAAAAGTCCTCGGCTTTACTATTTTTGTTTGTTTTTTTCGAGACCGGTTTTTTTCTGGTAGCCTTGGCTTTCCAAGGCTCACTCTGTAGAGCAGGCTGTCCTCGAGGATTACAGGCTGTGCCCCCGCTGCCTGGCCCTGGCTTTACAGTTCAGAGTGGACTTTCCTGAACTTCAGACTGTTCCCTAAGATTTTCCACATCAGAGCCACTAGTAAAAACGTCTTTACCTAACCTTGCTAGGCAATCTGTTTTTCCAAATTCTTTCCAAGGGTAGTGGCCATTGCTAACAGTCTACATATGTAGGTTCTTTTCAAGGGCAGCGGTTAAATCAGTAATCTGCTCCGGCAGCCATGCCTGAGTGAGATTAAGTGCTCGTGACACTGCCCAGTGAGAGGCTGGAAACCACTCAGAGTTTTCATGCAAGTCATATATTGTGAGGCGTGTGGTGACCAACAAGAGGCATGCTCCATGACAGCATGAAGTCCTCAGGACGTGTGTTCCTCAGGGCTGTCTCTAGGACAGCCATCCTGTGTCTGCTAACCGGTGGGCCACAGTCCATGAGTTCTAGAGCTGTTTTGCTGTTCCTCCTTCATGGCTACTGACATACACCCATAAACCCTCAAACACTCAGCCCTAGCCCCTTCCCAGACAGAGGTGTGGTGGCCTTTGTTTCTGGCCATCAGTCCCTCTAGCAGGATTGGTAAAGCCTCCAGTAAAGAGGAAAGTGGCCAGCCTGGGACTGCAGAATGGGACTCTGGCCTAATCACTCATGGCCGGCTGGACTTCCTCTCGGCTCTCAATCCCCAGCAGGGTTCTGGGGCAGCTCCAGACTGGACCCAGATCAGAGGGGCCAGGCCTGTGTGGCAGGCAAGCTGTTTACTGCTGCTGTCCAAGGCTGCTCAGCAGTTCCTTCCCTCTAGAACTAGTCCCACCCAACCCCATGAAGAGTAGGAGGCCAGAGGCTTACCAAGAGCCAGGGGTTAGACAGGAACCAGCTTCTGTAGACAGGAAGGAATAGAGAGGCTGGACTACTGCCCCACTTGGCAGCGGAGAACCCATGTGAGTTTTCTCTCCTCCCTCTCTCTCCCCCGTTGCCCAGTCTGCCTTCGTGCTGCAGTGATCCTCCTGCTTCAGCTTCTGGAATGCCAGGATGACAGGCATGTACCAGCATGCCCTTTTCCCCCCCAGGACAGCACTGTGCTGGACACCAGCCAGCCATTCAGCCGATCCCTACATACTACAGAATGGGAACACCAGGCTCAGCGCCTGTGGCTGCTGGGGCCGGGGCCTGGGAGGTAGAACAGGAAACATCACACAAGGAAGAGCCACACCACAGCTAGCGGTGTCCTGGAGCCACGGGCAATGAGGACGGAGCACAGGACACAGGAGGCCCTCAGGATTCGGAGCTCATGAGCAGTCGGCACGACACACGTGACTGCTGTGTTGGTTACTTTTCTGTCGCTGCAATAAAACACCAGGACCAAGGCAATTCACGGAAAAGGATGCAGTTTATTTGGACTTACGGATCCTCAGAGTTAGAGCCCATCCTGCTAGGACAGGAGGGCAACAGGTGGCAAGCATGCGGGGCAGCTGAGAGCTCACTGATTGAGCCACAGCACAAAGCAGAGAGCGGACTGAAAACGGGTGAGACTCTTAATCTCCACACCCACCCACAGTGACATACTTCCACCAGCAAGACTGCACCTCCTAAAGCTTCCCAAACCAGGCCACCAACCGAGGACCAAGTTCAAACGCCTGAGAATGTGGGGGACATCTCATTCAAATCACCATGTCATCCCTGCATTTGAGAAGATGACACAGGATGAACCTGAGGGGTTTGTTGTTGTCGTTGTTTGTTTTTCTGTTTTGGTTTTGGAGACAGGGTTTGCCTGTATAACTGTGGCTGTCCTAGACTCACTTTGTGGACCAGGCTGGCCTCGAACTCACATCTATCTGCCTGCCTCTGCCTCCCGAGTGGTGGGATCAAAGGCATGAGCCACCACTCCCAGCGCAGATCCTGAGCTTTAGGCCAGCATGAAAACCACACGAAACTCTGAGCCAAAAAGAGAAGAAAAGAGGAAAAAGGGCTAGAAAAGAGGCACCTGCTCTCACAGAGGACCCAGCCTCCATTTGCAGCATAAGGTGACTCACAACCCTCCATCACTCCAGTTCTAGGGAGCCAGTGCTCTCTTCTGACCCCCCTGGGAACCCACATGAGGCACACACACACATTCATGAAAACAAACACACACAGACATAAAATAAAAGTTAAGTAAAACTTGTTTATATACGACTACACAGTGATAAGAAGAATTCTTTTGAAAGGGCTGGAGAGATGGCTCGGCAGTTAAGAGCACTGTCTGCTCTTCCAGAGGACCTGACTTCAGTTCCCAGCGACCACATGGTGGCTCACAACCGTCTATACTGGAAAGTGATGCCCTCTTCTGGCGTACAGGTGTACATGCAGATAAAGCACTCATACATAAATAAATCTTTTTAAAAGAATTAAAGTAAAAATAAAAATCCAATTTAAACATTTCTATTAAAGTTTTTTTTTGTTTTTTTTGTTTTTTTTGTTTTTTTTTAGCCAGGTGGCGGCGGCACATGCCACGCCTTTACTCCCAGGACTCAGAAGACAGAGGCAGGTGGATAGATGTAAGTTTGAGGCCAGCCTGCTCTACAGAGCAAGTTCCAGGACAGCCAAGACTACACAGAGAAAACTTGTCTTAAAAAAACAAAAAGTTAAAAAATATAAAGCTGGGCGGTGGTGGTGTATGCCTTTAGTCCCAGCACTCAGGAGGCAGAGGCAGGGGGATTTCTGGGAGTTCGAGGCCAGACTGGTCTACAGACTGAGTTTCAGGACAGCCAGGGCTACACAGAGAAACCCTGTCTCAAAAATACATACATACATACATACATACATACAAACAAACAAACAGAAAACCAAAGCAGCCAAACAACAAATGTGTATTTTACATCTCCATCTCAGTGGAGCAAGGGGAAAGCAGGTGGGGGCCGGGAGAGGCAGGGAGCTGCGCCCACACCCAGAACACATGGAGGTGGGCAGCCTCCCCAGGGCTGGGCTGCGCTGGCGCCTGGCGTGTCTTCTGTGGGACACTACTTCCTATCTCTCTGAAGAGCCCACCCCAGGTGGGCCAAAGGTTCACACAAAGCTTCCGACAGAAAGACCTGGCTGTGCTCTCTCATCCGCAGCCAGAGTTCTAGTCCCTGAGCTATGCAGGTGGTGCCTGGGAGGGCCCTTCCTTCCTCTCCCAAAGCCAGGGACTCCGGCTCTCCAGGCTTGATTCCGGCCTCATCCCCTGTCTCTGCTTGGACTTGCTGGGTGTCTCTTTTGTCACTTACAGAGACCTCATCAGGGCTGAGGGAATGAGGGGCTCACGGATGGGCATGGGTTGAGCTCCTGCCTCGATTTCCCCAGTCCGGGGGTATGGCTCAGTGGCAGGGCTCTTGACTAGCATGTGAATCTCTGGATTTCATCTCCAGCACAGCACAAAAACAAAATTAAATTTAAAATCCTGAATTTTAGCGGGGAATGGTGGTGGCGGTGTCAAGTGCCTTTGATCCCAGCACCAGGGACACAAAGGCAGGAGGATCTCTGTGAGTTCAAAACCAGGGTGGTCTACATACAGAGTGAATGTCAGGACAGCCAGGGACACACAGAGAAATCCCCTGTTGGAAAAAAACAAAAAAAGAGAAAAGAATAACAATAACAAAAATCCAAACATCAAAGCAACAAAGTACAAACCACACCCATAAAAAGTCCTGAGCTTTACATACAGAGCAAAGAGTTCTTGTTTTGTTCTTGTTTTTTATGAAGATTTTTTACTAAGAGTGAAAAATACCAGTTGAGGACAAAACCATCAGCAAGGTTCATGAAAAATAGGACTTAGGATCAAGGTGTATTTAATGATTAGTTTTATAAATTCCTAACATTATAATGCTTTATGCACACTTACAGAAACTGTTTTAAAGATGTCTCTCTAACCACCTTGCTAATTCTGTTAAGCTGTTATCTATTGGAAGAAATAATAATAAAACCTGTGAGGTTTAGTAAAGTACACTCTACAAGGATCAGGAAAATGAGGCTCCCAGACTCCCTGTGGACTGTGTTTACAGTTTAAGGTTTCTTTTAAACTGTAAGCGGTGGTGAGTACCTTTAGTCCCAGCAGAGGCAGAGGCACTGGATCCCCCTCCCCCCCCCCCAAAAAAGAAGTTTATCGTGGTACTAAAGAACCTTCAATTCAAAAATTGTACTTTGGGGGGGATGTGAGAAGGAAGGTGGGAGCAGGAGGAGAGGGGGGGGGTTAAGATTGAGATGTAAAGTGAACAACTAAACAAAGTTAAAAGTTAAAAAATTTATTCTTCGTAAAGTTCAAACTTAACAGGGACAAGAGATAAAATCATGAAATCGTAATCTTAATCAAGGTACTAATTTATTGTAAACTGCAGTCAAGACATACAAGTAATTGTTGGTGACCTTATCAATGATCAAATTCTTTAGTGTAGGGGAGGGAAGAGAACGTGCTTGAGAACCCAGCAAGAACACCAGAGAAGCCTCCCGGGAGCCCTGTGGCGCTCTGCACTCGGAGCCAGAGTCCTGGGCCACGCCTGGATTGCAGAGAGTTCTTAACATATGTATGTTGCAAACAGTGGGTGAAAAAGACCCTAAAAAATAAATCCAAGTTTTAAAATGATGACATTCAAATTTCATGGGTTGGTTTGTGTGTTTATTCTCTTTTTCCCTTCCTCCTTTCGTTTTGTTTTGGTCAGGGGTTCAGGAATAGCCAAACCCTGACCACTCGGACACCAGACTCAGATTGATGGAAGTTTATTGACTGCTGAAGGACTGACCAGTCAGGGTCATAATCTGGGCTCAGGGGCCAGATTATGACACAGGTCTGTTTCTCAGGCAGGTTTTTTACACTAAACCCTTTACCAGGTAACAACCAGGTAACCAGGAATAGGAAGGCAGAAGGCAGCATCCCACCATTTTGACAAGCTAAACTTAATCGATTACAATACAAGTGTATTGTATTCTATCTAGGTAGTTAGATAAAGCACTTTAAGCTCTGTCTGGGATTTAGGATAGGGGAGCTCTTGGGGGCTTTCCAGCTTTCTGGGGGTAAGGAACATAGCAGGATGTTATGGTCTTAACTCTAACAGAACACACATTCATCTTTAACGCAAGCTAACCAGGCATTTACCATCTGTTGTTGTATTCTAAGCAGCAAGTATTGAACTATTGAATTTTATCCTAGGCAGGCACGTAGGGCCTGAAAACTTGAACTTAAATTTCACCTTATGATCAAAATAAAGACTTGGAGGCAAAATGGCTTCTGATATGCTAAAGGCCATAGCAGGTGTTAACAGAGGAGTTGCAGCTATGCTAAGAACTTAAGTAGAGCCAGGGCCTGGTAACCTGTCCGTGCCTGTAATCCCAGCACTCCGGGAGGCACAGGCAGGAGGATCTCTGAGTTTGAGGCCAGCCTGGTAGACAAAGAGAGTCGAAGACAACTAGGGCTACACAGAGAAACCCTATCTCAAAAAAAAAAAAAAAAAAAGAAAGAAAAAAGAAAAGAAAAGAGAAAGGGCTGGAGAGAGGGCTCTGTGGTTAAGAGCACTGTATGTGCTCTTCCAAAGGACCTGGGTTCAATTCCCAGCATCCACAGGATAGCTCACAATGGTCTGTAATGCTGATTAAAGGGATCTTTACACTAATGCACATACAATAAAATAAATTATTTTTTTTTAAAAAGGCTAGGCACGGTGGCACACACTCAGGGAGGCAGAGGCAGGCAGATCTCTGTGAGTTTGAGAACAGCCTGGTCTACAGAGCAAGTCCAGGACAGCCAAGGCTACACAGAGAAACCCTGTTTTGAAAACCCCAACAAACAAACAAACAAACAAACAAAAAAAACCCAAAACTAAAGTAGGTCTCAACGGGGAGGCTACAGAATTTAAGCAGGTTACTACAGTTTTTTTTTTTTTTTTTTTTTTTTTTTTTTAAGAAGGGTTTCTTTGTGTAGCCCTGGCTGGCCTGGAACTCTCGCGGTAGGACAGGCTGTGACCTCAAACTCACATGGTTCCGCTTGGCTCTGCCTCCTGAGTGCTGGGATTAAAGGCATGCAATGCCACTGCCAGGCTAGCTGTTTTCTTCTTAAATTTAATTTAATGTTACATGTATGTATATTTTGCCTGTATGATGCATGTTGGTGCACCACTTGCATGCCTGGTGTCTGAAGAGACCAGAAGCAGGCATCAGATCCCCTGAAACTGGAGTTCCAGAAGTCTGTAGGCTGCCATGTGGGTGTTGGAGATAGAACCTGGGTCTTCTGGAAGAACAGTCGGTACTCTTAAACAGCTGAGCCCTCTCTCCAGCCCCCTTTCCTTTTTCTTTTCTTTTTTTTTTTTTTTTTGGTTTGGTTTAGTTTGGTTTTGACAGGGGTCTCGTGCAGCCCAGGGTAGCATCAAACTGACTTTTTGCCAAAGGACACTGAACTCCTAGTGGTCCGGCTTATACTTACAAGTGCTGGAATGACAGGCATGCACCACCATCCCGGGCTTTCCACGTTATCTGCTAATCCTGGCTGTTCTAGAAGCGAGTCGTGGGAGGTCAGGCGGCTACGATGGAGTCAGGGGAAAGGACTTCAGAAGGCTGGAGGCCATGTAGGGTCAGAGAAGACTCTAGAAAGCCAAGCCTGGAAGGGGGCTGGGCTTCCTGGCCAACCTGAAATTTCCCAGGGGGTTAGGAATTCCACTCAGCCCAGCCTTGTTTGTTTTGACCCTAAGGGCCCTTTGATGCCAGCTGGCAGCTCCCCTGCTTTGTCCTAGTTCTGCACGTAGCTTGGAGGGGCCTCTCCACAGAGGCTTTGGGGTTTCTGGGCAGTCTGAGGCCTCCAAGCCTGTGAGAGGCAGCTGCTGCTGTGTATGTGGGTCACCAGGCCCAAAGTGATTTACCACTGAGTCCTGGCCCTTCTGACACCAGGCTTTGTCCTGTACTCATCTGTCACCCCTGCCCACAGCTGTGTCCTTCCTGGGCATTCCCAAGCCCCTGGTTTCCTGAGCCCCTCAGTGGGGCTGCTGACCCCTGAAGCTGCTGCCAAACCCCTCCTTACTCCCGCCTCCCACTTTTGTTTGTTTGTTTATTTATTTGAGTCAGGATTTCTCTGTGTAGCCCTGGCTGTCCTGGACTCACTTTGTAGACCAGGCTGGTCTCGAACTCAAGAGATCCACCTGCCTCTGCCTTCCGAGTGCTGGGATTAAAGACGTGAGACACCATCCAGGACAGTACAGGAGCCAGAAGTAGGTGGCTCTCTGTATCAGGATAGCCCGGTCTACCTAGTAAACTCCAGGCCAGCCAAGGCTCCACAGTGAAAACCTTTCTCAAATAAACAAACCCCCCCAAATTTTGACAAAATGTCCATGACAAAAAGTAAGTTTAAAACAAAAAAAAAGGCAAAAATAAAATTTAAAACAATAACGAATAAAAACAAGCTTCTGCTGGAGAGACGGTTCTTAGAACAACTGCTGCTTTCCCAGAGGACCACAGTTCAGAACCAGGCACCCACATCAGACCCACAATGCCAATTCCGGGGGATCAGGTGCCCTCTCTGGTCTCTGTAGCACCTGCATTCATATGTTACACACACACATATAGTTTTTGTTTGTTTGTTTTTGGTTTTCGAGACAGGGTTTCTCTGTGTAGCCCTGGCTGTCCTGGACTCACTTTGTTGGACCAGGCTGGCCTTGAACTCACAGAGATCCTCTTGCCTCTGCCTCCCAAGTGCTGGGATTAACGTGCGCCACCAAACCGGCTCAAACTGAGTTACGAGACAGCCAGGTCTACACAGAGAAACTCCGTCTCAAAAAAAAAAACCAAAACAAGACAAACAAAAAGAGAAAACGTGACCCCACAAGGGCGGGCCACCACCTACGTTTTAACCCCTTCGTGGGCGTGGCCTGCACGGTCACGTGCCAGTGCTTCCCTGCCCGCGGCTGGGCTTCTTGAGCGCGCGCCGGAGCGGCCGATGCTGGGTACGTGCCGCCCCGCCGCGCGCCCGCCGCCCCGCCCCGCGACGCCGTGTGCGTGCCTGCGTCCTTGCGTGCGTGCGTGCGTGCGCGCGCGCCCCGCCCTCTCTCCCTTCTTATACAGCCGCAGCCGGCCCCCGCTTGGACGAGGCGACATGGCGGCCGCGCTGCTGCTGGCGCTGGGCTTCACGCTCCTGGGAGGCCAAGGCGCCCGCGCGGCGGGTAAGACCGGGGTGCTGGGGCCGGGGCTGGGGGCAACGGGCCTAGGTTGAGCCACAGATCTGGGGTCCTGATGGGGTAGGGAGCCACGGTTTTGGCTCCCTACTCGAGCTCGGGGATTTGTGGAGGAACAACAGTGGCCGTGGGTGACCCTTGAATTGACCTCAGACCTCGGCTGGGCTACGAGGTGGAGGGAGGGGAAAGTAGGGACACGGCCCCGGACAGATAAATCCAAAGTTAGGGGTCTGCAGGGCTCTGGGGAGACATTCTAAGGTGGAGGGAACTGCCACCTTGCGGTGTCCCCCACCTGGGCTTGGGCGATTTGGAGTACTACAGAAGAGAGTGGAAATGACCCCAGATTTGGGACAGCTGGAGATGAAGGGAGCTGCTGCTTTACTGTTTCAACTCTCGGAATAGGACCGAGAAGTGACCCTGGAGGTTTAGGGGTGCTAGGTTTGAGGAAGTTGGGGAAGGTGTGGGAAGAGGTGACCCCGAGGCTGGGGGACAGTAAGGCTTTGGGGCGACATCACCAAGGTTGAGTGGAGGGTGGGTCTCCACTTGGGTAGCAAGGCTGTGAGGGGACCCAGGAGATTGATTTCCTCCTGGTGGAGGGACCTGGGAGCAGAAGCCACCACGCTGAAGATTCCCCACCTGAGAGACAGGGCTGGAAAGTAATCCCAGACAGGAGGGAATTGCAGGGCACCTGGGGATGGTTTGTGGGACTTGCGGGGGGTGGGTGACAGCAGCGCTGCAGGTAGGTGACTTCCCCCCAGATCTGGAGAGAACCGGGGTCTTGGGGAGGTCCCCACCTAGGGAACGTGTCAGGAAAGGACCCCAAGTTTGAGAGACCGGGAAGTGGAAGGAGCTGCAATCTTGGTGTCCCCACTCAGGGAACAGAGTGGGAGTGACAGTCCCTAGTTGGGGGGGGGTCACTTTGGCATCACCTCATGGGAAGGATGAGAGGCAGCCTTTCCTGAGAGAAGGTTATCTCCAAGGTTTGGAGGGACTAGAGTGAAAGGAACCGCCATTTCAGTGTGCCCATACTTGGGGAACCAGGCAGGTAGGTGATCAAGCAGATTTGGGATACAGAAGTGCCTGGGGGTGACTCCCCAAGTTTGGACATGTGGGTGAGCGTTAAGTGACTGGGAATTTTAGACACAGTGTCCTTTTTGTTATAATGTGAGAGTAATGGGGAAGGGTTGGGACACAATCTTGGGAAGTCTTGGGGACAGTGATGCCTGTCATTATAGGCCACACTGTCTCTACTCAGTGGAGGGTCCAGCACTGCTCAGGGAACCTGAAAGAATGAGAGTAAGTCAGCAAAGCCTTTAAGTAATGTCCTTGAGTCTTGGAGGATGTGGCTTGGGAAGGGGCTGAGAGTTGACCTGTGGATTTATAGGGTACAGAGTGCCTGGGAATGTTGTTTCCTAGGCTTTGAAGGACTGAGTGGAGTCATTGCCCTGGTGTCATGTATGTGAGGTTGGGTGGGAGTTCCTGAGAATGGTAGTTTCTGTCCCTGGGAATGGCCCTGGATCACAGGCCCAGGGACCTGTTGGATTATCATTCTTGATGGGATTTCCGGTGGCTAGGGCCCAGCACACTCAGCTTGCTCCCACCCTGGAGTCTGGCCCATTCCTGCCTTAGGTCTTTGCCTTTGATTGAAGTTCAAAAGGGTAATTGAGGTCCAGGTGGAGAAAGGTATTCAAGGTCATGGCAAGGTTGATCGAGGAAGGCAGTGTGGCAGGCTGGGAGCACATGGACTGCTCTCCTGCCTACTCCAGACAGCAAGCAAAGGGCAGAACCAGAGCTTTGCTGGAGAAATGGGACACACGGCCGTGTCCCCCCCCCCCGCCCCATCAGCAGGAGGGGCTGTGCCTGGCAGTACCGCCTGGGGTTAATCTTGACCCACTTTTTCCCTCTTCCCCACCCTCAAAACATCTTGAGGTGCTCTCGTGAGATTGACCCGGGTACAGATAGCTGTGTCCCCACCCCGCAAGGTGGGAGCAGCTGATAAGCTGCTGCTCTGTCCCAGGTGGGGAGCCTGCCTGGAGTCACCCACCCTGCCTGGGCATAGGCCCATGCCTTTCTGCCAGGGCTCAAGCAGACACATTAGCCATGCCCAGGAGCCAAGAGAAAAGTGTAGCCTAGAGGCTAATCCCAGCCCTTCCTGGGAACATGCCCACAGCTACCACCTACAGCCTGTTGAGGGCCAGGTCAGCCTGCCATGTGTTGGTTTCCACTGTATAGCGGTAGGGGCTCTGCTCAGAGAGCCTGTGTGGCATGGACAATCCTTTTTTTGCATAGTGTGATGATGGGGCTTTACCTCAGGGCTGGGCACTTGGTTGTGTGAGGCTGTGGTTTGATGCCAGGGCCTCTGACAGACTGGTGTAAACGCTCTACACCCCGATTTCACACAGCAGGAATGCACCTCGTTTTCTGAGGGAGTGGCCAGCTGGCCTCCCTGGCCAGGCCAACTCAGACGCTCCTGCAGGGTGTCTTGCTCAGATGGGTGCCGCTGTGGTCATCCAGGTCTGACTTAACCCTGGAACCTCAGGGACAGTACAGCCTCGGCCAGCCCCGGAGAGCAGGAGGACAGAGCAGGAGGGGCGGGTGTGGACTGCCCTCCCGCAGCAGTTCCCCTCCCTGCTGTGCTGGCTTGTTTACCTCACGGCCCAGTCTGGCCCTGCTCCCACCCGCCTGTGCGTGGGCAGGGAGGGGGCGCTGTTTTTAGACCAAGGTGACGGCTGGAATCTGTGGGCTACAGAGCACATGGCCGGGCTCCCAGCTTGACTTTTCCAGGCTCTGTGGGGGCTCCTGAGGGGGGGTCAGAGGAACTGGTTACTCCTGAGCCTTGCAGATGGTACCTTTCCAGAGGGCCCCATGTGGGGAGGTGGGTGACAGGACGTACCACAGGGCACCCTGCATTCCCGAAAGACCTGGCATGTGACCATTAGGCTTGTGGTCCATGGCACATGGCAGCCATGTCCCAGATAGATGGCACCCATAGTGTCTGCTCAGAAACCCAGGTGAGACGGGTCCTGGGGACACCTGTTTTCCGACTGCCAGTCCTAGATGAAATGGTGTTGATACAGACATTCTGGAGCCTTCAGTGAACAGGAAGGGAGCCTAAGGAAAGTCCACTCTGTGGCCCCCTCACTCAGCAGACGCACTTGCCAGGAGCTGCAGGTCAGGCAGTCTGGGAGATATGAACTCCGGAATGTAGGTTATCAGGCAGCCATTCCTCCTCCAGAGCTGCCAACTGTCTTCCATACCCCAGGGGCTTTGGGGCAGCTGCTTACCTTGGCCCCACCCCCCAGTATAGGGCCTCAGGCCCCAAACTCCTGCCTTGGACCTTCAGACACATCCACACCTCGAGTAGACATGTGAAGAGCTGCCTCCCCTGGAACATATGTCTGGGACAGGCATACAGGTCTGAGTGTCCCAGGCCCCTGTGAAATGCTGACAACTTTAACCACATAGGCCATCTGGCCTGGAACGCCTAACAGTCCTCCTCCTAGAACTCCTGAGTGGTGGAATTATAGTTGAGCCACAGCACCTGGCTCCTGTTCTCTGGCTTTTGGGTTTTTTTATTTATTTTTAGACCCAGGGTTTCTCTGTGTAACAGTCCTGGCTGTCCTGGGCTTGCTTTTCCATCTAACTTCATACTTCTCCCTGCCAGCAGAGAAATGGAGTTTGTTGGCCCTGTGGCAGGCCCTGGCGGTTGTCCTTTCTGCCTGTTTCTCCTCCCTTGTGGTAACGGGTGCTAACCTCTCCCGTAGCTGGCTTCCTCAAGGCGCCGCTGTCCCAGGAGCGGTGGGCGGGGGGCAGCGTAGTCCTGCATTGTGAGGCTGTGGGCAGCCCTATCCCTGAGATCCAGTGGTGGTTTGAAGGGAGTGATCCAAACGACAACTGCTCCCAGCTCTGGGATGGCGCCCGGCTGGACCGCGTTCACATCCATGCCACCTATCGCCAGCATGCAGTCAGCACGCTGTCTGTTGATGGGCTCACCGCAGAGGACACAGGCACCTACGAGTGCCGGGCCAGCAGTGACCCTGATCGCAACCACCTGACCCGACCGCCCAGGGTCAAGTGGGTCCGTGCCCAGGCGAGCGTGGTGGTCCTTGAACGTGAGTGGCCAGGGCACCTGTTTCTGTTAACCTCTTGTGCCACCCAACCCTGGCTCCCACTTCCCTAGAACCAGACGCTGCCCTCCCACGTACTGAGGCCTACCTGGGGATATGGGTGGGCTGGACACTCGTTGATGTCCCCTTGCTGGGTGCAGGTTGGCCTGCCCTCCTGCAGGTGGGTCCTCAGCTCACATCCCAGGCCTCTGGTCTGTTGTGTTCCACCCTGACCTCCCATCCTGGTCTGCTCTGTGCACCCGCGCTCCTGGCTCACAGCCTCCTTCTGTGTTTGTCTGGTGGGGGTGGGGTCTGCTGTCTAAGTGCTTGCTCTGACTGTTCACTGCAACCTGAGGGGTCCAGCCTCCCCAGGACCTTCGGGGGCTAGTTTCCAGTTCTGAGTGATGGTCAAATTTCAGTGAAGGGAATGTGAGGCACCTATGTGGTTTTGTTATGTGGGGCATTAGGCGTAGTGCTACCCCTGAACTCTATATCTGTAGGAGTAGCAGGCAGGGCATTGGTATTGTATTTCTAGTGGGACGTCAGCTTGCCTTAGAAGGCTGGGGCTGCCCAGCAGGGTGGCACACACCTGGAATCCCAGCACTCAGAGAGGCAGAGGTGGGCAGATCTCTGTGAGTTCAGGGCAAGTCTGGTCTACAAAGCCAGTCCAGGACAGCCAGGCTATACAGAGAGACTGTCTCAAAACAAAGAAAGGAAGAAGAACAAGAAGGTGGCTGGGGCGGTTCAGGAAGCAGGGCGGTGGGGCAGGCTGTGGGCTGAGCTCACTGTCTCCCTGTGGCTTCTCAGCGGGCACCGTCACAACCTCTGTCCGTGACGTCGGCTCCAAGACACACCTTACCTGCTCTTTGAACAGCAGTGGCGTCGACATTGTTGGCCACCGCTGGATGAGAGGTGGCCAAGTCCTGCAGGAGGACACGCTGCCCGACCTGCAGATGGAGTACATGTGAGTCCGTGATGCCGTCCCACAAAGCATAGCCCATGGGGAATTTGGAACCTTTTTGTCTGGAGCTGATACAGTTGGGCCAGGCTCCACACAGCTCTGGATTGGCCACATGGCCTCACTGTAGTGTGGGGAAAACCAGGATCCTGCACTTTGCACAGAGAGCCTGGGTGTGGAGATGGCTCTTTCTGTTACCACTCTGTTCCCTGCAGGGTGGACACAAATGACCGCTCTGGTACATATTCCTGCATCTTTCTCCCTGAGCCTGTGGGCAGAAGTGACATCGACGTGGAGGGTAAGCTGTAGGGGACCGGGAGGTAACTGTGCAGGCCAGGGGCTGGTGTTGGGCTGAGGACATCAGGCACCCTCCTCATCCGCACAGGGCTACCCAGGATCAGGAGTGTAAAGAAGGCAGAGCATGGCAGTGAGGGAGAGAATGCGAAACTGATCTGCAAGTCCGACTCCTCTCACCCTCCTATCAACGAGTGGGCGTGGTTTAAGATCTCTGACTCTGGGGACCAGGTGAGGGCTGTGACTAGGGGTGCGGAGTTTTGAGCGGGACCAAGGGACAGGAGAGGGCTGCAGTAGAAACATAGGTTTTGGACACAGGGAGGGTGGCAGAGGGGCGCAGTGGGCACAGTCAAAGGCTGTGGGGGAGACAGTAGGGATGGGGAGTGTCACAGAAGGGACACAGGGTTGGAGGCTCTTGGGTAAGGACATGGGGCTGCAGGGATGGCAGAGGGGCTCCTGGAACAGTGAAGGAAAGGCCATGGCAGGACATGACAGGCCTCTCTTCCCAGCCCATCACTAATACCTCTGACTACAAGTATGCTGTGAGTTCCACACCTGAGAAGACAGAGCTGACCATCAGCAATCTGGACATGAACACTGACGCTGGCACCTATGCCTGTAACGCCACCAACTCCCAGGGCAGTGTCCAGGAGACCATCACACTGCGTGTGCGCAGCCGCCTGGCTGCCCTCTGGCCCTTTCTGGGCATTGTGGCTGAGGTCCTGGTGTTGGTCACCATCATCTTTATCTATGAGAAGCGGCGGAAGCCAGACCAGACCCTGGACGGTGAGCAGCCCTGGGTCTGGATGACTGGGTAGGGCACCCCTCAGTGTGCTGCCCAGAGGGAGAACAGGTCTGCTGGTAGCTCACACTCCGCTGTCCTCCCTCGATTGGTCACAGGCTGGTGTCCTGTGTGGTGAGCTCTTCTTTAGCTGCAGCTCACGTAGAGCTCAGGATTCGGGGTGTGGGGGCCTCACCATGTGCTGATGACCAGGTCATGACACCTCTGGAGCACTGTGGGGGGTGGCCGTGTGGGGCAGGGTTCAGGCAAAGCACACCGAGGGCCTGCAGCTGACTCCCCAGCCACAAGGCTCTGCCTTGGAAGAGCGTGGTGGACACTGACACATCTACTCTCTTTTCATGTGGCTGCTCGTCATCGCACAGAGGATGACCCTGGCACTGCACCGCTGTAAGTCCAGCTCGAGGGCTCCAGGGAGCCGCAGCTGTCCCACAGATAGGGGAGGGAAGGCGGGTGGTTGCTGCTGAGGACTCTCCTTCCACTGGAGTTGAGTCCAGCCTTGTGCCCTTCAAGGACTAAGCCCTTTTCTGTATCCTCAGGAAAGGCAGCGGGCATCACATGAATGACAAGGACAAGAATGTACGCCAGAGGAACGCCACCTGAGTGGCAGGGCAGGTGGGGGAGCGCCAGGGTGCCTGACCTCAGCCCAGCGTCTGCCTCCACTACTGTGTCCCATCCTGTCCCCACCTGAGCCAACCCAACCTGACTTCCTCTCCCAGCCCGGGTGAAGACAGCCCACCTGGAAGGAGCAAGCCACCTGCAGCACCCCTGTTTCTAGTTTAAACTAAATGAGCTTTCTATGCAGAGAATCCATTCCTTAGGGGGTTCTGTTTTTTATTTTTCCTTCCCCTTTAAGCGTGCCATTACAGCCCTGTGGAGTGGGGAAATGGGGCCTGTCCCTGGCCATGAGGGAGAGGCCAGGGTACGCTCTGACTCGCCACCACTTGCTTCCCTGTATGGGACTGCCCATCCCCACCATAGGCAACATGGCTGGGCCTGCTGGGACCCTACAAATAAAGACCTACCCCACCATGTGTGTGTTTGCTGTGTGAGGCTGTGTGGGATTCCAAGACCCCATATTTCTGGGTTTTGGAAACAGGATTTTTCTCTGTGTAGCCTTGGCTGTTCTGGACTGTCTATAGACCAGGCTAGCCTTGAACTCAGAATGATCCTCTGTCCTATGTGTCCCTGAGTGCTGGGATTAAAGGTTAATGCCACCACACCTGGCTTTCCTAAGACCCCATCTTAATGAGAGAGTAAGTCTCTTGATTACAGCCTGGGGAGGGGTGTGGGGACAAGATGATCTTCACATCATCTGGAAATGACCTCTGGAGTCCTTTCTAAACAGCACTGGGTCTTAGATGCCAGGCAGAGAGGGCCCAGGGCCTTTGTAAAGCAGGCTGTTTGATGGAGTGGGACCCCACAGGGCCCAGCAGCTGTGTGCCAGCATGGCTTGGGGATGCAGACAAGGAAGGGCATTGTCCCTAGGTCAGTGGTTCTCAACCCTCCTAAATACTGTGACCCCAATCAAAAATATTTTCATATACTGCTTTATAATTCAGTTTGCAATTGTTATGAATTAAGTTCTGCTAATACGTCTAATAATCAGGATATCTGATATGTGGCCCCCATGAAAGGGTTTTTCAGCATTCCCCATCCCCGCCCCTCCAAGGGGTCCAGACCCACAGGTTGGGAGCCACTGCTGTATAGGCTATCTAAGAAAAGCCGGCCTGAGGGCACTGTTGGCCACACTAATGTCCTATGCTGCCTTCTGGCCTACTAATCCAACTGTTGGGCATCACCCTCGAGTTTGCTGGGGTGTGAGGACAGATGGGCAGCTTCAGGCCAAGCTGGTTTGGGGCAGGGATCAGGTCTGGTGTGTGTGTGTGTGGGGGGGGTGTTATTGCATAGTCTTGTCTGACACTAGAGAGGTGGGCCCTTGAGCTAGCCTGTTCCAGCAGCGCACACCCCAGGGTGGTGCTCTTCAGGACAGGCCTTTCTGAGCACCGCAGAGGTAAGAGAGGAATCCACTTCAGGCCAAGGAATAACAACCCCTGGTGCCCTAGGCCCTTGGCTTTCCAGCCACCAGAGGGTGCTGCACTGCGTTCACTGAGGAAGCCTGTGTCCTGGACCCAGCCAAATGGCTGGGGTTATCTGTAGTGCTCACCTGCAATGGATATAGCTGGGCACCTCGGCCTTTTTGTGGAACCCTTAGAACAGAATACTACCCTCCGAAGCCTCAGAGGAAGCCCTGGGCACCCACTCCCAGCACGGGCTGCCTATGGTGTGCCTCTTCTGTCCATAAAACAAGGGCTCCCCCAACTGCAGGTAAAGCCCCAGCCCTCATATCTCTGCCCTTAGGGCCCCAAGATGGCCACTGTGGCTCTAAGACGTTGGGCCTTGCGTCAAGAAAAGGACACAGTAAGGAATTAGGAGGTGGAGCCTCTTTAGGATTCACCTCCAGAACAGTAGTCCCCCTTGAGAAACAAAGGGGCGTACCCTCGTCCTTCAGTCTTGCACATACAACCAAAGCCTGATGAATATTGGCTGCGTGCTCCTCATAGCCCAGAATGGCCCAGGAGCAAATGCTCACCCTTGCCCCTGAAGCCTTCTTGGTTGCTGAGGTGGGAACAAGATCATCTTTGTCAAACACTTCAAATCACCTGGAAATGACGTCTGGGGTCCCTTCAAAACCACAGGGTCTTGGATGGCAGGCAGAGAGGGCCCAGGGCCTTTGTCAGATAGGCTCATTAATGGAGCGGGACCCCACAGGGACCCAGCAGCTGATCATTTCTGCTCCAGGCAGAGAGCGCTGTCAAGCCCTCTCCAGCCCCTGGTTCATCTAATTGTGCAATCATAGTCCATATACAAGTGGGTAGGAGGGCCTGAGAAGGAGCAGCAAGGGAAGCCAAGCAGAGTAGCAGAGCTGAGGTTTGTAAAGGTCATTACCATGCGAAATCCATCAGAGAGGGGTCCTCACTATGAACCAGATTCTTTACACCCACTCCGGGGCCTGGGGAGGAGCGCTTTGATGAACCTTAAGTAACAACAGGCTGATGTGGTCTGGAGTCAGGAGGATTAGGAGTTCAAGGTCACCCTCAGCAGATACTGAGTTCCACAGCCTATATTACATGACACCTCCAAGAGACAAAAATAGAACAGCCCCTCCTCCTTGATATGCAGATGCCAGGGAGATTGAGACCCCAGAGAGGAATGCGGGGGGCACCCAGGCTTTGTGCCTGTAGATCAGAACCTGAGAAGCCACCCCCTTTCCTGAGCCTTACCCTGCCAGCCAAAGAGTCCAACTTCAGATTGCTGAATTCTGCTAGGGCCAGCTTCCCGACTGGGCCACCTCTTCCCTGGCCTAGTTCTGTCTCCAAAACACCCCAGAATGCTGAATAGGAACTAATGACTGGTTAGTGCTGGGAGGGGCAGGGAGAGGGGTGGGAATGAGGGAGATTAGAAAAGATTCTAAAGGAGCCCCTTGAAGCAAATTATTTGATCCCTAGAGTCATTAATTTGTTCTTCCAAAGGTCATGATGAGGTGGTGTTGCCGTATGTGGTGGTGGTAGGGTTATCGGGCAAAGCTGAAATTAAAGGTGTTGGTGAGCACTCCCAGCCATTGATTAATTAATCGGCAGGGTCTCAGCAAGTAGCCCTAGTCTGCAGCTCCCTACGTAGACCAGGCTGGCCTCAAACTCCCCAGATCTACCTGCCTCTGCCTCCCGAAGACTAGGATTAAGGGCATGGGCATAAAACATACCTGGCATAAAACAAATTGTAAAAAACCAGAGAGGAGACAGCTCAGCAGTTTAAAGGAATTTCTTGTTCTAGCAGGGGAACTGGATTTGGTTCTCAGTATCCACTTAGTGGTGAATAATCATCCATACCTCCAAGCAACTCCAGCTCCAGGGGACCCAACACTCTCTTGCACATGGTACATATACATACAAACAGATTAAAAATGGGAAGTACACTAAAAAACAAAAAACAACTAAATAGTTAAATAAAGCGGGCAGCTCCTGAGGAATGACAGCCAAGGCTGACCTCTGGCTTCTGCATGTGAACACAGCTGTGTGCACGCACACCCACACAGCTCCGTCTGTGACTGTAGGCTTGAGGCACCACTTACTGAATATTGCAAAAACGCCGGGGCAGGTGTCAGTACAGGTGTGGGAGACCAGGCAGCCAAGTCCAGTCCCTACTCATCAAAGACAAGTGACCCACAGTAGAGACTCATCAAGACCCCCAAGTGCAGATGCAGGCCAGATCCCTGAGTCCTAGCATCCTTTGTGACCCTTGGGCTGAGAGAGCAGTCTCCTAACATGGCAGGTCCTCCCACAGCCCATAGCCAAGCTGCCTCCTCCCCTGCACTCAGCCACAAGCCCTTGGAGCTCTGGCGACCTGCCCGGCTGACATCTTCCCAGGGTGAACATAAAAGATCCCCCTTCATCTGGAACAGGCATGTGCCCTGGGGCGGGCCACAGCCTGGCACTGTCAACTCTGATGTTCAAAAGCGAAGGCCAGAGGGCTGTCAGGGAAGCTCCAGAGCCCCCGGGGTCGGGGCAGCCCATCTGTGTCAGATGAGGACGTGCACTTGGCAGGGCACACCCCTCATACCACCACTCCAGGGAACACCTACTGTGAGTAGGCACAAGTTATAGTTCCAGCCTTGTGATACTCAACCAGTTGGGTGTAGTTAATTCAGCATAAAGGCAAGCCAAAAGCAGAGAAGCCGACGGGAACTTGAGGGCCCATGAAAGGCAGGAAGGGTCCAGGAGAACCTAAGAAGGAGCAGGAGGACCTAAGGCGGTCTGGAGGGAATCCAGAGGCAACTAGAAGTGTCTATGAGGGGTCAGAAGGATTGAAGGGCAAAGTTAGAGGATCCAGGGAAATGAGGTGGAGGTCAGGAGAATCCAAGGATGGCCAGAGGGGACATGAGAAGGTCTGAAGTGTCCCCTGCGTGAGAATTGCCTTCCCCCTGGTTTCCAGCCATCCTTCCCCTGTATTAGCGGACCTCTGTTTGTAAAATCCTCTCTAGTCTGTGGTGAAGCTGGGTGGGCATCTACAGTCAGATCCAGTGTCACCGGGCTCAAGCCTCACTACATAGCCTCAGGCCACAAGCTTAGCGCGCGCGCGCGCGCGCGCGCGCGCACACACACACACACACACACACACACACACACATACACACACACACAGAGCCAATATTTCCTCAGAGATGGGCTGGAGGGTGGGATGCAGCTGAGGCCTGAGTCGAGAGAGCAGAGAGGAGCTCCGTATGGGAGCCAGTCATGTGTGCAAATGCAGAAGTTGAGCCTGGGTCCTATGGAGAGCTCTAAAACCCACCAAAGTTGGGAGCCTTCACTGCGCTGAAGGGCATCTTTTGGGGGTGAGGTCGCCAGAAGCCACTAGGGGTTCTAGCTACAATGCTTTCGTTGCCTGACTGTGCCTCAGTTTCTTCACAAGCAGGGTTTGGACAGGGACTGAGCTTAGAACCCGGAATGATCCCAGCCCTTCCACACATATTCGTAGGTTTCTGTCGCAAAGGTGGAGAAGGCGACAGAGCCAGAGATCTGGTGGCCTCCGCGAGCACACTTTTATTATGGAATCTGGCACCTTGAGCCGAGAAAGGGATTGGCACCCGCGGGGTGAGCGTCAGCGGCTGCCCCGCCCGCGGTGTCCTCGAGGCCGGCGGAGGAACCCCAGAGCTGACCAGGGTCTGGCCTGCATCGCACGCAGAGGCAGGAGCTGGCCGGCTGCGCTCGGTGACCTTGGGTGCGTCCTTGGCCTCAGTTTCCCCTGGGGAACCAAGCCTCAGTTCATCTGCAAGGTCTAAAGAGGCTGACTGACCTTGAGACTGCCTGCTGACCCGAGCCTCAGTTTCCCCTATCCATTCCCGTGTGGGGGTGGGGGGTGGCTCAGGTGGAGGCGGGGCTCCCGCCCCCGCCCCTCCCCCGCGAGTAGAGGCTCCACCCCCGGCTCCGCCCTCCCTCGGGCTCGGCCGGCGGCGGCGGCGGCCGCTCCGCTCCGCACTGCCCGGCGCCGCCTCGCCATGGATGCGCGCGGGGGCGGCGGGCGCCCCGGCGACAGTCCGGGCGCGACCCCTGCGCCGGGGCCGCCGCCACCGCCGCCGCCGCCGGCGCCCCCTCAGCCTCAGCCACCACCCGCGCCACCCCCGAACCCTACGACCCCCTCGCACCCGGAGTCGACGGACGAGCCCAGCCCGCGCGCCCGGCTCTGCAGCCGCGACAGCGCTTGCACCCCCGGCGCGGCCAAGGGCGGCGCGAATGGCGAGTGCGGGCGCGGGGAGCCGCAGTGCAGCCCCGAGGGCCCCGCGCGCGGCCCCAAGGTGTCGTTCTCATGCCGCGGGGCGGCCTCGGGGGCCGCGGCGGCCGAGGAGGCGGGCAGCGAGGAGGCGGGCCCGGCGGGCGAGCCGCGCGGCAGCCAGGCCAGCTTCCTGCAGCGCCAATTCGGGGCACTCCTGCAGCCCGGCGTCAACAAGTTCTCCCTGCGGATGTTCGGCAGCCAGAAGGCCGTAGAGCGTGAGCAGGAGCGAGTGAAGTCGGCGGGGGCCTGGATCATCCACCCCTACAGCGACTTCAGGTGCCGCCTCCGGGAGGGGCCCGTCCTTGGCGCGCCCGGGAGAGGGCGGGGCGCCGCGTCCCGGATGGTGACCTCGGTGTGGTGGCAGTTCGGGGCACAGGGCGGAAGATGGGGGAGAGTCCCCTCGCGGTGACCTCGGGCACGCCCCGGACCCGCCCCCGAGGGACCCTGGTGTGCAGAGGCTCCGCCCTTTAAGAGGCCTGGGGTGAAGGGGTCTCTGGCGTGCTCCCTCCCGCGCGCGGCGATCTGCGGTGGGCAAGCGCCGCGGCCTCAGGGCCAGGGTCTGAGCGCCTAGGGGAGGAGAGGACGAATAGAGGGGAACGTGGGCGCCCGTAGGCCGCGGAGCAGAGCGAGGATGGAAGGATGGATAGAGAGGAGAAAGGAAGAAAAGAGAAGGAAGGAAAAGAAGAGAGGAAGGAAGGAGGAAAGGAAGGAAGGAAGGACATGGAAAGGAAGCGCAAGGAAAGGACGCGCCCGGGAGGCTGCGGGGAGGGGGTTAGTAAGCGGGCGCCGCGCGTTCCCACGGTCTCCGCTTGCGCCGGGGCGGGCGCGTCCTGAGTCCCCACATATCCCGGGTCTGTGGATGTGGATATGGCCTGAGCTGACTGCTACGTGCAGCGGTAGGCTCCGGCGCAGGGCCATAACACGAGTGTATGTGTCTGTCTCTCCTTTCCAGGCGAACTTGTGATGTGATGCCAAAGGGGGTCCTGGGGAGCCTGTGCCCGCGGATCAAGGGGAGGCGTGTCCCTAGGGGTGTGGCTGGTGGGGCTCTAGAAGTACCTGTTGGGATGCTGGCTGTGCGCGCGCGCGTGTGTCCCGGGTGGGTGTACACTGGCGGCTGTAGGGATAGCTGTGAGCAGGGCATGCAGGCTAATGTAGCTGTCTCCGGTGACAGGGAGCAGATTTGTGGACAGGACGTTCCGCTATTCCGGAAAACTGTAGCCCCAAAATTTCAGCACCACGGACAGCTCCGGGGCCTGGCGCTGCTCTGGCTCTCCTGGCGCCCTGGTCCCTTTTCCCCCAGGCATGAGTCTCCCAGGACATTGAGTCTTGAAAAAGATTGTTCGGTAGTGACTCTTTTCTGTCATTCCTCGTTATCTCCAGTGCTTGATAACTGAGCAAATATAAGCCCAGAAACAACTTCCCTGAGACCAGAATGCCACCTTTCTCAGGAACCTGAGTGTGGGGGAGATGCCCAGGGGTAGGGCCAACAGGAGTTGTCCCTGCCTACGCTAACCTGAGTTCCAGGCTAAGCACTGCTCCACAGACTTCTGGGCTTGAAAACCGAGCCCTGGGCTTTTGCTCTATTCCCACCTGTAAAATGACCCAAGAGAGGGCCTGCTTGCCAAGACTTCCTGGTTGACCAATGTGAATGGTCAGCCAGCCAGAGAAAGGCATCTGGGGTGGCAGGCTGTGGGGGAGACTCACTCCCCTCCCACCCCAGCATCATCCTCATGTACAGGTTACAGGTGGGAGACGTAAGTCCAGACTTAGGCTTGGGTTATTGCCTGCAGTGGTGATGTGTGGCTGGTTTGGGGTGTGTGGGGACAGGAGGCTTCGAGAAGAAATTGAGCTCCTGTCTTTGCGGCTCTGTGGGCGCAGATGTCTGGGGGACCCTGTGCAGGCTGTGGCTGCTATAAGCTCTGAACTATGGAGAGGTTCACAGGACAAGGGTCTTGCCTGGACTGCCGGACTGTAAAGTAGAGGGTGAGAGAAGAGGCTGGAGTGGCCGGACTTAGAGGAGTCGGTGTGGCCAGCAAAGCTCAAAGCTGGTTCACGGGGCCACTGCTTTTTATGTCTGGGGAGCTGTGTCCCTTCTGAAACCTTCTGATTAAATATTGTCCAAGACAGTCCTAAGAGCCTCTAGGGGCTGTTGGAAACGCCATGTAGCTGTCGACTGATAGAGAATACATTGATTGAATCTGGCCATCCTGGGATGAAACCCAGGCTGGTTCTCTACTGGCAAACCCTACACACCCACATTCGCTGCTTTCTACTTTTTCTTCTAGGACAGGATCTTACTGAGTTGTTCAGTGGCCTTGAACTGAGAATCTTCCTGCCTCAGTTTTCTGAGTAGCTGGGAGGACAAGTGTGCAACCACTATCCCCAACAGTATTAATTTAACATAAATGGGGGGGGGGAGGGAAGGTCCCACCCCAAGCCTGGGAGAGGGAAAACCATTCAGACATTGTTACGCTTCAGTTGGGTGATGGGTTAATGGGGGAGAGGGAAAAATATATACATATTAATAATGTACACCTTTAAAATCTTTATGCAGGGTGGTGGGCAGGGACCTCCCAGACCTATCTGGGGGCTGAGTGCCTCCCTCTGTTGGCTCTGACTTGGTTCTCCAGTGGCTCTGTCCTATGCCTCGACTAGCATGCCTGACATCCAGATGGGATTTTGCTGGTTGGTGACTAGATCTGGCCTTCCTCACATAGGCAGTAGGGGAAGGGGAGGTTATTGAAGGCACCGAGGGAGACAGGGCTGTGAGATTTAGGGGCCCTCGGGCACTGGTTGCCTGCAGCATGCAGTCTTCGGGGACCTAGAGGAGCCAAGATCTTAGCAGAACTGTGTTCTAGAGTCCCCTAGGACTGCTGGGTGCCCGGGGACCACTCTGGGCTTCTTTGCCTCCATTTCCCAAGCTGTGAGGAGGCGGTGGTATTGGGGAAGGGGCAGGTGTCTGGTGGTGTCTAGAAGTACCTTCTACTCTCCCAGTTTGTTGATAGAACTTTGTCCAAACTGTGCCTAGAGAGCTAAAAATTATTATGATTTCAGTTTCTTTGCTGGGTTTTTGAGTCAGGGTTTCTCTGTGTAGCCGTGCCTGTCTTGGACTCGCTTTGTAGACCAGGCTGGCCTCAGACTCACAGAGATCTGCTTGCCTCTGCCTCTCCCGAGTGCTGGGATCACAGGCATGTACCACCCGTGCCTGGCTATTTCAATTTGTATTACATTTTTGCAGCGGGAGGGGGCACCACGGTGCCCATGAGCTAGAGGGCAGCCTGTGGGGTCACGTCTCTTCCTCTGCCACCTGGGTCCCAGTGACTGAGTCAGCTCAGTGCGGTGGCAGGCACTTTTATCCTATGAACTAACTCCTTGTCCTCACTTTTTTCTTTAAAAATGGGGCTGCTATTGAGACAGGGTCTCCTGGAGCTCAGGCTTGTCTTAAACTCACTCTAGTGGAGGATGACCTTGAACTACTGATCCTCCCGAGTGCTGGACATGTGCCACCAAGCCCAGTTTCTATGTTGCTGGAACTGTGACCCAGGATTTGCACATGCCAGGAGTGTGCTACCCACTGACTTCCCAGTTTAAGATCTCATTCTGTAGCCCAGGCTGACCTTCCACCTACAGCAATCCTCCTGCTTCAGCCTCAGAAGTGCAAGGATTACAGGCGGTTGACACCTCACCCAGTATACCTGCTCCTTCTGAGCCTCAACTCTGGCCTTGAGAAGGTTCTAGACACCTTTGTGCAGAAGCAAGTGTGAGGGGGTTGGGGAAAGTGTTCTGGGCCTGCGCGTCCATTCCATGTTCAGCAGGTGTGATATCTGGGGGAGAGAGAGAGGTGAGAGCCAGTGGACACTGGCTCTGAACCTGCCCCATCCCCCCACTAGATGGCCGGGGGGCAGGCAGTGAGACATCAGGACATTGCTCCCTGCATGTAAATCCCTGTAAATGTGCCCTGTACCAAGGCCCTAGAATAAATCCCCATTATCAGTGAGGATGGGGCTTTTGAGCATGCACCTGCCTCCCAGATGGGAGATGTTGGGACCCGGAAACTCTCAGTGCTGTGAAAAGAGTCTTTGGGGGAGGGGTTGAGCTTAGGGTGGTGCCCACTACCTAGGTACCCCAAGGCCATCACTTTAGTTTTTCCGGGGGGGACTCCCTTCCTTGACCTGGCCTCGTCTGCCCTTAAGACACACCTTGGTTCAGCCTTCAACACACTCCCAAGTACGATATCAAATGACCCCCATCCCCCATTCGCCACCCTGACGTTATTCCCGAGTTGAGTGTGGCAGACTGTACTCTGCTTGCCCAGGCCTGGATCTCCTAGCCCTCTGCAGATCCCACTTTCCCAGATCCCTCTGCCTCTTCCACGTGGGAAGCTCCAGGGTGGGCGGCTTCTGGGCCTTTGTACTAGCTGTTCTGACTGACAGGGCACCCAAACCATTAGGGGGGAGATGCTACCTCCTCCAAGCAGCCTTCTTGAACACTGTACCCAGGCCCCTCTCCCTGGCATGCAGTATACATCCTAACTGATGGACATTTCCTCCTAGCCAGCCCCGCAACCCCCATAGGAGCTGGGGGCTGAGGGTACAGTGTGTGTGTGGCCGCCTACTGTCCCTGGCCACTGCACGTCCCTGGTGCTTGGCATACAATGGGTCTTTACAAATGTCCGCACCTGGAACTCAAGCTTCCTACCCAGTTTCCAACCCTAATCCTGACACCTGCTCCGGGCACTCAGTGGGGCTCAGGCCCTGATCCTCTGTCTGAGCATGCCCCATAATCCCTGATCCCCGGCCTCTAATCCCTCCAGCTTTGCTTGGATCTGTGATCCTAGACAGTTTCTGGCCACATCTGGGATCTGCCTGGAGTGATGTATCTGTCCTTGTTGGACCGTGGAAGTCTGACTGTGGCTTTGAGGGCTCAATTGCCAGCTCCTAGGATCCTGATGGTCCCAGTGGGCGCTGCAACCCACCCCAGAAGAGCCCAGCTGAGAATGGCAGGGGCCTTTCTATGGTGCCTCAGTTTCCCTGTCAGAGCTGAGACTGGCTGGGCAGCTGGGGTCACAGCATGGTACTGAGAGTCCTCACAGCACCAAGCAGTCATTAGGACTCACTGCTCTTTTTGTTGTTGTTTTTGTTTTTCAAGACAGGGCTTTTCTGTGTAGCCCTGGCTGTCCTGGACTTGCTTTGCAGACCAGGCTGGCCTGGAACGCACAGAGATCTGCCTGCCTCTGCCTCTGCTGGGGTTACAGATGTGCGCCATCCCACCCAACTTGACTCACTGCTCTTTACTGGGGAATTTATCTTGTTTGTTTGAGACAGTGTCTCCCGTAGCCCAGGCTGGCCTCAGCCTCATTATGTAGCTAAGGATGACTTTGAACTCTTGATTTTCTTGCCTGGACTCCCCTAGTGTTGGGATGGCAGGCTTACACCTTTCTGAGGACTGAGCTGTGCCCAGAGGTTCCCTGAGGTCCCTGGGGCCCTGCTGGGGATGTATAAGGCCTGGAGCCTTCTAGAGGGTGGGACACGCTTAAGGATGGACTTCTGGGAGCGATGTCAGAGCTGCCTGGCCCACCCAGTCCCAGGTCCTGTCTCCTCAAGCTAGCTGTCTGTCTCATGGCTTGGGGCTGGTGAGGTGAGGGCAGGGACCTCAGGGACCTCAGGGAACCTCTGGGCACAGCTCAGTCCTCGGGAAGGGATGCCTGCAGAGTCCTGGGGGCCCAGTGTGCCTGGCCTGTGTCCCTTGGTATTCGACTTCTGAGCCTTCCCTTCCCCCTTCTGACTGTATCTGAGGTTGAAGGCTGGGAACATTTGGTTTAGAAAGAGGTGTCCACTGTGAGTCTTCAGACTGTTTCTAGGTCCCTCTCATCATTTCTAAGCCTCCTGCCCATAACCATTGCAAGCCCCTCCCCCGTGGTTTCTTGGCCCATCCTTGGTTGTTTCTGGCTCTCCACCACCATAGACGGTTACTGTGCCCACCAACGGTGGTTTCCAGTCCCCATTGAGCTCTGGTTGCTCTTTCTCGTTTCTTTTATTCAGCGATTCTTTTTCATAAGAGAAGTATCCTCAGTCTGGAGAGGGAGATGTTGGGGCCAAACTACATGATGATTCTGGGGACAGCAGTTTAGAGAGGCAGGTGACGAACAGGATCTCTCGCCACGGTCTGTCCACCAGTGCTGTCAGATCCAGGCCCCAAATCAAAGCACTTATTTATGGCTGAGAGACACCTAGCAGAGCTCTTGAAGAGAGTGGAATCTGGTTCCTGTCGTCCCGTGGCTTGGCTACAATCTCCTGTAACTCCAGTTCCGGGACATCAGCTGTCCTCATCTGCCCTCCGTGTGCACCGCACACACAGGCACAGGCCCACCCCAGACATACACACACACACACACACTGTAAAAAGAAAAACCCGGGGCTGCAGAGATGGCTCAGAGAGAAGAGCACTGGCTGCTCTTCCAGAGGTCCTGAGTTCAATTCCCAGCGACCACATGGTGGCTCACAACCATCTATAGTGAGATCTGATGCCTTCTTCCGGTGTACAGAGCACTCATATCCATAGAAATAAATAAATACAACTTAAAAAAAAAACGACAAGGAAGATCTTTATGTCTGTTCTTTGATTTTGCCTGAGGTTTGATGGACCCTTCCCCACCATCAGGTGATGTTACTCCTTAACTCTTGGGGGGGGGTCTTGTCCCCACAAGAGGGCTTGTGAGGGGCACCATACATTGAGAGAATCCCAAAATCCTCCCCAAAAGGGCTTCCCCCCATGTGGGCTGAAGACAGGAGACTACGTTTCCCAGGGAACGGAGATGCTTGTCCAAGGTCACTCGTGCATGACAGGTGCCAGCAGCGCTGTGCTAGAGACACCGGGTGTTGTCCAGCCGCTGCGCTCCGTGTCTGGGCTGCCGTGAGTGCCCTGGAACAAATCGCTTTTTAATTTTTTTTTTTCCTCTCTCTTTTTTGGACTGTTTCCTTGAGCTCAGTTCTCTGAAGTGAAGTGCTGGTCGCCCGCCGGGCATGGTGGCTATAACTGTGCCCATGAGGTGCAGGCCAGCAGAAGCAGCCAGCTCCCAGGCAAGCTCGAGACAGCGGTTCCACACGGCAGACGTGACCCGTGATGCGCCACTCCTTTCAGCTGATTCCAGCGAGCTGGCCCAGCTTGTGTGCTCTAGAGAGAGTGGGCTCTGTGCCTGTGGGTAGCCCCAAGTTCCAGGGGGTGGTGACGGACCTCCAGTGCTACAAGGGGAGCTGACGCTGGGTGGAGGGAGACCCTCTCCATGGTTGTTGTTTGGAGACAGGGTTTCTCTGTGTAGCCCAGGCTGGCCTGGAACTCACAGAGATCCACCTGCCCTCTGCCACCTAGGTGCTGGGATTAAAGGTGGGCGCCGCCACTCCTGGCCTATTCCTAGATCTCTTCATCCTTCTGCCTCCTCCTCTCAAGCGCTGGGATGATATCTGTGCCCACCTGCCTAGCTCTCCAGGGTGTTTCTTGAGGCGACCAGCTGTGCCTCACCATGGTGTGGCCCTGTAGCTCTTGGTGGAGAAGTGCTGTGGCTGGTGGAAGCCCCCACCTGGCTCTCAGACGCCTGCCCTCGCTCGGTGGTGTACCACTTACCGGCTCCCAGGCGCCTCCATCCTCTGTGAAAGCCAGACTTGTGCCAGGCACATTGTTTCTCTTTGGTCATGTGAAGTGTTTAATCTATTTTGAGCCTTCTCTGTGGTCTGGAGGTACCTTCAAGGCAAGGTCAGAGGGGGGAACCCTGGCTGCTTGGGGTCAGGAAGCTTCTTTACTATCTGGGGTCCCAGAGAGAGACCCCCTTAGGGCTGGAGTTAGGGACCACCTTGAGGTGGGGTCCTGGAGACCCACCTTAGGGTTAGGGTCCTGGAGACCCACCTTTGGGTTAGAGTCCTGGAGATCCACCTTTGGGTTGGGGCACCAGAGAGAGAGCACCTTATGTTGGGGTCCCAGAGAGAGACCACCTTGGGGTGCAGAAGAAGGCACTGTTACAGAGGTCAAGGCGAGGAGGTGTGACACCCCGCCTCTCCGCAGGTTCTACTGGGACTTCACCATGCTGTTGTTCATGGTGGGAAATCTCATCATCATCCCCGTGGGCATCACTTTCTTCAAGGACGAGACCACCGCCCCGTGGATCGTCTTCAACGTGGTCTCGGACACTTTCTTCCTCATGGACCTGGTGCTGAACTTCCGCACCGGCATTGTTATTGAGGACAACACGGAGATCATCCTGGACCCCGAGAAAATAAAGAAAAAGTACCTGCGCACGTGGTTCGTGGTAGACTTCGTGTCGTCCATCCCGGTGGACTACATCTTCCTCATCGTGGAGAAGGGAATCGACTCTGAGGTCTACAAGACCGCCCGCGCGCTGCGCATCGTGCGCTTCACCAAGATCCTCAGCCTGCTGCGGCTGCTGCGGCTCTCGCGCCTCATCCGCTACATCCACCAGTGGGAGGAGGTGAGGGGCGCGGAGAGGAGAGACGTGAGCTTGGGCACCTTGCATCTGGGCAGGACCAGGGCTATAATTGTAGCCGGGCCCACCAGAGATGTGGAGACCAAGCATGCATGGGTGGGGTGTAGGCGGGGCTTCGACGGTGGGCAAAGGATGCAGGGGCATGGTCATAGGAGAGGTTGGAGACTAAGTCTAAGGGTTGGAGATGGGGCCTTAGGTGTGGGGTTTGGGGTGTGGGCTTGAGTAGCACCAAAGTCTATTCTTTGGGTGGAGCCAGTGACCCGAATACCTGAATACGGGACCTTGGTGTGGGTGTGGCCATGGCTTTAGGGCCAGAGCTTTAACTTGGGGTGGCCATGATAGACATGGACATCAATACTGTGGGTGGGAGGTATTTAGGGGCAGGGTCACAAGAAACAGACCAGGCCTGTAGGGCTTTGGGCTCTAGCTGGGTCTAGGCTCCCTCGAGCAAGCCTCATGCTTGGGCAGGGGCAGAGCTGTGAGGCCCAAGTGGATACCAGACCGGGGACAGCAGGGCTTTGGGTTGTGGGTGTGGCTAAGGCTGAGGACCATGAGAGGAACCAGGGCTAAGGCCTCTAAAGGGAACCAAGATGGGCATCTTTTTTTAAAAGTAATTTATTTATTTTTATATTAACCACAGGTTATGTACTTTGTATCCCAGCCGTAGCCCCCTCCCTCATTCCCTCCCACTCTCCCCATCCCTCCCTCATCTTCTCCCTGTCCCCCTCCAAGTCCACTGATGGGGAGGACCTCCCCCCTTCCACAAGATGGGCATCTTAGGGTAGAGTCAAAGCGCTAGAGTAGGGCCTAGAGTACCACCAGGAGCTGGGCAAGGTTGCAGGGCGGAGCTTTCAAGCGCATAGGGCAGGACCCTTATTACTATTGGAGCCTTAAGGGAAGGGGCTCAGGTCTGTCTGGAAGGGAAGGTCCAGGGTTGGATGTGCAAGGTCTGTGTGTGTGTGTGTGAGGGAGTGCTCACTTTCAGATAGAGGGGGACAGGGGACATCTCACATTGTGAGGCTAAGGAGCAGGGCTGGGGGACAATTTTGGGCACCCCCACAGAGCCCCTCCCACTCCATGGAGTCATAGAGCTAGTACCTTCAGGACACTGGACTCTGGGGAGACCTTCAGACAGCTTCATCCAGTTGTTACTATGCCCCTCCCTGTGTCCTGTAAGATGTGAAGGAAAGGGGCTCGGCCTTCTCTAGTACCTACTCCCGAATTCAAGACCCCAGGTTCCAGCCCTGAGCCTGTCCAACTCCGGCCTTTGGAGCCACTGAGAGGAACTTGGGGAGGGGCTGCCAGGGGCTGCCAGGACTGCGGCAGGGTGGGTGAGGCTGGGGAAGGGTACTAGCCTTGGGCAAAGGGGCGTGGGATTCAGCAGGCAGCAGCTGAGATCTGAGATAGGGGTTGGGACAGCCTGGGACTCTCATGGTCACGCCCCCTCTCCTCTCAGATTTTCCACATGACCTACGACCTGGCAAGCGCGGTGATGCGCATCTGTAACCTGATCAGCATGATGCTCCTGCTCTGCCACTGGGACGGCTGCCTGCAGTTCCTGGTGCCCATGCTGCAAGACTTCCCCAGCGACTGCTGGGTGTCCATCAACAACATGGTGGTGAGTGCTCCCCGGCAGAGCCCACGCCCGCCAGCGCCCCCTGGAGGCCTCCAGGGACGGCGCAGCGCCCTCCTGCCCTTGTGCCCTCTGCCAGGCAGCCCTGTCTGTGCCCCCGCCTGCTGTGATAGCCGATGCCCACTCACACTGTCTGAGAACCTTCAGCCCACCTGCCCTGGTGGCTGATTCCTGCCAGCGTACCCAGGAGCCTCCTGAAGCAGCTCAGCAGCCATTTTTCCATGTCACACAGATACACTACTCAGCAATCTTCTTACTTTAAACAAGATGTTTTACTTAAAGTTTTATTTTAAAGTTGGGCATGATGGTATACGCCTTTAATCCCAACACTTGAGAGACAGAGGCAGGTGGATCTCTGTGAGTTCAAGGCCAGCCTGGTCTACAGAGCTAGTTCCAGGTAGCCAGAACTACACAAAGGAACCTTGTCTTGGAAAACAAACAAAGAGAAAAAGAGTTTTATTTTATTTAGACTTATTTCATTTTATGCATGTGTTTGCCTATATGTATTTGTGTATGGATCTGATCCATGGAGGTCAGAGGAGGGGTATCAGAACCCCTAGACCTGGAGTTAATATGAATGTGGGTGCTGAGAACTGAACTTGGGTCCTCTTCAAGAACAACAAGTACTCCTAACAGCTGACACCTCCCCCTTACTTGCTTGTTTAAAAGAGTTCACATTAAGTTTACTTATTATGCTTTTCAAATTATGTATGTGTGTGTGGTTATGTGCACATGAGTGCAGTGCCCTCAGAGGCCAGAAGAGGGCATCAGATCCTCTGACGCTGGAGTTCCAGGTAATTGTGAGCAGCCATGTGAGTTTTGGGAACCTGGCTCAGGTCTTCTGGAAAAACAACCAATGTTCCCACCTGCTAAGCCATCTCTCCAGTCCCTCTTATGTTTTGTAGTCAGGGTCTCATGTAGCTCAGACTGGCCTCAAACTCACGAGCTAGCTGAGGATGACCTTGAACTCATGATCACCTTGCCTCCACTCTAGAGTGCTCAATGGCAGGTGTGTACCCCTACACCAGCTTCCCTTTTTGTTTTTATACAGATGTATTTAAAACAAAACAACCTGACCACAAGCCCTAAGAAATAACAACTCCAAGTACCTGTTGTCCCCTTGCCTGCATCACAGACAATTAAAAAGAGGCTGTGGAGCCCAGGGTTTCTGCCGGTTTCTATGAGAGGCAGATGCAGAATGATAGTAAGTTTAGGACGAGCCTGGGCAAAGTAGCAAGACTGTCTCAAAACAGGAAGTCAAAAGAGGGCCGAGGGTAGCACAGCAGAAGAGCTCCTGCCTGTAATCCCCCAGGGAGAGGCTGGAAGAAGCATGGCTCCGGAGGAGCGCCTGCCTAGAATCCCCCAGAGAAGAGCAGGGGCCAAGGCTCAAGTGCAGAGCTCCTGACTACAATCCCCCAGTGAGGGCATCTGCAGAGCATCCCTGAGGCCTTAGCTTTTCATCCCAGAACGGTGAAAGTGTGGGAGCAGTCTCCAGGAAGGGTCGCCCCCGAGACCAGGGACACACTGAAACTTGGTGTGTGTCAGTCAGGACACAGCAGTCAGGCATCAATGGAGTCAGAAGCCGGTAGGGAGAACCCACAAATGCCCCTCCCGGGAGCCTGGCACAGCTGCCTCGGCTGAGGAGCCCATTGTCCAGCTGCTGCCTGCACAAGCAGTTCCATTTCCTGCATAGGCCCAGTGCCCCCCTTTTCTGGCCGGGTCAGCTGAGGACATCTGGGGGTGGACCTCTCCCCTCCCTGCCCCTCGGGTGTTGTTCCAGTGTTTTGAGGCTCCGAAACTAGCACTCTTGACCTTGGAGCTGCTTTGGCCAGAGTGCAGCCCCTTTGGGCTTGGTTTCCCCAGAAGTGAAGTGGGAGATGGCACCAGGCCTGTCCCTGCTTTTGCCTCACTGAGACATGTGAATGCCCACTGGGTGCCCCTCGACTGCTCACAGGAGGGCGGCCAGGTGGATTCAAGGGCCTTCCCCAACCGTCTTGGTGACTTTGTAGAACCACTCATGGAGCGAGCTGTACTCGTTCGCGCTCTTCAAGGCTATGAGCCACATGCTGTGCATCGGCTACGGGCGGCAGGCACCGGAGAGCATGACCGACATCTGGCTGACCATGCTCAGCATGATCGTGGGGGCCACCTGCTACGCCATGTTCATCGGGCACGCCACCGCGCTTATCCAGTCCCTGGACTCCTCACGCCGCCAGTACCAGGAGAAGGTCAGAGGCAGGAGGCCATGCCTCAGCTCTGAGCGGGGAGGTGGCCTTGCCCCGGGTATGAGGGGCTTGCCCTGAGCGGGAAGGCAGCCCCTGGTTCTAAGGGCTCCTGTAGGGGCTCAGGGCAGAATCAGGATAGATGAGGTGAGGGGACAGGAGCCCATGGGGTTCTGAACCAAGAAGACAGGTCCCTGGGGTCCAGTTCTGAGCGCTTTGGGGTGTCAGTGACTCGAGGGTGGCTGGGAAGTAGGGTGAGCCTTTGGAGACAGTAGACTTGCCAGCCAAGTCTGTCTGTCCTCTGCAGGCATGTGTCCTCAGGGCTGGTGCTAGGGGCAGCTGCTTTGGGCCACATGGCAGCCGAAAGGGCAGGAGCCACCTGCACCCTTGCTCTCTGCAATGGGTCTCAGTTTTCCACCCCCTACAGTGCCAGCCGGGTCAGCCGGGCTGTGTGCCAGGTGCCCGCGTCCGGAAGCCTCCGTTTTGCACCCAAACATGAGCTGGTGCTGCCACCCACCCGCCGTCACGGGGTCCGCTGAGATAAGGGCAGCTGTGGCTTGGGCAGAAATGGGGCTGGGGCAGCCCTGGGGTACTGTGCTGGGGACAGCCTGGCACCCACACCCCAGCCCTGCTAGGGAGGGGCTGGCTCTGTGTCGGTCCCCAGGTCCCAGGGTCAGAGCTCTGGACGGAAGTCAGCATGTATACCAATGTTGAATATATATATATATATATATATATATTTTATAGCCAAGTCTCGGGAATATGATCTGGGTGCCCACACAGTAGACTTTTTTGTTTGTTTGTTTGTATTGTTTGTTTGTTGTTGGTTCTGGGTTTTGTTTCTTTGGTTTTTCAAGACAGAGTTGTTTTTTTTTTTTTTTTTTTTTTTTTTCTATGTAGTCCTGGCTGTCCTGGAGCACACTCTGTAAAGCAGGCTGGCCTTGAGCTCAGAGAGATCCTCCTGCCTCTGCCTCCCCAGGGCTGGGATCAAAGGTGTGTGCCACCACTAGACATTTTGATAGATATGGTATCACATATCCCAGAATGGCCTCAACTCAGTATACAACAGAGGATGACCTTGAACTCTTGACCCTCCCACTTAGTGGTGGGGTGAAAAGTGTGTGCCACTATACCTGACCTGGACTCAGGCTTAAACAGAACTATATCTGCCAGCTGGACATACTGTCTCATCCCAGCACTTGGAAAGCTGAGTTCAAATTCCAGGCCAGCCTGGGCTACACGAAACCCTGTCCCAAAACAAAACACATTTATCTTTGGTGTTGCTGGGCGTGGCATCTCCCTGGGCCAGGCTGGGCAGAGTGCTGTGTCCTGGGCTGGGTGGCACTGGGCTGGGTCCTTCTCTGGGCTGAGCATTGATTCTGCTCTCCTCCCCTCAGTACAAGCAAGTAGAACAATACATGTCCTTCCACAAACTGCCTGCTGACTTCCGCCAGAAAATCCACGATTACTATGAACACCGGTATCAGGGGAAGATGTTTGATGAGGACAGCATCCTCGGGGAACTCAACGGTCCACTGCGTGAGGTGAGGTGACTGCAGCCGCAGGGCCTGGGGAAGTCTCTGTCACACCCCAGCCGCTCCCCTGCCCTGGGGCCCAGAGGCCCATGGGCAAACCGACAGGCCACATGTGGGACCCATGGTTTAAAGCCAGCTGTGGACACCCCTGGGCAAAGCGCCCAGGACTTCCCTGGCCAATCTCTGCTTGCCTGCCAGCCTCAAGCATGATGTCTCCCAGGTGCAGGACATGAAACACACGTATCTGTGCAGCGTGCTTCCTCCAAAGCCCGAGGGGAGGGTCCCTCCTGCCTCTCCCGTCATCTGTGTCCCTTACTTAATTTCACATTTGCCTGTGTCTCTGCACCATGTGTGTATGTGGCGCCGGGATCCCCTGGAACTGTGTTCCTAGCAGTTGTGAGCCACCATGTAGGTGCTGGGAGCCTAACCCAGGTTCTCTGGACAGGACAGCCAGTGCTCTAAATGCTGAGCCATCTCCCCAGGCTCGTGTGTGTGTGTGTGTGTGTGTGTGTGTGTGTGTGCACACAGAGGTGTGCCGGTGCCCATGAGGCCGGAAGTGGTGTCTGAGCCGTTAGACCTGGAGTCACAGGCATTTGTGAGCCACCGGATATGGGTGCCAGGATCCAGGCTCTGGTCCTCATGATTGAGCAGCAAATGCTCTTTCCAGCTGTCCTTAAATGCACACACGTGTGTGTCCACGTATGCTCACGTGCACGGAGCCAGAAGGCAACCTTGGTTTTGCCCTTGAGAACACTGTCTGCCTCCTTTAAGACAGGCTCTCTCACTGACCTGCGGCCTAGCCATTCAGCTAGGCAGGCTGGCCATCAAGCCAGGTCTCTGCCTCCCCAGACCAGGGATGCCAAGCATACACCGGCACCTTGGCTTTTCACATGTCTTGAGGATGCTTGCATGGCGAGCACTTCATTGACACGAACTATTTCTGCAGCCCTGTCTTTGTTTCTTATCCCTGAAGCTTGATTTTCATCTATATAACTCTTCGAAGACTCCATTTCCAAAGAAAGTCCCATTCATAGGTTCTGGGGCTCAAGACCCAGTCTTGCTGTTAGCCGGTGAGGTGGAGTCCATGGATGAGGAACTGCAATGATAGCAAACGTGGAGGAGTGGGCCGGAGCTAGGGCCTGCTGTCCAGTCCCGGGTGGAGGGCAAGGCCAGGGCAGAGGCCCCCAGGAGGGAATTCCAGGAGGGGCCTGCCAAGGCTGGGAGGCCAGGCACCTGTGCAGAGCTGTGTGGGGACATCCCAGGAGGCAGCCTCTGGCTAATGGCCTTGGAGATACTCAGCAGTATTGGCTTGTTACTCTCGCCGTGGCTCACAGAACGTATGAAGTTCCCGGGTGTGTAGCAGAGGCACCCATCTCCAGCTCTGGAAACCTTTTTTAACACCTTCTTTTATTGTAGATGGGTGTTTTGCCTGTGTGTCTGTACCCCCACGTGCATGCAGTACCAGCAGCAGCCAGGAGAGGGCATCTGATCCCTTGGGACTGGAGTCTGGAGTCCAGTTGCAAACCACCACCTGGGCTCGGTCCTCCGGAGTAGCCACCCGTGCTCTTAACTGGGGAGCCATCTCTCCGGCCAGTCTTTCCCATTTCTGAGACAAGGTTTTCACGCTACAGCACAGGGTGACCTCAAATTTGTGGTACTCCTGCCTCGGCCCCGCCCCCCCCTCCTTCCCTTAGTGCCGTGGGATGGCAAGCCTGAAGCAACTGACCTGACTTGGTCACTTTTCCCCATGTTCCTCTGAGTCCCTCCGCTTTGGCAGGCTCTGAGCTCACAGCACCAGCCCTGTCATGACAGTGAATCATGGGGGCTGGTCTCATTCGCCATGGGCTTCTTCCTGGGTTTTGCTTATTTGCTCTTGGCAATGACCTTGACTAGATTTAGCTTTTAAGAAGCACAAGCATGATGCATCCTGGCTGAGAATTACACTGAGTATGTAACAAAGAGAGAATGGACGCAATGACTAAGAGACCTGAGGGCGCATGTGGTGCGGCCTCCTTTCCCTTCAGAAGTGCTTTGTTTCTGTGAGACAGGATCTCATGTAGCTCAGGATGTCCTAGAATGTTACTATATAGGTGAGGAGGACCTTGAACTCCTAATCCTCCTGCTTCCACCTCCAGAGTGCTGAGCTGGGAAGCATGCATGACCTGGTTTATGCCATGCTGAGGAAAGAACCCAGGCCAGGCCAGGAGAGAGCTCAACCCACTGAGCTCCTGGCCCTCCTTTAATCCTCTTGGGAACATTTTGTGGTCCTGTTATCTAAAAAGAGACCACTTTTCACTTTCCCTTTAGCTATAACGGCTTTCTCCAGCCTGGTGTCACCCATCCTGTAGTGGCGGGGGGACTTGAGTGTGTGTCTTGAGCCCGTCTCCTGCCCCTGCCTCTCGGAAGTTGGATAGTATAGCACAGAGGAAACTGAGGGCCTGAGCTACCAAGCCAGTCACTTAGCCATCCCCTCCCCCCTCACAGGAGATTGTGAACTTCAACTGCCGGAAGCTGGTGGCTTCCATGCCACTGTTTGCCAACGCAGACCCCAACTTCGTCACAGCCATGCTGACGAAGCTCAAGTTTGAGGTCTTCCAGCCCGGCGATTACATCATCCGAGAGGGGACCATTGGCAAGAAGATGTACTTCATCCAGCACGGGGTGGTGAGCGTGCTCACCAAGGGCAACAAGGAGATGAAGCTGTCAGATGGCTCCTATTTTGGGGGTGAGCAGCCCGTGGCGAGGCTGAGGGAGAGTCCTCGAGGGCTGGGGGCTCTGGGGTGGGGTGCCAGCTGGGTAGCCCTGAACTGTTGGGGGCGCTGAGGCTCCACACTTGCTTTTGCAGAGATCTGCTTGCTCACAAGAGGCCGGCGCACAGCCAGCGTGCGGGCTGACACCTACTGCCGCCTGTACTCGCTGAGCGTGGACAACTTCAACGAGGTGCTGGAAGAGTACCCCATGATGCGGCGTGCCTTCGAGACCGTGGCCATCGACCGCCTGGACCGCATCGGTGAGCTACCAGGCTGCCTGAGAGGGGTCGGGGAAGCAGAGGCATGGCCTGCGTAAAGGACAGGGTACTGAGGAGTGTCCAGGAGACACGGGTGTGTGTGGGGGTCTTCCTGGAGTGAACACGGCAGGCCAAGCCCTGGGGTGGAAAGGAGGGCTGGAGGACAACACAGGGCCGGGTGGAAACAACTCAGGCTCAATAAACCAGGCACATTAGGTGTGTTGGGCAACAAACCCTTCCTCCTCTGGAAGGAGGCTGGTGGCCTATGTGGGCATGTGGAGCCAATGACAGGACAGAGGACTCAGGTGTGAAGTCGGTGGCTCGAATGCAGTGGGGCAGGATGGGTCAGTGGGCACACACCTGGACTTGACACTCTACAGACTAGGCTGGATTTACTTTAGACGGTGGGTATTTATCTCTACTTGATGTATGCAGCAGGCACTTAACACGGGACAGGCACTCGGTACTTGGAATTTACACAGGTCCCACACAGCTGTATACAGTGGGTGCTCAGAGCATGCCAGCTGCGTGCAGTGTGAGCTAGCTGTACGATTTGCAGCAGGCGCTGTATTCATGCTTGCTGCGTAGGCAGGTGTTTAGGCGACCTCTGAGCCCCTACTCTGCCCGCAGGCAAGAAGAACTCCATCTTGCTGCACAAGGTTCAGCACGACCTCAGCTCGGGTGTGTTCAATAACCAGGAGAACGCCATCATCCAGGAGATAGTCAAGTACGACCGCGAGATGGTGCAGCAGGCAGAGCTGGGCCAACGCGTGGGGCTCTTCCCGCCCCCGCCACCGCCGCAGGTCACCTCGGCCATCGCCACCCTGCAGCAGGCTGTGGCCATGAGCTTCTGCCCGCAGGTGGCGCGGCCGCTCGTGGGGCCCCTGGCGCTCGGTTCCCCGCGTCTCGTGCGCCGCGCGCCCCCAGGGCCTCCGCCTCCTGCAGCCTCACCAGGGCCGCCAGCCGTCAGCCCCCCAGCCGTGCCCTCCAGCCCCCGGGCACCGCGGACCTCACCCTACGGTGCGCCCGGCTCTCCGGCCACGCGAGTGGGGCCCGCACTGCCCGCGCGCCGCCTGAGCCGTGCCTCGCGCCCGCTGTCCGCCTCTCAGCCCTCGCTGCCCCACGGCGCGCCCGCGCCCAGCTCCGCGGCCTCTGCGCGCCCGGCCAGCAGCTCCACGCCGCGCCTGGGACCCGCGCCCACCGCCCGGACCGCCGCGCCCAGCCCGGACCGCAGGGACTCAGCCTCGCCCGGCGCTGCCGGTGGTCTCGACCCGCTGGACTCTGCGCGCTCGCGCCTCTCTTCCAACTTGTGACCCTTGCGCGCCGCCCCGCGGGCCGGGCGGGGCCGTCACCCACACCAAAGCCATGACTCGCGCCGCCCGCCCGTGCCCGTGCAGAAGCCATAGAGGGACGTAGGTAGCTTAGGCGGCGGGCGGCCCTGCGCCCGGCTGTCCCCCATCGCCCTGCGCCCACCCCCATCGCCCCTGCCCCAGCGGCGGCCGCACGGGAGAGGGAGGGGCGCGATCACCTCGGTGCCTCAGCCCCAACCTGGGACGGGGACGGGGCGGCCCTGGCCGAGGACCTGGCTGTGCCCCCGCATGCGCGGTGGCCGCCAAGGAGGGATATAGATCAAGTGCAATACTCGGCCCGCCGGCTTCCCGCTGCCCCCAGCAAGCTCACGCAATAACCAGCCCGGCCCCTGCCCACGCGTCCGTGGTGACCTCCCTCGGGCACCCAGGGGTGGGCTTCATGGCCAAGCCGGCGTGGGGGCGAGGCTGGGTCCCCGCCGTCGCCATGAATGTACTGACGAGGCAGCAGCAGCGGCCCCCACGCCCCATTAACCCACACCCCATTCCGCGCAATAAACGACAGCATTGGCGCCCAGAACAGCGTCTGATTGCCTGGTGGGTTTCCTCAAAGCCAAAAAGTGGTGGCTGGCACAGGTGGACACAGACTTGGATTTATTTACACTCTGCACAGGTCTAGGGACAGCCCCGGGAGGGTCAGCTGAAGAAGTAGGTGGATCGCATCACCTGTTCCAGATCGAAGGTGCCTGCGGAACCAAAAGAGCACGGAACTAGGCCTGGGCCACTGACCTGTCCTCCAGGGCCAGCGCGCATGCCCCTCTTAAAACCCTTACCTGTCTCTGGCAAGGACTGCAGCGTCTCCTGCAGCTTGGTGACCAGAGCATGGTCCGAGGATTTCAGGGATTCGATGCTGCAAGCAGGTTGGGGGTAGACATCAGTGGGACAGCAGGTGGCAGGCAAGGCACCAGACCACAAGAGGAGGGCGGCTCACCTGGCGTCGGAGCAGAAGCGCTCCTCCAGGAACTTGGCCAGGTCTTCCAGGATGGGCTGGCTGTGCAGGCGCACGAACTGTTCGCGGCATACCTGCGGGATGGCAGGCTCGGAGTCAGACGTGGTACAATCTCCGGGGATCGAGGCCCCGTCTTTTACTGGGGTGTCACCGGGGGTCAGGGAGCAGACACACCTCGTTCATCACTGGGATGTCAGTGGCGTGGGTCCAGAAGCAGTCATGCACAGAGACGAAGGTCAGCCCCTTCCTGGACAGGGCGATCCCAAGTGAGGCGGCTGCCTGTCCAGCTACTGTCCCGAACTGCATTCTGACAGGTGCCCTGTGTGCCTACCCCAGGCTGGTCCCACCCCTGGGCACAGTGCTGGGGCTCCCTGCCCACCCAGGTTCCCCAATGTTCTAAGCAGAAGATATTCAAGAAGATACCTTACAACCCCTCAGACAACTGCTGGGTCTTGGGGTAGTAAACTGAACCCCATGTCCAAATCCCAGCTCAATCCAGTGGCAGGTCTGTGCCAAGGGCCCCCGAAACTTCACAGCAGCACCCCCACCCTGCCCTCATAAGCAGTGTCCACCCGATAGACAGGACCTCACCGTCACTGTCCTAACATGCCCCTGTTACCCCAGCACTGGGGTAGAACAGGGCTGGCATGTCCTGGGCAACTAAATGTCACAGACTGAATGCCCACCCAGCCTAGGCCTCCATGGACCCCAGGGTTCACCTGTAGCAAGCGCATGCCTGCCCGTCTGGGACCCACCTGTAGCAGTGCAGGGCAGTCAGCATCATGTGGGAGGAGTCCAGGGAGTGGATGAAATTGGGCGGGAAGCCGTTCTTCTGCTTCAGAGTGTTGGGCTTCCTGCGGAGCCAGGAGTGCTAGGCCTAGTCCCCTTCTAACCCCGCACCCTTCCTGCCCTCCCTCCTCTCCCTGCAGTCCAAGACTCACTGCGTGCCGTCCACTGAGCTGGTGTAGGTGATGGTCTGGATGCCGCCTTTTATCTGTAGGAGGGTGTAGGGGGTCAGGGGGGAGTAGGTGAGTGAGTCCAGCTCTGGGCAGGGAGGAGGGGAGGGGAGGGAAGGGAAGGGCACTTCCAAGTACCTGGACCTTGACCTCCCGGTGATAGGGCTGTATGATGGGGATGCCCAGCGGCGTGACCCACTCCACAGGCCAGCCCGAGTGAGAGATGAGGTTGGCGCTCTCGGTGAGCCATTGCTGTGGGTGGGACAATATACCTGGTTGGGTGGGTGAACCACGGGGTGGAAGGCCCCCAGATGGGAGAGGACGGGCAGGGACGCACCTGAATGGCCCGGGTGCTGGAGAACATCTCCTGAAGACTTTTGAAGACCTGGTGCACGAGGTAGTGCGAGGCTTCCCAGACAAACTCCTGTGGGGACCAGGAGCGGCAGGTGAGCGGGGCGGCATGCTCACCCTCTCCTTGCCCCAGAGCCCAGGCTCGGGCCCCTGCGGGAGGGAGCCACACCCGGGTGGGGCCGGCAGGCTGCACACCTGGGGAAAGTCATCGAGCTCGCGCAGGCGCTTCTCTATCTGCATGCGCCCGCCATAGCGCGTGACCCCATACACCACGGTCATCACCGTCTGCTTCACCACCTTGCGGCTGATGAAGCCCTCCAGCACCTGGGCCACCTGTAGGCCCTCCTTGGCGTCCTGCTGGCGGAACTCCTCCACCTGGATGGGGCGAGGAGGCAGGGAAGCCCTGTAATGTCAATTCCCGACTAGGAGCCCCATCCAGGCACTGTGGGGAAGCAACCCCCAGCGGAACAGGAGGCGTGCCTTGGCACCCACCTGGGCTGCCACCTCCCTGTACACGTCTTGGGGTATGTCCGAGGGCCTTAGGTTGACTGAGGCGGCGCCTGCGCTGTCCCGGCCCAGGGCGGCATAATGCTGCAAGCCGTTGCAGGAGCCATCCTGGCCACAAGAGGTGCCCATGAGCTGAGCCCAAGCCACCCAATGCAGGTCACCCCTGGAACTGCCCATTCCACTGCCTGGGGCTTTGTCCTAGGGAGCCTGGGGACCAGCCTCTCTCACAAGGCATCAGAAGGCCAGTCCCACAGGGCAACCCCAGTTTAAGATAAGAGCCTACTGCAAACGACAGTTCCGGGGGCACCCTGGGTCCAGCCCCCATGGGCACCGGACTCGCCCGCTCACCTGGTGAACCGGCAGGTGGGAGATGTAGGCAGCGGGGTCTGGAGACCGGACTGCTCGGGCCACCTCCATGCAACAGGCCAGGGTCTGCCAGGGCTCATCAGCTTCCATCCACCACTTTCGGCCCTTTGGAAGGCAGGACCCATGGGCCTCAGAGTCAGCACAAGCTGGCTCAGGTGACACACGGACACAAAGCAAGCATGTGTGATGTACAGGGGGTAAGGAGGACTGCTCAGGTGACAGCTGGCAGCTGCTGCTGGGTTAGGGTACCACCAATGACGTTGAGAGGGGACATGGTGGGCAGAAGGGATGTGGACAGTTGTGGTCAAGGGTTGAGAGCATCTGAAGGAGGAAGCCCAAGCCAGAGTGGACAAGCTGGGAGGGACAGAGAAAGAGAGCAGGCAGAGATGGGGGCGGCCGGGGAGAGGAGCTTGTGACTCCCTACCGTCATGGGGTTGTCTGCAGAGTCCAAGATCTCCTCCATGACCTCATCTGCGAAGGCTACGCGCATGCGCAGCGAATCACGCTTCTTGAGGCCAGTCAGGTTGACCAGGTGGATCTTGAGCCACTCCAGGCCATTTGGACCCAGTGGTTTGCCCTCAGCAAATTCCAACAGCGCCCGTGCCAGGTCACTGCCCAAGTGGTTGAAGTGCGGCGGGCAGGGGTAGGTGCGGCCCCGGAAGTCCATGTTGTGCGGCAGCCAGAAGATGCGATTGCGCAGGTGCTGTGCCAGCGACAGGCGGTACAGGGCCTCGCTGCGCAGGCTGTGCATCTCCCGGGCCGCCTTGAGGCAGCGTGCCAGCTCCTTCCGCAGATCGGCTTTGTGCATAGGCGTGGTGTCCAGTGGCAGGTCATGCTGTAGAGGCAGCGGTGCCTCTGAGCGTGGGGGCGGCACGCCCAGGCGCTCGCAGCCCTTGTCCCTGAAGATCTGTAGCACCAAGTCCAGCAGGCGTCCATTGACACGCCAGGCGCAGTTCCCCAGCTGTGTGAGCGCATCCAGGGCACCATGCAGCTGGGCGGGAGGGCAGCCCTCCAGGAGACGCTGGTGCTGCACGGTACCCTCCACCGTGCGCATTAGTTTGGGGGAGCTCAGCAGGTAGGCGCCAGAGTGTGGCGATGTCCAAGGCCGCGGCGGGCACAGCATGGGCACTTCTGTGGTCTCGAAGATCAGTGTGGGCTCCGCTGCTGTCTCTAGCAGCCGAGTGAAGGCAGGGTGAGGCTTGAGCATGCCCACCTGGGGGAAGACGGCAGACACATAAGGAATGCCCAAGTGGCTGCACGCTGGTGCCCCTCTGCCACCACACAGCGAGAACTGAAAACCCAGAGCCCCAGGCTAATGTCACCAACCCCCCCTGCTCTTCACACACGCATCCCAGCACAGATGGGGCTAGCAGGGCAGCGCTGCCCAGAGTGGTCAGAGCCCCACCAGACGGCACAGCCACGCTGCCCTGTGTCCTCAAGCCCTGTTCAAGTCCTCACGACAGGAGGGGCCCATCCTGGCCCTGGTCCTGCGGGCTCTTGCTCACCTGGCGGAAGCTGCGGAAGGAATAGACGTGGTAGAGCACTGGGATGAGGTGGCGGGAACCCTCCGGAGACACCAGGCTGCGTGGCATCTGCACTGCCTGCACCAACAACTCAGCCAGCTGCTTGCCCAGCTGCAGCAGCACTGCCAGGGACCAGGGCTGCTTTGGCGGGGCCTCCCGAGGGCCCAGTGATTCCCAGTACTCCCGAGGAAGGCAGGGCGCCACCTGCAGGGAGAGCTGGTCAGGAGGGCCGCAGGGCCGCCCACATTTTCCAGAGGAGGGAACCCAGGCACAGACGGACTGAAGGGGCTGGGGGCAGAGGCGCCTGAAGAGTGTTTGGGGGAGGGATGCCGGCGGAGCATGTTGTGAGTGACACGCACAGGGAGGGGGTGTCTCCCAGGGAGGTACCCGGGTGGGCAGGAAGCCTGCCCCACTCTACCTGCGTGTCGGAAGCCAGCAGCCGGAGGTACTGTGAGTACTGCTGCTGCAGCTTCTGCAGGTGGTCGGTGGCCTGCTTCTGCTTCACCAAATACCGGTTTAACACCCGAAGGCCCAGGTTGTGGGCCAGGTAGAGGAGGGGCTCACCCTGCGCTGGCAGTACCTGCAGAACCTGGGAAGCCAAAGGAAGCCAAGCTCTGGCTGCCTGGGCAGAACCCTACGCCTGCCCTGCGCCCAGGAGCCGCCAGCCCTGACGCACCTGCATCAGCATGCTCACAAACTCCCCTTCGCTGAGTAGGCAAAGGAAGGGGTAGAGGGTAGGCTGGCCTTCATGTGCCTGATAGGCCGTGGTGGCCTTGGTCTGCCGCAGCATCCGCAGCAGCTCTGCTTCCCACTGTCTCCGCAGTGCCTTCAGGGTCTTCCGCTGTGGGAGAGAGACTGTCACTATCCGGGGCTTAGAGTGCCCCTGCCAAGACCCTGACTGGGGTCACAGCTCCAAACTGCAGGCTATAACAGCTGCAGTGGCCTCATGCGCTCTTACCGCCTCAATGACCTCCCTGGTCATTACTGGGGCCTTCTCCACCGACTGGACACAGACGTGGGAGCTCAGCTCCACACGCAGCTGCTGCTGGAAGAGGTCCTGCAGGGTCTCCAGGGGCAGGTGCAGCTTCGGGTAGGACACGGGACCCTCCTGCTGGCCACAGGCAGGCAGTGAGGCTGGGTATGCAAGACAGACCACTCTGCCCTGGCAAGAAGCCTCCTCACCAACTGTCACACATGTGCCCACTCAAAGCAAAGACCCACAGCACTAAGAATTGAAAGTGAGTGTACTCGCCCGGCGTGGCGGCGCAGGTCTGTATTCCCAGCATTCCGGGAGGCAGAGGCAGGTAATCTCTGTGAGTTCAAGGCCAGCCTGGTCTACAAAGCAAGTCCAGGCCAAGGCTACACAGAGAAACCCTGCCTTGATAAACCAAAAAAAGAAAAAGATAAAGAAAACACATGTACTCAGCAGCTTGACAGATACCTGACAGCCAATAACCAGGGGGAATAGCCCAGTGTCCATGGATAGATAATGCACACACAGAAGGCCCTACTGCAATACTATTGAGCCATGAATAGGAACAAGGCTCCAACATATACCACAGCATGTAGGGACCATGAGGGCACTGTGATCAGTGAGTCAGACACAAAAGGCCGCACATAAGGGGCTTGCTCCATCATAGGAAATGTCCAGAGCAGGAGAATCAAGAGGAAGTAGGTTTGTGAATGTTCCTTTCTGAAGGCACAAACCTACAGCGTGGTGTGCCTGCAGTTCAGCCTTCCCAACGCAGGGGACAGAAATGGGGCTCTTATGGCAGCTTCATGCCTGGGGCCCACCTTGGCATACACCTCCTTGAGCAGCGTGGACGTATTGACTGGGTTTGGGTCCTGCGGCGGTGGACTGAAGGCAGGCTCAGCTCTGACCACTGCTCTCAGGAGCGCAGCCCGATCCTCCTCCTCCAGGACCAGGTCAGTGAAGAGCAGCTGGGGCTCGAAGCCTTCTGCCCTCATCTGCTTCAGACACCTGCAGAAATGTAAGGCAAACTCAGCCCTTAAGAGGGCAGAGCCCCAAGGGGGCAGGGCCACCCCAGCATCTTCCCAGTGCACCTCTGGATGGTGTGGACGTCCTGGTCCCTGCGTCCCATGCACTGGAGTGCAGCTGCATAGGACCACAGGTCTGGGGAGAAGCCAGCATCCTTCAGCATGATGAAGACATATATCAGCTCCTTGAAAGAGCCCTGGGGACGAGCGGTGGTGGGTGAGGGCCAAGAACAGCCAACAGAGATCCTCTGTGTGCCTTAGAAGCCCACCCTTTGCATCAGTGATGTGGGAGGGAGTCTGGCAGTAGGTGGAAACACAGGGAATCCTTCTGACGGGATACTGCATCATTGGAGATTGAACCAGGACCTCATGCAGGCCAGCATGTGCTCTACCTCTGAGCTTACACCTTCTGTATTTGTGTGTTATCGTGGACTTGTTTTTTTGGTTTTTGCTGTTTGTTGAGACAGAGTCTCACTGTGTAGCCTTTAGCTAGCCTGGAACTCACTATGTTGATGATGCTCACCTCAAACTCAGAGATCTGCCTCCTGTCTGTCTTACCTTTCTTTTCTCATTGTTATTTTTGTTTTGTTTTTCTCTCTTTGAAATAGGATCTTGCTCTTTTTCCCAGGCTGGTTTTGAACTCCTAGACTGACGTTCTTCTATCCTGCTAAGATCCTGAGGAAGAAACTGAGGACACGGACCTCTCACAGTACTCCCAAGTTTCAACCAAAGGGATTTATGAAAAAGAGCAAGTTCCCCACCCTAGAGCGTGGACTGTGTCTCCCAAGGTTCAGGGGCCACTACGACAGCAGGGACAGTCCTGTTCAGGAGACTTAAAAGTCCTACACAGAACTACACTCAGGCCCTTCCAATCTCTTATTACTGGAGGTGCAGGGCAGGACACAGGGTTGTACTGTGTGGACCAGGCTGGCCTTGAACTAAGAGATCCACCTGCATCTGCCTCCTGAGTGCTGGGATTAAAGATGAGCCACCGTGCCTGGATCTTCTGGGTTAGGGGTTTTTTGTTTTGTTTTGTTTTTGTTTGTTTTAAGAGAAGACTGTTTTCAATTTGGGATTTCTCTGGCAGAAGGCGGGAACTGAGGGCTCTCACCTTGTGGGCCCAGCCTAGCATCATGGTGTTATACATGTCCAGTGTGAGCAGCAGCCGTTTGTCTCGATTGCTGTGGTGAGAGACTAGTACATGGTAGGCGAGGGACAGATGGCCAGTGCAGACACAACACTTGAAGAAGGTCAGTAACTTCTGCTGAAGGAGCAGGACCTGCGGCTCCAGCGTCTTGGCCTTCATCCAGCCCTTGGATCCTGCATGTTTGGCGCTGAGCTTCTTCAGAGCGGCCTGCAAAGCCTGGGCCAGCTGCTCTTCCTGTGAGCTCTCGGGAGCCTCCTTCTTGCTGTGTGGCAGGCAGCTGGCCAGCTTCTCACTCCAGATCATGGGCTCCCTGTGAAAGCCAACGGTTTGCTTCTCATGGTCAAAAAATTCCTCCTGGCGCTTCTGCTGCACACGCTTCTCCCGCTCTAGTTTCTGTGCCCAGCGGCTGCTGCGGTCCTGTGGAGGCCGGTCAGTTTTCACCTTCTTCACCCTCACTTTAGACGTGCTCTCTGCCTGCAGCTGCCGCACCCGAGCCTGCAGTACTGCAGAGGGAAGGACAGGGACCACTCCTGCATCTCAGGGTACTCTCAGCTTAGATCCCAGGGCAGAGGGACAGGGACCACTCCTGCATCTCAGGGTACTCTCAGTCTAGACCCCAGGGCAGAGGGACAGGGACCACTCCTGCATCTCAGGATACTCTCAGCCTAGATCCCAGAGCAGAGGGAGGGACAGGGACCACTCCTGCATCTCAGGGTACTCTCAGTCTAGACCCCAGGGCAGAGAGACAGGGACCACTCCTGCATCTCAGGATACTCTCAGCCTAGACCCCAGGGCCATCCCAAATTCTTTCTCCTGGCTGTCATCATACCCTTGCCTCTGCCCCAAACCTCCTGCTCACCACAGCCTGCTTCTCCCTCCTTCACACCTTCCATCCTTAAAGGCTCCCACAGCAGGGCCTTTGCACACACTGGCCAACATATAGTAATTTGTTGTTTCTGATATTCGCACACACTTGATACACTTTGGTAGAGACACAGCAAACATCGCTGGCTCATTACCATAAGTAAATTGATCACACACATACATTTTCTCCAAAGCAGGGGTCCCCTGCTACATAGCTTTCGGAAGTGACTGAGCGAGCACGCAAAAAGGCCAAAGCCTGGCTGGGATCACAGCATACAAACAGCCACAGTTCCAAAGGCGGGCAGTGGTAGAACACAACTCTAATCCCAGTACTTCAGAAACAGAGGCAGGCAGATCACTGAGTTCGAGGCCAGCCTGTGCTACAAAGCAGCCAGGGCTACCCTGTCGCAAAAAACCAGTAAGGAAACAGAGAGACAGAGACAGACAGTCTAGGTTCCAATTGCACCTCGACTGAGCAGCACTCAGTCGACTCTTCTCCCTCAGCAGGGACCATGCCAGCAAATGTACCCTCAAGTGTTTGTTCAGGTTTAATTTGGGGGGTCTTAACTGTCTTGCTAGAAGTGAGAATCCCATGTGGGAATCTGGGGCTCATGGAATGGAATTATAACAGCTCCCAGAACCAACACACAGCACACAAGAGAACCTAACAGACCACACATTGGACACGGGGCCAGCACTGCCTGCTCATGGGAGTCTGCACCACATTCTACACATTATCCTGGTGTGGTCAAGTACAGTGCTGAGGCCACTCCCTCACGACCTCTCTGTAAGGAGCAGAGACTGCGGTAGGGCCAGGATGCCAACTCACCCTCCAGCAGTTCGGCATGGCCCCACTCTTTCTGCACAACTTGCTCACAAGGACTGGCAGCAGCGCTTCTCCGTAAGCTGCAGAGGCCAGCGAGGATCCCTGGAGAGAAACGTGAAGGCTGAGAACACAGAAACCACAGTGGGTGGGCACCCTGGCAAGCACATTTATCACCCCAGCACTCTGGAGGCTGAGGTTGGAGGGTCTCCAGCTGGAGTCCAACCTGGGCTACACAGTGAGTTCCAGTTCAGCCTAGGACAGTGTGAAGTCCTGCCTCAAACTTTGCTCATACCAGAAGGAAATGGCATTAAAAGACAAGGACAGGGCCAGACATTGTGCCACACGCCTTTAATCCCAGCACTCAGGGAGGCAGAGGCATGTGGATTTCTGTGAGTTCAAGGCAAGCCTGGTCTACAAATCGAGTGCAGAACAGCCAAGGCTACACAGTAAAACTCTGTCTCAGGAGGGAAAAAGAAAAGACAAGAAGAAGAGAAAAGAAAAGACAAGACAAGACAAGGACAGCCAGGCATGCTGGTACAAGCCCGTGGTCCCGCACTCAGAACGCAGTACGGCATGAGTTCGAATTCAGCATCCCTCCTCCAAACAAATCAAGGCCCAGGAAAACACAAGTTCAATCAAGGGCAGACCAGGCCAGAGCTTCCGTTGTTGTGGTGCAGGATCCAGCAGGACTCTCAACTAAAAGTAGCCAAAGGTCAAAGTCAAAATCCATAAGTCCCCAACAGTGGGTCAGAGGGCTACAAAAGTGCGCAAGTGTCAAAAGTCTAAGTGGCCTGCGATTCCCCTCGAGAGACAGTGCCAACTAGTGCTCCAGCTAAATGGGGTTCCAGAAACTCCTCCATTGGTCAAAGTGCAAAGGTTGCAGGTGACCGGATTCCAAGGGGGAAAAGATCAGAGCCGTTGGTCTGACACTGCCTTACCTTCCTCCGAAGCCTGGCAACGGCGCCCGGGGAAGTGCAGCGACCGGCTGAGCCCGGCTGCGCCTCGCGTCCAGCACAGCGCCGACATGCCGCCCGCTGCCCGCACTGCGCACGCGCGCACCACCAGATGGGAATTGTAGTTCTGCGACTGCCAGACCGGTACATAGGGTTGGCCCAGCGAGACAAGCCGAAGAAAAACTACAACTCCCATGAGCAAGCGCAAAGTGTGTTGGCAAAAGAGCATGTGCAGAAACACTCTTCTGATTCGTTCTTTTTATATCGAAGTTCCTCTGATTTTTTTTTTTTACTTTCTTATTTGATTGATGGGTTTCTGCTTTATTTTCTTTGTTGTTGCTGTATACATACATATATATATACATATATCACATGTATTATGTATAAATAATATAATATATACATACACACACATACTTTTTTTTTTTTTGACACTTGAGTCTCACCATGTAACCACCGTGACTGTCCGGGAATTCGCTGAATTTAGACACCGGGATGTTCTCGAACTCACAGAGATCTGCCTCCTCTGCTTCCTCAGTGCTAGGTTTATAGGCGTATGCCAGCACAACCAGGCTGTTTTGTTTTTTTCCTTCCTTCCTTCCTTTCTTCCTTCCTTTTTTTTTTTTTTTACTATTTATATAATTTAATTTTTGCTGAAGATTTTTTAAGTGTAATTTATTTATTTTTATATCAATCACAGGTTATGTACTTTGTATCCCAGGCGTAGCCCCCTCCCTCATTCCCTCCCACTCTCCCCATCCCTCCCTCATCTCCTCCCCGCCCCCTCCAAGTCCACCGACGGGGAGGACCTCCCTTCCTTTCTTTAGTAGTTTTATTTGTTTTTCGAGACAGAGTTCCCCTGTGTAGCCTTGGCTGCCCTGCTGAACTGTTTTCTTCTTTTCCTTTTTCCTTGTTTTTTGTTTGTTTGTTTTGTTTTGTTGGTTTTGGTGGGCTTTTTTGGTGTGCTTGTGTGCAAATGGAATACAGGGCCTTAGAAAGATGCAAAAGATGTAAATAGTACCACATCCCTATTCGATCGTTCATTCATTCATCCATCCATCCACCCATTCAGAGTCTCATATAGCTCAGGCTGGCCTCCAATATAGATGATAAGGCTAACCTCAGAGTCCTGCTAACCTGTCTCCATCTCCCCAGCGAGGAACCTGCACTACCAGGTCTGATTTAACTGGTGCAGTTAAATGCTACTGAGCCACAGCCACAATCACCCCCAACCACTCACTTCCTTTTCTCCTGAGAAAAGGTCTCATATAGCCGAGGCTGACTTCAAACTTCCTATGCAGCCAAAGATGATCTTGAGTCCCTGATCCTCCTCCCTCTAACTCAGAAGTGCTGGATGACAGGTGTGCACTATCATGCAGCCCGGACAATACTCTCCTGGAATGGCTCACGTTCCCTCTTTCTCTGTATTAGGATTGCTACTGTCCCGAGCTCATCAGTAAGAGCCGAGCACGGTGCCATTTCAGCCCTCTGGAGCTTGAGGCAGAAGGATTAAAATTCAGAGCGACGGTCTGGAGCACCTAAAACCTTGTCTAAATCAGACAAACAGACAGATACACACACACACTGAGAGAGACAGAGATAGAGAGAGAGAGAGCTGGGTGTGGTGGTCTACACCTCTAACCCCAGCAATTGGGAGGCAGAGGTAGGTAGATCTCTGAGCTCAAGGTGAGCATGGTCTACAGAGTGAGTCCCAGGACAACAGGGAGAAAAACCAAAGTAAGTAACTAAATAAATCTCTAAAGTCTCTTTGGGGGTGGGGAGATGGCGCAGTAGTTTAGAGTTGTAGTTGTTCTCAGCAGCCACATGGCAGCTCCCAACTCTAACTCCAGCTCCAGGGAATCCAATGGCCTCGCACAGACATACATGCAGGAAAACTTGCAGTGACATCTTTTTTTGAGAATTTTGGATATTTTCTTTTCAAGACAGGGTTTCTCATAGGCAGGCAGAGGTGGTGCACACCTTCTATCCCTTGCAGAGGCAGGTGGATCTCTGTGAGTTCAAGGCCAGCCTGGTCCACATAGTAAGCTCCAGGACAGCCAGGGTTGTTACATACCTAAACTCTGTCTCAAAACAAACAAAACCTCAGAAATCTATGAATGTGCTTTTATTTGAATCTCAGGTGTGGAGTTACGGGCTGTTTCAGACTGCAGAAGTTGACTATGATTTGACTTATGCTCTAGCAGATGCATGGTTTTGCCAACTGCAGATAATTTTTGTGATTGTGTGATGTTTGGAATTCTGGGAGCTTTTCAGAAATGCAATGGCCCCGAAAGAGAGAGAGAGAGAGGAGAGGGGGGAGGTATGCTGGTGTGGTTTGTTAGAAGCCATGGTCAAAGAAGAAACAAAAGAAAAGAAATTAGATTCAGGAATATTTTTTCCCCTCTATCCTTGTTTTTCTCCTAGCTATTGATAGGGGGTGAAATGAGAGAAGGGGTAGATAGGGTCTGAAAAAGAAGAATCCACAAAATAGCAGAGACTGGCTGCAAGTGGCACCCAACATGGGGCTCAATAAAGGGAAAAAAAGGAGAAATTTGATTTCAAATGCCACAGAGGAAATGGTGGGGAATGAAGAATTGAATTTTTTTCAAGAGGCCAGAAAAAAATGTATTGCGGCTGCGGATCTTCCTGGAATATCCCTTATTTGCACCCAGAGGGGATTTCCTGTTTTGTTTTGTTTTTCTTCTTCATATATTTTATTTCAAAAAAGCTTAAAAGACTGGTTGAGCAGTTGGAAAAATTGCAAGGGGGATGAATATAGTAAGAGGACAATTGTTAGGGGAAGAACAGTACTCTGATATACAAGAACAGATTCAATTTGATGGCACTACTTTAGATCAATGTCAAGAAGTGGCTTTTAGAGTTTGGGGCAACAGAGCTGGAGAGATGGTTCAGAGGTTAAGAGCACTGTCTGCCCTTCCAGGGGTTGTGAGTTCAATTCCCAGCAACCACATGGTGGCTCACAACCATCTATAATGAGACCTTTTCTGGTGTGCAGGTGTGCATGCAGACAACATTGTACACATGATAAATAAATAAATCTTAAAAAAAGAGCTTGGGACAAACTTGAGGAACCAGGGGAAAGTCCACCTCATTTACAAAAATGACACCAGACTCTGGAGAAGCCATCACTGATTTTTTTTTTTTTTTTACAAAGATTAGTCTCTACTGTGAACAAGGCCATATCAGACTCTGATACAAGGCATGTGCCGATAGAGACCGTGGCATCTGAAAATGCAAATACTGAGTGTAAAAAAGTTATTAGAGAATTAAAGACATAAGCAGCGCCTATGGACGAATGGCAAAGGGATGTGATGGGTATTGGTCCTCATGTGTACCATGCTAATAGAATAGGCCAAGCCACAACTAGAGGTCTCCAACATCAAAATGCCCAGTGACTCAACTGCAGAAAATACCATCATTTGCAAAGAAACGGTGACCAGACCAAAAGCCTCAGACCTCAAAATGCCCAAAATGGGAGAAATACTGTACTTTGCTCTGAAAAGGTGAACGGGACATTTCTAGAGGCAATGGTTTTCCTAAATCTTTTTTTTTTAAGATTTATTTATTAAATTTGTATACATTGTTGCGCCGGCTGGCCAGAAGGTGGCGCCAGATCTCACTTTAGATAGTTGTGAGCCACCGTGTGGTTCCCGGGAATTGAACTCAGTACCTCTGGAAGGGGAGCCAGTACTCTTAACCTCTGAGCCATCTCTCCAGCAATCCCCCCCCCCCATCTCTTTTTTCAAGACTTATTTAGTCATTATGTAATACAGCATTTGGTCCGTGTGTATGTCTGCAGACCAGAAGAGGGCATGAAATTTCATTATAGATGTTTGTGAAACTCCATGTAGGTGCTGGGAATTGAACTCAGGACCTTTGGAAGGGCAGACAGTGCTCTTAACCTCTGAGCCGTCTCTCCAGGCCCCTAGGCTAACTTTTGAATTAACTAGTTAGAGATAATTGGGGAACAAAGTTTATAAAAAACATAGTTCAGTGTATGTGAGAATGTGCTTGTTGGGACTTCAACCAGATCTTGGGGTCCAAAATTTACCATCTGAATACACAGAGCACTAGACCAACCTCCAACATTAGGGTACTCAGTTTAATATTCCTGCAATCCCAGAGACAGCCCATAAAGAAATAAACGGTGACGTGATAGGTGCTCTTAGGTAAGGTACTGATCTACATCAAAAACAACCCCAGGCTATGCCAATTGCTCAAACATGGGACGTAACAGGGATTGAGTCTCCAAATTTATAAGGGGCAACTACCACTGAAGTACCAATGGCCCTAACCTTAAAATGGTTGAGTGACAAGCCTGTCTGGGTAGACCAATGGCCCTTAACTAAAGAAAAGTTACAGACACTTGAACAGCTAGTACAAAAGCAGCTGGTATACAACATATAAAAGAGTCTACCAGCTCATGGAATTTCCCTGGATTTGTTATAAAAAAAGAAATTAGGAAAATGGAGAATGTTAACAGATTTTAAAGTGGTGAATAGAGTAATTCAGCCAATGGGTTTGTTGCAGCCTGGAATTTCTTTATTTTCTTTATTACCTAAGGCACGTCCTTATGAGCAGGATAGGGAAAGGGTCATTTTTACAGTACCTACTTACAACAATGCTTAACCTGTAAAAAGATGTCAGTGGAGAATTGTTTCACAGGGAATGTTAAATAGTCCAACTTCATGCCACTGTTTTGTGCAACAACTGTTAGAAATGATTCACAGGCAGTTTCCTCAATCCATTATTATCATTGCATGAATGATAAGTTGTTGGCTGATTCTAATGCAGATGTTTTAGAGAAAATGTCTAAGGAAAAACACACACAAAAAAATCTGCAATGCTAGGGGTTACAGATTGCTCCTGAAAAAAATACAGAGAGGAGATTCTATTAACTATTTGAATTATAAAATAAGTCAACAAAAATTTCAACCACAGAAGGTACAGACCGGAATAGATCAGTTGCAAACTCTTTATGATTTAAAAAAATTAATGGGAGATATTAATTAGCTAAGGCCTACCATTGGATTAAATACTCAAGAGTTAAGTAGTTAGTTTCAAAAGTTACAAGGGGATTCGGACTTAAAGAATCCAAGATGGTTAACAGCTGAGGTAGAGAGAGGGTTCATACTGACAGAACAGACGTGGCAAGACCTGTGTGGCACCCATAGATCCCGAACTTGATTGTATTTTGGTTATCTTGACATCAACTCATTCTCATTCTGGGCCCACTATGCAAAGGGAAGATAGTGTTATGGAATGGATTTTCTAACTACATAAACAAAGTAAAAGGAAGAAAAAGGGCTGGAGAGATGGCTCAGAGGTTAAGAGCACTGGCTGTTCGTCCAAAGGTCCTGAATTCAATTCCCAGCACCCACATGGTGGCTCACAACCATCTATAGTAAGATCTGTTATGCACGAAGAAGGGTTATGAATAATAGATCTTTCCAAAAAGAATAAGATAACATTATTTGTTAGGAACAGATCCAACAGAAATTGCAGTGTTACAAAAAAAAATTGTCCTATGTGTCTTTTATATAATCAAGCCCCATTTCCCACTGGAGTTAACCGTAAAGGTACCAAAGGAATTGAACTCAGGACCTCTGGAAGAACAGCTAGTTCTGTTAACCTCTAAGTCATCTTCTCAGGATTTCAATGGGCTTCTGCCTTGAGTTCTGAAAAGTCTTATTCTGTCATTGCACATTTACTGGGAGTAATGATGTGGGTACCTTTACAAACTAAAACTGACAATGCTCCTGCATATGCCTTTAATAAAATTAAACAATGTTTTGCATATTATAACATAAAACTTATTACCAGTATACCATACAATCCTATAGGACAAGTAGTTGTAGAGAGATCTAATCACACCTTAAAGGAAATGTTCATAAAACAAAGAGGGAAAACAGACACCCAGAGATAGAATCAATAGAGATAGAATCTCTGACTGTTAATGAGAAAGAAACAACAACAGGCAAGAGACACTGGGTTATAGAAACAACAAAACAACTGCAGAATTAAATCAGGCTACATACTGTAAGGATGTGTTAACATCAGAATGGAAGCCCATGAGAGTTTTGTTTTGGGAATATGGATTTTTTTGTGCTTTCACAAGGAGATGAAAAGCTGTGAATATAGGGCTAGAGAGCTGGCTCAGTGGTTAAGAGCTCTGTCTGCTCTTCCAGAGGTCCTGAGTTCAATTCTCAGCACCCACATGGTGGCTCACAACCATCTATAACGTGACCGGATGCTTTCTTCCAGCATGTAGGTGTACATGTAAATAGAGCACTCATATACATAAATAGTAAATCTTAAAAAAAGAAAAGAAAATATGTGAATACCATCAAAACTGATAAAGATTAGAACTGACC
>CM053753.1:32068086-32086602 GCA_028658305.1 Pachyuromys duprasi | reverse complement strand
GGATGTGGCTGGCAGCTTTTGTCATTTAAGCACCACCGACCTGAGGCCGAGACTTAGGGCCCAGACCATGGCAGAGTAGAGGGCAACGACACCAGCGTGGGAGTCGAAGCAACACGTAGTCTCCTCTGGGCTCTTTGGGTCAACCTGAGGACAGGATTGGGCAGTGACTGCTCTGGGTGTCCTCCGCGGAAGCTCACCACGGCAATGTTGGCGGCACAGTGGGCCCTCACAGGTTACAAAGCAGGCAAGCGGTGTGTGGAATGAGACTCAGGCCTGTCACAGGCCCACCACGTGGTCCCCCACCAGCACCAGGTGGCTCCCCACCCACGCAGCTCCGAGAGCAGTAGTTCAAATCTCGCTTCCTAGCAAACAAGTGCGGAGGGCTGTGTCCCATCAGGCCTTTGCCCGAACAAACCCGCCCTGTGAGCTGCCCCACCAGGCAGTCATAGCCACCCTGGCTGAAGGAAGACGCCAAGCCATGGGCTCTGCTTTTTGAGTAGGTGTATTTTAAATAGCTTTCCAGATAACACACATTTCCCTTTAAAAAAAAAAAAAAAAAAAAAAAAGAAAAAGAAAAAAAAAAAAAGTCTGCTGGAGCAGTTTGTTCCTGGGTCTGCTGTCACCCTCGTGGTCCCGAGGCAGACGCTGGCTGGGTGCTGGCCCGGCCTCCCAGGCGTGTGGCAGGCAGGGCCTGGCGACAGTTCTGCTGACTCCACAGATCATGCATGGTCTCGCGTGGCTCAAACGTCCATTTATTTCAAAGCAGTAATAATTTAAAATCATAAAAACCCTTCTGCCGTTGAACATTTGGAGGGTGAGGTTAAAGACGGACTGAAGGCGCCTGCTGGGGACATGGGGCCCACGTGCGCACCTCCAAACAGGAGCGACCATGGCCAAGTCCGAGCCTACCGCAGCCTGGGGCCTGCCAGGTGCTGCCGGCCGCCATGGGGCAGCACCTCTAGTCCACGGCCATGGCGGTGCTGGGGCACCGAGGGTGTATGGGGTGACCGAGCCCCGGGGGGATGGCCAGGTGGGACTCAGGAGTTGCTTGTGGCGTTCTCGTTGCTGGGTGAGCTGGACGAGGAGGACGAGGAGGATGAGGAGAAACCCACCCCGGTCAGGCCTGGGGGATTGGTGGCCGTGTTCTGTCCAGTGAGGCTCTTGCGGCAGACTGGGCAGCTGTCGTGCTTGAGAGGAAAAAGGAGGAGTTAGACTGGGGTCAGGGTTAGGGCCGAGCTTACAGCTAGACTCTTAGAGCATTCTAAGCAAGGGCCACAGCTCAAAGTCAGTCATGACAACAGTTAAAACAGAGTCTCAGCAAGTCAGGCTCCAGGTTCGGGCGAGGTGGTGGTATGGCAGCCATTCGAAGCGGCAGGCAGGCACATCAGCAAGCAGGATCTATGCTTACACCAACACTAACACACATGCTGACCCAGGTCAGGAGCAGAGAAAAGCCAGAACTAGAATGAGGGTCAACCTCAGGGTCCAGATAAGAGTCGCCATAGCTGGAGACAGGCATCGTCAAGGTAAGCTCAGAGTTAAGAGGAAGAATGGTATGGTCAAATGAATCATGGCTGTCAGAACTCGCTCTGTAGACCAGGCTGGCCTCAAACTCAGAGCTCCTCCTGCCTCTGCCTCCCAAGTGCTGGGAGTAAAGGTGTGTGCCACCACCGCCTGGTGTTTCTGACAGGCAAGTAGGTCAGGACTAAGGTCAGAGTTGTGTCTGGGTCTAATTAAGTGTGTGTCAGTCAGGCTTAGGGCCTGCCCAAGCGTGGAACGCGAGCAGGAGGTCTGGGCTTGAGCTGGGAGGGTCCACCTCAGAGTGTAAGGCAGTCACCTGCTCTAGCCAGGGCACGATGCAACTGTCGTGGAACAGGTGGTTGCAGGGCAGCTGCCGCACACTCTCCCCCAGTGCGTAGTCGTCTTTGCACACTGGGCACTCCAGCCCTGAGCCTGCGGAGGAAGCAAGTCAGTGAGGGGCATGCCATGGCGGGGGAGGCTCCCAGGGACTGTCCACCAGCCGCAGCTGAGCATACCCACGTGCTCCTCTGTGACGGGGACCGTGGGAAGGGCCTGAATCTTCTCCTTGTCTGCAGGTGGGGGGCCTGTGTTCTCAAACTGGTTGAGGAGCTGAAAGACAAGAAGCAGCAGTGACCTGAGAGGGGCGTTGTTCCCAATGGGGTGGGGATGGGGGGTTGGGTAGCTCCACCTGCCCAGCTCTGCCTGGGTGCAAACCAGCAAGCCACACCAGGCCTATGAAACCTCAGGGCCACCTGAGGCGGACAGCTCTGGCAGGGGCTACTGTGCACCCCAGGGCAGCAGTAAGGGGTGAGGGGAAGAGGAGGCTAACCAGCCACTGAACTGTCTGACAGCAGAGAGCAGGATGCAGGGGTCTTGGGTGCTGCAGAGCCCGCACCCCATCTGCCTCACTAGGCTGGCCTCTTGGGCTCCCAACGACACGGAGTGGCCAGCTGTACCTGCGTGATGATGGCGTCCAGGCCGTTGGCCCCCCAGGCGTAGTCCATTGGGTTCGAGTGCAGGACGCCCCTGGGGGGAGAGGCCGGGTCAGGGGGCGCAGGGTGGGAGGGGCCGGGCACCCGTCCCCTACTCACCAGGGACCAAGGCCCAGGCTAGGTACAGCGGCCGGGGAGATGATGCCATTCACGAGCTGTTGGATGATCCTGTGGGAGAGGTGGTGTCACAGGGGCCTGAAGTGGCCAGCACTTCACAAGACAGAGGCTGGCTCTGCAGTCCAGGTTAGACTCCAATTCACTAGCCAGATCAAGCTGGCCTTGAACTGGCAGTGGTCTGTCTCTCTCCAGCACCCAAGTACTGGGCTGACAGGCATGCACCCTCCTACCCAATGGGAGGAAGCCACTGGGTGCGAACTATTTCACAGGGACTCCCGGTAGCCAGAGGCCACAGGGCATGGCCTAAAGGGTGTGGACCTCAGCCTATTCCACTTCCACAGGGGGTTGGCGTGTAGCACCCAGCTCCTGTGGGTAACCCAGGTTCTTTGGGTTTTGTTTAAAGAGAGAGGTGGCCAATGGCTCCCATGGGCAGCCGGGTGAGTCTCTTAAAGGAGCTTGGAGACTCGGTTGGCGGAGTGTGTCTGCTTTCTGTGTCTGCGTCCCCACTATGGTCGTGAGACCCTCACCAGCTACCCCAGCCCACTCACCCTTCCAGCGTGGGGACTCCTTCATGCCGGCCAGTAGTCCGCCGGGCTGTGAGGCGGGCCCGGGGCTGCCGGGCCCCATACCGATGCCGAGACTGGTGTTCTCTCTCTCGTCGGCTCTCAGGGTCCCTGCCATCATCGGCCTGTGCCCCAGGAGGGAAAGTGGGAATCTCAAAGCTATCGTCGAAGATGCCGAAGGCAAACTGGCTGTATCCCTGCGGCAGCGTGAACAGGTGCTGGTCCACACTCTGTGGAGAGGACGAAGTAAGCCAGGGTCACAGACAGCGAAGGCAGAGTCCTTTACCAACCCACAGATGGCAGACAGCCGTCAGTGCGAGGAAGAGCACCAAGTGTGGGACTGGGATGTGCCAACCTGACGGACAGGGAAGGGCTTGGGACCAGGGACCCTGACTCACCTCAAATGGCTGCCGGTTCTGATCAGTGGGGGCTGTGGAGGGAGCAGAGCCATTTTCCGTGTTCCTGGAGAGAGAGACAGAGAGAGAGAGAGAGAGAGAGAGAGAGAGAGAGAGAGAGAGAGAGAGAGAGCCTGTCAGCTGCTGCTGAAGCCCTTCCTAGGTCCTCAGGACAGGGAACACCAAGGTCACAGCAGCCCCCAGCCCTGACCACTACCTGGCCTCTTCTGGAAGCTCCTCAATGAAGCCAGACTCACACCTTGGGCAGATGTAATCCTGTGGGAGAGGCAGGGGTCAGTATGACTATCCACCCCAAGCCCTGAGGTACAAAGGGCAGTGAAGATAATAAGGGCCTCCTCCCACAGCCTTAGCAACTCCAACGCCCTGCTAGGTCTCCCCAAGCCTGGGTTCCTCCAGCAACCTCCCAGTCCTGGTGAAGATGAGACCTACTGTGCACCCCACAAGGACAGGACCTGCAGTCCCTTCTTCAGACACACAGCGGTGGGACATAGACAGCTGGTGACCCATGTATGAAGAGCAAGAAGAAAAGTCTGAAAACCTGTCAATGCCTTCCTGAGACCAAGTGGAAGCCACATCTGTGCATCCGGGGCCAGTGCCCATGGCCCCAGAGATGAGTCACCTCTGGGGACACTACTACACACAGGAAGCCCCAACAAGTGTACAGCATGCTTCCCATAAGGCCACAGCTGTCTGGAGTCAAGGGAGTGGTGCAGGCAGGCAGCAAAGACCACAGATCTCTCATTGGACAGAGTAGACCCTAAAGCGAGAGTGGCCACAGGCCATGCCTGACCACTGGGCTTCACATGGCATATGCTACACTATGCCCTGCTCTAGGGAGGGTGGCCCATTTGGCAATCTGACATGTGAGGCCTGCTCACCACCTGTAGACACACCTCCACAGCTGAACACACTGCCATGAACATGTGAAGGGGCACGCCATTAGTCACCAGGGCAATGCCAGCCAGGTGACTCAGTTGACCTGAGACAGCCAGAAGGCCCAGAGCAGGCCTCACCAGAGCTGGGGCCTACTACAGGCGGGGCCAAAGTCAGACCAGTCTCACCAGCGTTGGCACAGTGCAACAGCAGCACACACACTGAGGCTCTCTGCCTCAGTCTCTACATCCCTCACTGGCTGTAGCCCAGGGCACGACTGGGGTCAGCTCATATCTACTGCCAAATGTCTCTCTGTCAAGTAGGTTCCTGCTCACCCCTCGCAGCAGCTGATGCCAAGGGTCACCACGCAGAGGCCATTCTACAGTGCCTGGTCCTGGTTACTCTGCTCCTGGGGCAGCTGTCTTGATGGTTCCAATTATATCTGGCCCTTAAAGACCCCCAACCCCCACACCACCATAGAGACCTGAGAACGTAGGACTGCAACAAGACACAGTATGCCCAAAACTCGGGTGACCCTTGTAACACATACTGAATGACCATTCTGAGTGCTTGTGGGGAAGGCAGGGGCTGAGGTGAGTCAGAGAGGACTGGATCCCAAGGACCTTTGCCAGTGTCACTGGCCTTCCCCTGCCCTGAGCAGATCAGCAGCCTCTGGCAGTGATGGGCATGAAGCACGGGGACCCACAGACCCAGCTCCCTGCCCATGGCTTCCTACTGCAGAATCGGCGCCCTTGGGCAGATGTGTCCCACGTCCCCAGAAGACGAAGACAGCCACCACCGGTCTCACGGGCCAAGCAGGACCTTGCCCTCTGCTCTCCTACCAGGAAGGCTGGAGCCTCTACCATGCCTGGGACCCTGTCTGTAGGAGTGGCTCTGCCCAGGACCCAGGACAGGTACCCTCATGCTCGACCCCAAGCCAGGTGCTGTGTTTACATGAGCAGCGGGCACTGGCTCCCCTTACCTGCTTCCCTTGCCCCAGAAGGCGGTAAGCAGGTAAAATGAGGAGGCAGCCTGCAGGCGCCTGCCCATGCACTCCACATCCACACCTGTACATCACATGGCCTCCCAACACACCCTGCAGAGGATCAGGTCTAGGCTTGCAGGGCCCACAGCCTTTGGCTCTGGCCGACTCCCGTTTCCTGCTGCCATGTTCCCAGCCAAGACGGCTTCCCAACACCCAGAAGCTCTGGCAGCACAGGCATCGACACAAGCTACCTATCGGAACAGCGGTTCTCAACCTGTGGGCTACAACCCCTGTGGGGGCGAACAACCCTTTCACAGGGTTCCCACATCAGACAATCTGCACATCGGATATTTACATCGAGACTCACCACAGCAGCAAAATTACTGTTGTGAAATAGCAACAGAATAATTTCATGGTTGTGGGTCCCCCAACATGAGGGGCTATGTTACAGGGTCGCAATGTAGGAAGGCTGAGAACCATTGCGTTACTGAGACCTGAGGTGCTGCTCACTTTTCTGGGACGGGCAGCACACTGGACAGGTGATGACACCAAACGCCTGGCTCAGGGCCACAGCTGAGAAGTGGCCCTGTGCTGAGACCTGTCTGACCCTAGACCAGAGCAGTGATAGGGCAGCCCAGGGCCTGTGAAGATGTCACCAATGGAAGTGGGTGTCTAGCCACCAACTCAGACAAAGGTGTCTGAGTGGCAGCTGTCACTTTAACTGTATATAGGGGTGGCCTATCCTGGAATGCGGACCATGCTAAGTCTACCAAACCCCCAGACCTGGCCCAGCTCCCTTTACCATACTAGCTGCTTATACAAAAAAAACATACATTCTGGCTGGGCAGTGGTGATGTACGCCTTTAATCCCAGCACTCAGGAGGTAGGGGCAGGTGGATGGATCTCTGTGAGTTCAAGGCCAGCGTGGTCTACAGAGGAGTTCCAGGACAGCCATGGCTACACAGAGAAACCCTTTCTCGAAAAACAAAGAAATACAAACCACTCATGTTGCTGTCTAAACACTTGTCACTCCCTGGCTGACCTATAAACCCTGTAGGAACAAAGACCATGCTGGGTCACCCGGGCTTACAGGAGGGCCCTTGCCAGGCACAATGGCAGAGGTCAGGGTCCTCCCTGTTCAAGGCCACAGGGCCAGAACCTGATGCTGTGCTGGTCCCAGCAAGTAAAACCAACAGCTAAGCGTCCACCTGGGTCAGGCCATCTCCCAGCAGAGGAGAAGTTCCAGAGCTCACAATGATGTGCAGGGGCCTGCCCAGTGCCCAGTCCAGGTTCATCCCAGATATTAAGGATAGGGAGGATCAAGGCCTCTGGAGAGACAGGGCTGAGGCACAAGAAACAGAGAAGCAGAAATAACCATCAGGGAATTTCCCACATCTCAGGTTTGCATGGCACCCCAGATTCCACTCTCTCTCTTAAGCTGCCTGTTTTTTTTTTGTTTTTTTGTTTTTTTCTGAGACAGGGTCTCTGTGTATCCCTGGCTGTCCTAGAACTCACTATGTAGATGACACTGGTCTCTAACTCAAGAGATGCATTCACCTGCCTCTGCTGGGATTAATGGTGTGTACCACCAAGCCTGGCCAAACTTAATTCTTTGAGCTAACCATCCTGAAGAATGTCACAGTGTTACCATCCAGAGGGTAGTGTATGCAGAGACCCAGGGGGACTACACCAGTTCTCACCACCTACCCTTCACCCCAACAACCTCTGAGTGATCCTGACATAACTCCACCCCCTTCTCTGCAAAGACGATATGGCTCACACCAGATTAGCTAACACTTGAACTTCAAGAACCCACCCAGACTTCCTTTCCTTGAAAAACTGGCCCAGGCTCCACGCTTGGCCTGGGAAGACGACGGCAGGTTGCAAATAGAGGGGGATGAACCTTCCCGAGAGTGAGCCTCAAACCTGGGTATGAAAGGAGAGATGCCTAGGAGACGGGAGGGTGCTGGCCTGGGGACCTAAGCTACCCACCAGCCATGGGGTTGGCCAAATCGACCTGGGAAAATGAGGGGTCTGGGGACATCAGACACAGCAAGTCAGTCACTCTCAACAAGTCTGCAGGATGCAGCTGCCCTGGGTAAGATGCAGGAGGCTTGCGGACACCCAGGTGGGACCCGGAGGCTGCAGCTGGTCAACGCCACATTGAAGCGGTGCCACAAGGCCTGTAACAGCCAGGTGGGTGCCGGTGCGACCGGCGCAGACCCTCAAGCTCCGCCGTCAGATCCGCAGCTCCTCCGGGCGCAGCTGCGAGGCCCGGGGCGGCGCTCGAGGCCGCGCTGCGCGCCCCCGCGCCCTGGCCACGCGCTCGGCGGCCGTCCCCGGAGCGGAGCTCAGCTTCAGATCACCACAGGATCGGAACAACACCGCGTCCCCCAGGGTGACCCGCCACCGCCCTGGGTCCTCGGACCTGCCCGCCACGCTGCTCGCACCCCGCCGGGTCTCAATTCCCCCTCTAGCCAGCCTCGCGCGCACAGCCCCACCGCCCTCCCGTCCGGATCTCACCGGCAGGCGCGGCACGATCTCCACCGAGCAGCAGTGGCAGAAGTACCGTCCGGGCTGCGGCGACGCCTCGGCCATGGCCACCGCCGCCTCCGCGCCGCCCGCCCCCCGCGCGGCGCCTGCCGCCGGCCGTTTGCTGCTCCCTCGCCGGCCGACGCGCCCGCGCACGCTCACGCATGGCACGCACGGCACGCACGGCAGGCGCGGGGCTCGCGGAGGAGCGCCGGCAACGCACTGCGGGGGGCTGTCTCGTAGAGAACGGTGGCCGCACTAGGACAAAATAGGTGCGGCCGGAAGCCGGACCCCGGGCCTAGTGTGAAGGGCGGGGCCTGCCGTGAGGCCCAGGTAACCGGGACGGCGGTCGGGTCAAAATTGGAGAGCATCTTGGGGGTGGGGACTATGCACCGTGGGCGGGGCCTAGCGTTCTAGGCAAGCGGGCCGAGGGCAGAGTCATGCTTGAAGATTTCGGAAGTTCAACGACAGCGCGATGCCGGGTCTCCTTGGCAACGACTTTCAGAGGTGAAGCCAGGCTTGCAGGCAAGGAGAAGTCAAAGACGGGGGACTAGCGAGCGGAGTGGCGAGGTGGGGAGGTGACTCCTCTTGGTATCCTGGACGGGGCGGGGACCTCGTGGGAGCCTCAGACACCAGGAAGTGGGTCCTTCGCGGGGCCAGGCTGTCTCTTTGGTACCCTGGAGTAGGTTCCAGCCTGTGAGCAGCTGAGCCTGCGCGGAAGGGGCCGGGTTTCCTTAGCGACGAGGCTCAGAAACAGGACCAGTCCTGGGAACAGCCTAGGAGCTTGGCGTGAAGCCTGAAGGCGGAGCTTCAAGATTGCGGGGCCGTCTCCTAGGCAACTAGGATGGGCGAGCCTGAAGTCAGGCGACTATCCCGGGAGCCGGGCTCTAGTTGGCAGGGCTGAGTTTTTTCGGCGACCGGGATTGGATGTAGAGACCTCGGTAAGCCAGGTACATCGTGAAGGAGAGTAGCTCGAGCCTTGGTCGACTTTGTTAGAGCGATCCCCGGAATCCCTGGAGGAGGCTGAGGGGCGGGGCCTAAGGGGTTCCTGCTCTCCTTCAACCTGCCAAGGCTTCACTTCCCGTCGTCCTTCCCCTCAAGTGGCCCGCCAGGCAAGCTTGCCTATGGATATTTGCTCGCACTGTCTGCTTCTCCAAGTGCATGGCCCTCCAGATTCCTGTGCAGCTGTCTTTCTCGTGTTTAAAGTCTCAGCTGCAGCGTCTCTACAGCCCTCCTCCATACCCTTATAAACTGTAAAGACAGCTCCGGGCAGAAGGGAGAATTATGTCTGGATGATACGCATCAGGCTTCCCACAAACGGTGGAGCTAAGGATGAAGAAGGGATCCATTTTCTGGTGGAAGGAGGATCCTCTAGCCTGGAGACAGCCCATGTGACCCTTGAGGAGTGAATGAGGCCTGCGTCAGCTAGGCTAGGCCCAGAATGTGTTCCTGAGGTTAGTTCCTGTGTTTATTTGCTTATTCACTCAGCATTCATTGAGCATCTATGAAATGCACAGAAACACCTCAGCCCCTTGAGGCTGGGAGGAGAGAACGGAGCTGACCTGGATGTTTCTAGTGACATAAGAACGGATTCCTGGGGGAGAGGAGGGTGCAACACCAGAGTTTTGAGGAAAGATGGGAGTTGCTCTGAGTTGGGTTTCCTGAAAGAAAAATGTCCCTAGACATCTTTCTGTCTTCATTCCCACTCATTCCAGCGTTGACCACTAGAGGGCACATTGCCCCCATCAATGAGAACTAGTTCTCGACAGCCAAGTCTGATGGTTCTACGACGGAGACTTCAAAGCAGTCCCAGGGGTGGGGGCTGGGCTGGAGAGATGGCTCAGTAGTTAAGAGTACTGTCAACTCTTCCAGAAGAACCAGGTTCAAATCCCAGCACCCACATGGCAGCTCAGAACTGTCTGTAACTCCAATTCACACAGACATTCATGCAGGCAAAACAAAACAAAACAAAAAAAGAGCCCCAGGATCATTTAAACACTGCAGTATTCATTGGAGAGCCTCTCCACAGGGCAGCTCAGGGTGACGAATAACAGCTATGTGGCAGAGATCATGGATTGATCTCCCATTAGGCCATTGCTGTGTGGCTTGGGCAAATTGCTTACCCTCTCTCTGAACCATGGCAGAGCTTGCCTCCTGGGAACCTCAGGCCCCTACCTTGCTGCTTGCCACATCCAATCCTGCACTGAGGGTGGATGAAGTGATGAGGCACAGGGACCCAGCAGTCCTGAGGTGGTGGGGCCTACAGGGCTCTGCTGTTAACCAGCTGGCAGGAGGTACAATCCGAAGACCAGGGTCCAGTTCCCCTGGTCAACAAGACACACAGTGTCCTCCTGCCTTGACGCCTGCTGGGGGAAGACTTCCACAGTTCTATGGTGTGACTCTCAGGGTCTCTTCTTCAGACCAAGGGCTTGTCAGCCTCCTCTCTCAGACCAAGAGGCAAGCTTGGACCTCTAGAGGTTCCTGTTTAATTACTTTATTAGGGGGACAAGTCATTCCAGGTACAGGAGAGCCAAAAAAGCATCACAAGTTCACAGGCAGTCTGAGTAATTTAGGGAAGCCCTGTCTCAAAATCAAAAGCAAAGAGTGGAGGGGTGTCGATCAAAGTCTATGCAGAGTCTAGAAATCCCAGTGAGGGTGGGGATCATTGCTTAGGAGTGGAGCCCCTGCCTAGAAACACCCAGTGAATCTGGGATGTGGCCAGGGACAGAGCACATGCATCACATCCTGAGTGTTGGAAAACCAAAAATTGCTGAAATTGGGGCCTGTAAGATGGTCCCGTGGGTTGTGCTGTCAGCCAGGTGGCCTGAGAACCCTGTTGGTAAAAAGAGAGACCCAAATCCTGCACGCTGTTCTCTGACCTCCATAGGCACACTTTGACATACACACCCATGTATATACATACACACATAAATGTAGTAAAAATTACTCTAAGAACTCAAACAGGCTCGCTTTCAGTTCGGCAGGACTCTGAGATTTGTCCCCAGAACTGTCAGGGCATAAAAAATGGAAAATAAAGTCTCCAAGTCTGTCACTGCAGCAAAACAGAAGGCCATGCTTGGGCTCTTGCTAGGCCCAGTGCAGAGACTGCAGGCTGGGCGCTCCATCCCCTGGGAGCCATTCATCCTGTCTTTGGCCAGAGCTGGGCCACGTGGTCATGCTGCCCAATGACTAGCAAGGATGACTGATGATGCTGTGATCCATTTTAATTAATGAGGACTCTTCTTTGTCCCTGAGGACAGGACCTGCTTTCTGTAATAGACATGGCTGCCTGATTCCCTTAAAAAATTGGATCCCTTGAGTTGGAGAGATGGCTCACTGGTTATCAATACACACAGCTTTTGCAGAGGACCTGAATTCAGTTCCTAGCCCTCACAGCAAGTAGCTCACAGCTGCAAGGGCTATGCTGCCATCTTCTGGTCTCTATGGGTATATGCACCCACATGTGCATACCCACACACAGAGATACACATATGGATAATTTAAAATAGACCTGTTTCTGTTTTAAGATTGGGTTCCTTATAGTGCAGGAGAAAGCTGCTATGGGAAGGGACTTGCATAAAGAGAAAACAAGAAGGGTCTGAAACTTAGGTGGGTAAACTTGGACTTTGCCCTCTAGCTATACAGAGCCATGGGTGGTGTTGATTTCAGTTAGGGAGAGACACTGTGGAGTCCTCAGGCTATGCCTTGGTTCTGAGTGTCACTTATCCTTCTTCCCTGAAGGGCGAAGGCCTTATGTTCTCATTTCCACACTGTGGGGTCTGGAACATCCTGCAGAGAGCCATAACCCACATCCTGAAAGCAGAAGTTAGCGCCCTAGGACACGGCTCCCTAGAATCCTAAGAACCCACCACTCTGTGCCCTTAAGACTCCATTTGAAAAAAATGCAAAGCAATTCTTTGGAACTGCTACAGAAACTTACTAGATACTAACTTCAACTTATGGAGGAGGCGTTCAGGCACAGCTGAATTCAGGACTTCGGCTCCTGCCGGCTCCGAGTCTTGCCTGGATGGCGTACTTTAGCCATTGCCAGGAGCAACCTGCAGCTGTGTGCCCAGCCTTCCAGCCTAAGAGGGAAGGGCTAGGCCCAGTCTGAAAAGGAAAATGTGAGAGCAGGTCTCCTGTAGCCCAGCCTGACCTTGAACTCAAAATACATCTGAGGGAGGTGGACTCCTGAGTTCCCTGATTCTACTTCCTGAAGGCTAGTATAACAGGTATGCAGGGATGGAACCCAGGGCTTCCTGCCATTTTGATATCTGAGCTACATATATGACTCTGTGTGTGTGTGTGTGTTTTGAGACGGTCTCACTACGTAATTATGGCTGGATAAAAACTCTCTGTGTAGACCAGGTTGGCCTTGAACTCACAGAGATGTGCCACCATACCTGACTGGCCCTGTTTTTTGAGTCAGGGTCTTCTCATGCAGACCAGGCTAACTTGTCATCCTCCTACCTCAGCCAGAGATAGGTACACGCATACCATTACACCTAAGGCTTTGAAGGTCCTTAGCGTGACAGTCTCTTATAACTAGAGAAAGGGACAGATCCCCGGGCTCAGGGTTAGGGGTCACAGTCCTATCTGCCCCACTTAAACTGTCCTGTCAACCTCCAGGCGCCTGAACAGATCCTTTCTTTGTACCTCATTGTAGCAGAGTGATGTTGAGTCCCAGACCAGCTTGAGCTACAGAGCAAGACTTTATATCAAGAAGTGAAGGGCTGGAGATGAGGCCAAGCCGTACAGTGCTTGGCACCCATGGAAAAGGCTGGGTGTTGTGGCTCTTACCCAGTCCTAGGGATGCAGACGCAAGAGGTTCACTGGGGCTTGCTGGCCAGCCAGTCTAGAGTTGGTGAGAGACTCCATTTCACAATGTAAGGTGGAGAGCAATCGGGTGTGGGCGCCTGGCCTCTGGCCTCACACACAGAAACACGTACACACAAATCTCTCCTCAGCCAAACCTGACCTCTCTGTTAGCCTCAAGCGTGGCCTCACGCTCCAGGCACTTGTAGCTGTCAGGGCTAATGGCCTGCCACCTCCTCTGAGCTCCTGGGTCTGGGTAAGAGGGAAGCCTGGGAAGTTGAGCAGACATCAGGGGTGTGAGCCCAGAACTCCTGACTCTCAGGGCTGTGCGGTAGGAAGTGGGAAGCAGGAGAGAGAAGGCCGAGTTGGGGACAGGTGCCAAGGGTGTCCCTGAGGAACTCATGGGTCCCCAGCCCGTGGGAGCAGGACAGAGAGGAGACTTGAACCCATGCCAACAACACAATGGTCTTTTGATTCACCAGGCCCAGGCCACAGCATGAGGGGTCAGGCCTCGGCCAAGGTCAGTGCTGTCCACCCCTCCACTCCCTCCTGCAGGCTCTTGGTGAGAACACAGGGTCCTGTGCCCTGCCCACCCTAGGCGCATCCTTGGGTGACAGCCAGGGATCAGGGTCAGGTCATCTTCCCTCACTGGCACCGGGTAACTGTGGTTTCTGCAGTCGATGGGTCTGCTGGGACTTCACTGCGTGACACCAAGAAGTGGGGAAGGTGTCATCTGAAGGGGTCTGGAATGGGTGTGATGGCTGGGGAGGGGGTCTCTCCAGTGCTCCTTATAGCAGCACCCCTATATTTTTCCAGTAATAAATGGATCTACCTGTATATTTTTAAAACTATTTTATATGTATGGTTGTTTCCTCAGCATGTCTGTGCAGTACCTGAGGAAGCCAGAAGAGGCTGACAGATCCTCTGCAACTGGAGTTCTAGACAGTTATGTGGGTGCTGGAAACTGAACCCCAGTTCTCTGAAGGAGCTCTTAACTGCTGAGCCACCTCTCCAGGCCCTTATTTCTATATTTTGTTGTCTAAACCATGAGCTGGGTGAGGACACAAGTAGGTCGGCCTTGATCATTGGCATTGCCCAACACGGTGGCTTGTCCACTAACTCTTTCCAGTCCGCGAGGCACTACATAGGACCCAAGGGTGTTTCTAGAAACTGTGACCTAGCTACTTTGGAGACCCCCAAGTGGGAGGTTCTGGGTCTGAGTGAAGTCCCCAGACCCATTGTCAGAGTTGCCCTCATGGCGCTGTCTCAGCACGCCAGTCTTGTAGCTCCTAAGGTTTCTCTGTGCCAAAAGATGGCTGTCATGGCTGGGACAGAGGGCAGGAAACGTCTCCCAAGCACCTTTACCTTCTGAGCCATCTTTTTGTTGTGCTGGTTACTTGAGGCAGGGTCTCACCATGTAGCTCTGGCTGTCCCGGAACTTGCTTTGTAGCCCAGGCTGGCCTTGAACTCACGGAGATCTGCCTGCCTCTGTCTCCTGAGTGCTAGGATTCCAGGTGTAGCTCACCAAGCCAAGCTGCTCAGCCATCCTGACTGTTCCTGAGACAGAGTCTGGCCTGGAACTCCCTACGTAGACAGGCTGGCCTGATCTTGCCCCTGAAGCCCTCCTGTGGGCTAGGACTCTAGAGCCTCCTGCCTGATGACGTTTCTTTTGGGTGTGTGAGGGTATATGCGCACACATGCACCCACAGAGGCCAGTGGACATCCGGTGTCATTGTCTGTCACTCTTGGCCTTAATCCTTTTGAGACAAGAGTCCCTCACTGAAGTTGGAGCGAGGCTGGCCAACAAGCCCCAGCAAGTCTCCTGTCTCCACCCCCCAGTTCAGGGGTTACAGGCCCTCCTGCCTCCTGCCTCACACTATTGATTTTTACACAGGTGCTGGGGATTTGAACTCAGGTCCTGTTTATTCGGCAGTCATTCTTAACTCCGGAGCTATCTTCTAAACCCTGGGTTTGGTTTGGCTTGGTTTTTCCTTTTTGAGTAAGGGTCTCAAGTAGCCCAGGCTAGCTTGGAATTCCCTATGTAACTGAAAAGGACCTTGAACTCCTTGATCCTCCAGCCTTCCTTCACCTCCTGAGTGCTGGAATGACAAGTGTGCCCCCATCATGCCACAGACTCCAGGGCCCTGTGCACGCGGGGTGAGCACTCTACTCACTGAGCTAGCTGCAGACCTCAACTTTAGTTTGACCCACAGCTGGGCTCAGACTCCCAACAATCCTCCTGCTTCAGCCTCCCAACTGCCACAGTGATAGGTATGAGCCTTTAAATAGCTTTGAGTGGCTCGGGGACTCTCTGCAACCGTGGGTAGTGTCAGGGTGAAGGTCAGGCTGGAGGCTGAAGAGACCAGATGGCAACTCTGACGTCATGCTCAGCCCAGGCTTCCGGACACTCCAGGTGTGTCCTCTCACCTGCACCCTAGAGATCCCCAAAGGAACAGGGACACCTGGAGGTGTGCACCTCCCAGAGTGCCCTCCGGGGCACAGTTTTGTGACCTGACCCATCTGTGCACTGTTCTTCCCAGACAACTGTCTGGTTCCCAGATGGGACAGGGCCTGCCCCCGGTGGCCACCCCCGCGCAGGCCCGGGCCCTGCGCCTCGGGGACACGTCCGTCCCGCCGCGCCCCGCCCCACCCGCCGCCGGCCCCGCCCGCCCTGGCTTTTATAGGCCGAGGCGCCTGCACTCCCTGAGTCCCCGCTGCTGCCCCACACTCGCCATGCGTCCTGGGGCACTGTGGCCGCTGCTTTGGGGAACCCTGGTCTGGGCGGTGGGATCCGTGGGCGCCGTGATAGGCTCGGGGGATTCTGCGCCCGGTGAGTGGGGCTGGGCGGAAGGGGCGGGCGAGCGGGCCACCCACGTGGCCTGCGGAATGCGGCAGGGGGTTTTCTGGGGTGCGCCCTGGCTGGGTGGGCGACTGCGGGGCTCCACACCTCCACCCTTAAAAGAGGGCTGACATTTATTTGTTGTTTACCTGCTTTCCTATGCGTCCAAAGAACAGCCAAAACTTGTGGGTACTTTTTCCATTCCCGTTTTTAGGATGGGTAAACTGAGGCTCGGGGTCACGTGTGACACTGTGAGTAGCTCCTTAGGCCCTAGAGAGACATCTCTGGGTGGCAGGACCCGCTAATGCCATTTGGGCGGAGGGTTTCAGGATCTCCTAGATGGACTGTCTCAGTTGGAATGGTGTACCTGCATCTGGCTGGGAGAACTCTAGCCTCAGTTTCCCGTTTTGTAAAGTGTTTGCTGAGGTGCTGGGTCCCAGTTCATGGAAGGCTTTCAGCAGTGTCTCCGGAGCAGGGATGAATTCTGATACGGGGGATGCGGCTGTCCCCATTTAAGGGTGAAGAAAGCCCAGGATTCTGTGTTCTACCCTACCCCCGCCCCGTAGGGCTGCTGGCCTCCAAGGGAGCCGAGCCCCCTCCCCTAGGGCCGCGTCCCCTGTCCCCATCCCAGGGGAGTGAGCTCACGCAGAGGGAATGTTCCCCAGTTGGAGTGAGTAAGAGGCGGGTCAGGCGAGGGGGGGCTGCAGGCCGGGGGCTCGGCTGCCCTGGGCACTGTCTAGACAGAGGGCAGAGGCGGGAAGCCAGTGCAGGCCCACAGACCCTCACATGCCGAGTGCCTGGCATTTGAAGGGGCTGGGCAGGGTGCCAGTTCTCAGGCCTGGAGGCCTGCAGGAACTAGTGGTGGAGCACTGGGGTGCGGCTCAGAGGAGGAGGGTTCCCCACAGAGCAGAGCCAGGGCCATGACTGTGGCTTTCTGTCTCTTCTTCCTGAGTACAGGGTACGGGGCATCCATGATGGCTATGGACATCTCTGAATTGGAGGGGACATTAGGTCTGGGGTGTTGGCGTTGGTTAGGAGTTTGCTACATAGAGTATACGTACAGGGTACTTCTTAGGCAGAGACTGGAGGGTAAAGCCACCCTCCTCCTCTTCCGCTCAGGTGGCGTGTGCTGGCTCCAGCAGGGCCTGGAGGCCACCTGCAGCCTGCTGTTGAAGACGGATGTGAGCCGGGAGGAGTGCTGCGCTTCAGGCAACATCAACACAGCCTGGTCCAACTTCACCCACCCAGGCAATAAAATCAGCCTGCTGGGATTCCTGGGCCTCGTCCAGTGCCTCCCATGCAAAGGTGAGGCATGGGGCCTCCTGTCCTGACGGTGGATGGACGCTGGGGAGAGGACCTCCGGTCTCATCATGTCGAGCCCTAACCTGCATCCTGCCTCACCTGGTGGAGAGGAACTTCACCTTAGATCCTGCCCTGGCATCCAGGCCACTGTCCCCACAAGGGGCCCTGACTACCCCCGACTTTACACACTTAGTAGACCTGGGTATCTGTGCTTTCATCTGAGCAATGCCATCCCTGTCCCTGCGAGAACAGAATGCAGCCACCCTCTGCCTTGGAGGAAGCATTTTTTGGAGGGTACCCTGGCCTCTCTGTGGTCAGGGCTGAGCCAGCAAGGACCCAGAGAAAGCACTGGGGGTGGGAGGGGCTTGGTAGAATGGGCATTAGATCTAGGGTATTGGGAGATGGTTAGGAGTTTGCTGGGTGGAGCCCATATGGAAGAGTGCACTGGGTCTGGGGTGAGTTTCTAGGAGTATGGGGTGCCATCAGGCAGCTCTTCCAGGAGGAGGCTAGGCAGGGCCACAAGCCCTCAGTGGCCTTTGGGATAGGGCTAGTCTTCTAATGCCCCTCCTCCAGATCTCACCCATGGCCTGAGCATGAGGGCCGGACTGCCCTCACCAGCCTCCTCTGGGCCTGGGGACTGGGGATGGGAATTTGCCCCCTTCCCTGATTTCCTGAAGCTGGCTAGCCGGTCAGTTCCAGAAGTATAGTAGGTAGGCCCTGAAGGGGTGCCCAGGTGTAACCCTGTAATGTGATCCTGCCCAGGCCCCAGCCCGAGAGTTCAGGACCCACTCTCCACACCCAGGAGCAGCTGAACTGGGAGAAGGCTGTTGATGCTGAGTCTAGCTTGAAGTGCTCAAGCTAGGATGTTTGGGGTCCCCTGGAACTCACAGCTGCAAACAACCTCAGTTTCCCCATCTGTAAAATGGTGGCTGCACAAGATATTAAGGGCCAGAGTAGCGAGGCATGTCCACATTCCCAGCCCTTGGGAAGTAGAGCAGGATGAGCAGCAGTTTAGGACCGGCCGGCTGCACACAAGGCAAGTTTGAGGCTAGCCTTGGCTACTTGAGACCCTGTCTCAAAATAACAAAGAGTGTGGGGCTAGGTGGAAACTCCAACACAAGACTTTGTCAAGTCAAGCTTCAGTTTCTCCACCTGAGACAGGAAGACGTGCGGGCTGAATCCCTCCCCCGTGCCTTTTTGGGGAGGTCCTAGTGGAAACTGTCAGTACACATGCACCCATTAACTGTGCATCGCGGTGCGCCTGGACTCTAGTGACACATGGGAACCCCACCTGTGCGTGTCCTGTGTCCCCAGATTCCTGCGACGGAGTGGAATGCGGCCCCGGCAAGGCGTGTCGCATGCTGGGGGGGCGTCCGCACTGCGAGTGCGCACCCGACTGCGAGGGGCTTCTCGTGGGCCTCCAGGTCTGCGGCTCTGATGGCGCCACCTACCGGGACGAGTGCGAGCTGCGTGCCGCGCGCTGCCGCGGACACCCGGACCTGCGCGTCATGTACCGTGGCCGCTGCCAAAGTAAGAGCCGCGGCCGTGGAGGGGCGGGGCC
>CM053753.1:32053082-32067986 GCA_028658305.1 Pachyuromys duprasi | reverse complement strand
CAGGTCAGGTAGGTGCCAAAGTCGGCAGGCTTCAGAGACTGAGCCCCCATACAGCCGACAGCTCTCGGGCGTGCCCAGGGGCAGGGCTGTGAGTGGTATCACGTAGTGTTCCGAATCCCTGAGGGCCAGCGTGCCCTTACAAGTGCTGACGCGAACGCAGGAAGCTGCGCAGGAGGAGGCTTGTGATGGATCAGGAAGGAAGAAATGTTGGTGTAGCCATGGAGGCAACCCGATAGGTGGAGTTTGGTTGAGTGGGGCTCAGTTTGGATGGGGCTGTTTTCCTGGGGGGCGGGGTTTGTCTCCGAAGGGTGGGGCTTGACAGCTGGAGAGCTTCACAGAGAAGAGTTGGGTTTGCGTCTGCGTTCTGGGAGATGAGTCTTGACAGCAGGTTGGGGCTAGTGTCCTAGGGCGGGGCTCCAAGAGAGGTGGTGCATTTAATATCCTGGGAGCGGGGCTTTCAGGTGGAGCCCTTATCTGAGGGTAGCTGGACTCGCAGGAAGGATACGCCATCTGGCAGCTGACCTGCCCTCTCTCCGGCCTACAGAGTCCTGCGCTCAGGTAGTGTGTCCGCGCCCCCAGTCGTGCCTTGTGGATCAGACAGGCAGCGCACACTGCGTGGTGTGTCGCGCTGCGCCCTGCCCGGTGCCTTCCAACCCTGGCCAAGAACTCTGTGGCAACAACAATGTTACTTACATCTCCTCGTGTCACCTGCGTCAGGCCACCTGCTTCCTGGGCCGCTCCATTGGAGTTCGCCACCCAGGCATCTGCACAGGTGAGGCGAGGGTGGCTTTCAGCATGTGGTCCAGCAAGGGGTGGTGTACCACGCTCACTCTCGCCTGTCCCCTCTGTTCCTGTAGGTGCCCCCAAAGTACCACCAGAGGAGGAAGAGAACTTTGTGTGAGCTGCAGCCACTGGGCCCGGTATTTGAGCCCGTCCTGATTTTATTTATTGTCACAGAAAAGAGTCTAATTTATGTCACATGGACATTCCCAAACCTGGCCTGGAACCAGCTAGGGATCCCCTAGGATCCTGAGCACGCATCATAAGGACTGAAGGAAGATTTTGGAAGAGTTGGCATGTGCCATCACCAGGCACTGGGATCACGTTAGGACCCCAGACACCTGCTGCCCAGGGAGAACATCGTGGTGGAGACCTTCTGCTTTGATCTCTCCATCTGCTTTCTAGGCTGGAGCAGAGTCTCAGGGCCCCGCCGATGGTTGTGTGTCCACCTCAACCACTGTTTGCACGGGGCCTCCTGGTCTCATTCCAGGGGCAGGCAGCATCAGCCCAGAGAAGCACTGGGTTCCTCCCTGTTCACTGCATTTAGAGTGGGACCTGGTAGAAACGCGGTGTCCTGGCTGTGCCCAAAGCACCCCAGAGTCACCCTAGTGCCTCCTGCCTTGTTCCCTGAACAAGGTACGCCAGCCTTTACCCAGTTTCCAGCCACCCCAGCCACAGGTTGTGACACCAGTCAGGTGCTGTTTGGGGCCTGACCTTAAAACTGCTCACCCTTCACTCTGACAGCAGCCACTCAAAGTTAACCACATGTGCCTTCCAGGAGACCAAAGGAGCAGGAGCTGTAGCTCAGCAGGGAGAGGGTTTCCCTAGCGCCCACATAAAATGGACATATTGACACCAGCCTGCCATCCAGCACTTGGGAAGTATAGGCAAGGGGATGAGGAGTTCAAGTTCATTCTTGGCCTTGCAGTGAATTCAAGGCCAGCCTGGGTTATATGAGACCTTATCGCTCAAAACAAACAAAAAACCTAAAAAGGGGCCAGGCACAGTGTCACCCGTGTATAGTCCCAGCACTCAGGAGACAGAGGCAGGTGGATCTCTGTGAGTCTGAGGCTAGCCTGCTCTACAAAGTGAGTCCAGGACAACCAAGGCTACACAGAGAAACCCTGTCTGAAAAGCAAACAAACAAACAAAAATCTTAAAAAGAAAGACAAAATATCAGGCCAGAAGCAAAAGACCATGGGAGGGTTCACAGCCCTCAGTTTTGGGTGGAGGGGTTTACAGGGTTTTCCCATCACAGTCCTCAGCTGTGCCTTTCTTGTAATGTCCCCAAAAGTATACTCAGCAGATCGCTAAGGCAGCCTCTCCCACCCTGGGGCCCTGTCTCACCAAGGAAATAAAAGATGATGAACCCACCATGGGTGACCAGCCTCCAGCTGTTTCCTCTCTCTGAGCCTGGGGACCAACCAGGAAAGGTGCCAGAGAGTTACGGGATGGGTTCAGGGGTCCCTGGAAATCATAAGGGCAAATGGAGGGGAGGGGGAGGAAGTGGGCCCTTCTGGGGTCCTGGAGGTACAGGAGCAAGATGGCGCTAAGATGGCAGCCTGTCCAGAGCTCAGGAGTCAAGGTTTGAACTGAAACCAGGAGGAATGATGGTTGAAACAATGAGTAATATGCTGAGACAACGTCAAGCTAGGAGGGCGGGCTAAACTGCAGTTCTAGGAATAGAAATACACTTTTTCCCCCTCACTATATATATTAGTTCCCGACTATGTGTTACTGGGGTTAGCCTGTGATCCATAAGGAGATAGGGCAAGTGCCCAGGAGCCACTTGACCTCAGGAGGGAGCATTGTAGGACATCTTGGCTGAGAGGGTGAGTGTGTGGTAAGGGGGCTCCTGACGTGGAGCACACATCAAGCTGTAGGCCGTTTGCCAGCCTTCAGTAGAGCTGCTCATTTAGGATGGAGCAGCCCACGTTCTCAGGATCTAGGGCCAAGCCATGGACTATTCCAGATGTGAGCCAATGGGCACAGGTTGCCATTCATCTCTGTCCCAGCAGGGGGCTGAGATTCAAACAGCCCTCACAGATCATTCGCCAGAATCAGGGAAGGAACTTTCCCGAACCACATCCCAGATCCAGGGCACAAATGCTGACACTTGAGTGTAGACATCCGGGGTCTTGGGGTCACCACACCAGAGGCCTGAGAAAGAGACAAGGCCATGGGCCCGGCTTCCACAGACCAGCGGCCCCCCAGAGTCTGCCTGGAATGAAAAACAGTTGACTTTAAGTGTTGCTCTTGGGGTCTTGTGTCCCCAAAGGAGCCTGTCTCTTAGAAGCAGACAGCTCTATGGTCTTTGAGCAGTGCACAGCTTATGTAGCTCTTTATAGCAGCCCCCTGGTGTGGCTCGCCAAAAAGATGAAGTTTTCCTCAGTTCTCAGCTTCTAGGCTCTCTTTTCAGTGTTCCTCAGTATCCACCCTAAAATCCCCAATGACTGGTCTCATTGCCATAATTTTTGCTATTTAGAATCATATTTTTGGAGCCCAGGCTGCAGAGAGCACGTCTGTTTTACTGCCCCCTACTGGACATGCCTCATTGGTTCAAGTATAGATCCCCAGGACATTTTTGTTCAGGGTACAGCCTGCAGAAATGAAAGCAACTCTATGGCTCTCAACCACCCCTCACCTCCCTGGGCCTCAGTTTCTCCATCTAGTCAGACATTAGTGGGACCCTATTTCCAACCCTGACCCCTTTTTTGAGCCTCAGTTTTCCCATATGGAAAGCAAGTGTGGTGTGCGGAATCCTACCCAGCAGAAACCACGCCACCGACGGTCCCCGCTGTGGGTGCAGAGCATGGCGGGACTCAGCAGGCCATGCCAGGAGCGGTTGCAGACGCTCAGGTCCAGTACACGCACGTCTGCTTCCATCAGGCCTGGCGGAGACTCCTCAGAGTCAGACACGAAGCCCCAGCCAGCCACGTGGCAACGCGTGCCTGCCGACGGTGGCCTGGCGCCTCTCCGTGGCAATCGCAATGGCCTCACGGCAGGGCCCAGGACAGCAGAGCCATTCAGCTGAGGGAAGAGTGTCGGCACCACCCACTTTCTCACCCCACTCATGGCCCTCTCCCACCTTCGTGCCCCTTCAGGGACAGCAGGGTGTGGATTGTGCCAAGAATCAATGCGTTATGGTCCTCTCACCTTCAGACCCTTTGCCTCCTGCCCACTGGGCAGCCCCATCGGGGACCAGGGATCACCTCTCAGCTTGCTCCTCCTCGAGTCTAAGCTCCCCCATAATTCCCGTTGTCCTTGGGGTGAAGGCTCCTGGCCCACCTCTCCAAGCCCTGTGAGCATTCCTCAGCTGGGAGTACCTTCCCATTCAACCTCAGCTCCCTCCCTCAGGAGACCCCCAAAGTCTGCAGTACAAACAGGCACCCCGCTAGCTGTGGGGGTGCCTGTTTGTACTGCAGGGGGGCGCTGCTTGGGGCCTCTGCCAAGTTTCCTGCCGCTCAGCTGGAGGGTGTGGGAAAAAAAAGTCAGAGCCCGCAGAAAGGACTGGTACATTAAGCTGTACCTTTACCTCAGTTTCCCCATTTCCCAGCCTCAGTTTCCCTACCTGTACTGGAGGTCAGGTGTCTCTAGGGAGACCCACCCCCAGTCTCTGGCTATGGAAACACTCATTATTTCCCTTTTTTGTCCAAAGAAACCATCACACCCTGAAGCCCACAGTACGTGGAGAGCTTTCAAAGGTGCCTATGAGGCCAACTCTGAGACGTGCCCTTCAGGGACAGTATCCAGGGGCTCTTGGCTTGATTTTCTGAAAGAGGTGGGAACCATGGAGGGTTCTGGGCAGAAGAGACATGACAGGATTCAGGGGTTCAATTTCAAACAAAATTCAGGGACCCCAGGCATGGGCTAGTGGCAGAGCCCTTTCCTAGCAAGCAAGAAAAGAATTCAGGCTGGGTATGGGGACACAGGTCATTAATTCCAGCAAAGGCAGGGGGATCTCTGTGACTCTGAGGCCAGCCTGGTTTATACAGTGAGTTCCAGGACAGTGAGGGCTACATAGTGAGACCTTGTCTCAGAGGAAAGAAAGAGTTCATCCCCAGCCCCACAAGGAAACTAAATGAATAAACTGAGAAGTCAAGTGGGCCTGGACCTGCGACCACCCGGCTGCAGCTCACCTGTAGCAGGCAGATATCGTTGGCCTGTGTGGCAGGCTGGAAACCGGGGTGCCTGACAACAGCCGCAATGCTAAATACCTGTTGTGTGGGCTCCGGGCTGAGCAGGGCATGGGCCCCGAGCACCACCAGGCCGGTGGAGGGGTCCCTGCATGGAGATAAGAAGATGAAGCTCACCAAGCATGCGCTGGAGCCAGGAGCCACCCGGGGCCTTCCACTCTCCACCATCTCCGGGCCTACAATCTCCTCCACCATAGCATGCCCCAGTCCTTGCAATATTAACTCACAGTTATAAAACTACACTTAAACTGAACACAATACAACCTTATTTGTTACAATTCTTACTTCCATGATACTGTTTCGTGATATTGAGCATGAAACTAAAAGCCTCAAGCTTCTAGCTAGGCAAGTATTCTACTCCCTGACTATGCGCCAGCCCCTCACCGAGGGAGTCCATGTGGGGCTCCAGCCCTAAACCAACTCCAGCCCCTAACTAGGCAGGGGCTCTACTATTCAACGACAACCTTACAACTGTATGTATCTACCTATCTATAGTAGCAGCAGGGTTCCAGTCTGTAACTAAAGCTGAGCTTCAATTTTCCATCCTCCTGACTCAGCCTTCTGGCTAACTGGAATTCCCAGTCTGTCCTGCATTCCCAGCAGTAACTCAAGTCCTAACAGTAACATACTTTGCTTGTGTTTATGGTGATCATAGTTATAATGATTGTTATCACCAGAAGCACGGGGTCAGGGGGCGTTGGTCCTGCCCGAGTCACATCCTGACTTCCTGCCAGCCTTAAGTTTATTCCTCCATGGCCCCAGCATGTCACCTGTCCCTGAAGCAATGGGCAGCTGACACCACCCAGCGGGCACGGAGCAGGAAGCCTCCGCAGTGGTGATGGCCCTCGAAGCTCACAGAGACCATGTAGGGCCGGGAATGTGGAATCACCTCGTGACCTCCAACAATCTGGGATCCGAAGCAACCTGGGGTAGATGTGGCAATGAGAGACTAGGACCAATGGAGAACAGCTCTGGCGGGGAGCAGGGTGGAGGCTGGACTGAGAGGAAGGGGTAAACATTGAGGGAGGCACTCGGAGCAGAGGCAGGAGGATCTCCACGGGTTCAAGGTCAGCCTGGTCGACAGAGCAAAGACAGACTGATGAATAGATAGACAGACAGATAGATGATAGAAAGAAAGAGAGCAAGAATAAGAGAACCTCTGGGCCAGAGAGATGGCTCAGTAGGTAAAGGCACTTGCTACCAAGCTTGACGACCTGAGTTCAATACCAGGGACCTATATGGTGGCAGAAATGACTCCTGCAAGTTTTCCACGGGCTGTGACAAGCCGTAGACTTGTGTCCTCTCAAAATAAATAAATGTAATAATAATAAAAAAAGAAAGCAGGGTGCTCGGATAAGTGGCCCATTACTTAAACCCCTTGGCTGGTCTTGCAGAGGACTCAGATCCTAACCCCAGCACCTACATGGTTGCTCACGACCCTCTGTAAGTTCCGGGGTATCTCCCTTCTGGCCTCATCAGGCACTGCAGGCATGCAGGCAAAACCCGCATGTTCACAAAAAAACAAAAAAGAAGAAAACCCACACTCCCAATCCTTGCCTGAGGCTGAGATCCCCGCTGAGCTCAACCCACAGCTCTGGGTCAGCAGCTAGATTAGGTATGGGTCCTGGTTAGGAGCCTAGAGTCAGCTAGGTCCCCCTGGGTAGCATTAAAATGGCAGTCTGGAGTTCTTACCAGGGGACCTCATGAGCTGGGTCAGGGCAGCCGTCGCCACCGTCAGCAGCAGGGAGTCCCAACCTCCTGTCCTGGGCACCATGGCTGTGGCCGGATGGCGTCTCCCTGGCAATTTCCGCAGGTGCGGCAGGCACCCTCACCAACGGTCCAGCCCAGAAAGTCAGAATGGCTGTGGTCTGTGGTCAGGAGGTGGAGCAGATGATTCTGGGAAACAGGGAAGGCGATTCTATTGTTTCTTGTCCCCAAAAGTGCCACTCATGAAAGTCCAGATGCTTAGAACCAAGATCATTTTATGAGCTCAAACTCACCCAACACCTTTCCACTAGTTTATATGGCCCCTCGCAGGCTGGACACACATCATTTGCTGCTGCCCCTCGGACCATCTCAGGGACGGTCACCAACTCTGCTTCTCTCTCTGTCCCTGGCCAGGCAGCCCCAGGCAAGCACCTTGATCTCAGTTTCCCCAGCATGAACGTCAGGTTTGTGAGGACGAGACATGCTGGTTCTTTGGAGTGCTCTGGGTTTGGCTGCCTTTGCCACATTTATTAAGCTCCTACTTCCTTGGAAAATCTGGGGAAATGGCAGAGAGTGACCCTGAGGTCTGGGGTTTATAGACCACCAAGGGGGATATGTGTGGGGCTTGGGCTTCTTTAATGATGGGGACCTTGGGGAGAGAAAGTGCAGAGAGGTTCTCCTGTAGCCCAGGCTGGTCTCAAATTCAATATGCACCTTGAAATATCTATACAACTGAGAATGGCCTTGAACTCCTGATTCTCCTGCCTTCACCTTCCAAGTGCTGGTCTCAAAAGTGTTGGCTCCCATGGCCCCAAGAAGGGTGGAGACTTCAGCCTCCATAGGTTATGGGATAGAGTTCCAGAGCACACACTGTCTCAGCTTTGGCCTTGCTGCAGGGTGGCGGCTCAGTTGGCCTGTAGGACCTACCTTTGGGCAGATGTAGCTGTTGGGGCCCTAAGAGCAGGGAGGAGACAGATGCGCCTGGGTGGACTCAGGATACACAATGGTGCTCAGGCTGTGATGTCTGCATGCACTCCAGGAAGAGGGAGGGCGCGGGGTCAGCAAGGCCACTCGGCAGGGGTGGGCACTGTTGCCTTGACTACCTCTGTCCCAAGAAGCTCATTCCAACCACCCTGAGGATGCAGGATGAAGCTCGGCACCATGGCCCCTGGAGGGAGCCTCAGGGAGGGGAGTAGTGACCAGAAGACAGGGTGTGAGTTGGGGGGGGGGTAGAGGGAGAGATCCCAGAACTTGGGAGGCAGAGACAGGTGCATCTCTGTGAGTTTTAGGCCTGCCTGAACTACAGAGTGAGTTCCAGGAAATCCTGGGCTACACAGAGAAACTGTGTCTCAAAAAAAAAAAAGACACAGCCAGCAAGGGAAAGGTGCAGGCTGCAGAGCCCTGCTCCTCCATTTCCTTCCGCTTTGGTGAACAGTTGTGAAACACAATCGTCTTTGTGTTCCCCTCAACTGCCGAGCTCACGGCAGCCCTCTGGAATCCTGTACAGTCTTGAGAAACCCAGGAGGTCTCCTGCCTTTATTCTGGGGCATCTAGGGACCCTGTGAGAATTAGGGCTGGGAAGGAGAGAAAGGTTCCCCAATATCCAAGTCCTCCGGATCCGCTATTGGGGTTATATTTTTCTTTTCATATTTTATTTGCTTATTAATGAACTTACTGATTGATTTTTGTGTGTCTTGGAGACAGAGTCCCTTCCGTATGCATAAAAAGGCAGAGTGAAGGAATGTCAGCAGCAATGACAATGACATAGAGAAAGAGACACGGTGCAAAGCCTGGACATGCCTCAGCTCCATCTCCAGAGTCCTCCCCACTGACCGCATTGCTCCTCCACTCTCTCTCTCTTCTTAGGCAAGGACTTGTGTAGCCCGGGATGCCCTCAAGCTCACTACGTAACTAAGGATAACCTTGTACCTTGCCCCTCCACTTCCTGAGTGTTGGGATGATAGGTTTGTGTCACCAGATTGGCTCACTTCCGTTTTGTTTGTTTTGTTGTGGTTTTAATTTTTAAAACTTTCCATAAATAAATAAATATAAAGTCGGGCAGTGGTGACACACACCTTTAATCCCAGCCCTTGGGGAGGCAGAGGCAGGCAGATCGCTGCGTTCGAGGACAGCCTGGTCTACAAAGTGAGTCCAGGACAGCCAGGGCTACATGGAGAAAACCTGTTTCAAAAAACCGAATATAATTTTGTGGTCTTACTGTGTAGCCCAGGCTGGCCTGGCACTTGTGACCTTCCTACCTCACTACAGGAAGAAAGGGCGCATATCACCACGCCCAACTCCCGTATTCCTCCTTTTTTAATATTTTATTTTGCATGTGTGCATGTTTCTCTGTGTGTGTGGGAGCACAGTGTAAGGGCCAGAGAGCATTTTTGTTTTTGAGACAGGGTCTCTCTGTGTAGCCTTAACTGTCCTGGACTTGGCTTTGTAGACCAGGCTTGTCTCGAACTCACAGAGATACACCTGCTCAGAGTGCTGAAATTACAGGCGTGCATCATGGTGCCTGGATCAGTAATTCTCTTTGGCCTGAAAAGATAGAGGCCCAGGAACAACAAAGACACCAGCTGACAGTTTGAGCACCTAAAGCAGGCGGAGCAAAAAACAGCATACAGCCTGTCTTTGTCAATAAAGTTGTATTGACACACTGCATCTAGTTTATCAGTGTTGATAAAAGTTTATTGACACACAACCACTCTCACATAGCTCTTCCAGCCCATATGTCTTCCGGCTCTTTTGGTGTTCATGACAGAGGACGGTCCTTGCAACACAAACCATCTGGCCAACGACGCTGACAGTGTCTACTACCACCTTACCTGAAAAGTTCATGGGACCCTCAGAGGGTCCAGGTGAGCCGACACTGCTGACCCTCCAGCAGCCTGAGGAGGAGGGATGGAGAGCGAGCTGAGAAAGGCTGAGACACAGATACAGAATCACACACTCCTGCAGGGTGAGCCCAGATCCAAACTCAGGGAGGATAGACAGGTGCAGGCCTGGCTGAAACAGGGGATTTCTGGGAGTTTCAGGCCAACCTAGTCTACATGGTAGGACCCTGTCAAAAGAACACAAAAGCAAGGTGGGCGGCTCTTGAGGAAGGGCTGAGGGTGTCCTTGGACCTGCGCATATACACAAGGCGAGCACTCACACACTACAAAAACAAACCAAACGACCATGACTACTACTCTATCACAGAAGGGAGTTTTGTGACTCACTCAAGGTCCAGTACATAACTGTCAAGGGCCAAGGGGCTGCAGTCTAAGTAGAAACGCAGGAAGTCACGTGGTGCATCCTCTGGTGGAGAGAGGCTCTATGTGTTTCTTACTGTGGCTCTGCAGTACACTGGGAACAAAGTCTGAGTTCACCTGCTGTCCCTTTGCTCACTCGGACAGCATCGTGGGGCTAATTAAACTCCTGAGTTCAATAGACCATATCCAGCCTTTAGCCCAGGCTGGGCCTCCTGAGGGAGACCAGCCCCTCAACAATTGCTGCTGCGGCTCTCCCGCGGCTCCGGGGCCCCACTTAGGGCCGTGAGCTGTATCTGGACTACTTTCTTCCCATGGAGAGCTCAGAAAAACTGGGTCCGGGGTCTGGACGATGCTTTGGGGTGCAGCTGCGCTCCTGCGGCCGGCAGGAGGCGCGCGCGGGCGCGCGGGGTGCAGGGAGCGCGCAGAGGCGGCGCGCGCACGAGCCCACCCGGCCGCGCCCGGACAATACCCGGCGCGTTGGGGACGATGCCCGCGCCGGTGCCGCCCCCGCGCCGCGCAGTCCTGGCCGCCAGGCCCTAGAGTCGGCCCTACCCCGCGCTGCACCGCCCACGGACCTCGCGGGAGATGGAGTGAGTACCCGGCCGCGCACGCTCGGTCGCCCCAGGCCCCCAACGGGAGACCCAGAGGCGAGGCGGGGAGACCGTCCCCAGTTGCAAAGGGAAAGGATCAAGCTGGGCCGTGCGCTCCAGGCCTGATTCCAATCAAGCTGTGGGGTGGGGGGAACACCCGGGTTGCACCCACACATTGCTTGCAGGATGCAAAGGCAAGGGGCCCGCGCGCGCGCACGACCCTTCATCCAAGCTGGGCCACCTGTGGGTGGGTGCCCCCCGAGAGCCTGCAGGACCTCGGGAGTGGTGGGACCCTTTCTCAGAGGCAGGATGCTGCCCGCCTCCCCTCCCCCAGCTTCGGCTTGCTGCTCCTGGCGCTTCTGTCGGTCCCTCCTGCTCTCTGCCCTCCTTGTGGCCTCTCCGGGGTCCGCAGCCTCCCGGCCAAACCAATTCCGGCCCATTAGATGTCCTGAGTTGCCACTGGTAGGAGAGAGAGCTCCTGGAGAGCCAGGCGGGCGGTTCCCTGTCAGAAGCTTTAATCTGATTTCCCCCTTTCCCTTAACGAGTGTCCCCTCCCCCTCCCCAGAAAAAGGGGGAGACCAGATGGTGTGACTCAAAGGGGTGGCTGGTTCAGGTGGAAAACGATGCTAGTACCCAGTTCCCAAACCTAGTGTGGTGGGAGCTGGGGTCTGTGTGGGCCTGAGAGGCGATGGGGCAGTCCATTTCCTACACAGATTCAGGCATGCAGCCCGCGCGGGGCAACATGCGGTTGTCTGTCCCCTCAAGCCCCTTACTCCCACAGGTGGGGAGGATAGGTGGTCGAGGGGTGCTTGACAGGCCTGGGGGTGAGGTCACAAACCTTCCTGCTTGGCGACTGGGGGCACCCCAGAGGGATCCCCTGCCCCTACCCTAGCCAGGGCTGGGACAGAGAAGTCGGGCCAGCCCGGCTTGCCTGGTGGCCTCTCCCCCTGCCCTTCCTTCTCTGGGAGTGTTTTGTGCAAGACAACTTTCCTCTTGGGATTAACCCGTGACCCGCCACACCCTCCAATGGGTGGGAGCTGTCACATCCTTCCCTGGCCAAGAAGGCTGACACCCAGCCCAGTGTCCTTTACTTCAGAAAACCCAGACAAAGGCCTGGCTGCTCCCCACCCCGCCCCGGGAGCCCAGCCAGGGGCTCAGGGGAGCCAGGGCTTGCCCCATCCCCTGGCTTGTTTATCTGTTTCTCTGGCTTGGCCTAAGGGAGTCTCTGACAGCTCAGCAGGGCCTCGGGTGTGACCGTGGTCAGGGGCTGCACTGACAGGTGAGAAAGCCTCCCTCCCAGGCCTCTATTGTTTCCTTCTTTCCCACTGGGGATCCTAAGGCTCCGAGGGTTGAGATGGTGCCCCAGAGCCACACAGCACACTGGAGTCCTAGGTTACCCCCAAGGTTGGCCGCTTGTGGCTGTGGGGTTGGGGGGAAGCTCTCTGTGCTTTCTCTGGCCCAGGCCGGGTCTTGGATATCTGACTCCCCATCACAGCCCTTTTCTACAAGGGCTAAACTCACTCCTTTGATGAGCTTTATGGCCCTAAATGTGTGAGGTGGTTGCAAAGGCTAGGGGACAGGACAGGGTGAGCTACACAGAGAAACCCTGTTTCGGAAACCAAAAAGAGGGAGAGGAAAACGAGAGAGAGCTTACTGCTCTTGCTAAGGACCTGGGTTTGGTTCCCAGCACCCACGTAGTGGTCCACAACTTCCTGTAATTCTAGATCCAGGGGAATCCAACGCCCTCTTCTGGCCACCATGGACACTGCATGCATGTGCACAAACCTCCACACACAGGCTGGGAAAATGAAATAAATTTTATTTATTTATTTATTTATTTATCCTTTTAAAGGCCTAATAAAAATTGCTTTTGAAGACAGGCACCAGGAAGCTGTGACAATCCTGCCTCGGCCCTCTGGGGTGCTGGGGTGACAAGTATAAGCTACCGGAATGAAACTGCCTGGATCTTAAACCCATCCCACCTTCCCCATCCACCTTTCCTCCCCTCCCCTCCCCTCCCCCATGCCTGTCAGCTCTTGGTGTCTGCACTGATAATTGAATTTCAGGGCAAGCTTTGGTTTCCTTTGTATTTATTTGGTCGCTGCTCTTGCAAACTCTAGCTAATGTGTCTGCCTGGGTAACAAGGCAATGTTTTTCTCCAGTGTAAGGGAGTTTGGTTTGAAATGTGAGGGCTTTTTTTTTTTTTCCTTTTTTATTGAATTATTTGTGTGTGAGTGTGGGAGAGGGTGTGGGCAGGTGCTGTGGCAAGGCGTGAGAGTCTAACTTTCAGGGTCGGTTCTCTCCTTCCACCATGTGGGTTCTGAGGATTGAACTCAGGGCATCAGGCTTGGCAGCAAGGCCTTTTACCCACTAAGCCATCTCGCCGCCCCCCTGAAAGGTGAGTTCAGGAATTTGCAGATGGGCTGGCCAGCCTCAAAGCAGGGAAGGTGGCTGGAGAAATGTGAGTGTAATTTATTCATGGAGACACTTTCATTGTTGTGTTTTTAGTTTGTTATCGTGTCCTTTGTTATTGAGGGCATGGCGTGATATGTGTCTGGAGGTCAAAGGAAGACTTGAAGATCATTCTGTGTGTCCAACGTGTGGGTCCCAGGAATTGAACTGAGGGCCTCAGGTTTCCTCCTGAGCCATCTCATCACCCTTGTCCTTGCTGCTTACGGTTGTTCTTTGTTTTTTGAGACATATAGCCCAGAGTGGCCTCTACATAGCTGAGGAAGACTTCAGTCTCTTCATTCCCCTCCTCAGCTTTCTGACTAATCACCACACTCAGATTTTTTTCCCCTCCAAGGAGGCTTTTACTGTGGCCTCCTGCCTCAGCCTCAGTCTAGGAAAGTTTTGTTTGTTTGTTTTGTTTTAGCCTATTGCACCCTAAGCCTTTTCTATGAAGGATTCTCCAGGACCTGCCACGCAGACAGGCCCACCTGCTGGCCAGATTGGCGCATGCAGAGCAGGCACAGGGAGTCAGCTTTCTGTGGTTTGTGCCTGGGTTCCAAACCCTGCAGGCTGCAGAGCTAAGAGGAATGAGGGCATGGTGGGGCAAGGCAGAGGAGGGCAGGCTGGACTGTGAGATGCCTTGGGAGCCAGAGATGTCTGGGCCCACATCGGGCTGCAGAAGGCCACCTATCTCCTGGAGGTTTCACCGCAAGAAACTCCGGGCAGCCAGACTGAGCTTGAATCAGACGGGTGATGGAGGAACCCAAGCCTGGGCCTGGATGACCAGGAGAAAGCAGATCTGTGGAGCCAGCTGGGTAGGAATAGCTGTGGAGGGCGTGGCCAGGCCTGGGCACGCAGGAGACAGAGAAGGCAAGATGGAGGTCTGGGGGGGCCAGGGAGCATGGTGGCTAGAGTCAGTGACCCTACTGCAGGGAATGAGGCTATGTCCTTTGTTCCTCCGCATTCGTTCGTTTGTTGTTGTTGTTTTCAATTGCTGTTGTTTGGTTGATGTTCTTGTTTTGAGACAAGGTCCCTCTATACCCTGGCTGTCCTGGTACTCGATATGTAGACCAGGCTGGCCTCAAACTCATAGCGTCTGCTTCTCACCATAGGATAGGATTACAGGCGTGCGTCACCACTGTCTGGCTTCTGCTTTATTCTACTTTATTCCTTGAGACAGCCTCTCTCACTGGGCTGAAACTCAGTGCTTGGTGGTGCATCGACAGGCCAATGTGCTCTGGGGACCCTTCCCCGGTCTGGGATGGCAAGCCAGAGCCACCGTGCCCATCTTTTTACGTGGGTGCTGGGGATTTGAACTCAGATCTCCTGGTTGTGCAGCAAGCACTTTGTGCATTTATGTTCAAATTCTCTGACGGTAAGAAGTCTCAGGGCAGGACCTAGAGGGGGGTGAGGACCCCAGCCTCTCATTGGCTTGGCCCTTGGAAGAAAGATGGCTTTGTACCTGTAAATGAGTTGATAAACACATCGGGATATTAGTGAACTGCGCCATGGCTGGGAAAAGCAGTTTAGGGGAGGATTTACTCTGGCCGCAGCAGGAGTGTGAGCCCATAGTCAGGAAGCAGAGAGGGGTGACCCCAGCCGGGGTCATGAGGTCACCACAGCCAGGGCTGCTGTTCCCACATCGAGTCAGCCCAGCATAGAGGCAGGTGGAGGCCTGGCTCCTGGTGGATTCTAGGCCCTGTTGGGTTAACCGTCACAGCCAGTCAGCCTCGTTGTCTGCGTGAACCCCTATAGAAAGGATATGTTGAAGTTTTGTTCGTTTGTTTTTTTCAGGGGGAGAGTCTTACTTTATATATTGGGATGGAACTCACAGAGCCCCACCTGCCTCTGCCTTCCAAGTGCTGGGACTGAAAGTGTGCACTAGATTTTCTTTCTTTCTTTCTTTCTTTTTTTTAACTG
>CM053753.1:31883629-32052582 GCA_028658305.1 Pachyuromys duprasi | reverse complement strand
TTTTCCATTCTATTTGTAAACAGCCTCGCTGTGGAGCTGTGGCGGGGAAACTCACTGTGGGATTAGAGAAGCTGCCACTCAGGGGGCTGTTTCTGCGGAGAGGGACTTCTCGTCTCTGCCCTCTACCTAGAAGGGAAAGGGAGAGAATGCAGAGCGGCTCCAGCTGCCCTGCTAGACAAGACGCCTTCGGCCTTAGGGAGAACTCAGCAGGAGGCTCCCAGGAAATGCAAAGGACCTGGGGAATAGCCTGGGGTCAGGAGCAAGCAGGTAGACTTGGGTTACACCATACCAGACGGGGTTGGGGAGTGTCTCTTGCAAAGAAAAGAGGCAGGGTCTGGTTATCGCTCTGAGGAAGTAGTTTGGGTGGTTGTGCGTAGAGGGGGAAGGGTTGCTGGGAGGCAGAGCGGACAGTTGAAGTCAGGTGAGGCTGTAGGGAAATGAAAGGTGGCTCTGGAGGGGAGAAAATAGGCAAGGAAAACTCAGCTCTGCCTAGTCCTATGCGGTGTCCTCCAAGGCAAACTGGGTTCAAGCTTTCCTGAATCCAGGACAAAAGCACTCAGGGACGCAGAAGGCTGAGAAAGGAGGATCTCATGTTTCAGGCCAGCATGGGCAACTTAGTGAGACCCTGTGGGGCAGGGGGAGTACTGCAGTTGGTAAAGTGTTGCCTGTACAATAAAACCCGAATTCAATCCCAGCACCCACCGTAAAGCCGGGTGTGGTGGTGTGGTGGCCTGTGCGGCCACGGAGAGTCAGCCTGGCTAGCCAGCCTAACCTAATGAGCGAGTGACAAACCCTGTCTTAAAAATCAAGCTGGGGGTGCTGGAGAGATAGCTCAGTGGTTAAGAGCAATGGCTGCTCTTCCAAAGGTCATGAGTTCAATTCCCAGCAACCACATGGTGGCTCACAACCATCTATAATGTGAAATGATTCCCTTCTCTGGCAGGTATAAATGCAGATATAACACTCATATACATAAAATAAATAAATCTTAAAAAAAAAATCAAGCTGGGGGCTGGAGAGATGGCTCAGTGGTTAAGAGCACTGACTGCTCCAGAGGACCCAGGTTCAACTCCCACATGGAAGCTCACAATGGTCTGTAACTCCTGTTCCAGGGGATCTGTCATCTTCACAGATATACATCCAGTCAAAAGACCAATGCACATAAAGAAAAAAAATCAAGCTGGATGTGGTGGTCCCACGCCTCTAATCCCAGGCAGAGGCAGGTGGATCTCTCTGAGAGTCTGGTCTACAAAGCGAGTCCAGGACAGCCAAAGCTACATAGAGAAACCCTGTCTTGAAAAAACAAAACAAAAAAGAATCAAGCTGAGTGGTGACTGACACCCAAAATATATCTATATATGTGTACAAATCCACATACGTGCGCAGTAAGAACTAGGGGTGGGGTCGTGGTCAGTGTGAAGCCCAATTTAGACTTTACCGATGAGGGATTGGGGGCGTGGTCAGGGACGGAGCCCCGCCTCCAATCCCCCAGTGAGGGTCTTGTGGTGTGGTCAGGGGAGGAGGCCCCACTTATCAGGTCCCAGGTCCTGGATTCCATCCCTGGGCCTGTAAAAATAGATAAATCAGAGTGTGTCCACACCACCAGGCCCCAGGAGGCACTGAGAGGAGAAGGTGCTTCCTGCCAGGAAGGGAGCCGCTGGACAGGGTCACCTGTCAGGGCGTGGGAGCCAGGTCACTTCACAGGCCTCAGTGAGGTCAGGAAACTAAACCCGAGAGTTGTGGGTGGAGAGGTGCAGCTGGCTCCAGGTTGTCTGGGCTGGACAATCTCAGTGGAGCTTCGACTGTGGGGGCTGAAGGGCCGTCTCCATGCTCTGGTCCTAGGCAAACTCAGAGCTAGTTCCGTCTCCTGGTCCTGAGTTGCGCAGATGGGGATACTGAGGCCCAGAGAGGTACAGAGAAGGCTTACTCAGGGATTGTGGGAAGCCTGACTGCAGGCCAAGGGTGCTGAACATGGCTGTAATTTGAGTCTGTGAAGATAAGGATTCAGGAATGTGGGGAAGGTGACAGAGCCCAACCCTTTCGGCCATCCGTCTCAAGAACCGGACCGAGACGAGCTTGGCTTTGCAGACACTTTGCTGTGTGTTCTGGGGAAACCCGCTCTCTATCTGTCTTGGGCTGCTTTGACACACTCCCATTCTGTTGTTTACTTTGCAGGGTTGGGAGGTTGATAGAGGATGGGGGATCCTTGATCCTTTCCTGTGCCTGATTTGGTTGAGGGGAGGGTCCCTGGGGATCATCTTGACACATCGTCTTGTCTGTCCTGGGAGATACCCTCTTCAGTTTTGCCGCCTGGTGACCTATGTATCCTTCATGGCCCAAGCGTTTCCTAATGCCCCCTTTCCCTATCCCCATCCCAGGTCTCTAGGCAAAGCCTGAAGGAGCCAGGGAGGATAGGGGTGATCCTGGGCTGGCTGGGTAAGGATCTGACTTTGTCTCCTCTATGTAGGGTCCTGGCAACCGACACTGCGTCCCAGCAGGAGCGGCTTCAGGCCATCGCTGTGAGTTCCTCCCTCAGTGGACCTGGGGTTAGGAGTCGGGCGGGCAGGGCGAGATTTCAGGTTTCTCTGTGCACAGCTCAGAACTTGGATGCAGCTAGTAGGGTTCCCCAGAAATGAAAATAGAGGCCCTTTTGTTTTCGTATGACCTTTGGTCCCCTTGGGGGACAGGTTGGGGAAACTGAGGCTGGTATTTGTCAAAACTCAGGCCCACAGTCTGCGACTGCCCCCATGTCCGTCCGGGTCCCTTGACTGTGTTGGGGGTGCTGGGTCTCCTGGGTCACACGGTGTGATTCTGGGGACCCTGGCTGTCCCGACCTGGTCTTCGCCCACAGGAGAAGCGGAGGAAGCAGGCGGAGATTGAGAGCAAGCGGAGACAACTGGAGGATGACAGGAGACAGCTGCAGTACCTGAAGGTGGGGTGGGGTCAGGGGGCGGTGTGGGCAATCTGTTTGAACCCTGGTCTTTGGGGTGAACCCAGGCCTCTGCTGGCTGTTTCTCTATGGAGGGTCTGTGCAGTTCTGTATGGGGCCTGCATGGGACTACCAGCAATGTGTGACCTTGGGGTGGGGCGAAGGTCACTGTAACCTCACTTATGACCTCCATGACCCTGACTGACCTCAGCCCCAACACTGACCCCAATCATAACTCTGATCCTACCCAACCACGGCCCTGCCACCTCAGTCCAAGGCACTTCGAGAACGCTGGCTGCTGGAGGGGACACCGTCCTCAGCCTCAGAGGGTGATGAAGACATGAGGAAGCAGATGCAGGAAGATGAGCAGAAGGCCCGGGTCCTGGAGGAGTCCATTGCCAGGTGGGCATTAGGGGAAGGGCCCCTTCCAAGTGGATGGGCCTGAGGACATTTCTGGGGCCCCCACAAGGTGTCAGAGTGTGACCTTTCCGTGTGCCTCACGGAGGGTCTCACAGTGCCCGACATCCTGCTGTGGACAGTGAGGTCAACCTTGCCTTGGGTCTTCTCCTCTGAGACATCCCCACACTTGGAGGAGCAGGCGTGAGGCCTGGCCAGCAGAGGTCCCTGAGGAAGAGAGCTACCGTCACCAGCCTCCCTGAGGGCTTCCTGTCGCCACCCCACCTGGCCTTTGCAGCCCTAATAGATACCACAGAGGCAGCTGGGCCTGCAGGAAGCTGGGGTGGGGACACACACACACACACACACACACACACACACACGGATGGATAAGCGGGGGGTGGGGGTGGAGGTGGGGGTCTGGCTTGGAGAACAGCGTCGTGAGCAGAAGGAAATGACTAGCTTAAACATTGCCCGCAAGCAAGGAAGGGACCCCTATATGAATTCTGCCTGGCCATGGGAGGCCCTATCTATAAGGTTAGCCAGCATTGGGGCTCTCCTGATGTGAGGGGAGCTAAGTGCGAGCACCTACCTCCTCGGGCTTCCCTTTTCCTTCCTAGAAACCAGTCAGGGATCCCATGGAGGGTGTTGTGAGGTTTTGTTTAAGTTCTTGCTCTTGGAACTAAGGCCTTCAAGCAGGCTAGGCCTAGACTCCACCCCTGACCACGCCCCCAGCTCCTCACTTGGGGGATACTAGGTGGGGCTCCACTCCAACCACGCCCCCAACTCCCCAAGGGGGATTTAGGGGAGGCTCCACCCCCTGACCACGCCCCCAGCCCCCTCTCTGCCTCCATCCTACCTCATTCTTTAAAAATTCTTTACTTTTTGTCGGTTTTGCTTTTTGTACCGCGATCTCTGTAGCTCAGACTGACCTAAAACTGGCCGCATTCCTCCCGCCTCACCCTGCCTAGCCTGGGAGGACATTGGCACATTACCATGGCCTGGCTCTGCTCTAATTGGTTTTTTTGTTTTGTTTTTCTTTGGGGGTGGTGGGGTGGGGTGGGGACGTCTTGTTTGTGACAGTGACATATATTTTTCCACTGCCCCTTCAAAGCTAACATTTCCTGTCAGGTTTTGAGCGGGAAAACAAGGAAGGGGGAGTTTGTTTGAAGCAACTTGGTTCGCAGTGCGTGCAGCCCTGTGTGGGTCCCATTCCTGCCGGCTGACTGCGGCAGCATTGCAAGTCCCTGTGGTAAAAACCAAAACGTAGGCCCGATGGGCTGGCTCAGTGAGCAGAGAGCTTGCTGCCAAACTTAAAGCCTGAGTTCCGTCTTCAGAACCCAGTGACCTCCACCAGCACCGTGGCTCATTTGTGCGCACGCAGAGGCTATGTAGTAAGAAAATGTACCAGGTGGCCGTGGTGGCGCCTCGGGAGGCAGAGGCAGGCGGATCTCTGAGTTCCAGGCCAGCCCGGTTACGGGGCGAGTTCCAGGACGGCCAGGACTACACAGAGAAACCCCGTTTCGAAAAACCAAAAGCCTAAATCTGAGCAGCCGCTGTGGGACCGCTCTCTTACCCCTCTACAGGCTGGAGAAAGAAATTGATGTCCTGGAGTTTGGAGAGTCAGCCCCAGCTGCCCCAAAGGAGAATTCCGCAGCCGCCAGCCCAGTCCGGGCCCCGTCTGCAAGCCCAGCCACGGAAGAGCAGAAGCCGGGAGCGCTGGTGAATTCCCAGCAGGTGAGATGCTCCGGAAAAGGCTGTGCTCGGCCTCTCCGGACTTCGGTTTCCTACATGCAGAGGCGACAGTGCCTGTCTGTCTGCGATTGCGTAACAGTCTGATGAATTTGTGGACAGTCAGGCTTTGGTCTGAGGTGGACCCACCCTCAGATTTTCCTTTCTGCTATTTTTTTTTCCATTTCAGTTTTTTTGTGTTCTTTCTTTTTGGGGTCTCGTGCGTTGAATCCGGGACCTGAGACACGGTAGAGAAGCACCCAAGAACTGAGCCGTATCTTTTTTTCTTTTTTTAAAGATTTATTTATTTATCATGTATACAGTGTTCTGCCTACATGCCAAAGGACGGCACCAGATCTCACTGTAGATGGTTGTGAGCCACCATGTGGTTGCTGGGAATTGAACTCATGACCTCTAGAAGTGCTCTTAACCTCTGAGCCATCTCTCCAGCCTCTCGTTTTGTTCTCTCTGTGTAGCCCTGGCTGTCCTGGAACTCGCTCTGTAGACCAGGCTGGCCTGGAGGTATTCCTGTTTTTACTTATTTACTTGTAGTATGGTGGAGCACATGAACGCACCGCAGAGGCCAGACGCTCCCTCTGGGGAGCCAGTTCTATCATTTCAACCTTTATGTGAGTCCCAGGGACGGAACTTGGGTCTTTCTTTGATTTGGTGGCAGGTGCCTTTTCCCCATGCGGCACCCTCTTGCTGATCCCAGTTTTCTGAGACTCACTGTGTAGCTCAGGCTCCCCGTGCACCACTCTCAGCAGGCCTGCGTGGCCACACCGGGTTGTTCCTGTTGTTTTTATTTGTGGGGTGTGTGTGTGTGAGATGTCTGTGAACACATGGGTACACACATGTATGCAGAGGCCAGGAGTTGATGTCGCGTGTCTGCCTCAGTTGAACTGGAATTCACAGAGCTCCACCTGCCTCTGGGGTTAAGGGTGTGTACCACTATGCCTGGCTTAAAGAGACTTACTTTATTTTTTTAGTATTTGTCATTTTTATTTCTGTTAATTTTTATCATGAGAGAAGCATCATCGTCATCGTACATATAAATGATCTTAACAGAGAGGAATGGCACACTTTAAAATGGCTTTTGGCTTTTTTTTTTTAATATTTATTTATTTTTTTTTATGTGAGTACTTAGTCTTCACACACACACACCAGAAGAAGGCATCAGATCCCATTACAGGTACCATGTGGTTGCTGGAAATTGAACTCAGGACCTCTGGAAGAGCAGTCAATGCTCTTAACCGCTGAGCCATTTCTCCAGCCCCGGCTTTTGGCTTTTTGAAAGCCGAACTTTATCCAAGACACAGTTTACTACTATAACTTGTTTAAAAGTTTTTTTGTATTTATCACAATTTGTTTACTTTGTATTCCAGCTGTAGCCCCTCCTTCAGTCCCTCCCAATCCCACCCTTCCTCCCTCATCTTCTCCCATGCCCCTCTCTAAGTCCACTGATAGGGGAGGACCTCCTCCCCTTCCACCTGACCCTAGTCTATCAGGTCTCATCAGGACTGGCTGCATTGTCCTCCTCTGTGGCCTGGTAAGGCTGCTCCCCCCTCAGGGGAGGTGATCAAGGAGCCAGCCCATGAGTTTATGTCGGAGATAGGCCCTATTCCCATTACTAGGGAACCCACTTGGACACTGAGCTGCCATGGGCTACATCTGTGCAGGGGTTCTAGGTTATCTCCATGCATAGACCTTGGTTGGAGTATCAGTCTCAGAAAAGACCCCTGCGCCCAGATTTTTTGGTTCTGTTGCTGTCCTTGTGGAGCTCCAGTCCCCTCCAGTAAGACTTACTTTAAATTGTTTGTTTATATGTGTGTCTGTGTGTGTGCTTACGTGAGTGCAGTGACCATGGAGGCCAGAAGAAGGCACCAGATCCCCTGGAGCTGGAGTTACGGGTGGTTGTGAGCCGCTGTGTGGGTGCTGGGAACTGGAATTGAGTCGCTCCAGCCCAAACCAACCTCTTCTATTTATTACTCATTCATCGTTTTATTTTTGAGGCAGGTTCTTCCATTGAACCTGGACTCAACAATTCAGCTAGGAGCCCCGAGGATCCTCCTGTCTCTGCTGTCCCTTGGGTGATGTGCAAGCATACACCACCATGCCTGGCTCTTATGTGGGTGCAGGGACCAGAACTCAGACCCTGCTGCCTGGCATGGCTGTGTGGAGCGGGCTATCCTGTCGATGCTGTGTTTTATTGACCATCTACTGTGTCCATGTCCCTGAACTAAGTAAGCACTGTATACACACCTTTCTGGTGAGAATAATATCCCCATCTGTAGCCAATACTGCTTCTCCAATCTCATAAGATAGGATTATTATTATTATTATTTTGGTTTTTTTGAGACAGGGTTTCTCTTTGTAGCCTTAGCTGTCCTGGACTCACTTTGTAGAGCAGGCTGGCCTCAAACTCACAGAGATCCACCTGCTTCTGCCTCCCAGAGTTCTGGGATTACAGGCGTGTGCCACTGCGCCCAGCTTCCAATCATGATTATAATAAGCAATTTGGAGCCGGGCGGTGGTGGTGCACATCATTGATCCCAGCACTTGGGAGACAGAGGTTGATGGATCTATGTGAGTTTGAGGCTAGCCTGGTTTACAAAGTGAGTTTCAGGACAACCAGGGCTGTATAGAGAGACCCTGTTGCAAAAGATCAATAAATGAATGAATGAATGAATGAATGATGAATGAATGAATGAATCCTCCATTTGATGGAGGGAGGACTGAGCCCAGAGAGACTAAAGGTCTGACTCCAGGCCACACAGCTGACAGGAGATGTTTAGGGGCCGACCTGGGGATGAACTCAAGGCCTAGTGGATGCTGGGAAAGTGCTCCTGCTGGTACTCATAAGGAGTCCTACCCCAGCCCTTATTTGTTGCATGTTGTTCTGGTTTAGGGGAGACCAAATGCTGAGTGGTGACCCCTGCCTGTTGGTACATGTGTATTATCGGGGACCACAGGTCAGAAATGGATCTACCATCAGGGTATACCTGGGCACTGGAAGATGCACCCTTCCTCCAAAGCACCTAGGTTCATGAGGAAGGTGGACACGCTTCCCAGAGGGTGTCGGTTTTGAAGGTTGACCAGGAGTTCTCCAAGCACAGATTGACAGCTTTTGCTGCAGCCCCCCCTAGGGGCTGAGCGTGGCCCTCCAGGGCTCTCAGCCCCGCAGCCCCATCCTCTAGCCGAGAGTGGAGCTTAGGGCAGTGGAGGAGGCAGAGCGGATAGCTTTAACCTTTCTCCTCTCTCTTGCAGACTCCGTTGGGCACTCCAAAAGGTAAGCTTCCAGCTGAGACATGCAGTCTCTGGCGCCCCCTGGTGGCGAGAGCTGGGATGGCGGGTGAGAGTGGAGGAGGCCGGCCGGTCCACATCCACGCTCTGGGCCGTCAACCCCAGCCTACTAGGCTCTGGCTGAACGTCTGTAACATGTCACACCTGTCATACCAGTGCTGAGGAGGCCAAGGCAGGAGGATTCCAGGCTCCCTGGCAGGCCGGCTCGGCCGACTCAGTGAGAGAAAGGTGGAGGCTGGGGCATGCCTCCTCCTCCTCCAGGGCACTTGACTCTGTGAGCACCCACATAGACAGGCGCAGACAGGCACATATACACCCAAGTGAAATGCGATGAACTTTAAAGATACCCCGCAAGGCGGAAAGCAACTGAGGCACAGGGTTTCCGGCTTTGGGCTTCTGTATGCTGCGCACTCCTGTGCACACCCTCACAAAGTATATACACCACACACATAAAAAAACTAAGAGGTTGCCAGGTGACGGTGCCACATGCCTGAAATCCCAGCCCTCGGGAGGCAGGGGCAGGCAGAGCTCTGAGTCTCATGTAGCCCAGGCTAACCTCAAACTCACTGCCGCTGAGGATGACCCTGAACTAATCCTCCAGCCTCCACCGCCCTAGCGCTGGGGCGGACAGTAGCGCTGTGCTGGTTTCTCTGGTGCTGGGGTTGGGACCAGGGACTCCTGCCAGGCCAGCTCTCTGCCCCCTGAGGCCCGGTCAGCCCTAGTCATTTATTCGTTATTAGACCAGGTCTCTCCTTAGCCCTGGCTGTTCTGTTCGGAAGTCCCTCTGTGGACCAGGCTAGCCTCTAACTCAGAGATCTGCCTCTGCCGCACACGTGCTAGGACTCTTTAGGCCGTCACTATGCCTGGCTAAATGGAGGATTTAAAAATTCCGTACGGTAGGCGTAGTGTCTTTAGCCTTTAATCCCAAAACTCAGGAGGCGGAGGCCAGGCCAGGGTCTCTGTGAGTGTAAGGCTTCAGTTCTGTATTTTTTTTAAAGATCTCTTTTGAGCACGTGTTTCCTGCCCAGGGCAGCTGGCATAGCTGTCAAGATGGCCCTAGGACTCTGGCCTGATTTGCTGTTAATTATTCATTGGGAGTGTCTCCCAGTCTTGCTGCAGAATTAAAAATTAATAATTAAAAGAAAATTCATGCAGGCCTCTCAGGGATTTTGTGAAAGTCATTTTGGGCTGAACGATGAGAAGTCTGTGGGACTGAGCTGGCCTAGCTTTGGGGTGAGGGGCCCTGGGCACTCAGGCCTGGAGGATGCTGGTGTGGGTTTGGATGCCAGTGTGTTGGCATCTAGGGACCCAGGCGATTGTGTCAGGAATCTGAGTGTTTCTGATGTACATGTCTGGGGCCTGGGGTGCAGGCATTGGGAGCCTGGGGTGTAGGTGGATTGTGGCATCTGGGGTACAGATGCATATATTGGGGTGCAGGTGCATGTGTGGGATTTGGGGTGCAGGTGCGTGTGTTGGAGTCTTGGGTACAGGTGAATTTGTGGCTCCTGGGATACAGGTGAATGTGTGGGGTCTGGGTGCAGATGCATGTGTTGGGGTACAGGTACATGTGTGGGGTCTGGGGTTCAGCTACACTGTTGGGGTCTGGGGTACAGGTAAATGTGTTGGGGTCTGAGGTATAGATGCATGTGTTGGGGTACAGGTACATGTGTTGAGGGTCTGAGGCTTCAAGTGGAGTATGTCAAGGAGTTTGGGATTCCAGTACATGTTCCGGGGAGTCTGATTGTTCAGGCCATATGTGGATGTCTGAGGACCAGGGTCTGGATGTTTTGGGGGGACCCTGCAGTTCCATCTCTGACTCCATCTCTTTCTCCACCCTGTGCCCCCGTGCAGAGCCTCGCATGTCCTCCACTCCAGTGAGGAGTCCGGGGGGATCCGCCATGATGAAGGCAGGTGGGTCAGCCCCCACTGCCCACCAGTGTCTGGCCCCCAGCTGAAACTCTGCGTCCTGGAGGGTGGGGCTGGCAGAGCGTCTGGTGACCTCAGTACCCACCTGCTTTGCTGTGACATGCCCACAGGCCCAGTCTTCTCTGAGAAGACGGGCCCAGCATGGTGGCTCTAACCCATGCCCCTTGGCTTCCATTCCTAACCTCAGCCTGGGGGCCTGAACACGCTTGCATCACATCCTGCCTGCTCCAGGGGTCTCGGCATCACACTGACCTCACGTAGGATCTGATGTGTTCCGTACCCAAAGCCCAGAAAGACGAAGAGTTTGTGACTAGTCTGTCACAAGTCTGTGAGCGTCCTGGGGAAGGGAGGAACCTAGAATTTCTTCCGGAGTTCAAGTTCAGGAGGCCCAGGGATGGTCTTTAATTCAGAAGGTGCCTTCAGAGACAGTGTTGTGGCAACACCAGATCTGGCTCCTTCCGTATTCTTCAGGCCAGTGACTTTGCCCAGCCTCCGGCTGCCTTGCAAGTAGTTACGTGGGTACAGAGACAAATGATTAACTACGGCTGTCCATTCAACAAATGCTAATGGAGCCGGGTGTGGAAGAGGGGGAAGGTGGCATTCCGGTGGGTGCCAGCGGCTGTTCGGTTAACTGGGTGAGAAAAAGAAGAGAGTGGGGTGTGGGAAGGAGGAAGTGGTTTTTAGGGCCCTGGAGCTGCCAGGACCACCATTAGGGAAGAACAGGGCAGCCCACTCAGCCGTGTGCTTACAAGTGCCCCCTGGTGGCTGCACGGAGAACAGACCAGCGCTGAGGTTGCCCTGGGGGGGGGGGCAGGGAACTATTCTGGGTCCCAGCCGGGGTGAGTGGGATGCTGTGTGGATCAGCAGTGGAAAGTTCTAGATGTTTCTGAAGGTGACCATGAGAGAATAGACAACAGGCTGCAGAGGAGTCCTGGGAACCCTGTCCGGTTCAGTGTCAGGGCTGTGTGGTGCAGTAGATGTGACCGCCAGGGTTTGGCCTCTGTCATTGCACCATGAGGAGGCTTCCGGGCAGGAAATACTCGGGGTCTGGGCAGCTGCTACTAAGATTGATCTCAGGGGGGCATGGTGACCACACCCTCAATCCCAGCACTCAAAAGGCAGAGGCAGGACTCTGAGGCCAGGAAGATTGGGGGGGGCAGGGTACAGTGGGCACAGATGGGTGGACATGGTGTCCTGGGGTGGGACGTCAGCATGGGCTGTGGGTTCTGAGCAGAATGCAGACTTGAACCCTCGGCATCAGGAGCTGTGGAAGGGTCTGGAGTGGACAGGGCTGCCTCTGGGTGGGTGTGTCACCACTCACCACTGTCACCGCCATTGCTGCTTGGGTCTGCTGCTATCCTTCTTCCCTGGCTTGGCCATAGCCCGGCGGGGGGCGCCTGAGGGCAGACGGGTCCTGGGGTAACCCCGTGCCTCTCGTGTCAGCCATGTACTCGGTGGAGATCACGGTGGAGAAGGACAAGGTGACCGGGGAGACCAGGGTGTTATCCAGCACCACACTGCTCCCCCGGGACCCGCTTCCTCAGGGCGTGAAAGTCTACGAGGACGAAACCAAAGGTATGAGAAGCTGTGCCTCCTGCAGGGGCACCCAGCAGAGCCAAGGCTGTGCCACCCAGCCCTTTCTCCTGGCCCGGCCAGCCCTTCAGAAACTGGGCTGTGTGCTAAGCACTGAGGTGAATCTAGAGGCATGTTCAGCCATGGCAAAGCGCTTAACCTGCCACTCAGAAAGTCGAGGTGAGGAGGGAGCTTCTCAGAGGCCCACAGTTGCACAGCCAAGAGAAGAAAGCAGCTAGCAGGAGCCATAGCTCGTGCAAAGGCCCTGAGGTACACAGAAGGAGGATACTGCAAAGGGGACTATGAGTTACAGGGGAGAAGGAACTGTGTCCTGAAAGCAACGGGTGGCCTGGGTGGAGGTTTGTTGGGTGGTAGAGATCAGATTTTATGTTTGTGAAGCTGGGGACAGAAATCAGGACCTCCAGAATGCTAGGCAAAGGCTAACAACTAAGCCATGGCCCTAGCCTCTCACTGGGCTATTGTGGGCGGGGCTCCACCCTGACCACATCCCAGCCCCCACTGGTGGTTGTAGGCGGGGCTCTGTCCTGACCACGCCCCCAGTCCTCACTGGGTGGGGGGGGGCTGTAGGCTGGTATTCCTGACTGTTTTTATAGGTGTTTTCCAGGACTGAGCTGCAGGGAAGTGATCTTGAGGAAACTAGAGTACATCTAATCTGGGACATTTTTCTTAGGAGCAATAAATGCGAACTGGTTCCCACCTCATCCTCTCTTTTCAGAAATAAATACCCTATAATTCCCCTTTTTACAGTTTGTGATTTATGAGCTTTGGTCCCTGGTGTGCAATAATTTTATTTACTTTCAGAACATCCATTACCCCAAAAGAAGCCCCCATCTCCGTGAGCTATCACCCTATCCCATTCCCCCTCCGTCTCCGCACTGGACTACTTTGGACATTTCCTATCATGGAGTCCCAGACCATGTGGTCTTTGGTGTATGGGTTTCTCACTGAGTGCATGGTGTGTGCCTCGCTCCTTTTCATGGCTGTGTAATAGGTGTCCAGCGTGTGGAGGGACTGTGCTGTGGGTGTCTGGTCCTGGGTGTAACTGGACTTCCTGTCTCGCATAGAGGTGACTATGGAGGACAGTGAGGCTGGCATCCATTGCACTGTGTCACTCCCAGAGTGGCTTCACACATCTTACCCTGGGCCATTCCACCCACCTCTGCAGTCTCCCTGGGGACCCAGAACCAGCCTGACTGGAGCCTGGTTGCTTAGCAACAGCAGGGGATCTGTTTCCATGGAGACTGGTGGCTTGGCTTCTCCTTTTAGGAGCCCAGGCCCATGGGAGAGATTTGACCCCACCCTCTGCACTCTCAATGTCACCAAGAGGCCAGGCACAGGGACTCTCTTACAGAGGATGGGAAGCTGACATCTGGGGGCTGGGAGTGGCCCTGGCCCTTCAGTGGATCTCTGGGGCCACCCTGTCAGCCCCCTCCAGTCTAGGATCCCAGGGAAGTTTGCTTAGCTAAGATCCAGGAGTGCCCTGGGGCTGTAGACAACCACTCCCCTCGCTGAGGGGACACTGGCCTTGGCTCACCATAACTCAGACAGTGATAGCCAGGCCAGACTCAGTGGGGCACACCTGTTGTCCCAGCACTCAGGAAGCTGGGACTGAAACTCCTGGCAAGCCTGCCTCAGTCTCCTTGAGCACTGGAGTGGCAGCTGTGTACTTAAGAGCTGAATGTCATGGTGGGCATCTTCCTCAGCCTCCCGTCTCTGCCCTTGCATCCCCCAGCCCAGCTAACTCTCTCTGTGTGTCCCCACGCAGTGGTCCATGCCGTGGACGGCATCACTGAGAATGGAATCCAGCCTCTCAGCGCCTCCGAGGTGGACGAACTCATTCACAAGGCCGATGAGGTCACGCTGAGTGAGGCGGGGTCCACAGCTGGGCCAGCGGAGCCTAGGGGACTCGCAGAGGATACCGCCAGGACCACGCCGTCCAGGAGGGAGATCACAGGCGTCGAGGCTCAACCGGGAGAGGCCACGTCGGGCCCGCCGGGCATCCAGCCCGGTCAGGAGCCCCCAGTCACCATGGTCTTCATGGGTTATCAAAATGTGGAAGACGAAGCAGAGACCAAGAAGGTACTGGGCCTGCAGGACACCATCAAGGCTGAACTGGTGGTGATTGAAGATGCGGCCACACCCAGAGAGCCTGCGCCCCTCAACGGCAGCGCGTCTGAGCTCCCGGCCACCAAGGAGGAGAACCAGACGGGGGCCACGGCCACCCCCAGCGATGCCCAGGATCTTGACATGAAGAAGCCTCGCTGTAGATGTTGTTCCGTCATGTGAACCATCGGGGCACCCCAGGCCCCTGTCCCCGTCCTATGCTCCACACTCAACCCAGCAGCCCGGCCCTCCCAGGCGCCTGCCCACCCTCGCCCTCCGCCTCACGGGCCCCAGACACGTGTGTGGTCCCTATGCACTTCGAGTAGCGGGTGGGGGGTGCTCTGCCCGTCACCATACTCCACACTCATCCCGAACCTCTGAGCCGTGCATTTCCCCTTGGTGAGAGACCGGCTGACCCATATCAGCTCCCCTAAGAATGGGGACCCCCACTCCTGGTCACAGCAGGTTTACACAGGCGGCTCACCCCCACCATGGTCTCAGCCCGGTGTTCTCTTGCCGCTCCAGGCCAGCCTGTCTGTGCCTTATTGCTACTTAGGGGCCATCTCCGGGGGACCAGAAAAGAAGGTCTCCCTGGGCAGTGCGCCAGCGGCCTAATGTGGGGCAGGCGGGGTGAGGCCATACTTCTTTGGGTCTCAAAGTCTTGAAGTCCTAGGGTAGAGGATGGGCACCTGAGGATACCCCCTCCCCAGTAGGTAGCGGAGCTCAAAACAGGGGGCATCCCTTCACTGGGGATGGAACCATTGTCCCCAAGATGGGGTCATTGTTGGCAAGGCCCTAAGTCAGCCGCTCCCTGTCCTGAGTGCCCCTACCATGCACACACTGGGCCCTTCTTCCTGGTGCTAATTTTGGGACCCTTGGGGTCACCTGTGCCCTCTTCTCCAGTTGGCTTGGACCAGGGTCCTGGGTTTCCCACGTACCCCAGAAGCCAGGGGGTATGTCTGCCAGCACTGCAGAGCCTGGCACTTCCAGGCAGGCTTAGGTTGCCCCACACACACACCTTGGGTGGGCGGGAGGGACCCCCCATCTGCCACATGGCAGGATGGAGCCATGGCAGGAGGTCTCCCGCCTTTGGGCAGGCAGCAGTCACTGGGTCCCGAGAGGCACAGCCCTGCGCACAGGACCCGGCTCAGCCCTCTCCACCCTCATGGCTTCGGAGCACCATGCCCAGGTCTAGGTCCCTCTCCTTGGGACTCCAGCCTGGGGTGCAGGGTGCAGGATCACCTGTGCGGCCCTGCCACTCCCCGGAGCTGCAGTAGAGCTCGAGCAGAGACCGCGGGGTCAGTGTCCTGGTCTGTCCCGTGGCCTGGAGGAGACGCTCTTCCCTGACGGGTGACCCACGGCCATGGTCATGGCACCCTTTCCTCTTCCTCCTCCTTCCAGTCTGCCTGAGTTCCTCATGCCCTGGGCCTTGGCTGAAGTGCCCTTGCTGCCCCCTTCTGCTTTTGATGTGTGATGAGGCCCCACCCCTCACCCCCATGTTCTTGACTTTCCCAGAGAAACAAATTAAAAAAAAAAAAAAAAGTGTGCAGAGCCAGGTTGCTGCAGTTCTTGGGTTTCATCTGGGCGGGAAGAGGTGTGGCCTCCTGGTGGTGGAGCCGTAAAAAGGCCAGGCCCAGGGGACACTTATCTCCCCCGCTCGGCCACTGCACCTTCAGGGTGAGCCCTCACTGTGGATCTTGCCCAGGACTCTGCGACTCCCGAACAGGTGAGGGACAGCTGTGGGCAGCCACCCCAGGGGCCTTGACCTCCACATCAGCCAAAGCCATGTCCTTGGGCTGTGATGATGGGGACAGAGGTCCCCATAGACAAACCCACAAGCTCTGGGCTAGGCTCTGTGGAGTAGGGGAGACTCGTGGGGTTTTTTTCTCTCTCTCCCTGCTCTTGGAGAAAGGTTGGCCTCAGTTTCCCTATTTATATAGAAGAGCTGGCTAGGAGTCCTGTGTTCCTAACAAACAAGGTGTTCCAGGCTTTAGAAAAAGTCTGTGTAACCCAAACTGGCCTCAAACTCAGCGATCCTCCTGCTTCGGTTTCCAGAGCACAGAGAGGTCAGGTGTGTGGGATCAGTCTGGGGCCATTTTGGGACTCAGTTTCTCTGTGAAAGGTGGTCTGTATGTACAGTGCCTAAGATGTGGGGAGAGGTGTGCTAATTCAAATCCCATTGACCTGTGGGACTGCATGTGCCCTGCTGCTTACAGGGTGAAGGGGCTGGAGGGTCCCTGGGGAGAACGGCCCTTATCCTGGCTTTGACCCTCTCTACAGTGGTATGTGGTAGACAGGCTCTGTTGCCACATCCCTCAAGTTCCCCTGGAGGCAAAACGTGGGGCTCGCTGACTGGAAGAACAGAGATTCAGAGGGGGCCCACAAGCCTACCCTGAAGGAAGGTCCAGAACCCCAGCACTGTGTGCTCAGGTCCCACAGGACATGGGCTTCCAGAGTCACTTGGACCCCGCGGGGAATGTTGCTTGCTTTGGCCATTGCCATCTTCTCATTGCGTGGGGGGTCTATGCCTCACCTCTCTGGGCAGTGCTCCTGGGTATTTAGTTTGTTTGAGTTTCTGAGAGTGCTCTCTTGCTGTAGCCAAGGCTGGCCTCAAATGGCAATCTCACTGCCTCAGTGCTGGAACGACAAGCCTGTTTCTCTGTGCCTGACTTTGCTGGGTGTTTCTGAAGCCTTCATTATTTCGTGTGAATTTTTGTGTGGATGTGACACAGAGAATTCCCATTTCCTGGATGAGAAAACAAGGCTCAGAAGGTTGGGCAGGATCCAACGGGAAGCCCCACCGACCCCTCCCAGAGAACAGCAGCTTGAGACTTGCACCTTGAGTTTCATAATTCCAGCCCTGGTACATCTAGGCTGGAAACATCTAGGCTGTTCTCCAGCCTCCCTGGATCAAAGTGGGCATTGATTGAAAGAAGAGGCAGACATTCAAAGGGGTCCCAGAAACCAGACCATGCTTGGGATTCAGTCTCCTCATTCCATGGAAGCAACAGGCTTTGGCGGGGCCCTGGGTGGAGGTAGCCCTCTGTCAGCAGGACTGGGAAAGGTGGGGAAGCCAGGCCCAGGCTCAGTTCCGGCTCCGTGAGGCCAAGGCCTGCAGCGGGCACCGTGCCCGCCCTCATCAGCCTGAGTATCGTTTTTCTGTCTTCTCTGGACTTTGTTTCCCAAGTCCGGGTGGGGATGGAGAGGAGGGGCACACCTGCTCCCAGGTGGGGCCTCCGTCCCCTTGGCAACATGTGACCAGGGCGGGGCCTCCCTGCAGAGGACAGCGCCTGAGCCTGGGAGGCAGGCAGCCTGGGCACCTGGGGCTGGCAGGTGAGGCTGGGAACGCAGGGAGGCCGGGTGGGTAAAGGTAGGGAACTCAGAGAAGGAGTTGGGGTCTGTTTGCAGTGTGCCTATTAGCAAGGTTGGCTCGCCTACAGGGGGACCCAGGGAATACCTCTCCCCCACTGCCCCCGTCTGCACCTCACTACCCTTGGCACTGCCTGGGGCACCGTGTTGTCCTCCTGGATCTGAGAACCCGTCTGTCGGCAGCTAACCCTAAAGAAACTCTGGGTCTAACATTGGTAAGGTTTCCATCTGCATCCCAAATGCCAGAACCTGGAAACCCAGTTCACTAAGCAAGAGGCTGGGACCATAGACACCCTCATGGATCCAGGGCCTGATTGGAAGAAACCAGAGGAGCTGCTGCCTGACCAGGTACAGGCTGGCTTAGGTCTAGGGTCAGGGGTCAACCTTGATGGGATTTCCCCAGGGCCAACTATCCCAGCCACAAGAAGGCCCTGAGGGAAAGGAGAGAGAACACCTAAGGGTACAACCCTACTAGGTGACCCACTGGCCCCACTAAGGAACCTTTGCCCCATGGGTAAGAGGCCAGAAGAAGCAGGTGTGCCCACAGGGACCATAAAGCCAGTTTCAATAGGGAGTCGAAGTTCCAGGGTGCGGCTGGGTGGAGGAGGCTTCTTGGCAGAGGAAGAAGAGGAGGAGGAGGAGGAGGAAAGGGCCTCACTTCTCAGTTCCCAGGTTCACCTCAGGGCAGAGACAAAATTGGGCCCCTTGTCCTCGGTTAGCAGAACCCCTGAATAGGGTGTGAGGTGATGATGAGGACTAAGCAGAGTGGCTGGCCCCTAAGGAGTCCTGAGACTCCTGCTGCTTTCGGAGCTTCGGGGATCAGACCTACAGCCACTGTGAAGCATCCATTGAGTGCTTACTGTACACCAGGCACCTGGAGCTGAATTAAGTTCTGTTGTTGTTTTTGTTATTATTGTTGTTTTTTTTCTGTTTGGGGGGGTTGTTGTTGTTGTTGTTGTTTTGAGGGAGGGTCTCTCTATGTAGCCCTGGCTGGCCTAGACCTCACAGAGATTCTCCTGCCTCTGTATCCCAAGTGCTGGGGTTACAGGAGCGGACCCTTACACCCAGCAGATCCTTGGTAAGGCTGTCCTAGCCAAGCCCATCACAGTGAGCAGCTCAGTGGCCTTGATTCCCAACCCAGAGCTCCACCCTCTGATCTGAATCACAGGGAAAGAATGAGGCCCCCACCTATGGAAGGCTGACACCCTCTCTCCAGAGGTTCTGTCTGACTGTCCTATGACAAAGACCATAAAATACTGTAGGGCCCTCAGTCAGCCCACATGTCGGCGCACAGCAGCTCCGGGCTAGAAGATGGGAGAGAGCTGGAAAGGAGCCTAGTGACTGGGCACCCCGGAACAGCTGGGTTCACTGAGCCAGTCCTAATTAAGTGCTTGCTGTATGCATTAAAACTATCCACCCACACGGAATGGGATTATCCCACTCTCAGAAGAACCGTGAAGAGAAGAGTAAAGTGTGGGCAGGACAGGGATTACCCTCCACAGAATGGAGTGCTGGGAGAGCCTGGCTTCAAAATACAAAGGCTAGGGACAGGGCTCAAGGGTGGAGGCCCCCCAGAACCCCCAGCGAGGGGCTGGGGCCATGCTTTACCTGTGCACACTGGCTGCTGCTGGTGCTGCTCTGGGTTGTGCGGGGTCAGGTTGTGGGGCTCCAGAGCTGCGATGCAGACTCCAGGAGACTGAAGAAACAAAAGCGAAAGCAGCCATGAGTGCCTGGGAAGGAGCTGGGCCTCAAATGCCAGGTCAAGGTGTCACGTCCCACTCTGAGCCCCACCTAAGAGCAAGGTCCAAGGCACTCCCAACCCCTCCCGGCTCTGTGGCTCTGAGGCAGGTGCTGTGAGATGTGGTAGGGGCTCTCTGGGACAGAGATCCAAGGTGTGGGAACTGGGAGACAGGGCTTTGCTACACTCTGAGCCTCACTTTCCCCTCTTGGCACCATCCATTGCCAAGAACCAGAGCCAAACGGCTATCTGTGAAGGTCAGGTGCAAAGACGGCAAGTAAGTCTCCATCTGGGAATTAATGTGAGGGACCAGGGCTGTGCCCTAGAGAGGAGGGACATGATGAGGGCCCTGCAGCCTCGGGTGTAAGGCTGACTTTGATTCAGGAAGAAAGGTAAGGGCGGGCAGGACGGAGGAACAGCAGAGGCTCAGCCTACAGACTAGGAGATGAGTGGGCAGCTGTGCCTGCAAGAGTCAGCAAGCAGCTGGGTGCGAAGGACACGCCTGCCACCCAGCAGTCGGGTGGCTGAGGCAGGAGGATTGTTACAAGTCTGACACAGCCTGGGCTATGGAATGAAAGCATGTCTCAGAAAGAGAGGAAGAGAGAGAAAGAAAGAGGGAAAGAGAGAGAGGGAGGAGGGAAGGAAAGAAAGGAAGGAAGAAGAAAAGAAGGAAGGAAGGAAGAAAGAATAGAGGGAGGGAGCGAAGGAAGGAGAAGGAGAAAAGAATAAAGAGATTAGATAAGAAAATCTTTGTTGTATGAGCACAGATACTCAGGGGTTCAGGTACCGTTCGATCCAGGAGCTTGAATGTTTTTGCAAGATTGCTTGTTTGGGATGGGAACTGCTCTCAAGAAGCTTTGCTTGTCAGGGTATTATACCCCTGACTCTGTCCCTGTCCCCAGGTGGTCTAACATGGTCTCCTTCTCCCCACAAAGTGAGCTTGGAGATTTCCAACCCACAGGAGGAAGGTCACACCCGGACCCCTTGAGATGGATCGAGTGACCAGACACCCCATCTTCAGCAACGCCCACTCAGCACGGGTCACCAGCTTGGCACTGGATGAAGACACCAGCTACCCCGTTGAGCTGGTGGGTGTGAGGCCTGCAGCTGGCTGGAGCCAGGAGGATCTGCTGGCCTGGTCCACTGAGTACCATACCGGGCCAGATGTGAAGAGAGCTTCCTCTGCCAGACGAGTCTTCCCTGGCCAGCCGTCCCAGAGGTCACCCTACTGGGAGGAGGAGGAGGAGATGAAGACTTACCACCTGGACCACAGCAGCGATGCCATCCACAGCCAGCCGAGGGACCTCGAGGCCCAGCGCTGGGCAGTCATCCAGAGCCAGGCAGTCAGGCAGGCTGCAGCAGGTCACAGAGACCCCAGGCTTGCCGGCCAGCCTCAGGCTACATTCACAGAGGAGATCTTGGTGGACACAGAACAAATCGATTTCCTGGCCGCTCGGCAGCAATTCCTGAGTTTAGAGAAGGCCAGCATGAATCCGGTCACGTGGAGCCCCACGGCCAGGGAGACCTTTGCCTGTATCCCACCAAGGGTCAACCAGTCCCTTAAGGCCTCCACCGGGCTCCACCTAGCCAATGGCTATGCTACTGATGTCTTGTCACCAGCGAAGGAGGTGACCTTGGAGAAGTCTGTCCGTGTTTCCCCAGCTGGGTCTACTTGTGCAGCCAATGACCCTGGCCACCACATGCGTGCAGAGTCCCCTGAGGCCCCCAAAGAGACACCCATCGAGAGAGAGATCAGATTAGCCCAGGAGCGTGAGGCAGAGCTGCGCGAGCAGAGAGGGCTCCGAAGGGCTGCCAGGCATCAAGAGCTGGTACAGATTCCCAGCAGGCCCCTGCTCAGCAAGGTGAGCCTGACAGAGACGCCATCACGAAGAGACAGGGGCCGCCCATCCCTCTACGTGCAGAGGGACATGGTGCAGGAGACACAGCGAGAGGAAGACCATCGGCGAGAGGGCAGAGCGTCCACATCCGACTGGCCTTCCCAGGACCCTCAGCCCGGACTCCAGAGAAGCCTGAGCTCCGATAGCATCCTCGGCCCGGATGCCCGAGCCACAGACCCGGTTCCAGAGGCAAGGAAGGTCAACCGGATCCCACCAGATGCCTACCAGCCGTATCTGGGCTCCGGGACCCCCAAACTAGAATTCTCAGCCTTTGGAGTATACAGCAAGCCAAGTGGTGTCTCCACAGAGGACACCTTCCGGAGGGCCACGGGGTCTCCCAGGCATGTCTCAGAATGCTCCGGAAGGCCTCTGAGCTCAGAGCATGAGTGGTCCAAGCCCCCTGAGAAGCCTCTGCATGCCAACGGGGGTGCCGTGAGATTAGAGAATTTCCACCTGCGTCCGCTGCGATTCAAAGTCCCAGATGTCCCCCAGCGGGCTGAGACCTCCCGTACCTGGGGCTGGGAGGTGGCTGGAGCCCCGGCGGTGAGGCTGCAGAAGGCCCAGTCTTCTGACCTGCTGGAAAAGGAGGTGGAGAGCGTCCTGATGAGGGAGCGAGAAGTGGCTGAGGAGCGGAGGAGTGCCTTCTTCCCAGAGGTGGCCAGCAGGCCCAGCAGGCCCCTGCTCAGCAAGGTGAGCCTGACAGAGACACCATCACGAAGAGACAGGGGCCGCCCATCCCTCTACGTGCAGAGGGACATGGTGCAGGAGACACAGCGAGAGGAAGACTATCGGCGAGAGGGCAGAGCGTCCACACCCGACTGGCCTTCCCAGGACCCTCAGCCCGGACTCCAGAGAAGCCTGAGCTCCGACAGCATCCTCGGCCCGGATGCCCGAGCCACAGACCCGGTTCCAGAGGCAAGGAAGGTCAACCGGATCCCACCAGATGCCTACCAGCCGTATCTGGGCTCCGGGACCCCCAAACTAGAATTCTCAGCCTTTGAAGTATACAGCAAGCCAAGTGGTGTCTCCACAGAGGACACCTTCCGGAGGGCCACGGGGTCTCCCAGGCATGTCTCAGAATGCTCCGGAAGGCCTCTGAGCTCAGAGCATGAGTGGTCCAAGCCCCCTGAGAAGCCTCTGCATGCCAACGGGGGTGTCGTGAGATTAGAGAATTTCCACCTGCGTCCGCTGCGATTCAAAGTCCCAGATGTCCCCCAGCGGGCTGAGACCTCCCGTACCTGGGGCTGGGAGGTGGCTGGAGCCCCGGCGGTGAGGCTGCAGAAGGCCCAGTCTTCTGACCTGCTGGAAAAGGAGGTGGAGAGCGTCCTGATGAGGGAGCGAGAGGTGGCTGAGGAGCGGAGGAGTGCCTTCTTCCCAGAGGTGTTTTCCCCAGAGCTGGAGCAGGATGAGAGCCATGAGCAAGAGTCCCGGAGTTCCTCCCGGGCATCTGGTGAGCAGGGATTCAGAGGTTGGCTATTCTGTCCGGAGGACAAGAGTGGGGAGTCGAAGTTTAAACATATCCCTTTCTCCCAGGAAGTAGATTTTGGAGAGAAAACTCCAACTTTGCTTAGCAGTTTTTGAATGCTCTGTTTTCAGGTGCGCAGGGTTTTGCCCTGGTTCTGAGTATTCTGTTATTGGGCCCATAGAAGTCTGCAACTCTTTGTCCTTCTGCTTTATCATTCCTCTTTGTTAATGCCATATTTTCCATCTCAACTTCATGGTTGTTTTGGCGTATTGCCTATCTAAACTTTTTCCTGGGTGCCTATTTCACCCTGTCTGTCACAATGAGCTGCCTGTCCGCCTGTCTATCCACCTGTCTTCCTAAGCGCTCCAGACTCTTGTCCAGAGAGCCCAAGTACCCCCCACCCCCCACCCCGCCTGAGGACTGACAAACGGCACTCTCCCTGAGGCCGCTTCTTTCTGCCCCCACCACAGGCGTCACAGGCAGCTATTCAGTGTCGGAATCACCGTCCTTCACCCCCATCCACCTGCATTCAGGCCTGGTGTGGAAGGCGGAGGCCCCAGAGGACAGGGCTCAGGGGCAGAAGACAAAAAGGGAGTCATGGGTGAGTTGAGCTGACTGAGGTGTGACTTGCTACCCACGGGGCAGGGTGAGGGCGTTAGACCGGGTGTCTTTTCTCATCTCTAAAGGGACACACAAACAGGGCCACATTGTCCTTAGTGTGGATCACCCTCAGGGTCAAAGGCCAAATGCTAATGAGGAAAAAAAGCAGATACTAACTGATCATTATCATCATCTTGGTTTTATGTTTGTTTTTCCAAGCAGGGTTTCGCTATGTAGCTTTGGCTGTCCTGGAGTCACTTTGTAGACCAGGCTGGCCTCGAACTCACAAAAGTATACCAGCCTCTGTCTCCCAGAGTGTTGGGATCACAGGCATGTGCCACGCACCTGGCTTTGTTTTTATTTTTTTGAGACAGAATCAGACTATGTAGTCCTGGCTGTCCTAGAACTCACTCTGTAGACCAAGCTGGCCTGGAACTCAAAACTCACAGGAGATCCTCCTGCCTTTGCCTCCCAAGTGCTGGGATTAAAGATGTGGGCCACCAGCCCAGCTGCACCATACTTTTTTTTTTAAGGTTTGTGTGTGTTCCCGAGTGCCGCTCAGTGTGAAGAGCGTCTGGTCTTGGTTCTCACCGGCCTCTTTTGAGACAGTCTCTGTTTACCAGGCTCACTGGCCCACCACTTGCCGTCACCTCCTGTCTCTCCCTCACTGTCACTTCCAGCTTCACACAGATTCCGAGGGTTCAAACTCAGGTCCTTACACTCACAAGGCAAGCACCTTGCCCCCTAAGCCATCTCCCCATACCCCGCCCCCAGTCACCGGACCCCAGTGGTGGGCTGTACAGAAATCATCCCATTAGCATTTCTGAGATCACACCCACCCACAGCCACCGAGCTCACCGACCAGCCTGATTCCAAGTGTAGTTACCCCTGCTGTGAGAGCCCAGAAGACACCTCAGAGAATGACACAGACACACAGTCCAGCATTCACCTGACCCCATGATGTGTGGACGAAGCTGGACTGAATGGTCAAGATTTAAGTACAAGCAAGTAGCAACCCCAATCTGACCCTTAGTCTCCTCCTCTGATAACCATGAGTGTTCATCTGTGGACAAAATGCTGTCTGTGTGCTGGAGCTAGGCTAGGGCCTGCCCCATGCCCGTGGTCCCCACTGTGATGCACTGAGACTAACTATGGACACTGTTGGCCAAAGGCTCCAATGAGCGGAACAGTGTGACAGTACAACATGGCAGATAGCCTTGAGCTTCGTGACCACGAGACCCTGGGAAGGTGCCGCCAGCTGGAGTCTCTTCCCACCTGGCACTGAGGGGTGCTGCAGCTGTGTGACAACTTTCAGGTGGGCACTGGGGCCGGGCAGGAAGGCTGAACACTGATTGTCATCCTTTTCACAAAGTACGCAGGTATCAACCCCGCGGACCGTGTCAACTCAGAGGTGAGTGAGTTCCAGAGGGAGAAGACTAGAGTCTGTCCCTTCTTCCCAACGCACGGCTGTAGCACTGGTCACTGAGGGCTTTTCTTCTGGGTGTGGGACTGCACTGGCTATTGGAGTCTTCCTGGGGTAGATTGTGCTATCATCAGCTTGTGATGCCTGCCATGGGCACAGATTATGGGAAAATGGTCTGTATGAGGTTTTTTTTTTTTTTTTTTTTTACTGGAAGACAAATATTTCAACAAGTTGAGCCATAGAGAAGAGCATTATTATTATTATTATTACTATTATTATTATTATTGATGTCTTCTATGTGGCCCTGGCTGGCCACATGGAACTTGGCTATGTAACATAAGATGGCCCCACACTCACAGTCTTCCTGTCTCAGCCTCCTGAGTGCTGAGATTATAAGTGTAACCCTTTCTGGCCTGAAGCTGGATACACAATACACAATATTCCTTGGTGTGTGGCTCAGTGGAAGTTAGCAGGTTGCTAGGAGAGGGTGTAAAACAGAGGAGTGGAGATTCCCACCTCAGCTGTGCGCCAGACACTCCTGCACACTGGCAGGGGGTGCCAGCTGTGGTCTGCGTCTCCATCGGGATCCCACACCCCTGTGTGCAGGTCCTGGGAGCCACTCGGGTAACGCGACACAAGAATGTCTTGGCGGAGCGCTGGGAAGCACAGATCTACGCCAGCGAGGATGACGACTGATCTGGAAGTGGGGATGCCCATTCCCTCGCCCCACCCCAGGCCTGCGCCAAGCGTCTGCTGCCAGGTTCCTATTTAAGCTCACTGCTGGAGAGCCTTGCCTCACACCCAGCAGGTGTTTATGGCCTGGAAGTTGGTTTGGCTTTCCTGGGGTGGGGAGTGTTTCCTGGGTAGGAGCGGTTCTCAGCGAGGGCTGAAATGATGACTCCTGCCAGGTCTCTGTGTATCTAACACCTTGCCAAATGCTGTGGAGTTCAAGGAGGGAACAAGGCACTGTAGGATCTGACGCTCTGGGAGCTGGGGGTCCAGAGCTCGCCCTCAGCTGCCCTGGGGTCTGTCGGAAGAAAGAGGGCTCTATTTAGGGACCTGCCATTCCAGTCTTGCCAACCCCAAACGTGTTCATGTTGCTATGAAATAAACTTGTCGCGAGTCGCCTGAAGATGCATCTCAAGCAGCCCTCCGTCTGGCCTGTTCATCTTGGTGATGTCAGCCCTGGCGCCCTGACGTCCTGCCAAGGCTGGGCACACAGGGTTGGGAAGCACGGATGTGTTCTTGTACAGGGGATGAAGGGTTCGAGCATGGTCATGGGGTGGACGGTGACATCTGTGAAAGGCGCTGAGCCTGGGCCAGGTACCCTCTGTAGCGGGCAAACTGTGTGATTGCCCCAGGCGACCCTAAGAGAAAGCAAGTGAAAGGTAAAGGCCTCTTCCCCCCGAGGCCTGCTGGGAGCAGCAGGAGACAATTAACTCTGTCAGTCCCTCAGGGTTGCTGAGCCTTGCTGCCAGTAGCTGTCCATGACAAATATTTAGAGAATCTTTAAGGTTCCCACACAAACCTGGGTGGTGTAAGATGGCCCCACACTCGCGACTTTAATCCCAGCACTCGGGAGGCAGAGGCAGGCACATCTCTGAGAGTTCCAGGCCAGCCTGGTCTGCAGAATGAGATTCAGGAGAGCCAAGTCTACACAGGGAAACCCTGACTCAAAAACAAACACACGAAAAGTCCTGCACAGCCTTTTGCAGACGTTCTCTCTCCCATGCAGCAGACTTACCCAGCTCTTCAGGCCTTAACAGCATGTCTCAGAAGCCTTTACACTCCAGTACCACTTTTCGTCTGTAGGCATCCCAAGCCTGGCTCAGGCCACAGTTTCATTCCTGCCCGGTGAGACCACAGGGCACACAGGGCTGGGCCACCTACCCCCTGAGACGGCTTCCAATCCCCATCCTTTCCCTCAGCCCTCCTCCCAGGTTCAGGGCTCCCTGTGCGTCTCTTGGCCAGGCCGCAGGGACCCAGTAGCTCTGGGACAAGCACAAACAGGAAACAGGCCTTGGGTCTCCTCTGGTGCAAACTTAGGACTCTCTGAGGCAAGAGTGTTTTTTCTTTTTCTTTTTTTTAAAGATTGGTTTATTTTATGTATACGAGTGTTCTATCTGCATTTACACCGGCCAGAAGAGGGAATCCGTTTACATTATAGATGGTTGTGAACCACCATGTGGTTGCTAGGAATTGAACTCATGACCTTTGGAAGGGCAGGCAGTGTTCTTAACCACTGAGCCATCTCTCCAGCCCCCAAGAGTGTTTTCTTACCTCCAATTATGTGTAAAGCCTGTGTGCTATCCTTTCATATCTAGTAATACCACAACAATCTGCACCAAAGGAAATCCCATCTCGTCATCATCACACACTCGCCTCAGGTGAAACCTTTACTGTGTGAAGTATGGTCCCAGGTGGGCTTGGGAGATCATAGACGTGGTGTAATTTGTTAGGGTCACAGAGCCAATCAGTGGCTGGATGCTTGAGGACTGAAGTTGGATGTGGGACCAGCCAAAGGCCTCTTGAAAGCAAAAGATAACCCAACCAAAACAATTCAATCTGGCTTTGGCAAAGCCGGCTTCAGGCTAAGCTGGATGTTATCTTCCAACTTCATTTTCTCTATTGGAGAGCTCTGGCCAAGGCCAGCCTCAGTTTCCTGCTTTGTACAGAGCCGTGACTCTCTTAGCACCACCCCCAGCTGGGGTCCGCATGCTTACCCCTGCACAGGGCACACAGTCAGTGCAGAATTAATGCCAGTTCATTCTGTCATTAATTAACCCTACTCTCTGGAGAAGGGTTAAGAACCTCCCGGTTTGAAACAGCGTTTGCACACGGCCACCAGAGGGAGACAAAACACCAGCAGCAACCGGGTTCCCGCTGGTCGGCTAGGGTGGGCATGGGGGTAGCGGTCCCTTTCTGGCAGCTGAAAGGTGCCTCTCTGGCAGCTGTGGCAGTGCCTGGAACAATCCAGGGCTGCAGGGATGGCAGGAAGGTCAGCCATGAGGCCCAAAGCTGCCATGGTCTCCAGCAACGTCTCCCACACAGTGTTTAATGTTCTGATAGGGGAGGGGGTGCATGTAAGGGGTCCGTGAGGAGATTTCTTTGGGTCTATTGAATTTTATTTGTTTATTTCTGTTATGGGATAGTGTGAGCTGTGGACCGGCATGCAAGTCTGAGGACACCTTTTTGGAGTCCACTCTCTGCTTTCACCTTGACATAGGTTCTGTTTTTATTTTCAAGACAGGTTTCTCTGTGTAGTCCTGGCTGTCCCAGAACTGGTTCTGTAGACCAGGGTGGCTCACACTCAGAGATCCACTTTCCTGAGGGATGACATAGCATCTAAGATAGGATTCGGGTCTGGCTTGCACAAGAATCACTCAGCCGTGGTACGTGCCTGGCTTTTGCTGTCCTTGATTTTTCTTTTTGCATGGTGAGAACTGAAGCCACAGCCTCCTGTGCACTCTCTAAGAACCCTGACACACTATATCATAGGTTGTAATTCATGTGTAATTTTTGTTTATTTGAGACAGGTGTAATAGCCATGGGTGTCCTGGACTCACTTTGTAGACCAGGCTGGCCTTGAACTCACAGAGATCCACCTGGGATTAAAGGTGTGTGCCACTACCAACTGTAAAATTTTTAAGTCAGACCGGGCATGGTGGCGCATGCCTGTAATCCCAGGCACTGGAAGAACAGATGGATCACTCTGAGTTCAAGGCCAGCCTGGTTTACAGACATCTAGGTTACACAGAGAAACCCTGTCTCAAAACACAAAACAAAACCAATTAAGTCAGCCACAATGGCATGCCCGGTGGTGGTGGCGGCACACGCCTTTAATCCCAGCATTCTCGGAAAGCAGAGGCAGAGGGACCTCTGAGTTCAAGGCCAGCCTGATCTACAAAGTGAGTTCCAGTACAGCCAAGGCTACGCAGAGACCCTGCCTGGAAAAACCATAAAAGGGGGGAAAAAATACAGACAGACGACATACATAATGGGCTGTAGCTCAGGGAAAGGCGCTCTCATCTGGTGTGCTGGAGGCCGCAGACTCCATGCCTGCACCACATACGGCAGACATGCTACACCACAGTGCTGCACTCAGGGGAAGAGACCCGCGCGCTCAGCCACCTGAGGGGCAGAGGACTTGGCTTACCTGAGACCTGTTTCTGGAGTGAAACAGGGTAAGTTTTAAAGTCTCCAAACAAATATTTCGAAGCCAGATAATTACACTCTAACTCCATTGCGTGTGTTTCCTGTGACAGAGGTACCCAATGTGACAGACTTACTAACACCAGAAAATGCGGTGCTTGAAGAGTGATCTTCAGTAATCCTCCACCATCCTCCTCCTCCATCCTCCTCCACCCTCCTCCATCCTCCTCCACCATCCTCCACCCTCCTCCTTCCTCCTCCTCCTTCCTCCTCCTCCACCCTCCTCCTCCACCCTCCATCACCCCTCTCCATTTCCCCGCCATCCTCTACGGTCTTCCATCCTCCTCCACCATCTTCCACTCACCTCCCCTCATGTCCTCTCTCTCCTCTCTCATGCCCCCGCCCTGCTCTGGTCTCCACTCCTGTGTTCCCAGCAGCATAAAGGACAGCCCGCAGCCCCATGCGAGGAAGCCCCCCTTTCTCACCCCTCCTGCCTCCTACCTCATAAATGTCCGGAGTTAAACCCTCCCTACAGCAGCTGTAGAGATGGCCCACACAGTAAGAGAACACACTGCTCCTGACGGGGCCCAAGTTCGATCCCCATCACCCACATAATGCTATGCCCAGATCTTAAGGTCCCCAAAGACCACCAGGAGCCGGACCACATGTGCAAGAGCAAAGAGCTGAGGAGAGCCCTGAGCAGCTGCATGGCAGAGGTTTTATTGGGGTTTGAGCAAGAACCGGGAATTTCCCGCTTACAGCTACAGGATTGGATGGCAAGGCAAGCTTGTTACAAAGTGATCCGCTGACTGAGGTAACCTCAGGAATGTTCTGCCCTGCACAGATGCCCTCCCTGAGATAAGATACCTCTCCATTCTTGTGGCTACCTCCAGGCCATTCCTTGGGTAGGGAATTTTATGGTTTGCTTATTCCTGGAATTGGTGACCAATGGTCTAGTTCCTGGGACTGATGGCTTTTTTTTGGGGGGGGGGGGGGCAGGGGGAATCAGGCCTGGTCCTCTCAAGAGCAGCACATGACCATTTGTAACTCCGGTTCCAGGAGTCCAGTGCCCCCTTTTGGCCTCTGCGGGAAGTGTGTACACACAATGCACATTCATACGTGCACGCAAACACTCTTACATATAAAATAGAAATAAATAAAAAAATTAAAGATTGAAATAAGGGCTCACCAATATCCCAGGGCCCATCCTGTAGTCCCCGCTCCTTTCCTGGGTTCTGCTGCATGTAGCCTGTCTTTGCTACTTGGTGGGTTCTTCTTTTTTCCACCCTCTATCCCCCACCGTTTCACTCCCTATTACTAGGTGTAAGAAGGCCAGAAGGGAGAGATAGAGATCCCTGAATTTAATTTCTTTTCATTTCTTCTTTGAGCATGACTACTAACAAACCACAAACAGCGACCCCTGAATGACCACCAACCCTGTCTCTCAGGACCCTAGCATTTATATACCCTCTTTAAAGTTCCCAGGTTGCCAAACCTCACACACAATCGGAGAAACTATCTGCAGCTGGCAAAACCACATCTGTGGTAGAGCATAAGACAAACCAGTGCTTTGAACAGTTCAAAGCAGCCTTGTATCCCCACACCTGGGATTAAAGTGAAAACACCTTCTCATAATATTTGTTTTTTGAGGGTTGTGTGTGTGTGTGTGGTTTTGAGTTTTTGTTGTTGTTGCTGCTGTTGTAGTTTTGTTTTGAAGGCAGGGTTTCTTTGTGTAGCCCTGGCTGTCCTGAAACTATGTCTGTCGACCAGGCTGGCATGGAATTCAGAGATCCGACTGCCTCTGCCTCCCAAATGTTGGGATCAAAGTCATGCACTGTCACCACTTGCTTATTTCTTTGTTTTTAAAGAAACCAAGGGGCTGGAGAGATGGTTCAGTGGTTAAGAGCACTGGCTGCTCTTCCAGAGGTCTTGAGTTCAATTCCCAGCATCCACACGGTGGCTCACAACCATCTATAATGAGATTTGATGCCCTCTTCTGGTGTCCAAGTGTACATGCAGTCAGAACATCATATATGTAATAAGCTAAATAAATCTTTCAAACAATTCCAAAATCCTCACTGTAGCAGCGTGGGTCTGAGTCTCACACACCTGGCCTCACGATACCATTTAACTCTTGCGGTGTCTGTGCGTTCTGCCCGGATCCTTTCCAGGAATGGAAGGGGTTTTCTTCTGAGTGTTTGGGGACCCAGAACAACAAAGGGAACCTTGGCTACGCAGCCTGTGGGCAGCAGTGTGTGAGAGTGCCCTTCGCCCTGGGTCCTCCACACTTTCTATTTTGAGACCGGGTCTCACGGACACTAGGCTGGGCTGACTTTAAACTAATTTCATAGCCTAGGAAGGTTCCACTCTCATGTGCCTCCTTCCTGAGCTTTCTGAGGTGCTGTGCAACAGGCATGGGCCCCCCCCCCCCATCCCCTGCTCTCTGAAGACAGTCACACTGCCTTCTTGCAGGGTTTGTGTACTTTGCACCTGAGTGCTGTGTTGATTGTACTCTGCCAAGCATCTTCTCCCTGAGTGCCATTTGCAACTTGTTTAAAGTAAAAGAGTAAATGTTTTCATTAGAAACAAATTGCCTATGCAAAGACTGGGTGAGCAAGTCATATATGGGAGTCAGCCACCAACTGCAGAGGCCTTCTCCACATGGACAGCAAAGGAAATTCTTTCTCGGTCACAGGACAGGAGACTGGTGTTCCCAGACGCCCTCTGCCATGGCAGCAGGGCCAGAATTAGACCCCTGCTCTCTGTACAGCTGTGCTTGGCTTTAGTGGCTGAATGGTCAGGATGACCCTGGAAGGTTCGGCCCCTGGGCCATATCTGGCCTTTCTGAGGAAGTCTGCTGGTCTGGCATGAAACTCATAATTGCAAGTCCCCAAATCCCCTTTCCTGCCAGGAAATAGCTGTCTGCATGCTCATTCTGGTATGCAGCCTCAGCAGGCTAGAATGACTTACCTGGGAAAAGGCTGCTTTCCCTTCCTGGGCAGTGTGAGATCCTTGGGTCAGAGACCCTGGGTCATCCAAGGCACTTTCTGGGCAGTTTGTGGTAAATGGTACTGGGTGCTCAGAGGATGGCCGAGCCCAGTCTCAGTACTGTGCACTCAAACTGGGCGCCACAGGTGAATCGCCCTCATCCCAGTCAGTACTCAGGAGGCAGGGGCAGCTGGATTGTCAAGAGTTCAAGGCCAGCCTGGAGCACATTACTTCCAATCTCAAGAAAGAAAGAACACTATTCTCAGCCCATTCAGGAGAGGAAGCAGGTGGGTCCTTTTGAGTTTAAGGCCAGTCTGGCCTACGTACCAAGTACCAGGGCAGCCAAGGCTACACTGAGAGAATGAAAACAAGAAAACAGGGCCTGGGCCAGGTGGTAGTGCACGGCTTTAGGTGGAGGCAGAGGCAGGCAGATCTCTGTGAGTTCGGGGCCATCCTGGTCTACAGAGAGAGTTCCAGGACAGCCAGGGCTACACAGAGAAACCCTATCTCAAACATACAAACAAAACAGGGGGGGGGTGTGATGGCTCATGGGTTAAGAGCATTGGCTCAGAGGACCCAGGTTTCCAGCACTCACGAGAGGCAGCTCACAACTGTCACTAACTCCAGTTCCAGGGCATTCCAACACCTTCTGGCCAGGTGTGCACGTGATACACAAGCAGATATGCAGGCAAAACATCCATAACAAATAAGATACATAAATAAACATTTACTAACTAAACAGGATTTTTTAAAAGAATAAATATTAAAAGTTAGGCTGTTTTTTCATTTTTCTTCGTTGGTAATGATGTGGTTTCTGGTCTTTGCGGTGAAGGTTTCACTTTGTAGCCCAGGTGGCCTCAAGTTCCTGATGTTTCTGCCTGGGCCTTCTGGGTTGGTGGGATGACCCTGGGCAGAGGGCTTAGCTATCCCGAGTGAATCACTGGGTTCCCCCCCACCCCCGGCCCCCGCACTGCAATAAGCTGAGCCCGGTGGCGCAAGACTGTCATCTCAACAATCAGAAAAAATAGAGGCAGAAGAATCAATCAGAGGCTCAAGACCACGTCCAGTTTGTGTTAGCCTGGGCTACAAGAGCGCACGTCCAAACCAACCAACCGCAGGCAGCAGGCACCCTGCGGAGTCCTCAGGGCATCGACCGATGGGCGATCACATCCAAACCTCCAAACTCAGAAAGTTGGACCACAAACATCCCCAGCAGGTTTTTCCAGCCTTCAGAGTCCAAGGCAGTAACGTGCACCTGGGCTGCTTGGGCTTGCTGGGACTTCTTCCTCGGTACAACGAGCAGACTTATTGCTGTGCAGAGCTGGGTGGGAGAGAGCAGAGGGGGAGTGTGAACGGGAAAGGGGAAGTTAGGGATATCTGGGTTTGGTACCGGCCGCCAGCCCAGCCTGTAGGTGGCAGGAATCCCTCGTTTCCTACCTCCCAGCCTCTTCAGTGGTACAGCCCCTATCTAGAAATCCCCAATGAGGGGCGGGGGCGTGGTGAGGGATGGAGCCCCGCTAGGAATTCCCTGGAGAGGGGCTGGGGGCGGGAGATCCGGCTCCCGTTTTCTAACGAGTCTGAAACTCTGGGTTTCTGATGGTACAAAGAGGAGTGGAGGAAAATCACGCGCCGCGTGAGTCTGAGGAAGTGGGAGGGGCTTGGGCTCTGGAATGTCTGTGCCCCCCCCCCCGGGTAGTCTACCCCTTCACACCCATCCCCCCGGGCTCCTGCCAAGTCCAGACGGAGAAAGGAATTCCTGGCTAAATCTAATTTAAAACAAACAAATAAACAATGTTTGCTGGTAGGGGAATGAGAGGAATGCAGGCGTGGCTCCCCGCGGAGGGAGGATTTGGGGCTCCGGACCCGCGGGGACAGAGGTCACCGTGACCCCAGCGACCTCCCCTCCCCCGCTCCGCACCCTGTCTCTGCTGGGAGCCCACCCCAACCCGACTTTCCAAGATTACTCTGGCTTAGGGCCTTTTTGCTGGGCTGGGGGCAAACTGAGGGAGGAGGGAAAGCCAAACCCCAGGAGGCCGGGATATCAAAGAACAGATTCGGAATCCCGGGAAACCTTTCTTTCTTAGGGCTGGGCGGGGCTCTTGCAGCACAATTTGGGCTCCAGACTGGAGTATCCGTTAATGTTTTCCTTCAGGAAAGGCTCTGCAGAGAGCAAGAGCTCAGGTCTTTTGGAAAACTGTGTTTGTGTGTGTGTGCTAAGTATATTTTTGCAACGTGAGTGGTTCTCAGTTGTCATCTCAGTGCTTGGAAAGCTGAGGTAGAGGGATTGCTGCAATTTTAACGACTGGGCTGAGATGTTGCTTTATCTCCCTGTTATCCCAGCGTTCAGGGGGTGGGAGGCAGGAGGATCAGGAGTCCAAGCTATCCTGGTCTACGTGAGACCCACATAAAAATTATTCCAAGGTTGAGAGCATGCCCTGGTGGCAAGGCCTTAGTATGGAATCCTCAGTATTGAAAAATAAAATACATTTTTGCTTGTCCCTCTCCTGATGCCTCCCTGAATTTCACACACTACCTGGAATCCACAAAAACATCTTAGAGGCCCAGGTTTGCAGGTGATAGGAAGGTCACCCTGTGTTTCTGATTCTTTCAGGGAGCTATTTTATCTGGATTTAGAAAGGAGCCCTGCTCAGAGAACACAGCAGAGAGGGAAGACGTGGGGCCTGTGGTTGCCCAACCCCAACCGATTCTAGAGTTCTCCATGATCAAGTCGCTGACTTTTAACCCTGTGAGGACTACAGAGAAGTGGGGGAGGAGGCAGAATGCGTCTCAACCCGGATCTCTCTCTTGTGTGTGCATGTGTGTGTGTGTGTGTTTGTTTATTTATTTGAATGGCATTTTGCCTGCATGTATGTCTATGCACCCTGGAGGAGCAGCCAGTGCTCCTAGCCCATCCGTCGCTTCCTCAGCCCAGTGTGGATCTGTTTAAAAAGCGAGGAGGCGATAGCAGTACCCTTTGTGGTTTGGGGAATCACCTGGACCACACTGGCTGACTGCTGGAAGAGCCACTTTTCCGGCCTAATGCCGGGGTTTTTAGTCTATGGTTCTTCTTGGGAGCACTGTCAGCCCAAGGAACTTAACTCCCTTTAAGATGTATATGTATCCCAGCACTCTGGGAGGCTGAGGCAGGTAGATCTTTTTGAGTTCGAGGTCAGCTTGGTCTACAAAATGAATACAGGACAGCCAAAGCTACACAGAGAAACCCTGTCTCAAATAAAAACAACAAAATAAATATATATATATATATATGTATTGTGTATGATCTTAGGTAATTATAAAATAACATGGTTCCTTGAGGCTTTACCAGCAGCTTTGGTGGCGTCTGGCCCTGGCCCTCCCCTTCTATCGCCCTCCCGCGCTCTCCCTGTTGGAGTCGCCACTTTTTGTTTCCTACTCTGCCCGCTTCACATCACAGGAACCCTGCTGTCCCCTCACCCGCGGCCACCATCCCTTTTACACTCTCCCAGTTTCCTGCTGTCCCCTCACCCGCGGCCGCCATCCCTTTTACACTCTCCCAGTTTCCGTAGTTGCTACAGTCTACTCACATCTGAACATCTGAATGTTTGAGCCTCCAATAAGAGAGAATATTGGCTGTTTATCTTTCTGGGTCTGGGTTTCCACATTCAATGTGATCTTTTTGAGTTCCATCCATTTACCTTCAAGTTTCATGGTTTTGTTTTTCTTTACAGATGAATGATATTCCATAGTGTTTATAGACTACATTTTCATTATCTGCTCATCGGTTGAAGAACATAGCTATTATGCACAGAGCAGCAATGAACATGGTTGACTGAGTATCTGAGGAATAGGATGTCCTTTGGGCATATGCCAAGATGTGGTATAGCTGGGTCATATGGGAGGTTTATTTTTAGCCTTTGGGACTCCACGCTGATTTCCGTAGTAGCTGTGCCAGTCTGTAGTCCTACCAGCAGCTAATGAGGGCTCCCTTTCCTTGCCTCCAGAATGTGCCGTCAGTCGTTTGCTGACTGTCTCCTTTCTGACTCGGGTCAGAGGTTGAAGGTAAGCCCCTACTGCTGAAGACACCACAGAATGTCTAAAGACACTTAGGACAAAGGACTCCTTGGGCAGTTTGAACCAGGACTTCCCCAGAGGCTTCATTTCTGCAGTCTGGCTTCCATGGTTCCAGAAAACACTATGTCAGCTAACAAGTGAGGGAAGCCATTAAATGGTCCCACCTAGCAGAGGCATGTATGAACCAGGACAGTGACCAAGATGGCATAGTATTCTTAACTGCACTCATATGTCTGTGGCAGCCAACAGCTGTCTAAGTGGATGTCAGGCCCAGTCAACAGGGGGAAACTAGGCCTGCTATGGAGACCTAGCAGCTTCCCAGGCAGTCATGGATCTTAGAAGAGGATCCACTACCACCACTTGGCTGGACCAGCATAATTCCTAACCACATTCTAGATCTTTTCCTTCTACCCATAGATAAGTGCACCCCGGCTGTCAAGGAAGACTGTCATTACGGCAGATGAGGACCACGGGAGAAAACCACAACTGGACAGCGTCTGGGGCCGTCCCGGCACACGGAGCGGAAGAAGCAGAAGACCAGGAAATCCACTGTGAAACTCTTCTAGAAATGGCTACATAAACAGGACTGGAACAATGGCAGTAACAATCAATAGGCTGACATGGAAAGAAGAAAATGTCATGAGGCCCCACCCCTTGACAAAGAACTCCAGGCAAGGAATGCTGGGAGAAGGAGAATTAGCCCCTCCCAGGGATCAGGCCCCTGTGGAGTGCCTGGTACAGAGCGGTCAGCCCTGAAACCACATACAAAAAGACTCAGCAGGTTGTACATATATATTAATAAACATACACACAAGTATAAAACAATAACAATAAAAGAAAGAGAGGCTGTCAATTTCAGAGTGAGGGAAGCAGTGGGAGGGGCTGGAGGGAGGAAAGGGAAAGGGAAGTGGTATAATTACACCATTAGTTAAAAGTGTATTAGCCAGCTGTAGAGGCACAGACCTTTAATCCCAGCAGTTGGGGACGAAGGTCTCCACCAAGATAAAGTGACTTCCAGCCTGATTCAGTGGTGCACACCTGTAATTCCAGCACTCTGGGAGGCAGAGGCAGGTGGGATCTCGGTGAGTCCAGGATAGCCAAGACTACACAGAGAAACCCTGTTTCAAAAAACCAAAAACCAACCAACCAAACAAAACAAAAATCAAAGTGACAGTCAGGGCTATAGAGAGAGATCCTATCTCAAAAACAATACATTAAAAAAATAAAAATTAAAAGTGTATGTGTTGGTATTTAGGCAAGAGAGCTTCTTTCTAGGATTCCCCAGTGAGGGGCTGGGGCAGGGCTTTGGTGCACAGCTAGTCCTAGCATCCTAGAGCATCCTGGGTTAGAGGTGGGCACTGGTGGTGCACGCCTTTGATCCAGCACTGAGAGGCAGAGGCAGGTGGATCTCTGAGTCCCAGGCCAGCCTGGTCTACAGAATGAGTTCAGGACAGCCAGGGCTCCACAGAGAAACCCTGCCTCAAAAAACCAAACCAAACAAAAATCTCACTGGGTATATAAACCACACTTCAGAGTAGGTCTCACATTTAGTAATTGCCATACACAAAGGGAACTTCACATTTTTATTTCTGTGTGTGTGTGTATGATTCATATATATATTTTTTGGGGGGGGGAGGGAAGGGAGGAGGAGGGGTTGAGGCACAATTTCTCTGTGTAGCCCTGGCTGTCCTAGACTCACTCTGTAGACCAGGATGGCCTAGAACTCAAAGATCCACTTGCCTCTGCCTCCTGAGCACTGGGATTAAAGACATGTGTCTGGCTTGCTTTGGCATTTTTGTCTGAGTGGGGTTTTTTGTTTGTTTGTTCCATCTTTTGTTTGTTTGGGTTTTTCCAGACAGGGTTTCCCTGTGTAGCCCTGTTTGTCCTGGACTTGAATTGTAGCCCAGGCTGGCCTCAAAGAGATCTTCCTGCCTCTGCCTTGCAGAGGGCTGGGATTATAGGCATGGGCCACCACGCCTGGCTTTGTTTAAGAGAAAGAGAAGAAAGGATAGAGTCAGAAGTGTAAGGAGGCTGAGAGGATCTGGGAGGAGTTGGGAGATGGGAAAAATATAGTCAAAAGATAGTGTATGAAAAAATATTAATTAAAAAAACTACAAATCTAGCCTTAGGGACAGGGTAAGGCCCTAGGCCAGCTGGGACAGTGGGCGAATGCATTCGTGCTGAGGCTGATGACCTGAGGTAGCTCAGGCCCCAGAACTGAGAGGGTGCAAAGGGAGATCCAACTGCCATAAGTTGTCTGACTGCCAAGCATGCGCCACTGCGTGTGCACCCCGACACAAACACACCAGATAAATAAATCAATGTAAATGTCTTTTAAAAGACATATGTGAGTGTGACAGCCTGGCCTGGCAGCAGACTCCTGTTACTCCAGCACTCAGGAGGCAGAGGCAGGAGAGTTAAGGATTCCCTCCGCCACACAGTGAGCTTGAGGGGAAAAAGAAAGGAGGAAGAAAGTGCTGACTGTTAACAGTGCCCGCCAGGCAGTCCTGATTGGTCACATGAGGCTCATCCACTGCGCTGCTGTAATGTGTCCCTCAGCAGGCACCTGAGCCGCTGCTGGGACCAAGATCAAGTGTTGCTTGTCTGCTGTGAATTATTGATGCAGTGAAGATCACCCCACACACTGTGAGCTCCCTATCTCCACTTTCCTGCATTGCCCTTGATAAAGCCCTGGAGGGGGGTGACCAGTGTTGGGACAGGGGTAGTAGACAGCAACTCTTTGGTCCTAGGACGCCATGAGCCCCACCTGCACCTTTTGGATGTAATGGCATTCCAAGTCCATGACACATGGGAACCAGACTCCAGGGCTCAATATCAGGGAACAGTTTGGTTTGCCTGTTGTAGTTTTTCAGAGATAGGGTTTCCCTATGCAGGCCAGGCTGACCTGGTACTTGTGACCAGCCCTTCCCTCCCCAGTGCTGAGGTGACAGACATCATCATGCCCACTACGCAGGGCCTCCCACATGGCACCAGGCCATTTGCTGAGAAGGAGGAGAGGAGGAGGAGGGTTTTTGACACTGAGTCTATCTCTGTAACCCTGCTTCTTGTCCGATTGTGAACCAGACATATCTCCAGAAATCGGTCATCTTCCTTGAGGACAGCCCCCCTCTGGAGAAGAGTCCCTTGTATCGTTGGGACTGCTGGACTGCACACTTGGCTTTGCTACTGTTTCCTTTCTAGGTTTTTGGGGCCAGAAATGAAACTCAGGCCATCCTGGACAAGGTTTCTCCTCAGTACCTGGCCTTCATTTTCTTTATGTTAAGAAGGTGTCAGCCAGGCGATGGTGGCCCATGACTCTGATCCCAGCACTTGGGAGGCAGAGGCAGGCCAATCTCTGAGGCTAGTCTGGTTTACAGAACAAGTTCCAGGACAGTCAGAGTTATACAGAGAAACCCTGTCTTGAAAACAAACAAATAAACAAACAAAATTGTCTTAGGCTGGGCTGTGATGGCACATGCCTTTAATCTGAGCACTTGGGAGACAGAAGCAGGCAGCCTGGAAGAGGCCAGCCTGGGCTATAGAGCATGTTTCAGGACAGCCAAGGCTACAAAGAAAAGTCCTGTCTTGAAAAACAAACAAAAAAATGTTTTTAGGCTAGCACTGGAGCTCATTAGCTTTCATGAAGTCCTGCAGTCCATTCCCAGCACCATATACCTGGCCTGGTGGTGCATGCCTGTCACTCTAGTACCAGGGAAGTAGAGGCAGGAGGATCAGGAGTTTAAGGTCATCCTTGGCTACACAATGAGTTTGAGGCCAACCTGGGCTACTGAGGACCCCATCTCAAAACAAAAACATATCCTTACATCTGTGGATTATAAAAACTAAGGTCTAGATGCCACAGTGACCCACCAGGGGGAGGGGATCCCCAGAATTCACCCTGGAACTACTGGCTGGAGGCCTCTCTGGGTCTTCTGATACTCCCTACAGATGACCTGGCAGCCAGGCAGCAAGGAAGTAGCATCTGGATCATTTCCAGCCTGGCTCAGGTTCACTGACTTATCTAGACATCTCCCTTTCAATAAATTTTGCAAGGACACAGAGGTAAGCTTGCAGATGGGGCCGTTGCTACCCCGGTCTCCGTGGCTGCACAGAGGCCCAGGCTTGCCTGGCCCCACTCCACCTGCTGTCCTGGGTGCTCAGCGGCCTGTACTGCAATATCAACAGCCTGGCAGCTCAGAAAAAGTTTTACTGTGGTTCAGCATCAGAGGGTACAAGAATGAGACCTGGGGCCAGTGCAGGGCTGCATCCTGCCCAGGATCCAGGGAGAGTCTTTTCTGTCCATTCCCACCCTAGGATCTCCAGAGTGGGTCTCCGAAGGGCCTTACCAACCTGTTTCTACTACAGCTGGTGCAGGGCCCAAGGCTGCCTGTGTGGGTATCTGTGCCTGAATATCTGCTCTTTGGAGTCAGAGACTTGTGTAGCCCAGGGTGGCCTTAAGTCCACGATGTACCCAAGGATGACTTTGAACTCCTGATCCTCCTGCATCCATTGACCCAGTTTTGGAGTGACAGGCTGTCCCACAAGGCTAGGTTTATGTGGTGCCTGGGATGGAGCCCTGGTGAGCATCCTCTACACTGAGCCCCAGCCCTAAATGTTCCACCTCTATGAACCTTACATTCATGGCCTCAACTTGTACTTGTTGAGACACTGTTTCTCACAAAATGATCCAGTCCCTACTCTGGTTGTCAGGGATGTGGACAGACAAAACTAAACTCACCTAGGCAAAGTGAGGTATTCAGTGGGTAAAGGTGCCATTGAGCTTGATGTCCTGAGTTCAGTTCCCATGATGCACATGATGAAAGGAGAGAAATGACTTCTTTAAGTTATCCTGTTCCCTCCATACATGTATCATGGCACAAGCCATCCTCACCCCAAAATAAATGTAATTTAAATAAATAAATACATAACCTGGGTTTGGTGACGCACACCTGTAATTCCTGTACTCAGGGAGGCAGAGGCAGGCGATCTCTGTGAATTCGAGGCCAGCCTGATCTACAAAGGGAGTCCAGGACAGCCAGGGCTACACAGCTACACAGAGAAACCCTGTCCTGAAAAACAAAACAATAATAAATAAGCAGGTATGGTGGAGCCACACCTTTAATCCCAGCACTCATTGAGGCAGAGGCAGGAGGATCTCTGTGAATTTGAGGCAAGCCAGGTCTACAGAACAAGTCCAGGACAGCCAGGGCTACACAGAAACCTTGTCTTGAAAAGTAAAAGAAAGCCTGTTGTGGTGGCACACACCTTTAAACCCAACGTGCAGGTGATAGGGTCACACAGATCTTTGAGTTGAGGCCACCCTGGTCCACAGAGTAATTTCAGGAGAGCCGATGCTTTGTAGAAAGACCCTGATTTAAGTGACACTTTAATCCAGCACTCAGAAGGCAGAGGCAGGTGGATCTCTGAGTTTAAGGCCAGCCTGGGCTACAAATCGAGTTCAGGAGAGAGAAACTCTGTCTCAAAAAAAAAAAAATTCCTGTTTCAAAAGCCAATTTAAAAAACAAAACAAACCAAACAAACACAAGCAAGAAAGAAAAGAACACACAGGACATTATTTGGCTCCTCTTCCATGTAGCTCTGGGCCTGTGAACAGCCATTTCCACCCCACTAATTCTTGGCTTGGTGGTGAGCCCTCCATTCAGTTCAGCTCCCTCCTTTTTTTTAGAGTTTCCATGTGGGGTCTGTTCCTGCAGAAAAGAGTGCCTGTTCTAGAAATGTGTTTCCCAACCACCTTCCTCCTGGGTGTTCCAGTTACCCAGGGCCTAGCCCCAAGCTCAGGTAAAACAGACCCTTATCTCAACATGTGCTCAGAAATGGCCACAGTTCTGGGTGTTCAGTGCAGGGACTGGAACTCAGGGTCATTAGCATGGGAAGAACTGGTCTACCCTGAGTTTCGGCCCAGCCCTTCACTGGGGGATTCTAGGTAGAGGCTCCACCACAGACTCCCTCCTAATGTTCTTTTTACTGCTTCGAGACAGGGTCTCATGTAGGCAAGGTTGACCCTGAGCTTCTGTTCTCCATCTTCAGGGTGCTGGAACAACAGGCTGTGCTACCACATTCGTTTTCTGTGAAGCTGGGGATGGAACTGGGTTTCCTGCATGGTGGGCAAGCCCGCTCCTCACTGAGCACAGCTACAGTCTTCAGAATAACTTTTCAAAAATACTTGATTGGGCTGGATAGGGTGGCACACACTTTTAATCCTTGACCTCAGCCTGGTCTACAAAGTGACAGCGAGGACTACATAGAGACCCTGTTTTCCTCTGGAGGCGGACGCAGGCGGGTCTCTGTGGGTTCACGGCCAGCCTGGTGCACAGTGATTCCAGGACAGCCAGGGCTATACAGAGAAGATATTGTCTAAAACAGCAACAACGATGAAAATCCACAAGTTTTTGTTGTCTAGTTTTGTTTTCAAGACAGAGTTTCTCTGTGTAACAAGCCCTGACTATCCTGGGCTCACTCTGTAGACTAGGCTGGCCATGAACTCACAGAGGTCCACCTGCCTCTGCCTCTAGAGTGCTGCAATTAACGGTGTGCACCATCATATCTGGTGTCCAAAAGTTTTTTTGTTTTTCTAAGTGGGCCCAGAGAGCCATCATGTCTGGCGTCCAAGAGTATTTTTTTAAAGTGGGGCTGGAGACATTTTTGTCATCGTTTGCATGTGTAACTGTGGGCGACCTGCCAGGGAGCTCGACTGGTGGTCAGGGAATAAATACAGGAGTCAGTCCTCTCCTTCTGCCTTCACCTGGATTCTAGGGATCAAACTGCAGGTCATCAGGCTTGTGGTGGGAGCAACTTTGCCTGTTCAGCCATCTAGATGGCTGTAAATTATTAAAAAACAAAACGTGTTTTTAGGTAGAATTCACCTCTTACACAAGTTAGCTGTGAGAGATTAAGATCTTCCCTCATCAGAAAGAGCACTGTGCTGGGGAGAGAGACAGCCATGCCTGGGAAGTCTCTGGGAAGTCCTCTCTCTGGACATTGCCTATCACGGAGCCCCTCAGCCTGTGGTCTTTTGTGTCTGGGTTTCTCACTAAGCAGTCTGGTGTCGCAGACTGTTGTGACTGAGGAGGAAGGGCTGAACTGTGCGGATTACCACTCTGCTGACCCCTTGGAAACACAGGCCCAGGTACCTGCTTGTCTCCCCAGAACTGCTGGTGCCCGGGGGGGCCGGTGCCCATTTCCGGATATCCCTGGTAAAGCAGACCAATTTCTCCCGCTTCAACGGGCAGCTGTGGCTCTGGGTCTGGGAGAGCCCATCTCGGATCTTACAGGGAGTGGCAGGCTTCCCTCCTGGCCTGGAGGTGGGGTGACAATGGGCTGATCTGAATCAGAGGTGGGGGGTGACAGGAGGGTGGGAGTTCCTTCAAGGTCATGGACAATTAGGAAAGGACTCTGATGCTACTGGCTCCCGTCTGGTGGCCAATAGGGACTGGCAGGGGTGCAGAGGAGACCTGAACTTCTGAGAAGCCCCTTCCTGAATCTTAAAAGTTTTTTTACAAGCATCTGTTTATTTTGTGTCTCTCTGGGCTCGTGCACTGCAGCGCGCTGGCAGTGGGCAGACAGCCTGTGGGACTGGCTTCCTCTTCCGCCAGCTCAGGCCTGGCTTGCTCGCTGTGCCTCTCCACTGCACTGGGCCTTGCTGCAGTCCTGAGGCTGGAAGGCTGAGAGCCTAGATCTTCCCTTCAGTGAATCTCCCCAGACCCAGAGGGAAATGGGGAAGTGGTCCCTAAACAACACTCATGCACATACAATTTAAAAAAAAAATTTTTTTTTTTTTTTGAGAGTCTATGTAGTCCTGGCTGTCCTGGAACTCCTCATGTAGGTCAGGCTGGCCTTGAACTCACAGAGAACCTCCTGCATCTGCCAAGGAGTGCTGGGATTATAGGCATGTGCCACTACTCCATATATATTTACTGTTTATACAGTATTCTGCCTGCGTGTGAGCCACCAGGGCAGAAGGGCACCAGATCTCATTATAGATGGTTGTGAGGCACCATGTGGTTGCTGTGAATTGAACTCAGGACCTTTGGAAAAAGAGCCAGTGCTCTTAACCTCTTAGCCATCTCCCCAGCCCAAACAATGTATTTTTTTTAAAAAAGAAACGCAATATTTATAATTCACACTCAGGCAACTGGGTGTGGTAGCCCAGGCTAGTCATGTCAGGTTTCTGAGACAGGAGGGTCTCAGACTTCAAGGTTCCTTTCTAGATCCCTAGTGACATTGACAGAAGTGGGAGAGCTCTTGATGACTAGCACTTTTGAAGGCCTGGGTTCCCACCCCAGCAAGCCAAACAAAAAAACCCAAAAAAAAACAAGAAGTAACAACCAGAGTGTTTCCACAGCGGAGACACTGGCCTTGCTTTCCCTCTAACAGAGGAATAAACTGAGGCTTGTCCCTAAGTTCCTTGTATTGTTCTGAGTTTCACTTGGCCCTGGCTCTGAGGGCCCCTCACCCCTGCCTCTACAGGGGAGTATCACTTTCCCTGGTAACAAGCAGGCTAGTGTGCCTCGTAGACAAAGGCCAGGTGAGGTATCCCTCCTCACCTCAATCATTCATGAAGACAGCAGCTGGCAAGGCTGGGGTGGGCACTGTGCAGGCAGGAGACAAAGTCAGGCCAGCCATGCAGGATGAATAAATAATACAGCAGCCAGCCTGCGGCATCTTCACCAACAGGTGCTCTGCACAGGGCCAGGGAAACTGTAAAATGGCTGCTCACTAAGCTATGGTTCCCCCAAAAGCCAGTCCCACCTGAGAACATTAAGCCTCTGGTGACCTGGGGTGCAGGTTCCTAGGCTGGACTTCTTTGCAGGGACTAAAGGCCACTCACAACTTGAGATGGTTTATTGTGACCAGTGGTGGCCTCCGAAAAGATATACCCATGATATACCCATGTTCTGATCCCCAGAGCCCATGAAAGGGGCTGGGGCTGGGGCCAGGAGTCAGTAGTGAGCACTGTCTAGGTGGGTGGGGGAGGGTTCCCTCCCTAGCAACTGCAGGGCCTGCGTAGATGCACGCAGGGTCCTAAAACAGAAATTACCCAGGTGGGATTAGTAAAGGGAAGACTTAGGAGAAGGCAGTGTGAAGACAGGAAGGCACAAACACGCACGAACACAGGAACACACACCAAAGCCCCAAGGAGCTCCAGAGTCTGGGAGCAGCAGGAAAGACACTTCCTTTGTAAAGCTGAGTCTTAGACTTCTGGGCTCCAGAGACAGGGCTCAAATCTGTGATGTTAGAAGCAGTCCAGTGTGGGGGGCTGTGTTGGAACAGCAATACAAACTGTTAATTTAAAAAATGCTTTGGCATCACTGGGAATGAAAGCTAACCCCCCAGTCCCCAACTGAGGGATTCTAAGCAGGGACCTACCCCTGAGCCAGGTCTCCTGGCCTCTTAGTAAAGTTATCTAACTTGGTCTTGAGCTCGCTCTTGCTAGACATAATGGCCTAGACCTGCCATTCCATCACTCAGGAACCTGACACAGGAGGATCACTGCAGGCTTGAGGCCAGCCTGAGATATGAATTCTAAGACAACCTTGGTCACACAGTTGAGACCTTGTCTCAAAAACAAACAAACAAACAAACAAACAAAAAATCCTAGCCGGGCATGGGGGCAGACACTTTGATCCCAGCACCCCAGAAGCAGAAGAAGGTGGATCCCTGCGTTCAGAGGCCAGTGTGGTCTACAAATTGAGTTGCAGGACAGCCAGGGCTAAGCTGAAAGACCCTATCTCGAAAAACAAAACCCAAACCCAAACCCAACAACCCACACTGTACTTGAACTTGCAACCTTCCTGCTCTCTCTTGAGTACAGGAATGACAGCCTTGGCCTTCCCACACTTTATTCCTAGTTGGATAACGGGTCTTGCTGAGCAGCTGGGCGTGGTGGCACATGCCTGTAAACCCAAAGGCCCACTCCTTGGGGCCAGTTATGGAACACTCGCACTAGATGTCCTTAATGCACAGGACCCCCTAACACCAAGGTGAATGGACTGAAGCTATGTGCCGGGCTTCCTCCGGACTTCGTGGCTGAGTCTCTGCAGTGGGGGTCTGAGCTGCTGAGCTGCTGCCTGCTTCGGAGCCTGGGTCCAGGGGCACTGTTTTCCTGTCTGCTGGTATGAAGGCTGAGTTAAGATTTAAGGGGAGCCAGGGGCTTGAGGTGAACCTGCCCTGAGGCAGGGCTTGAAAGCAGGAGTCATGGGGTTAGAGAACCTTCCCCACTGAGTACTGGAGGTCTGATCAGAAACCAGACAGGGAGTTGAAGGTGAACAAGGCCATTCAAGAGTTCTGGGAGGGCTCTGAAGTGGCTTTCAACACACTCTGCTAGTGTAGACCTGTGGTTGGAGATCAACAGCCTCCACCTTCACTGTCAGCCGCCCAAGCAGGTTGGCTTCGGAGGGTGGGGCCCATGCTTGGCACTAGCCACCCACCCAGAGAACAAAGACTGGCAGCCAACCTTGGTCCTGATGGTCCAGGCAGGCCATGATGGAGTCCCAGAGGGCTCAAATCCTACGCCTTGTTGTGGGGCTTTTTCTAAATCCGCAGGACCGTCCTGATTAGTGATTCTGAGCCTTCAAGCTAGCTGCTCTGTCGGCTGGCTGGGCCTGAAAAGACCTCACTCCCGGCGCAGCCTCCGTGGAAATCGGCAGCCTGTCCCTAATCCAGGCTGGAATCCTCTGGCACCAGGCCCGCGTTGGGGCTCCAAGGCTGTTGGGCCCCAGGCCAGGCCTGCAAGAAACCAGCGTGGTTGGCAGGCCCCTTCCACTCCTGCGCCCAGGACCACAGAAAAAGGAGGCCGCGTGCAGGGCTCACCTCCCATGCAGGGGGAGGAGAAACTTTTCCCCTTGCCTGGGCTTTTTAGCAGATAAGCAGGCCGACAAAAGTTCGAAGTTTGCGTCTTTGGGAGCCTTACCAAAGGCGCCAGGATCTCTGTCTGCAGCTGCACTAGGCTCTGGAGAAGCCGTCCCGGTCCCTTAGGACTGGAGTCCTGGCTCCTGGGCTATGTGGGCTTTGAGTGTTCTCCTAGGGTGGAGGTGGAGGGCGGGGTTCTGTTCCTCCTGTGGATTTTGCTGCTCCTGGGTCTGTTTGTGGGGCATGCAACTGGACCCCTTGTGGCGTCAGTTTCCCCAACTATAGGTAGAGCCGGCCACATTGCGGTCCGTTTCCTCAGTTTCCCCATTTCTGCAACAGAGGTGAAGCTTGGCTGATGTGGACGAGACAAAAGACGGAAAGATTCGTAATCAAGTCGCGACTGCGTCTGCGAAGCACGTGGCCTCCATACCGCTGCTATCTAGTCCAGGAAAAACTCGGCTTAAAGTCGAAGTTCTGGCCACGTGACCATAAGTAAGCTGGGGCAATTAGGGGTTTCCTGCCCGGTTCTAAGATGGCGACGCACCTCGCTTTGCCCTCACGTTGGGGCCAACGGCTTCCATTGCCCACTTGCAACATGGCGGCAGCCTCCTGCAAGCACACTTCTGTGCACCTGACCCGCCACGTACCCACTCTCAAGATGGCGGCCCACGGGCTGGACAAAGCCCCGTTCATTGGCCCAAATGCCATCACGTGATCAAACCCTCTCACGCCCTCCCCCTCCCCCACGGGCCGTTTCCGTTTTGCGCCTTGACTGACGGCCGTTTAGCCCAGTAGCCGCCTCCTGTCTGTCGGCGTCTCGGCCGTGGAGTAACATTCTGACCAATGGGAGGCCTTGGCGGGGAGAGGCGGGGCTCGCCACTCCCCCAGACCGCGGCGGGAGCCAATGAGTATCGCGCGCGGGGGACGTGTGCGGGCGTCTCCGCCATCTTGTGAGTCTATAACTCCGAGCCGTTGAGTCGGTTCCTGCTATTCCTGCGCCTCCGCTCCGTCCCCCGCGGGTCTGCTCTGTGTGCCATGGACGGGTGAGTAGTGCCGCGCCCCTCGCCCGCCGCTCTCCCAGTGCCGCGTCCTGGCCTTCGCTGCCGTCCGTCGGGGCTTTTTCCCTTCGCCGACCCCGCCAACCGCTGCGGCGCGCGTGCGTGGCCTCCGTCCGCGTGGCGTGCTCGGAACCTCAGGCGCCTGAGGCCCGCAGGGAACCCGGTTGCTTTAGGGTGGCCGCACCCATGCCCCGTCTCCCCTCAGCCCTCCCGCCCGGCGCACTTCCGGTGCCCGCGCGCCTCGCCCGGAGCGGGCCGGCGCCCCCTCCCCGCCCGCGGGCGTGCGCGCGCGCTTCCCCGGTGAGGCGCGCTCCCTGGGAGCGGCCCGAGGCCCTTCCCTTTTCCCGTCCTCTGACTGGGGGCCGACTCTCCGCGCGCCCGAGCGGCGTGCGGCTCCGGGTGCTCGTGCGCCGCTCTGGCGCGCGCCCCGCAGCGCGTGCGTGCGTGGGCTTCTGCCGAGGGCGCGCGCCCTTCCCGCCTCGGGGGAGGTGTCCGGGGGCCGCCGGCGGAGGAGCGGCGGGTCGGGTTCGGTTCGGTCGCCCGCGTGCGCGCCCGCCTGGCATCCGGGCCTCGTGCACGCTTCCGGGAGATGCCACTCCACTCAGCAACTTTTTGTTTGTAGTTTGGGGTTTGTTTTGGAGACAGGATCTCACTGGAGCCCAGGCAGGTCCCAAACCCAGGGGTCGCTTGCCTCCTGCCTCACGAGTGTTGGGACTAAAGGCCTGCGTCATCAGGCCCCGACTTTTTCCTTGAAACTTTTTGTTTGAGTGTTTGGAGACAGACTGACCTTGAGTTCCTGATTCTCCCACCTTAGCCTCCCCAGTGCTGTGAGTCACCAGCCCTAGTAAGCAGCTTTTCTTTTTCTCTTTTAAGACTTAATTCTGGAAAGTAGTTTAGCATAACTTCAAGCTCAGTACCCATGGCAGTCCTCCTGCCTCAGCCTTCTGAGTGCTGAGGTGACAGGCAAGAGCCTCCATTTGCTGCCTTTTAGCAACTTATTAAGCATTTTTGGTCCGGGTGTGGTGGTGCACACCCTTAATCTTGGCAGAGACAGGCAGGTCTCAGTGAGTTCCAGGACAGTCCAGAAAGAATCTTTGAAGACACTACATCAAGTAGAGAGGTATCCAGCAGGGGACTGTGTCACACATGCACACCCCAGCCACCACTCCTGGTGGAATCCCTTCACTAGGCAGTTCCCCAGAGAGTCACTTGGGAACCTGGCCAGCCATGGCAGCCTTGCTGCCTGTAAGCAGGCTAGGTGCAGCAGGTTAGGCAGTGTGCAGTCACGAGGGGTTGGGGTTGATCAGTAACCTAGGGTGTAACAGGGCAGCTCTCTGTTGGTTTGTAAATGGTAACAAGGCCACTTTGACTGCCATCAGCAGTCTGGCCCTGGAGCTCCCAGCCCCCACTCAGGAAGCACTGTTCTTGGGTTGTTGCCTTGACTTGCATTTCAGGCTTCCAGCATTGTAGGATGCTCACAACTTGATCACTGGTATACTTTTTAAAAATTGGACCTCTTAATGTGTTCAAAGGCATAATCTTGGTCCCTCGTGGACAGAGGGAGGGGCTCCAAGGACAATGATGGCCCCCTTTCAAGTTGAGTCTCAGTGAGTGGATCACTTCCTACCCTTCCCAGCTGGACTTGCGGAGGGCCGTACAGCCCCCACAGTACTGATACCTATTTTTCTTTTCACAGCATCGTCCCAGACATAGCAGTCGGTACAAAGGTAGGTGTCTCTAGCTTGGCATTGCACCCTTCCCCTGCCGGGGTCAATGTTAAAGGCTTTTGTCCTGCAGGGTGGCTGTTCAGGATAGCACAGATGTGTATACCTGCCTTCTACTCAAGCCTTACAGGGTGCCTATAAACTTTTTTGGGGTGTATGGTGATCCTGGCTCTGTGCTGACCTCTTTCCAGGTGGTTTTGCCTTGTCCTGCCCTGCAGCCTTCATCTAAGCAGTGGGTTCAGGTCATTGGGCTCCTACTTGGTGTTCCCCATGTGGGTCTGGCTTGAAAGAGTAGGGCATGTTCAAAGGTGAAGACAGGCAGAGTTGCCATCCATTGGTGTTGTCTTGTTTGTTGAGTCTACTGGTCTCAACCCTTCACCCCGGGACTCCAGTGACTTCTGCCTCAGCTTCCCGAGTAGCTGGGAAGACAATAAACATACCTCTAGCGCCACTGGGACTTGGCTGGGTCCTGGAGCTGGAAGGGGCTGCAGATGTCCTGATCCTTGAAATGACAGGTCTGTGTTGAATTGCTTTTGTTGTGGTAGGAGTTGGTAGAATTGCCTGTTAAGCTATAGCGGGTAGCAAGTAGTCTGCTGTTATGGAGTTCTTCCTCCAAGGCCTTGAAGGTGCTGTCCTGAGGGCCACCTCAGCTGCTTCTAGCTCATTTGCTACCAATCTGCTGTCTGGACTAGTTTCATTCTTTTCGTGAATGGATGGATGCGTTGGTTTCTACCTTCCTGCCTGCTGATCATCCCTCAGATAAACCTGTGTTCTCAGCGATAAAGAGAAGGAATTGCACTTAGTCCCAGGCCTGCAGGTGACAGGCTATGTCTAGGTAAAGCTGCTGCTGATTTGGATTGCCCTGTGGCTACTTGTCTGCACAAAACTCAATTCTAGCTAGCTGCAGAGGTCATACTGCGCAAGTAAGGAGCAGGGAGCTCTGGATGGGTAAATAGGCCAGGCCTTCCTTACTGCTCGGGATTGCAAATGGGTTGGGATCATCACCATAGCAGGCCTTTGGGAAGGTGCAGTGACCAGTGGCTCTCTTGTGCTGTTCTATTACGTGCCTTTGTCTGCTGACCTGCTTGAGGCTTTTGGCCTAGGTGGCTGGACTTTTCCTCTGGCAGTCATGGGCTTCTGGGCCTCTGTGGGGAAGACTGTTAGGGCTCTGGAAGTATGCCAGGAACAGAGCTGCAGGAAGTACTGCCCCCCCCCTCACCCCCAAGCCCAGACGGAAGCCACCTCCCACTAAGGTCAGTACTAGGGACCTCCTGGGTGAGTGGCTGCCAGCAGGAAGTGACTTCCTGCAGATCAAGAGCATGGACTTGAGGTCCTGAGCTTTGCATGTCAGAGTCTTGCCCACCACGCTGGACAAAACTAAAGTCCCCTTAGCAACCCTTTGGTCCAGAGACCTTAGGGTGGTTATACCTTCTTGAACTGGCCAGGAGTAGGTAGGAAGCTACAGATGTGTGTAGATCATGAGAGTCCTAGGGTTTCCCTCTGTAATAGGGAGAGAGGTGGGAATGGAGGTGCTAGCCTCTGTGGTCTCTAGACCTGGCTGTGGCTCACAGCGGGTCCCCTGGGCCTTCCGTCACCAGGCACTACTGGAAGCTGAAGGGCAGGGCCCTTGATCCTGTGGGGATGGGCTTTCTGGGTTAGGGTAGTGTTAGATTGGGTACTGGAGGGTCCCTGCTGGGTAGGTAAGTAGACTGCTCCTCATCCAAACCAAGATGAAATAAGATATGGGTGAGGTGGTCCTGAGGCCCTGGCTGCCTGGCTGGTAGTAGATAGCAGAGAGCTCTGTCTGGAGGCGTCTCCATTGCTGTCCTAGTGAACCTGGATCTGTGGTTCCCAGGGATTGGGTCTGCCAAACTGAGCTAAAAACATTGTTCCTGGAGAGGAGGAGTCCTTACCATGGGGTTAGCTTAGGAGTTCTCCAGGGAGCTGCTTTCACTACTGGCTGGTCCCACTTACTATCTAGGGTACTGCCGTACTCTCCTGTCTCCTGGACTATGGCCAGGACACAGGGCTGGGGCAACAGAGTGCTGGCCTTTGTTTCTCCGGAAGCTGCCAGTAACTCTGCCAGGAGGGTACCTGAGGCTGGCAGCTGTGTGCTTTGGGCAGACAACCTGCCGGCAGGGCCCTCCCACACGGCTGCTGGCAAAGGGCTGTTCCACTCTAAATGCCGTTCTCTTTGCCACACTCTGCCTCCCTTCCACCAACCCTTTTAACTAGGTGAGGGATTCGTGGGGAGAGCAGGTACTGACCATTTTACTTCTCCCAGTTACCTGCCTCCCCATCTCCGAGCTACCACACCTTTTTCCGGGCTCTCTCCCGACCAGACTCCTCCCTGCTGAATGAGGCAGTTATCAGCTGTGGACAAACTAAAGCCCAAACTAAATCCCACACTTGGGATAAAAACAACCAGACATTTACATGACTAAGTGAGTTTTTAAAGAAATCAAAACCTCTTACACAGGGTCCCAGTGACCAGTGAAGGTAGCTAGTAGTGAACACTGAGGCCACAGGCCTCAATGGGACATTGTGTAGGTCCCGGGGCCCATGGGTGGGAAGGTAGGAAAGGAGGGATCATGCTCTGGAGCTGAGGGTCCATGCTCTCTTCCCAGCGGGGATCCGACGAGCTCTTCTCCACGTGTGTCAGCAACGGCCCCTTCATCATGAGCAGCTCAGCCTCAGCAGGTTAGTGCCCTAGGGAAGCCTGCCTTGGGAACTGGAGGGTGGGATAGGGGAGAGAAGAGGAGCGGGCCAGAGGTGGGGAGGGGACCTATAGCCTCCCAAATGGACCTGTGCCTTTTCAGCCAATGGAAATGACAGCAAGAAGTTCAAAGGTGACAACAGGAGCACAGGGGTCCCTTCCAGAGTCATCCACGTCCGCAAGTTGCCCGGTGATGTCACTGAGGGAGAGGTCATCTCCCTGGGGCTGCCTTTTGGGAAGGTCACCAACCTCCTTATGCTGAAGGGGAAGAACCAGGCCTTCATTGAAATGAACACAGAGGAGGCCGCCAACACCATGGTCAACTACTACACATCAGTGGCGCCTGTGCTGCGGGGACAGCCCATCTACATCCAGTTCTCCAACCACAAGGAGCTTAAAACCGACAGCTCTCCCAACCAGGCAGTGCGTCTGCAGGGCAGGCGGTGGGTGGCCTGGCTCCCAGCCTCAGCTCTGGGTTGCCACTCATGGTGGTTTCTCCACAGCGCGCCCAGGCAGCCCTGCAGGCCGTGAACTCTGTGCAGTCTGGAAACCTGGCCTTGGCTGCCTCCGCCGCTGCTGTGGACGCAGGAATGGCAATGGCAGGCCAGAGCCCAGTGCTCAGGATCATTGTGGAAAACCTCTTCTACCCAGTGACCTTGGACGTGCTGCACCAGGTGGGTGGGTGCATGACCTGCACCAGGCATCTGGGTCCCCACATGCCCTCAGCTATCGCTCACACAGTTCTCTCCTGCAGATCTTCTCTAAGTTTGGCACAGTCCTGAAGATCATCACATTCACCAAGAACAACCAGTTCCAGGCGCTGCTTCAGTATGCAGACCCTGTGAGCGCCCAGCATGCCAAGTTGGTGAGTAGGACTTCCTGGGTTGGGCAGTCTTGTGCCTGGCGCATACTCACCTTTGTGTCCCCATAGTCGCTGGATGGCCAGAACATCTATAACGCGTGCTGCACACTACGAATCGACTTCTCCAAGCTTACTAGCCTTAATGTCAAGTATAACAACGACAAGAGCAGAGACTACACCCGGCCTGACCTGCCTTCTGGAGACAGCCAGCCTTCGCTGGATCAGACGATGGCAGCAGCCTTTGGTAAGATGCTGTACTGAGAGACACCAAATGAGTGGGGTGGGACAGGCCACCTAGCTGTCAGGGCACCCTGGTACTGCACAGCCCAGCCACTCAGCTGTCCTGCTCGTGCCTGGCCCAGCCATGAGGTGAGGTGCAGTGATTAGTGTCTGTTTGTTTCTAGGTGCGCCCGGCATAATGTCAGCCTCTCCGTATGCAGGAGCCGGGTTCCCTCCTACCTTTGCCATCCCTCAGGCCGCAGGTATTCATGCTCATCCTGACCCCAGTGCCTGCATGTCCACACAACCCCACAGTTGTCCATAGACCGGGATGCCACTGGCCCCGAGTGTCAGGTCGCAGGCCCCCTTCTGGGGAGAGGGGAAGGGGCCTCCAGCAGCGTTCACAGGCAGTTAGGGCAGGGTAGTCTCAGGCAGGGCCGGGCCAGGTGCCCTGTGCTGGCAGGGGCAACAAGCCCCACTAATCATGCAGTCTTTGGTCTGGTTCCCTTCAAGCACCTCGGGCGAGGACGAGGACGCAGTGTCCCTAGTAGATTGAATTTAATGGCCTGGTAAGCAAGTGTCCTCCAGGGCTGAGGAGCATGGGCCTCAGGCCTCTGCGTGCCGCCCGGAGCCTGCATGGAGGAATGTGCGCCGCATGTGTGCACAGCCAGACATCTGGCAGGCCCTGCTTGCGGAGGGCCCTTGTCGACCAGAGCTTTTGTGCTGTTGGGCGCATGCAATCTGATCACACTGGCCATGGTGTCAGGCAGTGTGTGTGCCTCTTGGGCAGGCCATAGCCAGGCGACACCTTGTGGCTATGTGCGAGAAGAATGTGCCTGTCTCTCTTGGTGCAGCCAACCGGCCTCATATCTATACTACCTTCCTTTGCAGGTCTCTCCGTCCCTAATGTCCACGGAGCCCTGGCCCCTCTGGCCATACCATCTGCTGCTGCTGCCGCTGCAGCTGGCCGCATTGCCATCCCAGGCCTGGCAGGGGCTGGGAATTCCGTCCTTTTGGTCAGCAACCTGAACCCTGAGGTATGTGGGTGTTGCTTTGCTCTGCCCGTACCTGGAGTGGTGGGGTGCTGGCTGGCCACAGGTCCTGGGGGGTGCACTGGGTGGCAGGCAGGGCCTCTCTGGGTGACCCAGGCGCTGCGGGCACAGGCGTGCTGCCCTCTGTCTGCTACTGTTGGCCTCCGTTCCTTCCCAGCTGCTCTGAGGTCTTCTGTTTTCCTCTCAGCTCCATTCGCACCCAGCCCTCAGTGCTCAGAGCTGGGGTGTTTTCCTTGTTGTACAAGACAGTCTGAGTTAGTTTGAGGCATGGCAAGGAGGCCTGGGAGTGCCCGTTGGAAGGGAGGTGGCTCAGGCCAGTGCGTCCAGCTTGCCTCTGGCTGGGGCTCTAGAGAGCCCAGGTGGCCGTTGAGGCTCAGCATTGCGTTTCCAGGAACTAGTGCATGGCAGTGCCTCAGGCTGCTCTGTGGCCCTGTGGCTCTCCAGTCCGCCCTGCTGCAGCCAGTTTACTCCAGCTGTCCTGAGCTCCGTGTCCACCACCGGGAACTAACAGGCTCCTTTCCTCAGTCCTCAGTCCTTAGTCCCGCCGCAGTGCTGGCCACGGTCCTCCAGCCTGTGTGCAGCGCTTCTCCTCACGTGTGTGCGCCAGCGTGTGCGCCTGTGTGTGTTGCGTGTGCGCGCGCGAGTGGAACACTGCCTTGTTTTCCTACGTATTTACTGACCTGTGTTTTGCTACTTTTTTCTTTCCTCCCCTCCCCTCCCAATTTTTTTTCTTGCCTGATCCGGAATTTCTTTGCCAACTGACTGCACGGTTCTTCTGCTTCCTGTTGTTGCTTGAAACAAACAAAACATAAATCAATAAAAACAAAACTCCCCTCTCAAACCCGCTCTCCGGAAACCAACCTGCCCTTGAATATTAACATCCTGACAACTTCATCATCACGAACCTGCTCGCCTGCGGGGACTGTCTTCCTCGTGGACGACTGGCACTCGCCCCCTTGACCTCTCCCTCTCCCTGTCCCCTGCTGCCTTCCTCTGCTGTCTCTAAAGAGAGTCACACCCCAAAGCCTCTTTATTCTCTTCGGTATGTTATTCTCACTTTTATTATCTTGGTTTTTCGTTTAATTGGTTATTTTACACCCTGCGATGTACTATTTGAGTTTGTGTTTGGCCTTCTGCCTCGGTTCGTGGTTTGCTTCCGGTTTGCGGATTGTACTGAGTAGACACGCATGGTTACCACCCTGCATGCTTCCAGAGCTAAGCGTGTCAGTAGCATGTGAACGTGGCTGTTCTGACAACTGTCTGGAGTCAGAGACTGCCGAGTGCAGCGCCCGTTAGCAGGCCTTGGGCTGAGACATAGGCTCCCGGTGCCTACTAAGCAAACCTGGCCCGCTGGGAACGGGAGGGTGGGCAGCGGGTGGGAGGGGGAGCTTGGGAGACCAGGCAGCTCAGACTCTGTCCTTGGGTTTCAAAGGCGTCTACGGTGATGTGCAGCGCGTGAAGATCCTGTTCAATAAGAAGGAGAATGCGCTGGTGCAGATGGCGGACGGCAGCCAGGCGCAGCTGGGTGAGGGCTGCTGGAGGCTGGGGCTGGGGCTTTGGCTGCACCTGGGGGTGGGTGCCAGTGGGTGTGGGGTTCTGCTGCTCATGTGTTTTCCACCCTTTGTCCAGCCATGAGCCACCTGAATGGGCACAAGCTGCATGGGAAGGCAGTGCGCATCACACTTTCCAAGCATCAGAGTGTGCAGCTGCCTCGTGAGGGACAGGAGGACCAGGGCCTGACCAAGGACTATGGCAGTTCACCTCTGCACCGTTTCAAGAAGCCAGGCTCCAAGAATTTCCAAAACATCTTTCCACCCTCAGCCACCCTGCACCTCTCCAACATCCCGTAAGCCAACCACTGGGGCAGCTTGTCTTGTGAGCCCTGAAGAGCTCCGAATCTTCCCTTCCCCACACCCCGTCAGGTATGGGCCCCAGCCAAATGCCTTGTGTTCTCCTGCAGGCCCTCTGTGTCAGAGGACGAACTCAAGAAGCTCTTCTCCAGCAATGGCGGTGTGGTCAAAGGCTTCAAGTTCTTCCAGTGAGTGCAGCCCTGCCCTCCACCCTTCACCCTCAGTCATACCCCAACTCTCCTGACCAGCCCCCTCACCTCACCCTGCAGGAAGGACCGCAAGATGGCACTGATCCAGATGGGCTCTGTGGAGGAGGCCATGCACGCACTGATTGACCTGCACAACCATGACCTGGGCGAGAACCACCACCTGCGCGTGTCCTTCTCCAAATCCACCATCTAGGTGCCCTTGGGCCTGCGACAGCTTCCACCATTCCAGAAAAGCCACTTTAAAAGCAGCTGAAGTGACCTTACAGACCAGAGATTTTATTTTTTTAAAGAGAGATCAGTTTACCTGTTTTTAAAAAAATTAAATCTAGCCCACCTTGCCGTGGCAGATAACTTGGACCATAGAGGCCCAGTCAAGCCCGGCACCATGCCTTGAGGGGCTCAGGCATGAGGCCACAGCGGTGCCCCAAACATAGCCGCTTTCTGTGCCTTACAAAACCAGCATGCCTCGTGGCCACACACTCACCCTCTAGGGCCACCAGTCTCTAGACCTGTATGTAGGTGAGCCAGGTAGCCTGCACCATGGGCTCCCCACGCTGAACAGGAGCTGGGGCCACTACCCCCTCCCTCATAATCAAGTGACATGATTCTCCCATGTCCCTGGCCAGCCCAGAGGGCCCAGGCCATCCTCAGCTGCCGAGCCTCATGTGACCTTTGTATTCTATTATTCTGTGTGGTCGCAGACACCTGTGCCTAGCAATATTTCCACTCGACCAAATACCCGAATCTTTTTCCATTTATATGCAAGAGATATAGTTTTAAGTAACTTTTTATAGCAGCGATACAATGGTATGTGTGTACTCTAAGCTTCTGTGTTCCCTGCGCTCTTACCTTGCTTCCTGGTGACCAACTTGCAGGTGGGCCCAGGTCAGTGCTTCCTCCACCTTGAGAAAAAGCTCTGAGACCAGTGGGTTCCTACCTTCAAATTTTGGACCAAAGTTTTGTTTTCCGCCTGCCTCTGACTAGGCCCAGTTGAGGGGCTGACCTCTAGGCCTTACTGCCCCTCCCAGAAGCACACCTCCATCCTAGCCTGCCTCTATGGGAGGGCCTCCCTGGACCTCGGTTCTGTGAAGGAACAGCAAGAGTGTAAATATTTATGATTTTTATACCTGTGTGGGGCTGAGGCGGTGCGGCGGTTTTTTTATGGTGACAGATGTATATTTTGGTAACAACTACAGGCTCAGTATTGTCCTGGGGCCAGCCCTGGCCACATTCCACCCCGTCCCAGATGGTGTATTGGGGGGAGTTTCCATTAAAGCAGTTTTATAACCTGTGCCTTCCCTGAGCCCTTCATTCTGAGCTGTAGAGGTGTGGGCCAGGCTGGGCCTGGCCTCAATAAACGCCTGTGTCTTGTGCTTCTGCCTGTCATTGGGGATGGTGGACCATTTGGCAAAGGGGGTGCAGCCCGCCTGAGCTAAATGTAGCACAGAAGGATGGAGGCTTGGACGCCGGCGCTTCTGAGAGCCCTCCCCCTGTGTTGGCCTCCGCCTGAAGCACCGTGCACACAGCAGGATTGGTCACCATCAGCCTTTTTATTGGAGCACTAGACACCCCCAGTCCTTCATACTTGGCCAGGCTCAGTCCTGGTACCTTCGTGCCTGCATCCTCCTGTAGTAGCTCTCCGCCTCCGGTTCCACTTCTCTCTCGCCCAGGCGGCCCACCGGGCGCCTCAGGGTGGATTCCTGACTCCCCCCGCCCAGGGCCCCTTCGCTTGCACCCGGTGGGGGCAGACCCTCCCCAGTGGCCAGGTTGACAGTGGCCACACCTCCAAACCGGGGCTCCTCCTGGTCCGCCTCACTGACTGGAGACCCCGGGCCCATCGCAGGTTTGCAGCTGCTTCTGAAGCTGCGGGCCAGGTCTCCCAGCTCATAACCACCCTCACCCTCCAGCACTTTGGCCTTCCACTCCCAGGGTGTGCTGCCAGCAGACAGGTGCACCACTGGGTGGTGAGGCGCGTGCGCGTCAATCGTGACGATGCTGGCAGAGTCCCGGTCTGACGGGGACCGATACTGTGAGGAATCGGAGCTGGCACTGGAGGATGAGGCTGTCTCGGCCTTGGGACCCCCTGCTGCCTTGGACATGGCGATGACCTGTAGTAGCCTTGGTGGGTTGGCTACTCGTGGCTGGGAGGGAGCCACAGCCACTGGGGCCCCTCCCTTCTCAGCCATAGACAGCCACTTGGCCCTTACTGATGAGCTGCTCTTGGGTGACAGGCCAGCTGCAGCCTGCACTCCTTCCTCAGGGATATGCACAAGGGGCTGGGGCTGGGGCCCTGGCCTCGGAGGCAGGATAACTCGGGGCCCCAGCCCTGGTCGAGCCTGGACGGTGGGGTACAGTGAGGGTGGCACCGGGCCTTCCTCCTCGTCATCCTCCTCTTCCTCTTCCTCCTCCTCCTCCTCTTCCTCCTCCTCCTCCGCCATGGGCTCCGCTGGGGCCCGCAGGTGCACAGGGCTAGCCTCATCAGGCAGCCCCAGGCCACGGCCCTCCAGGGACTTCTGTTTCCACTCACTGATCAGCTGCTTGGAGCGGGAGGCATCAAGGGGTACATGGATTGTCATGTGGCGCCGCGCAGGGTCATCCAGCGAGGGCGTGCTGACACGGGGCAGTGTGTTGCTGAAGGTGACCATGCCCTCCTTGCCCATGGGGCTGCGCGGAGCCAGCAGGTCCACATCCACACTGGCTCTCTTCAGGCTACCAAGAGATGTCTTCTCTCGAGCCACAGGCCGGGGCATAGCCTCTAGCCTCCCGGGAGGGCCCAGCTCATCTGTGCTGACAGACTTATTCTGCTGGTACATGGACTCATGGCCCCGCTGTGTCAGCGCTCGGAGGGCGTCCTTGGCAGGAGCTGGGGCAGGCACCTTCTCTGCAGGTGGAGCCTGGAAGTTGCCCACAGCGTGGCAGGCCTAGGGGTGAGAAGGGCTGGCATGAAGTCTGCTATCCAGCAGGAGACCACGCCTGCAGCCCACAGGGAGGCAGCAGCGTCCTACAGCTGACAGGATTTTGCAGAATCCGTGAGAGGAGCCTCCTTCCCTCAGACCCCAGGCCACTGACAGGGGGCCCTTGGCGGGGCTTCCTACTCAGCCCCCTTGCTCAAATCCCTTTGGTGGGGCAGCCTCCTCCCTCAACCGGCGTCTTACCAGGTAGGCGGCGATGCCAGCACCAATGAGGAAGCCAGCATAGACGTCCACAGGGTGGCTGCGGTACTGGGTTATCTGTGTGAGGCCGCAGACTCCAGCAGCAATGGCAAAGGCGAACACAAGGATGGGCTTGAGCAGCTTTGTGGTGTCCGAGATGACTGAATTGAAGTACATCTGGCCAACAGGTGGGCAGGGTCAGGCTGTAGTTACTGTCCATGGATGGACACAGGGCACAGCATTGGGGGCCATCACTCACCGACACATAGACAGCAGCAAAGGCCGACAGAGTGGCATGCTGGGATGGGAAGGTCTTCCTACAAGAGGCACAGTGTCAGCCCTGCTGGTCAGGAAGCAGCCACTCCGAGCCTTAGTTTCCCCGACTAGAGTAGGGGCTATAGGCCGACTTACCGTGCCGACAGGATGGCGTGGGTATCGTGGCCCGAACAGATGTCCTGTGTGATGTAAGGGTTCGCCTCACAGGAAGTGCCCAGCAGGGTGTAATTGGGTTTGCAGACGGTTAGGAAGAAAGGTGTGTGGTAGCCGGTGGCCAGCTGGATGACGTCCGTCACCAGAGCCGTGGCACACAGGCCAAACACGTGCACACCTGAGGGCGAGAGGGCCAGGCCAGGGGAAGGGAGCAGGGGCGGGAGGGGTGTTCCCCCAAAAGCCCTTGTACTCTGTAACCCCCACGAATGGACATCAAGGCAGGACGAGGGAACCCCACAGCCACTCACCCACAAAGCGCACGGTACGCCTGAGGAACGAGTTGAAGTTGCAGCCGCCCGCGTTGATGCTGCCCTCTGTGCCCCATAGCCGGGACTGCAGGCAGTAGACCATGCCCTCGCCGACCATGATCTGGACCCCCCCAGGGACAGGCAAGTCAGGCGGGGTCACAGTGAGAGACCCAAGTACCTGGGGCCCTGGCACAGGCAACTCACAGAGGCTGCAGGCGCCGCGAAGGCCAGGCTCAGCAACATGAGCAGTGGGATCAGCTCTTCATTAGTCTCCACATAGGGCATGGACAGTGAGCGGTCGTAGCACTGAAAGCCCACCTTGGCCGGCTTGAACAGGTCAGTCAGCTCCAGGAAGTACAAGGACACAATGGAGGAAGCCACGATGGGCAGCTGGGGACAGACAGTAGCCATGGTCACTGTCCGTACCACCGGAGGCTTACCATGACCCACAGATTCACACACCAATTTCTGTAGCCCAGCTGCACAGCAAGAGGGAAGAGCCATCCCATACCCAGGAAACGGTTCAGCCACACAGAGGCTTTGTCAGCAGTCGGATCCATCTGCCACCCACCCACCCATCCATCTGTCCAGCCACTATCCACCCATCGATCTACCATCCATCCATCCACCCACCGATCCATCCATCTACCTATCCGTCCACCAACCCATCCATCCACCCACCCATCCATCCACCAGCCTATCCATCCACCCACCCATCCATCCACCAGCCTATCCATCCACCCATCCATCCACCAGCCTATCCATCCATCCACCCATCCATCCATCCATCCACCAGCCTATCCATCCATCCATCCACCCACCCATCCATCCACCAGCCTATCCATCCATCCACCCATCCATCCACCAGCCTATCCATCCACCCATCCATCCACCAGCCTATCCATCCATCCATCCATCCACCCATCCATCCATCCACCAGCCTATCCATCCATCCATCCATCCATTCATCTACCCATCACCTCCTTATCCCTGCACTCATCCATCCATCCACCCACCTATCATCCACTCTCCCACCCACTCCTTTATCTTCCATCCACCCATCCATCACACGTGCCCACATACACACATACATCCTTACTTCTCTCTCCAGCCTCCTCAGGTTTCTGCTCATAGCCTTCTCCGTCCTCATCCCCTTTGCCAGGGTATGGCCCTTGGTCAGTCCTTCTCGCCAGCCTTCCTCAGAGCAGCTCCCTAGTGGCATTTCCACATCCTTCCTCCATCACCCATCCTTCTGCTGTGCAGCCTTGAATGGCGGCCAGCCACAGGAGGGAATTCACGCCCTAGCCCTCTCTACCAACCAGGCGTATGCCCCCTCCACCCTAGTGTATGATGCCAGAGTCACTTGCCCCTTCTGAGGACTATGGAGCCGCAGCTCCTATAAGCAGAGCCCTTGGGGCTCAGGCAGGGAAATGGCTGTCACTGAAGGCACCTGAAAACGTGGCCTGCGGGAGCTGTGCTAATGCCAAAGGAACATCTAGTTTATTTATTCATTATATACCATCTCCCGTCCCAGGCTAGCCTCAAACTCAACATGTAGCTGAGGATAGCCCTGAACTCCTGATCTTCCTGCGTCCACCTCCTAAGTGCTGGTATGACAGTTATGGGCAGTTACCCTCAGCTTAAGGAGCACTATTGATCTCACTGCCACTTACAAGGTGCCAGCAAGATGAATGAAATGAACCGGGCATGGTGGCACATGCCTGTAATCCCAGCATTAGGGGAGGCAGAGGCAGGCAGGACACTGTGAGTCCCAGTCCAGCCTGGTCTACAAAGCCAGTCCAGGGCAGCCAACGCTACACAGAGAAACCCTGACTCAAAACAAACAAAACAAAACAAAACAACAAAAAAAGATGAATAAAATGGTGACATGTTCCTGGGGTCTGTTGTGTGCCCCAATTTCCTGAGCTCTAAAGCAGGAATGAATACAAATTGTTTTGTGGTGTGTGGTGGCATATAGCTTTAATCTCAACACTTGGGATGCTCAGGCGGGTGGATCTCTGTGAAGTGGAGGCCGGCCTGGTCTACATCACAGGTTCCAGGCCAACCAGGGCTACGGTGTCTACAAATTTTGGACCCTCTGCCCAAAAAGTTTTAAAAAAAAAAAAAAGAAGAAGAAATTAAAGGTGTGTTGGTCAAAGATGAGGGTTATATGTGTAGCAAAGAGGAAGGGGCCAGAGAGTCAGACTGCAACTGACAGCGAGGTGTGGTCAGGGCAGCCGGCCAAGGGCTGGAGAGGGTGATGCAGCAGTCCAAAGCACTGGATGCTCTTCAGAGGGGCAGGGCCACCCACAGGGCCGCCCACAGCCCTCAGTTCTGGGAGCTTCGGTGTTCTCTTCTGCCCTCTGCCGGTTCCTGAATGCATGTGCTGCTCACGGCAAACAGCCATAAACACAAATCAAAATGAAGCAGTCAGGACCAGGCAGTGGTGGTCTTTAATCCCAGCAATTGGGGAAAACAGAGGCAAGGCCAGGCAGGGCTGCATGCTGAGACCTGTTTCAGGAAATAAACACAACGTCTGGGCTTGGGGGCTGGGGCTCGGTGTTACAAGGCCAGTTTGGCGTGCAGAAATTTCAGCCCCGCCCAAGGAAGGGAGAGCAGGAGGCTCAGGCGTTCAGGGCAGGCCAGTTTCAGCTCCACAGAGAATTTGAGGGCAGTCTGGGTTATCTCAGTGTATCATGGCGTCAACCACATGAACAAAACTTTTGTTGTACGCTGTCTTTCAGTGTTCAGCAAGTTAAATGAAGACTTAACCATGTAGTTTTAAAACATCTCGTTCAGGGCGATGTCCCACAAAGGTAGGGGATTGTGCTCAGCCTGTGTCAGGAGACAAATTCCCCCTCCCCTTTCTCTCTCTCTCTAGTCTACAGGGGCTCACTGTGGAGCTGACCTACATAGTCCAGGCTAGCTTCGAACTCCAGGTATTGGGATTAAAGGCGTGTGCCACCACCTCCTAACTCAACTAATACTCATCTCTCTCTCTCTCTCTCTCTCTCTCTCTCTCTCTCTCTCTCTCTCTGTGTGTGTGTGTGTGTGTGTGTGTAGGTCAGAGACAATGTGGGAATTCGTTCTATCTTTCCATTAGGCGGTTCCCCGGGATCAAGCTCCAGCTGACAGGCTTGCCTGAGTGAGCCTTTGCCGGAGCCGCTGAGCTGTCAGCCCCTAAATACCTTTTTCCATGTAAGAGTTTCCATTTATAGGAGCTTGTGGAGCTGTGGCCCCGACAGAGGGGAAGCATCTGCACTGAAGATAAAGCAACAGCCTGGTGAAGACAGCCTTAGGCTACACTTTGGGTAAGATTTGCTGCTCACACAGGGTACCAGGTGGCAATGTGGGCAAACACAGCAGGGCATGGCAAACTCTGCACTTCCTCCCACCTGGAATGGTGGTGCACACCTGCCTGCCACCCTAGGACTTGAGAGGCTGAGGCAGACGAATGGCTCTGAGTTCTGGATCAGTCTGGGCTACTGAAGGAGAATCAACCTCAAAGGAAACACAGCAATGCCAGGTGGTGTTGGTGCACACCTTTAACCCCAGCCCTCTGGAGCAGAGGCAGGGGGCTCTCTGTGAGCTCAAGGCTAGTCTGGTCTACATAGTGAGTTTCAGGACAGCCAGGGCTATACAGAGAAACCCTGACTCGAAAAACAAAAGCAAGCAAGCAAACTATCCTCCTCCTCCCAATGTGTTTTGTGGGGTCCCCCAACTTGGCCCCCTCCATTGGGGGGTATGACACAGGATGGTCCAGAAACAAGTTAGTGCTGATGTGGGGAAGGGAGTACCACACACCAGGGAAAAGGGCCAGGGAAGTCAAGTCCCTGTGCAAGGCCCACAAGATGGCTCAGCATGTAAAGGTACTTGCTGCTAAGCCTAACTGCTCGAGTTTGACCAAAATCCCTGACCCCACACAGCGGAAGGAAAGAGCCAGCTCCTGAACATTGCCTTTGACCTCTGAGCCATGGCGCGCTGGCAGTGCGCATGCACACACATGCATGTGGACACACATACAAAATAAATATTTAAAAACCTTTAAAAAGACAAAGGTAGAGCTGGAGCTTTCGGTGGTTAAGAGCACTGTCTGCCCTTCCAGAGGACCCGGGTTCAATTCCCAGCATCCACATGGCAGCTAACAACTGTCTGTAACCCCAATTCCTTTACACTAATGCACATAAAATTAAAACAAAACAAAAAACAAGAGTAACCCGGGCATGATGGGCCTTTAATCCCAGCACTCAGGGAGGCAGAGGCAGGTGCATCTCTAAGTTTGAGGCCAGCCTGGTTTACAAAGCGAGTCCAGGACAGCCGGGGCTACACAGAGAGACCCGTCTTGGAAAATCAAAAAGAAGAAGGAGGAGGAGGAGGATCTTCCTTAGGTGCTGAAAACACTTGCTTTACGAGTGCCAGGGCCCAAGTTCAAGTACCCAGCAAAGTAAGTACCCACAAAGCAAAGCAAGGTGGGAACAGTTGAGTGTACAAATAACAGGTGAGGCTATGCAGACCCCCAGCTCCTAGCCCAGCAAGACCCTGTCAACAGTAAGAGCAAGTAAGGGAGACACCTGCCTTCATCTGGCTCCGGCTCAGCATACCTATCAGTTGGGATGAGCTCCTAAGCACTGACACAGATTCAAAAGGGGGATCTGAGCTCAGGGTGGTGGTTTGTGCTAGTCATCCCAACAGGCTACTGAGAGCCTGGCCCAGAACACAGACCAAACTGCAATCCAGTCTGGGCTACAGAGTGAAATCCCCGACAGGGGCTGAGCACCGGGTTCATGGGTGGAGAATTTTCCCAGTGAGGGCCTGGGGGCGTGGTCAGGGTGGAGTCCCGCCTAGAATCACGTAGAGAGGGGCTGGGGGTGTGGCCAGGGTGGACCCCAACTTAGAATCACCTAGTGAGGGGCTGGGGGTGTGGCCAGGGTGGACCCCAACTTAGAATCACCTAGTGAGGGGCTGGGGGCGTGGCCAGGATGGCCCCCAACTTAGAATCCCCTAGTGAGGGGCTGGGGGCGAGGCCAGTGTGGAGTCCCACCTAGAATCACCTAGTGAGGGGCTGGCGGCGTGGCCAGGGTGGCCCCCAACTTAGAATCCCCTAGTGAGGGGCTGGGGGTGTAGCCAGGGTAGAGTCCCACCTAGGATCACCTAGTAAAGGGCTGGGGGCGTGGCAAGGGTGGACCCCAACTTAGAATCCCCTAGTGAGGGGCTGGGGGCGTGGTCAGGGAGTAGGGCCCCAGTTTAGGTCTAGGCCCTGGATTCTATTGCGAGCACTAAAGTATATATGAAAATAATTTTAAATGAGTGAGAAAAAAAATAGCTGGGAAGCAATTTCTGGAAGGATTTCAAAGGGTTCTGGTGAACGCGACCCCGAGGGACCGGGCTAATCTATTGTCACAATTAAATGCCATCTTGGAACATAAGCGGTCTCCCTAATGCTCTGTGGCCCACACAGGTCACCTGCTGAAGGGAACACCTGTGGAGACAGGAGACTGGGCTCCAGCCTGACCCAGGGGCTTGGGGGACTCTGCCTGGCTCGAGCTCCTGCCATTTAAAGAAAAAAAAAAAAAAACTGCAACCCTTCACACTTAGTATGCACCAAGTGAATGCATTTATTGTCTTCTATTTTTAGACCGTCTCAGCTTTCCAGCACAGCCGGCTAGCTTCACCAAGGGGGTTGCGGAGCTGTGGGTGGGCGGGGGCACACAGCCATGCCATTAGCAGAAGGGTGCTTGAATTTAGACGCCCCTCAGGGTACTGCAGAGCCGAGTGCCCAGCACCCACGCTCACCAGTTGGGGCTTGTTCACCGCCAATGCCCCTCCAGCCGAGCTTCTCACTCGTGTCCTTAAAAGAGAGCCCAGCACCCTAGCATCCCCCGCCCCCCGTCTGTTCTCGCCGTCTGAAGGGCCCTTCTGAATCTTTGCAACTCCTATTCGACCCGTAGAGCCCTGCACCTTGAACCCAGCCTCATCCCCATCCCAGCGCCAGGTGGCCTGGTACCGCGGTGCGGGCTCCTGCACCCGCAGCGCGGAGGGGACGGTCTCTGAAGCCCCATGCCATGTCCCCCACTCACCTCCACGAAATAAAAGCATGGCAGGAGCGTCATGCTGTCCTTCGGGGTTTTATTCTTCTCCTTCACAGCAATCATGGTGACGCGGGCGCTGTAGGCCGAGGTTGCAGGGGGACAAAGGCAGGCTGGAGACCAGGAGTGCGCAGATGGAGATCCCAGGTGGGGAGACAGGGCTAGACAAGTGAGCTGGGGGGGAACTGAGGCTGGAGCAGAGGGGGGAACTTGGGGAAGGGAAATGCAGGAGCCCCCGCGCGCGCACGCGGCTCGCTCACCTGGCGGGGGCAGGGAGGGTGGAGTCCGCTGCAGAGCGCGGACACAAAGCCAGGGTCCCCGCGTGGGAGGGACGCGAGGCCCGGGCGCCGTGCGCGGGGCGCGGGCTCTTTGTCTGCGCTCTTTGCAGCCGGCTCGGCCCCGCCCCGGCCCCGCCCCCGGCTCGGGCGCCTCCGCCTCCGGCTCTGCGGGTCTCCGGGGTCTCAGGCCCTGCAGGACCGCAATCCGGGTCCCTACCCTGCCCCTGGCGCGCGCCCTATGTGCGCCCTGCGCGCGCGCACGATCGGTCTCGGGGACCTAGGGGCGCGCGGCCGAGTTTGGTGAAGACCAGATCCCGCGGCCCCCGGTCGCCTCCCTGCTTCTCATGGTCGCTGAGCCCTCAACCCCCACGTCTTCCGTGCCCGCGGCTCGCTGGAGTCCGTTTCCATGGTGAGGTCCCTGGGCGCCTGAGCAAAAAGAGACAAAGACACCAACCAAGGGCGGAGGGGCTAGCCTCCCCCACCCCTCCCCATCGTCCCCACCCACCCCTCCTTTATCCAACCTTCAGGCCCACCTCATCATCCTGACCCTGGGCAACTGGTGCCTTGAGAATAAATGACTGTAATGTGCACTTATGCAGCGCTTGCTGTTTGCAAGCATTTCCCCTCTACAGAAGTAGCCCTGTAGATGTAGGAACTGGCTGATCCCACGTCATCCTAGGTGGGCAAACTGAGGCCCAGAGAAGTTAGGAGACCATTCTATCAGTATAGTCAGTAGCTACTGAGCAGCTATTGTATACCAGGCTCTTAACAAACACTTGTGACCCAAAGGGAAGTGGGAGGTAAGCTGGTAGCCCCCTCCCCAACTCTCTCTGTTTGAAGTCCAGTATGCAAGTGACATCTCAATATTCACGAGGCTGAGTCAGAAGGATTGCTGTGAGTTCTAGCCCAGTCTGACCGACCGGTGAAGTTCTTGTGCTGCAAGGATGAGGGCCTGAGTTCGAAGCCCCTGCATACAAAGCCACCCATAGTGCTAGGTAGAGGAGAACAGGAGGATCTCACCTAATCAGCAAGCACCAAGCCAAGGAGAGGCCCTGTTTTAAAACATGAGATAAGCCGGATGCGGTGGCACACGCTGTTAGTCCCAGTGCTCAGGGAGGCAGAGGCAGGCGGATCTCTGTGAGTTCGAGGCCAGCCTGGTCTACAAAGCAAGTCCAGCACAGCCAGGGCTACACAAAGAAACCCTGTCTCAAAAACAACAATAAAAAGTAAGGCACGTCTGTAATCTCAGCCACTTGTGAGACAGGCCGAGGGAGTTCAAGGCCGTGAGTTCAAGACCTGCCTGGCCAGCTATACAGTGAGAACTGTTTCAAAAGGACAAAGGTGGACAGTTGGAAGGAGACATGAGCATGCAGATAGCACACACACGAAAAATAAGGAAAGTAAGCAGGAGGCGTCATTTGAATGCGTAGACCAGCCTCTCATTAGGCACCTACAGTCTCCACCCTGCCCTCCCCACTCCATGCCTGTCTTTGCCCCCCATCAGTCACAAGCTTTCTCCCAAGCTGACTTCTCTGTTCTCATAGACTCGACCTCAACCCACGTGTTCAGAGCTTCTTTGCGGGAACCTCAAGCACCCCAGGCCTGGGGGGCCACACTCAGCAAATGTGCCTGCCCTCTGCGACCCCCAGCAGGAAAGGAACAGCAGAGACAAGCCGGCATGGCAGTGTGGTGTGCAGCTCTAGCTCTCGGGCACTGGGGGCAGGAGAGTTTCAACACAGCCTGGCTACAGAGCAAGACCCTGACTCAAAACAAAGCCAAAAGTATCCCAACACTCAGGAGTCAGAGGCAAGCAGAGCACTGTGAGCTCGAGGCCAGCCTGGTCTACAGTGTGACCAGGGCTACACAGAGAAACCCTGTCTCAAAACAAACCAACAGACAAAAGACAGAAAAGGCAAAAGCGGCTCATGCAGGCCCGAGGGCATCATCGGCCAACAGTCCAGGGGAAGGGGTGGGCCAGCTACCTAGAGGCAGCCCTTGGCCACAATTCCTGGGTTGCAGGGCACAGGTAAGCCCCACTCAGTCCTGACACTGTCCCAGCTTCAGGGGCTGAGGGTGGAGAAGCCCAAAGGGGGGACACAGAGACTTGGACAAGCCCTGGGCCTCAGTTTCCCTGTTAGTAGGGAAGGGGCTTGCATGAGCCCCTGGGAATTCTAGTGTTGAAAGAGTCTTTAACTGGTGGTCTTGAGGAGAAGGAGAAACTGTGGCCTGCAGGGGGCCAGTGTGGGAGGGGCAGCTCGGACCTTCCAGGATGGGATCTGCAGGTAGAGTTGGGGCAAGGCCCGGCCTAGCTGAGGAGCTCTGGAGAGCAATTGGGTAGGTTCCGAGCCAGGGGAGGCGGCTGAGTGTGACCCTGTCACACTGTTGTAAATTCCAGCAGTCAGGAGGCTGAAACACGAGGGTCAAAGTTCAAGATCCAGATCCCAGCCCCGGGGAGGCAGAGGCAGGTGGATGTCTGTGAGTTCCAGGCCAGCCTAGTCTAAGAGTCAGCCCAGGACAGCCAGGGCTGCACACAGAGAAACCCTGTCTCAAATAAACACCAACAAGCAAACAAACCAAAAAAATTTAAGGAGTTCAAGGTCATTCTCAGTGGACATGGTGAGTTTTGAGTCCAACCTGGGCTACATGAGAGCTTGTCTCAAAATTGTCCGAGAAACGAATAGGCAGGTCTCAGAAGTCCATTCTGCCCTCCCCGGGACCCATACCCTGGTTCCTGAGATTAGCATTCGGGCCAAGGTCAGGACGTACCCTCCCTGAAGGGCACAGAGGCTGGGAACCATACCGACCCGAGGACACTGAGGGCTGCAGAGGATGCTGGTGGCAAGCAGGAGGAGGAAGTGCAATGGTGGGTGCCGCTGCTGTGGACCAACGCTGGCCCTGGGGTCATCCCAGCCGTTGGGTTGTGTAAGGAGTCTGGGAACGCTGAGGGCCTCAGCCGGGCTTCATTTCCAAACGAAACCACAGGACCTTATCCTTCTCCCCCCCCCCCCCCCAGCCCACCGCGGTCTGTGGTTTCTTTCTCTTTGTGTGGTTTTATTCCTCTAACTTAAATTTAATGAATTCTCTTCTTCACTTGTGGGCCGCTGAAACGACTAAGTGGGGAAGGGGCTTGCTGCCTAATCTGAGGACCTCAGTTCTGTACCGGGCACTCACATAGTGGAAGGAGAGCACTGTGCCTTCACGGCTGTCCTCTGGCCCACATGTTCACACAGATAAACAAGTGCACATAGGAATGAAGGAATGAATTTTTGTAGTATAGGATGGCACCCAGGGCCCGCGCTCCCTACTAAGCTAGAGCTTACTGTTCTATGGGCTTAGAGCATTTGTTTGTTTGCTTGTTTGTTTTCCAAGACAGGTTTTCTCTGTGTAGCCTTAGCTGTCCTGGACTCACTTTGTAGACCAGGCTGGCCTCGAATTCACAGAGATCCGCCTGCCTCTGCCTCCTTGAATGTTGAGATTACAGGCGTGTGCCACCCTGCCCAGCTTAGACTCTTTTATAATAAATGAATATATTTGCCCTGTGATCCAAGTACCTGGGAAGCAGAGGCAGGAGGATTGATGTGAGTTCTGGGTTAGTCTGGGATTTAATAAAGGGGCTGGGAGATAGGTCAGTGTTGAAAGTGCTTGTGGCACAAGAGAGAGCTGCAGTTCTGGTCCCCAGAACCCACGTACACGCCTCGTGCAAAGCTCTGCAGCAGAGGCAGCCTGCTTGTATCCCAAGCGTGTGGGAGAGGAGCGCCCGGCAGAGACAGCTAGCGGGTGAGCTGACTGAACCGCAGACAGAGCCCTGCCTCTCTCTATAGGGTGAGAGTCACTTGGCGTCACCTTGTGCCAGCCTCAGGCCTCCATGTGCATGTGATTAATAAGTAAACAAAACAATAAAAATATATATGAAGTGGAAAGAATCAAGCAGGTATATATCATATGGTGGTGGGGAAATAAAGAGAAAAGGACAGAAAATTATCCCTAGTGTGGAAGTGCATCTCAGCATGCCTGAGGCTGAAGCAGGAGAACCAGGAGTTCAAGGTCATCCTTGCTGATGCATGGTGTGTCGTTCAAGACCAACCTAGGCTACAGGAGACCCTGCTTAAAATGAACTCTCTCTCACACACACACACACTACATACTCATTCACATGCACTCTCTTTCACATACATACACTCACATTCACACACATGCACATGCATTCTCACACACACACACTACCACCTTAGAGGAGAAACAACGAACTCCCAAGAGAAAACCAAGGCAGAAAGTAAGCAGTGGGGTCCTGGGCCTCTGTGGGTCAGAGCTGGGTGGGTGTCACTCAAGGCATCTTGTCCTGGGACCCTGAGCGTGTGGTGGGTGGCAGCTGGCTTCCCAGGCCTCCAGAGAAACCCCTGCATGAGGGTTTGCCCCACTGCAAACTCTTCTGGGCCCCCAAGCTGGAAGGAGGAAGTGGGACACCCAGCCTAGCCTTCAGCCACATTCCAACGGCTCCCTACAGAGCTGGGCTATAAGAGGGCCCCAGCAAGCAGCGTGCCAGGAGCCTGGCCATGGCTGGAAGCCACCAATGCCCCCATCGGGCCCATCCCTTCCTCCTGCTTGCCCTGGTCTTTGGTGGTGAGTTGGGCTCTGTTTATCAGCCAGCACCCTTCAAGAACAGCTGGGAGATAGAGGCACCCCCTGGGTAAATGCCTGGGAGGGAAAGGATAGAGAAAGGGAAAGCCCTGGCATTTTGACTCAGTTTTCCTTCTGGTTTACAGTCCTTTTGCAACCGGGTCTCCTGTAGCCCAGGCTGGCCGTAAACTCACTTTATAGCCAATGATGGATTGGAGCTCCTGATCCACATGCCCCATCTCCCTGGTACTAATGTGGCAAGCTTTCACAGCCATGCTGGGTTCCCATGGCACTAGACGTGGAATCCAGGGCTTTGTGAATGCTAAGCAAGGGCTCTACCCACTGAGCCCTAGCCCCAGCTTCAGCCCTTGATGGGTTTTTCTGAAAAGTCTGTATGACTGGGCCACGCACAGGCCCTCGCTGTATAGAGGGATTTCCAGGAATTACAAGCCGGGCTTAATGGTGCACATCTTTAATGCCAGCACTTGGGAGATAGAGGCAGGTAGATCTATGTGTGTTCAAGGCCGGTCTGGACCAGAGCATTGGACACTATCTCAAAACAACAACAATACTAAGCATAGATTCAGGCCAGCTCCTAACTCCTCCCCAGGCGCAGGCATCCTTGAAGCCATAGCTAGAACACACTGTGGCTCTCAGGGCCGGAGCATTCAGGCTGTCATCCTGACGCGTGTCTCCTCCAGGAGCCGTTCAGGCCTCCCGGATCGTGGGTGGGCGTGAGGCTCGGCCCCATTCTCGGCCTTATGTGGCCTCCCTGCAGCTGACCAGGCTCCCTGGGAGCCACTTCTGTGGTGGCACGCTGATCCACCCCAGATATGTGCTGACGGCTGCCCACTGCCTGCAGGACATGTGAGTACAGGGGACAGTGAGGGGGCGGCGGGTCTGGACCGCCAGCATAGGCTCCTCAGTCTCCTCCCGGGCCAGCCCTCGCCCTCTGTACCTGCGCTCAGCTCTTCCCAACGTCTTCTCCAGGTTACCACAACAGTGCTCTCTCGCCTAGACTCCCCTGGGAAGGGCCGGGGGCGTGGTCAGGGGTAGAGCCCTTGGTAGCATGTTAGAGGACCGGGGTTCCGCCCCTCCTCCCCCTGCCTCAACCAACACCCCACAATCTTAACCGCAGCGCCTGGCCGCTCGTGACGGTGGTGCTGGGTGCCCACGACCTGCAGAGCCCCGAGCCCGGGCAGCAGAAGTTCACCATCACTCAGGTCTTTCAGAACAACTACAACCCCGAGGAGAACCTCAACGACGTGCTGCTTGCTCAGGTAGGTAGGGACTGGGCTCCATGCCGGCAGGAGACACTCGGGGAGCCCCTCCCGTGTGCCGCGCTGGACCTATGGAGCTGTCGCGGCGTGGGAGGGACTGCGGCCTGTCGGTCAGCGTCTGACCAGGCTGGCTCCTGTCCGCTGCACTTACTTGGCAGTTGTTGATGTCAGACATAGGCCCCGGGGCTTAAGGCTCAGGCTAGGCCACGGGGACGGCTGAATTAGGGTTAGGGTTTGAGTTAAAGGGGTCTGCTCAGGAGATGCTAGGTCCCGGGGGGCCGGTGGGGACGAGTCCTCACGTCTTTCCCCCCCCCCCCTTTTGCTGCAGCTGAACCGGCCAGCCTCCCTGGGCGAGCAGGTTGCGGTGGCCTCTCTGCCCCAGCAGAACCAGTCTTTGCCCCAGGGTACCCAGTGCCTGGCCATGGGCTGGGGCCGCCTGGGCACCAGCGCGCCCACGCCGCGTGTGCTGCAGGAGCTGAACGTCACGGTGGTCTCCTTCCTGTGCAGGGAACACAACGTGTGCACGCTAGTGCCCCGGCGGGCCGCAGGCATCTGCTTCGTGAGTGCACGGCGGGGTTGCAGGAGGCGTGGCCTGCCTGTGATGGCGACTAGGGGGCGGGGCCGTGGGCGGGGCGCTGTCCGTGGGCGGGCCCTGCGCTGCTCAGAGGATGTGCGGGTCCCTAGGACCTTGGGGTGGGGAGGTGGGTATGCCTGGGCTAGTGAGGGCTTTGTGCCCAGGTGGGTGACCCGGAGGGCCGGTCGGGAAGCGGGGCTCTTGGGCTCAAGGTTTTACGCAGGCGGGTTTTGAGGATGGTGGGTTTGAAGGAGAATGTTGGGCGCCTGTCTGTCCGGCTCTGACCCGTGGCCTCTACCCCTCTACGAGCACCGACGGCGGGACCAGCCGCCCGCGCGTGGGTCGGCCCTGGGCCCCTGCTACAGAGCAAGCTCCCTTTGGTACCTTTGTGTGCCTCCTCTTCTGCCCCTTTTGTCCCCAACAGGAAGCTAACGAGTGCCTCCTGGTCATTCCGTGGCACTCCACGTAGCTTCATCCCGGCTGGCTTCCGTCGGCTTGGGGACTGATCCTTCTTCTACCTCAGGGAGACTCGGGCGGCCCCTTGATCTGCGATGGCGTCCTTCAGGGAGTCGACTCCTTCGTGATCCGAGAATGCGCCTCCCTCCAGTTCCCGGATTTCTTCGCCCGGGTGTCCTTGTATGTGGACTGGATCCACACGGTACTGCGGGGCGCAGAGCCCTGAGCTGCCCTTCTGAGCTCCAGACGGCCTGACGCCCGAGCGACCAGCCAGCTATGGTGGGAGAATCTGGAGCGGAGTGGACCTTTCCGGGCTTTTCTTCCAGCTGCACCACCCAGCTCTGTCCAGTGCTCCAACTCACCTGAATAAAAGCTGAGACGGATTTAAAAGCTGTCTCCTGTCTTTCTTAGCCCGTGTAGACCTGGGATGTGGGCAGAACCTCAATGCCACAGGCCGGGATCCGCCATGCAGGGAGGAAAGGGGCTGAGGGGAGGCCAGGCTCACTCCCCAGCCACAGATGATGGGACCACAGGGGCTCGGCTCAGTGCCCCCAACCCCTGCATGGCCCTGAGCGAGTTGCTTTGCACCTCTTTGCCTCCGTTTCCTCAACTAGATGGAACCCGGACACATCCCAGGACGGGATGAGGACCTGTGGCGGGTGGGGTTTGGTGAAGTGTCCCCGGCTCCAGGTTTCCTGAGGACGAGGCTCTTCTCCGTCTTTGGCAGGCACTGGGCGCCTCCGGGCCCGATGCAGCCAAAGCGGACAGGCAGGGTGGACCGCAGTGGGACTGCGGGGAGGGCAGGAGAGCGAGCAGCTCTGCTTCTGGGAGGGGCAAGGCGGAAATGAGCTGGAGCCATCCAGGAGAAGGGAAGGAGGTCAAAAGCCTGCCCGGGAGGAATGAGGGCCGGACTTGCAGGACCTTCGGAAGTGAGAGGCGGGTGCTCGCTGGCTTCTTTTGACGCCGCCACCAGGTGGCGCTGTGTCCAGTCCAGCAGGCTCCAGACAGAGTCCACAGGTTTATTCCTTCTCTAACCGTGTTGTGTTTGGTTTGGGGAGACAATCTCACATAGCCCAGGCTAGCCTCTCATTCCCTATGTAGCCGAAGATGGCCTAGAACCCTGGATCCTCCTGTCTCTGCCTCCCGAGTGCTGGGAGGACACAAGTGAACCACCACATCTGGTTATGTGGTGCTGGGCTGGATGCCAAGGCTTGGTGCACACCAGGCGATCTCGCTGCCCACTGAACCCCAGCCTGCTTTCAATCCTTCCAACACCCGCTGAGCGGTCCCCAATGTCTCACCGCTGTGTGGGGTCTGCGTTTGTGTGTGTGTGTGGGGGAAATGCCAGGAATCTGGAGATACTAAACGGAGGTCAGGAAAGAACTTGACCCTTGAGTGGGCTGGAGAGATGACTCAGCAGCTAAGAGCACTGAGGACCTGGGTTCAAGTCTCAGCACCCACGTGGCAGTTTACAACTGTCTGTAACTCCTGTTCCAGGGGATCTAACACCCTCACACAGACATACATGCAGTCAAAATGTACATTAAAAATCATAAAATATTAACAGAAGGGCTAATTCAGGGCCTGAACTGTGGTAGCGGACAGCACAGGTGAGCACAGTATACAGGCAGCGCTCAGTAAGTGCAGCTGTGGTTAAGTCTAGCCTCCTGATCGGAAGCTTTGTTCGCTTGTTCCCCTCCAGTGTGATGTAGGATGGTGTGTGCAGCAGGTCCTCACCGTGTGGAAGGAAGGGAGAGCTAATGCGTGTCAGGGCGAGCCAGCGAGATGGGGCAGACACCTGCTATGTGGCCCCCCTGTCTGGGCAAGGGAGGGCAGCTCTCCTCGCTGTGGTCCCAGGGTTGGAGGCCTCCAACCCATCGGGTGATGGGCCCTGGCATCCTGACCACCTGTTCATGTCCGTTGGATTCCACCCCACCCTATGCCCTGTCCTGGAGATGAGACGTTGGTTTTGCAACAGCCTTGGCTGGCGCTCTTGGGAGGACAGGAGGAGAGCTTGCCACAGAGTGGGGGGCTGGGTCCCGGGTCAAGTCCTGTCTCCATTGTAGGAGGAGAAGGTGTGGCTCCAGATGGGAACCGACACTCTGGCCTCCTCGTTGAGGCCACTTTCTTCTCAAGGGTGCCCAGGCACTGATGCCATCAGGTGGGACTGAGTTTTGCCATGGGCAGAACCAGCAAATCAGGGCTCGGCTGGCTGCAGTGTGCTGTGTGACCGTGACCTGGCTTCAAATGACCTGCTGTGTTGGGTGTGGTGGGGCACTCCTGTAGTCCCAGCACTGAGGACACAGAGGCAGGCAGGTCTCTGTGGGTTCCAGGCCAGCCTGGGCTACGTGGCACACACACACATTCCCACACACGCACACACAGTCATGCACATGTATGCTTGCATGCATGCTTGCATACACTCACACTTGGCTGCCACTTGATGGGCACAACCTCCATGTCCCCCATGTTTTCTGCCTCAAGTGGGGATCCAGCCATTCCCTGTCACCCTAGGAAAAAGTCAGGTTGGCACCCCACCCCTTGACAACTCAGCACACTTACGTGGCGCTGTTATTGCTATGTCTGAGGTAAACTGAGGCAAAGGGCCTGGCCCTCAGATATAAGTTGCTGGATATAGCACGGAGGTGCACCCCTGTCACCCCAGCATTCAGGAGGGGGAGGGAGAAGCAGGAGGATTAAGACTTCGAGGCCAGCCTGGGCTTCCTGAGATCTTATTTTATTAAATTCTTACCTTTTCAACACAGGGTTTCTCTGTGCATCCCTGGCTCTTCTGGGACTCACCCTGTAGACCAAGCTGGCCTTGAACTGACAAAGCTCCACCTGCCTCTGCCTCCCAAGTGCTGGGATTAAAGGGGTGAGCCAGCACCACCATTCTGCCCTGAGATCCTCTTAGAAAAGAAAAGAAAAAAGAAAGGAAGGAAGGAAGGAAGGAAAAGGAAAGAAAGGGAAAACCCCCAGCTCGCTGAGTTTTCCTTGGCATCAGCAGCATGGATGCAGTTGAGGTGGGGACCCTGAGGGGCCATGCACCTGACCATGCCACCACCCCCTATCCTGTCCCCAGGGAGGAAGCGGGGCTGCGGCTGGCATGGGGCAATACAACGGCCTCTGGCTCCAGCTATAAGTACGGCTGTTAGGGGTGTGGGAGCCAGGAGAGCACGGCCCACCATGGCCCTCAGACGACCTTCCCGCTGGCCCCTGGCTCCCATGCTGCTGGCCTTGCTCCTGGGTGGTGAGTGCTTGCTGACCCACATCCATTGTCTTTTCCCACAGCCCCCCAGGACCTCAGAGAAAGACACGAAGGTTTCTCGTGGCAAGGCCACTGTCAGGAAACTGGGGTTCTAAGCCTGGGGCTCAAGTCCAGGAGTACCCTGGGCAAGGTCCCCGGGCCTCTCTGTGCCTCAGTTTCCCTCATCAACCCTGTGAGTCCTCATCGATGGTCCAAGCAGCTTGGCGCTCACTCTTCCTCCCTGTGTGTCCCCAGGCCCGACGCTGGCCTCAGAGATTGTGGGTGGCCGGCCAGCCCGGCCCCACGCTTGGCCCTTCATGGTGTCCCTGCAGCGGCGTGGGGGTCACTTCTGTGGTGGCACACTAATCGCCAGGAACTTCGTCATGTCCGCAGCACACTGTGTGAACGGCCTGTGAGTCCCCTCTCCATCCCTCCTGCCCCTCCCAGCCCTCGGCGTCCACGTGGGCCACCCCGAATCCTCCGGTGGGCATTCCCACCAACCCTCCTCCCCACCTCCACTGCCCACAGGAACTTCCGGTCGGTGCAGGTGGTGCTGGGAGCCCACGACCTGCGGCGCCGGGAACCCACTCGGCAGACCTTCTCTGTGCAGCGGATCTTCGAGAACGGCTTCGACCCCACGCGGCTGCTCAACGACATTGTGGTTATCCAGGTGGGCCTGCGAGCGCCGGAGCCGCGGGTGCACAGGCCCCGGGGTTCAGGCTCCAGGAAGGTGCTGTGCAGAAGGGGCCGGGGCCAGGGGCACCCTGGGAAAACCGCAGTGAGCGCCGGAACCTGTTCCCGCTCAGCACAGCGGCGAGTGGCCCGTCCTGTGGGTGGATGTTGAAGGATGAGATAATGTATGGAAAGCTCCAGCAGTATTCAGTCAACAAACTCCTGTTGTTTGTGCTTCTCCATTCTCTCACAGGCGTCTGGGGGTGGGTGGGGACCCTCATTTCTTCCTCCAGTCCCTAACCTGCCCCACCACTCGGTGGCGTGGCGGGGATGCCAAGGAGGTGGGGAGTGTCCTCTGCGCCCTGTGACTCCCCGTCACCCGCTGTCCCTCACTGCAGCTCAATGGTTCGGCTACCACCAACGCCAACGTGCAGGTGGCCCGGCTGCCCGCCCAGGGCCGTGGCGTGGAAGACCGAACTCCATGCTTGGCCATGGGCTGGGGCAGGTTGGGCACAAATCGGCCCTCGCCCAGCGTGCTCCAAGAGCTCAACGTGACGGTGGTGACTAATTTGTGCCGCCGCCGTGTGAACGTATGCACGCTGGTGCCACGCCGGCAAGCAGGCATCTGCTTTGTAAGTTCCTTTTGCAGCGGTGAGGATGGTGGTCAGACCCCAGGGAGGACTTCCCCAGTGCTGGAGTGTGGGTAGGAGGTACCTAGAGGTCCAGCCTCTGACCTTGACTCCTCCACAGGGAGACTCTGGCGGACCCTTGGTTTGCAATGGGCTTGTCCAAGGCATTGACTCCTTCATCCGAGGAGGTTGTGGATCTGGAATTTACCCAGATGCCTTTGCGCCTGTGGCTGAGTTTGCAGACTGGATCAATTCCATCATCCGCAGACATGAGGACCGCCCCCATATTCACCCTAGAGACCCCAGGAGCAGGTCTGAATAGGACCTGCCTGTCCACCTTCTGCAGTAGAGAGCCCTCTCGGTTTTTTGTGTGTTTTTTGTTTTGTTTTGTTTTCCACAATAAAAGCAACGGTTGCTGTGTGCCCTGGGTCTGGTGTTTGTGACGGTGCCTCAGAATGTGGGCTACAGCCACTGCTTTGCTTGAGGGGTGCCTCCCCGGGACACTGCCTGCAAGCTGGAACCAGTCACGGCAAGGAGGCCTGTTCCCCACTTTGTACAAAAGGATGCAAGTCAGATGACCCTTTTGGTTTCTGTTCCCTAAAATCCACAGTCAGCTAGGTCTCAGCCCTCAGGAGGTTGAAGCCGGAGGATTGCCAAGGGTCTGAGGACAGCCTGGTGGTTTACAACTGCCTATAGCTCTGGCTCCAGGGGACTGGACGCCCTCCTCTGGGCTCTGGGGCATCGGGCATGCACATGCACCCCCCTCACACACAGAACTAAGAGTAACAGAAAAAAACCTAATCATGAGCTAGGTGAAGCAGCTTATCAGGTGAACACGCCTGCCACAAAGCCGAAGAAGAAAACAGACTCCAGCAAACCCAGCCCTCTGCCTGCTACCCACATAGTTCATAAATAAAGTGAAATAAATAAAACATACAGATAAATAATAAAAGTAGCTGGGTGGTGGTGCACGCCTTTAATCTCAGCACTCTGGGAGGCAGAGGCAGGCAGAACTCTGAGTTTGAGGCCAGCCCGGTCTACAGAGTGAGTTCCAGGACAGCCAGGGCTACAGGGAGAAACCCTGTCCCCAAAAAACTAAAATGATGGTGATGATGACAATGATAGCCACTTTCTAATTAGATTGGAGTCCTAATGATCCCTACATGGCCTCGCATGCCCCTCCTCCTTCCTCCTCTACCCTCACCCAGCCCCTGCTGGGACAGGGTCCAAGTCAGTGGAAGTTTGGGGTTGTTTACTGAAGTGTCCTGTCTCTGCCTGAACCTGGGTGGTTGCCAGATTCTGTTACAATTTCTTAGGTTCCTGTTTGCACAATCTAGGTCCTGTCCCAAAAGGTTCTCACTCTGGTTTTGATTTGTTTGAGACAACAGCTCTGGCTGTCCTGGAACTCACTCTAGCCCAGGCTGGCCTCGAACTCACGGAGATCCTCCTGCCTCTGCCAGGGTTGACACTGTGCCGGTGCAGGTGGCTTCTGATGATGAAACTTCTGTGGCCAGGATGCCCTGCAGACATCACCCTGAAGAGACAGGCAGTGCTCTGACAGGGAGCGGGTACCCTGAGCCCCCAGCTCCCCACCCCTCCCCTCCAGAACAGGTTCTCGGGATTAGCTTTCGGGAGGTGACCCAGACTCAGCCAGTCAAGATCTCAATTGACATGAGGGTGGGATCTTACAGGCTCAGTCCTGGATCAAGCCATACCTGAAGGCAGAACTCACAGGACTCGCCTTTCCATTTCCTTGTGAGGTGTGAGACCCCACAGCCACAGGACCGAGGAGGAAGGATTCAAAAGCCCTTCCCCCACTCACAAGGGACCTTCTCTCCAAGCTGGAGAAGGAAGTTCTGTGTAAGGAGATAGGGGGAGGGTTGTTTGCCAGCTGGCCTCCTGCTGCTGACACCACTCATGCTGGAAGGACCGTTCTGGGCCCAGGCCAGCCTGGGTGCCGGCAGAGGGCACTGGCTAGGGTCCCAAGTGGGACGGTCCCAAGCAGGAGGGAAAGGAGGGATCCCCATGGCCCTGGCAGGTTCACATGACCGGTCCTAGAAAGGCTGACACAGGGAAAGTGCAGACTCCCCATTCTCTGCCCACCAGGCGGGGCAGGGCAGGGGAGGTGCCTAGCCCATAAAACGGGCCAGGCGCCCACCTGTGTCAGCGGCGTGAAAATGCACAGCTCCATGTGGCTTGCGGCTCTGGTGGTCCTCGGGGCTGCTGTACGTGGTAAGTGGACCAGGAAGGGACGGCCTGACATCAGCACCCTCGGGCCAGTGCCCTGCAGTCAGACACTCTAAACCGCTCGCAGTGTGCAATCCGAGCTTTCTGGAGTTGGCGTTTTTTATCAACAGCAAGAACCTGTACACTTTACAGACTTAAAGAACCAGAATTCACCTTAGGGCTGCTAAAGGGGCTTGTGGCCAGGTCTGAAGACCTGCGTTTGAGCCCCTGGACCTATTGGGTAAAGAAGCAATTGGCTGCAAGTTGTCTGCTGCAGGTTCACAGTGGTCATGAGGGGGTGTGCACCACCCACCAGACTTCTGAATTTGAAGCCACTTGGAAATTGCTTTATACTGATGGGTTTTGGGTCTGGGGCAGCCTGGGGCTTGGAGGTGGGATCAGAGTGGGCTCTTTTAGGTGCAGCCCACTCTAAAACTTACAGTCGATCCACCGTCTCCAGCAGGGCAGCCCCGAGGCCGGATTCTGGGGGGCCAGGAGGCCATGGCCCATTCTCGGCCCTACATGGCTTCCGTGCAAGTGAACGGCACCCACGTGTGTGGTGGCTCCCTGGTGGACGAGCAGTGGGTGCTGAGCGCCGCCCACTGCATGGATGGAGTGTGAGTGGCGGGGGTGGGGCGGAGGTGGGGGCTAGGGCCCCGGGAGGCTGGGACGCAGATCTGAGGTGGGCCCTGGCCTGTCGCCAGGACGGAGAATGACCACTTGCAGGTGGTCCTGGGTGCCCACTCCCTGTCGCAGCCTGAACCCTCCAAGCGGTTGTACGATGTGCAGAGTGCAGTGCCTCACCCGGGCAGCCGGCCCGACAGCCTTGAGGACGACCTCCTTCTCTTGAAGGTGAGGAAGCTGGGTCCTTCCTACCCAGGGTCTAGCCTGGACCCTTCCACGCCAGAATCCAGCTTCAGATCCCGTTTCTCAGCCCCGCCTGCTTTTCTGACACTCGGCCCCTCCCACCCTCAGCTGTCCGGGAATGTCTCGCTGGGTCCCTTCGTGCAGCCCCTATCCTTGCAAGTGGAGGACAGAGACGTGAAACCTGGCACGCTCTGCGATGTGGCCGGCTGGGGCGTGGTCAGCCACGCAGGGCGCAAGCCCGACGTCCTGCAGAGTCTGACGGTGCCAATCATGGACCGCAACACCTGCAACCTGCGCACGCACCACGACGGGATCATCACTCGGAACATGATGTGCGCCGAGAGCAACCGGAGGGACAGTTGCAGGGTGAGGGGGCAAGGCCTGGGTCCCTTGGCTTGGGCGGCTGCAGCCGGAGGGGCTGAGGAGAGCGGGGAGGGTGTTCAGGGAGTCAGAGGGGCTTTGGCTGCTGGGTGGGCACGTCACTCGTGGCCCCGCCCCACAGGGAGACTCCGGCGGCCCTCTGGTGTGCAAGGATGTGGTCGAGGGTGTGGTCTCCTGGGGTTCTCGAGTCTGTGGCAACCGCAAGAAGCCGGCCGTCTTTACCCGCGTGGCGACCTACGTGGACTGGATCAACAGAATCTTAAATGGTAGTGTGACGGCCTGAAGGGGCCATGGAGACACGTGGCTCACAATAAATGCATGCATCTGAAGCCTGTGGGTCTTGCTTGAGCGCCTGCTGCACACAAGCCCAGGAGGCTGAAGGCAGGTGGTCCCACGGCTGGCCACACAGAGGCGCACATGCTCTTTTGTGAACCGTGGGGCGGGCAGGGACCACTCCTGATCCCTGAGGCCCCGCTACCGCCAGGACCATTGTCTGGGCTTAGACAGCACTGTCACCCGCTGAAGTTGAGCTGTGCAACATGAATGCTAAGAGGGGAAACACGCACAGAGAAGCCCTCAGCAAAGGCTGGACCACCCTGGAGCCCAGACCGGTCCACCCAGGAGAGAGCTGGGAATGTCTGTAGCACCACAGGGCTGGACCCCTCTGGGTGACAACCGACAGAACCCAGGCCAAACCCTGCGCCTCTCTACAAGGAGCGCAGGGACGCTGAGCAAAGCTAAACTCCTGGCTTCCTGTAGGTATTGGAGATTGAGGGTCCCAGGGGCCGGCTGCTTCAGGTGGCGCAGCAGACCCCTGGTAATTTGCCTTGTGCTCTAGCGGTGGCATGATTTTGGAATTCTGGGGAATTTTCAGAGGGTACATAAATGCTAGAGCCCTGAGAAATGTGGTTTGGTTGCTGTTGGTCATAGTTTGTCAAGTAGCAAAGAAGAAATTGGATAGCCTGATGGCAAAGTTCAAACTTGACCCAAAGAGTTCAACGCCCCTAATCACCAGGAAGTAGTCTATTGATAACATCAACTCCGTTCTCTTCTATCCTTTGTTTCCTGTTTCCTGCTTGGGGGCTGAGAGGGTAGAGAAGGGTAGAAGAAAGAGGAACCCACAAAGCAGCCAAATACGGGCTACTTTGGAGCCAGGCCCATCCTCTGGAGTGAGGGCTTAGATGCCCTCCCCCCCGCAACGAGCTGGGTCACCTGTGCCCTGCAGTCAGCTCCACAGGGTTCCAGGGAGAAAACAGCAAAACCAATTACCAAGAACCAAGAGGCCTGGGCCTGGCCACCTGGGGCTGCAGGGGCAGACATGATGGGATGCTTGAAGGCAGGACCCCTGGGGCCAACAGCAGAGGCTGCAGAAACCAGGAGGGTGCTGGGGAGGCAGCAGCCACTCAGTTCCCACGTGCAGGTACCTCAGCAGAGCCTCAGAGGGTGGGCACAGTGGTAGGGGCCACAGTGACAGCACAAGCCCGCTGTACAAAGGACTTTACTCAGCCTGCCTCCTTCCATAGGTCCAAAAGGCAGACACCCCAGCCTGGATAGGGCCGTATGGACTGTGGCCTTTTAAAGGATAGACACACAGCCCAGCTCCTTCAGGTCCCGGAGTTGTCACATGCCTTGTGCCCCCAGAAGGGGCAGACCCAGGCTGTTGGTGGGTGCCAGCGCCTCGGGGGTGGGGATGGGGACAGCAATGTCAATGTCCTACATGTGTTCAGAGCCTGGCTGTGCATGGCAGGCTGTGGCTCAGGGGCAGCCGAGGGGCACTCTCCTCCACAGCCCACCACACAAGCAGTTCTTGATCCATCGTTGTTCCCACTGTTTCACGGCGGTTGTCTTGTTGGGTGACTTCAGCATGGTGACACAGCCACACCTGGGGGACAGGGGACTGTTGACACTCACCTAACCCTCCCACCAACCTCACCTGCCTCTGCCTACACAGCTGTTTGTCTCTAGAAATACTGTTGCTTGCACTGACGCCAGCCAGGCGGAACAGTACGCTCCCAAACCTTGGCCTACCCACCCTAGGTATGACGCAAGGCCACAACCAAGGCCCTCCCCAAGCTGCCTGGGCCGACAGATCCTCGTCTTTGTCTGCTCAGCCTAGGAGGGAAGCAGAGGAGACCCTGAACCTGGCTGGCAGCCCCTCACCTGGTGCAGGCTTTGCACTCCTCAGTGGGGTAGGCGCCCAGGTGCAGCCTACGGAGGTGGTCAATCTTGGGCTGGCCAGGGGCTCTGGGGATGAGATGGGAGCAAGGGGATGTGAGGTCCATGTCCATAGTGCCATGCCAGCCATGCAGGAGAGGGTGGCTTTTACTTTGTTACCCTGGGCTCAATGGTAAAAACAGCAGTCAATGGCTTTTTTTTCTGGTAAGATAGAGCCAGCATTTCCAGAACCTTCCAAACATGGCTGAACATGGGTTGATGGGTGAAGACCTTACTGTGTGGTAGGCAGGGCAGTCCTTTAGCAGCACACCCTGAGCCTAGGGCACTGCTCATCTCAGAGGTGAGAGCTGGCCCAGCCTGGATGAGGCTGCACTACAGCCTCAGCAAAGCAGTGGGAGAAATGAATTCTACATGCAGGGTGTGAACTTAAAGGTGCAGGCAGGAGGGGCAGGGTACAAGGGCCCCTTCTTCCCACACAGGGAGTTTGAGGCCAGCCTGGGCCACGTGAAACAAAAAAACAAACATCTCAGTGGGAGGCAGAGGCAGGCAGATGTCTGAGTTGAGGCCAGCCTGGTCTATAGAATGAGTTCCAGACAGCCAGGGCCACACAAAGAGACCTGCCTCAAACAAACAAATCAAACCATCTCTGCACACAGCAAAGGCTGGAATGCCAAGTTCTTACGAAGAGACCCAATGAAATAGAACTTGGTTTGACACTCCAGGCCTTGGAAGGTGCTGGAACCTGTGTGTGAGAGAACCTGGGAGCAGAGCTGTGGTGTGAAGCAGACCTTCAGGGGCTGCTGGGCTGGTCAGGGTGTGGGGAAAGGAGGGATGGGTGGGTGCCGCCCACCTGGTGATGCCATCCAGCTGCAGGGTGGAGGTGTTGCTGGGCAGAGTGGGCGCCCTGCCGAAGCGTAGGCGCAGGGGCTGTTTGGGCTGCAGGCGACTGACCAGGCCGTCACTGGCAGGAAGCCAGTCCAGGTTGGGGACCAGCAGCTGGCTGGGCAGCAGGCAGCACTCATCCACCAAGCCCTCATCAGGTTCACTGGCGGGGCCGTCATCTCGGCCTGTGGGGAGGGGACAGGGTCACTGCGCAGCCTTCCCAGGAAGCTGCTGTGTCACCCACAGGCACCCACTGTGCCTCCTCGGGCTCTGCCCTCAGACAGCTCAGCTGTGCATTAGGGAGTGCACCCTGAGATCCAGGGCTGGGGCAATGGTGGTCTGATGGGGAGGTGTGTGCAGGGGGACATCTCACAGCACATCCAGAGCTTGGTGAGCAGCCGGAAGAGCAGGGACATGCTGTCCTGTGTGTCGGAAGTGGCCGTGTAGACCGGCAGGCAGCTGGGCTTCAGCAGGCCCCAGATTCGGATCACCACCATCAACTCACGCAGCATGCCCAGCGAGGTCCCATCGCGCAGGAAGCTGTGGCCAGGCCTCAGCGGGGAGCCCTGTGGGTCGGGACACTGGGAGTGAGGGCAGGGTGTGGGCGGGTGTGGGCCAGTCACCAGCTTACCCTCGGACCCTGGGGGAGGTCTGGGGACATGGGTGGCACCGACTCAGGGCGACCAGAGCTGTGTTCAGTGCCCTACAGACCAAGATTGGCTCAGAAAATGATCAGTCCAGTCTCTGCGATGCTCCTGGGGACCTGGTGGGGCTGACCCAGGCAAGCCACAGGGGCTTGACCTGCGACCCTGCAGCCTGGAGGCTGTTGAAGGCTAGAATCCTCAGCTGACTTGGGAAAGACGGGAGTGGTTGAGTGCTGCCTCAGTGGAAAACAGCAAAATAAAGGCTAGGGCTGGGGCAGGAGGGGCAGGGCTGAGGGGCGGGGCGGGGCCTACCTGGTTGGGCAGGCTGGCCAGGAGGTAGAGCACGAAGTCCCCTACCCACTGCAGCAGCTGCTGAAGCGCCTGCAGAGTGTTCATGTCCAGGACGAACTCTTCAGTCTTTAGGTTGATCATCACCTTGTCTATGTCTGTGGGAACAGGGAAGGGTGCTCAGGGAACATGGCGGAGACCCTGGCTCTCAAACACCCACAGGTCCTAGGGCAGGGTGCCACCCACACTGGGCAGTGGATAGTGGACCTCAACCACCTTCATTCAGGACAGCTCTGCAGGAAGGAATATCACACAGCATAAGGAAGACGCCTGAGTTCTGTTCAGGCACCCGCAGTGTGAGACTCTAGGTAATACAGGAAGAAACTTTTTTTTAAAGGCGGGATATCATGTAGCCCAGGCTGGCTCCTAACTTGCTTATGCAGCCAAGGATGACTTTGAACCTCTGATCTTTGTGCAGCACCACATCTGGTATGTGCCAGACAGGTGCTCAACCACTAAGTCAAACCTCAGACCGACAAACAGTAGGGCTGTGGATGGCTGCCCAAAGCTTGTGCTCAGGTTCGGACGGGGGAGCCTTCCTAGCACCCACCTCAAGGGCTGGCTTTGGATTGAACAGTCACTCTGACCCTCACCCTTTACAGACAGGGAAGCCACACACCCACCAACATCGGTGATCTTGGCACAGATCTCGGCCAGGCGGTCCCCGGGGCTCCTGTCAGGGGTGTTGAGAAAGTGTGGGCGCAGCAGCGACTTGAGGGTAGACGTGATGGCCATGAGAAATAGCTTGGTGTGGTAGTCACACACGCGGGCCACCGTGCATGGCGACAGCTTGCATAGCGAGGCCTTCATGGCTAGGATCCGGGTGGAGAGGACCTGGGCATGAGGCCCGACACAGATGTGAGTGGAGGCCTAACGGGCTAGGGGCTCCCGCCCAAGGCCAGGGGGTACTCAGTTCTCAGAGCATGGAATTATGGGAAAGGGCCACTGTGCTGGGACACTGGGCAGGCAGGTCACCGCTATGGGCTTCCTCCCTCTTTGTGATTCAATGTGTGGAGGGCCTATGTTCCTAGCACTGTGAGGACACTCATTAGCAAGGGCGACAATGGCCAGTTAGGAGTCCCTACATGCTTTGATGTGCTCCGCAATTTCCCCGACTGTGCAGTTCTGAGGCAAGGTATCGCTCAGCACCCCCAAATCATGGTCCTCCTACCGTAGCTTCTAGAGTGAAGGCTCCACAAGCTTGCACCCCCAACCCACCCCTACCCCGATTCTGAGGTCAGCTACATGGCACCGTCTGGGCTCTGCCCACAACCCCACAGAGGGGAGGGGCAGTGTAGTGAAGCCCCGCCCACCTCTATGGGCCCCGCCCCACCTGCTGCAGGGCGGGCTTCTGGCGGGTGTACTCCTCATGCAGCCGCTCCACCAGGCTCTGCACCATGCCAGGCTGCACGTGCAGCAGGATGTCCCACCAGTCGTAGCCGGTCACCATGCAGTACTCCAGCAGGAACAGCAGGTGCTGCAGGGCCAGCCTGGGCTCCAGCGGGTGGCCCAGGGACGGGGAGATTCGCAGCATGCTGAGCTGGGGGTGTGGGGGTGTGGAGGCTGTGCTGAGGGGACCCAAGCTTCCCCTCCTCTACCTGCCCTCCCCTCCCCATCCCAACGGCCTTTCCGTGGCCCTCTCTGTCCGGGCACTCACCTTCCCGTGGTTGTCGATGCCCACCAGAGCCAGCGAGGTCCAGGACAGCTGCATGGCCTTGAAGTGTACCGCGGCGGGGCCAGCGGTGCGCGGGCGCTTCAGAGCAGGCTCATCCAGGGAGCGCGGGGCTGAGCTGTAGAACACCGCCATGGTCTGCAGCGACAGCCTATGCACCATGTGCACGCTGCCGTCCTGGAAGGCCAGCGCCAGGCCTGCGGGTAGGGGTGTGTGGTCAAGGTGGGGTTGGGAGCAGCTGCTCTCCCTGTCTCTTCGTGACCTCAAGATTCAGGGGGCCCAGGCTCCATCCTAGAGTCCTCAGCTCTGCTACCTCCCTTTAATGCAATCTCCCCACATATAGGAGAGACAGGAAAATAAGGACCCAGGCACACGGAGACAAGCCCACCTCACAGCTGAGCAGGCGGCTGGAGGAGGCACCTGACTTTCAGGCAGGGGCTGGAGGGATCTGAACCCTGGACCACATATAATACATCTTGGTGATTATGGACCTGTCTCTGCAAAAGGATTCACCCCATGTTCCCAACTCATTGTCAGTTAGCTATCGCTCTTTACATATAAAGGAGCACAGCTTTCTATTAATTGGCTAAAGGTGTGTACATCTTAATGAATATAACTTTTTCTTAATCCGCTACAACTTTTTACATGTTAATGAATGACGTTTTTTGTTTTTATTTTTGGCAGCTTTTAGTGCCCTTGGTTCTGGGGGTCAGTCCACACTTATCCTAACATGAGACCGGGAGCCCACAGCACTTGGAATGCACCCCCCAAGCCCCAGGCCCAGGAGCTGTGTGGCTGCTTCCAGGCCTAACATACCGAGGCCGGGATAGAACTGGGTGTCACTGGCCACCTTGAGGTCAGTGTTGGTGAGTGAGATGGGTAGTTTGGGCAGCGCCACTGCTGACACTCGGTCCAGGTCGTTGGTGGCTGACAGGATCCGCCACTTGAGGATCATGGGCTGTTTGTCGCCAACTGAACGGTTGGGGACAGGAAAAGAGAAGGGTGTGGGAGGGGTGCAACAGAAAGACGAGCTCCACCCAGGGCAGCGGGGCCACTCCTGCCCCAGTCCAGGAACCCTCCTCCTCCAGCCAGTGGGCCTGGAAGTTACAAGACCCATGCGCTAGTAGAACCCTAGGGTTTTTCTTTTCCTTTTTGAAACAGGGTCTCAGAGACTCGGTGCTGCCCCAGCTCTCTATGTTCTAGCCTTGAACCTTCCTGCCTCTGCCTCCTTGGTGCTAGGATGACAGGCATTCTCCACCATGCCCAGGTCATTCCCTGCTGGGAATGGACCCCAGGATCGTGCACGCTGGGCAAGCCCCTCCTGAACTCTCTGGCTTCGATGGGCTATGTGTATGTCAGTCCCCATCTTTGAAACCAGTCCTGATCCCACAGGGAGCCCCAGCAAGGGAGAACCTGGTTTCTCCCAAGCAGAAACCGAGGCCAGAGTACAGCAGTCAGGGCTTCCTGGCACTGACATATGGATTCTCTCACAAAGGACTCAGAGAGCAGAGGTAGGCGGGAAGTGCATGCATGTCATCCCAGCTCAGCAGAGGCAGGAGGACCATTGTCAGTCTGATGCCAGAGGATGGCTACAGAGCCTCAGACTTCTCAAAAATCAAACAAAAGAACTAACAAAGGCACACTAGAAATCAGTGCCCATGGTAGCCAGCGGCTGTGTCCAGGGCATCTTAGCCACATCCCTGCCTTGACCACAGCCAGTTTCTGTAACCATGGTTACCAGCCTAGGCCTGGGTACCACCCACTGGGTATCTGTGGCAGGCGCAGGTGCTTGGGTGTGGGGTCCCTGCTTGCCAGCTCTAGTGAGCCCAGATTGCCTAGTGACTCACAGCCAGTCTTCAGGAAACACAGCAGGGACGCTATTCACATTTAATTACTTGCGGGCCATGATGGCGGTTTACTGGAACTGCAGGGAGAGGCGTCTGGACACAACTCTATTAGGCCAATTAGGTCCTCTAGCCACCTCCACAACCTTGGGGTGCTGGGGTGGGACTCCATTAGCACTCCTGCTTCCCCTTCCTGGCTCACTTCCTCTCTGCGCTGGGGAAGGTCATGAAGGGCTGAGTCGGGCACTGCAGGGCGGCCTCAGCAGCTAACCCCGGGGTGGTGTAAGCAAGAATGGTAGGGGCCCGGGAGACCTGCAGAGGGCTGCAGGCGACAGAAGCATGGGGGGGCCCGGGTGAAGCCGCTCCCTCCACTCAACTGCAGCCCTCCTTTCTAACTGGGGTTGCTAGACGGTTCCACGGCTATCAAAGTAAAATGCCTCTCTTGGCTGTGGGCGCCCTTCTGACAGCTCAGCCCTGCCTGCTGGCCCCTGGCCCCAGACCTTTGCACAGAACATTTGTTCATCCTAGAGGTCCCAGGCCATCCTGACCAGGGCTCTGGAGATCTAGCGTCCCACTGTAGGCAGGAAGCCAACAGCCTCCTGGGGCTGTGGGTGGAACATGGGCCACACTGCTAATCCCAGGGCTCAGGAGGTGGAGACAGGTGGAGTTCTGTGCACTCAAGGCCAGTGAGGGACACACAGTTGAGACCCTGTCTCAAAACAAACCGCCAAATCCCAACAGCTTTGAGCCTGCCAGTGGCTCCCAGAGCTCAAGCGAGGCCTCCACTTCCCTGAGTGCGGAAGCCTGGCGACTCACCCACGGGCGAGATCTGCTGGAAGATGTTGTTGACAGGCAGGCCCTCCTTCCGGAGAGACCAGCACTCCACCAGGCTGCTGGTCTGGCTGGATGCACACAGGAGCACCTGTGGGTGGGGCTTGGTAAGGAGACCGTTTCCTGGGGCACCCCCTGCCCATGTCCCCTTGGCTTCCTCCCATGACAGCTCCACAGAGGCCGTCAGCACAAATGTGCCAGGACTTTCAGGAGGTGCGGAGCCTCCCGGCTTTACAGATGCAGTGGTCACCCAGGTGGCCCGCTACAGTGGAGTGGGAGCTGCAAGACAGGCCACCTTCTGTGGGAGACGGAACCAGGGAGAGACTCAAGCCGAGAACCTGAGCTGGGGGCTTCCCTGAACCATCCAGAGCCTGGCTTTATGGTGGTTGTGAGGCAGGAGGGTAAGGGGCAGAGAGAATGGGAGACACTGGGTCAGCTCTAAGATGGAGGAAGGGGCCCCAAACCAAGGGATGCAGAGTCTCTGGGCTGGGTGGTACACAGATGCTCCATGGGGACCAGCAGGGGCCTTCAGATTCCAACCCCAGGATAGGACATGGCTAGCTGGGGAAGCCACAGCTTACCTGCTCGGACATGTCTCGGGCCAGGAACTTGAGGTGTGTGATGGCGGGGAACCTGTCCTTGCGGTTGGGGTCAGTGGTGCAGCGCATGAACAGCGAGGGCAGGATCTCCGTGTCGATGCGGCACTTCTCGCTCACCACGCTCACACACACCTTGTAGAACTTCACGGGCGACGCGCTGCTGCCATCTGCAGCAGCCACCACAATGTTCCCACCGCCTGTGAAGGCGATGTCGGCCAGTGCCACCCGGCCTCGCAACCGACACAGGCTCTCAGTAGACGTCAGCACTTGCCCACTGGGCTTCAGCAGGGACACAGTCACCAGGCCACTGACTGTCACTGCAATCCAACCCTCCATTGGCTTGCCACCAAACAGTGTGAGCGAAGGAGAGAACTTCACGCGTGAGAACTTCTCCCCGAAGCTGGAGGCACCTGACTGCATAGGGGGACATGGAGGAAGGGCTTCTTGGGGGTCTGCCTTCTATGCCTGACCCCACAAGCACAGAGCAACAATGTGGCAAGAGCACTGCATGATTCGGCCTCTCCAATCTCAGCCTTCTCTCTTCTGTAACTCTCAAGCAATGACATTTTTCTCAGGGGTTAAACTTGGTACTTTCAGTTTCTCCACTGTGACCTCATGGCTCCGTCTCTGCCTCTGTGGCAGAGAGAGCAAGACAGGCTGTGGTGCTACCAAAACTTCACAGAAGAGCAGGTGGGGCAATGTGCATTTCTGTGCCAGCCGCTCCTGTCCTTAGAGCCTGTATTTATAGATTGGTGTAAATTACACACAAAACACACCTTGTTTGTTTGAATCAGGGTATGTAGCCCAGGCTGGACTAACACTTAGGATTCTCCTGCCTCAGCCTTCCAAGTGCTGGGATGATAGGCATGGACTATCATGACCAGCTCAATAAAACTTTTTGTTTTGCTGTTTCAAGACAGGATTTTTGTGTGTAGCCCTAACTATCTTGGAACTTGCTCTGTAGCCTGGTGTTGGGGTCAGTTTGGTGCGCTGTATATTCAGACACTGATTTCCGTGCCCTGAAATCTGGTTGCAGTTCACATTATGGGCATTGTCATGTTCAATGATCAATGTTGTATAAGCATTGCTCCTCAATTATCTTTGACTGGTTAGTTTAAAAGAAGCAGAGAAGCCAATGACTGGGCGGAGAATATAGGAAGGTTGGACTTCCATTCCTAGTCTGGGAATCTGAGGTAGGGAACAGGAGGAGAGAAAGAGAGAAGAGGTAGAGAAAGGACGCACACTGATGTTGCAGAAGTGACCCAGGCAGGACCAATAGAGCGAGTAACTTAGGGCATTTGGCTGGGAAGCAGCCAGACTAGCAGAGAGATTAGAATTAATTGTATCTGCCCAGTCATTGAGCCTAAAGCTTATTAATATATCGAATAAGTCTCTGTGTCATTTATTTGAGAGTTAGAATGGGTAATTAGAAAAGGCGCCCCAAAGGCCAGGGTTGGTGGTATACACCCTTAATCTCAGGCTTGTCTCCAAAATGAGTCCAGGCCAGCCAGGGCTACACAGAGAAACCCTGTCTTGAAAAACAATTTTTTTAAAAAAAGGAAGAAAAAGAAGAAGAATAGTAGGAGGAGGAGATGGCCCTCCAAATTTTAAATATCTTTACAGACCAGGCTGGCCTCGAACTCAGAGATCCACATGCCTCTGCCTCCCAAGTGCTACGATTAAAGGTGTGCACCACTATACCCAGGACAGACAGGGCAAGCCCTGGCTTGAGTGTTTCCCTGGATATATACATGGGCACCACATGGTGAGGCATCTGTCGATGTCAGAGGGGGCGTCGGGTCCCCTGGAGCTGGAGTCACAGGTGGTTGTGAGCCACCCTGTGGGTGCTGGGAACATAAGCCAGGTCCTCAGCAGGAGCAGCCATGCTCTAACCACTGATTCACCGCTCTGACCCCTACATTAAATTTGACAGAGTGTCACCGTGTAGCCCTGGCAGGCCTGGAACTGGATATGTAGACCTGGCTGGCCTTGAGCTCAGAGAGTGTCTGCCTCCCAAATGCTAAGATTGGTCTGTGTCACCAGGCCCATCTTTTTCTTAAGAGTTGTCCTGGGTGGGAGACGGGCAGTGTGGCCAACTACAGGACCCAAACGCCTGTAGCCATCATGGAAGGAGGCATGGCTCTGCCTCCTTCCTCATGGGCTCCCACTGCCCCTCCAGATGCCTGTGTCCAACTCTGACCCTGCGCCTAACTGGCTGAACTCAGAATGCAGATGGGCAGGGGAATTCTGGGTCCTCATTAATCAAGATGGACTGAGGTAGAGGACAGCAGCCACTGGCTAGTTGAAGAGGTAGTTTGTTGGACAGAACAGCCATTTGTAAGACAGGACACCACTGAAAACGCCGCCGTGTGTTAAACAGATTCACTGGAGAGGGACCAGCAGCAGCAGGGGAGGCTCAGGTCACAGGGCTCACTGGGGGCAGCTACTGACTGACAGGTCATCCCACACTGGGGTGTTGAAGGCAGCGAGGAAGGGGCAGTCAGGCTGCTCTCAGCCCCATCCCATCTGTCCCTCAGTCCCCTCAGGGGGTCACTCACCTTCTCCACGTGCAGTGCCAGTTTGACACCATTGTGTAGCCAGGACAATGCCACAATGGGGTCCCCCTCCACCTGGCTGCCCACTGAGCTCTCCCAGCTGTTGGCCAGGTGGTCTGCCATGCTCCAACATTTGATCTGTCCATCAGCATCAGCTGACAGGAGCCGGGACCCTGAGGTGAACAGCTGTGTCAGGAGCCCTTCCCTACTCAGGACTCCCCCTGGGTGGAGTGGCTGTCCCCTGGCTCTGGACTCAGGACTGATGAGCAAGGAAGGCAGCCCATGCTGAGAAGGGCTCTGGACTGAGAGAAAACTTCGGGGCCTCACCTGACTGGTCCCACTCCAGGCAGGTGATGGCCTCACTGTGGCCAGAGGGGACGGAGTGCACTTCCCAGGGGTGTTCCGTGTCCAGGATATGGATCATGTGTGTCAGGTCTGCAGCGGAAAGGGAACAGGTGAGGTCAGGGTGGCTCACAGCAGCCCATGCTTCCCATCCCCATTTCACCTCTTCCTCTGAGTTCCCCCACGTTGCTAATCCCGGGGAGAGTGCTGCCACAATGTCTCTCTTGGCAGCACTAACACCAGAGCTGGAGGACGGTGCCAGTGTGTGGTCACCTTCTAACTGGCATCCGAGAGCCTGGCTCTGCCACCGTGAGCTTTTCAAACTGGGACACATTTTGCCTGGAAATCTGAGGCCCAGTCGAGCCACACCTGGCTCGGCCCACCTACACACGGTCTCCATCTCTAAGTCCCAGCCAGGTGAGGAGGGCCCGTGCTCACCCTGGTCGTCGTTGCGCAGGTCTGTGGTGAAGGCGATGAGGTTCCTGCAGGACCAGGCGCAGGCCAGGGGCAGCGACGGGCAGTACGTGCTCTTGGCCCATTTCTCCCACTCGCACACATAGGCCAGGTCCATCATGCCCACCGCACCCAGCACGCTCCCTGGCTCCTGGGGAACAGGGAGGCACCGCTCTACACCAGCTCCCAGCTAAAGCGGGTCTTGAATGGTCTCCAGGCCTTGAAGCCCGAGTCCTGCTTTAAGTTCCACGATGCCCAGCTGAAGTCAACCCCACCTACCACCCACCCAGATCTGAGCCTGAGCTCAGCCTCCAAACACTAAGCACCTTTCACACACGGAACTAGGTCCACCTGTACCTCTTCGGTCTGGTCATCATTTCACACTCCAGGTTCAGTCCTCATGTCCCGCCCCCGACCTATTAGGCCCACCTCTAGGCTGCGCCCAAGACCCAAAGCATGAGTCTTAACATACACTCCAAGTACCTTTGCCACGCCCCGCCCAAGTTCGTAAGGCTCCACCCACACCGTCCAAGCTCCGCCTCCAATCCAACCATCAGCCTCAGGCCCTGCTTCTCTCCTTAGTTTAGGACTATCAGGCCATCGCCCGCACCATCAGTTTCAGAACAGCACCCCCAACCCCCGACTGCCCTTAGACGCTGCCCCCAGGCCACGCCCCTCTCTAGCAGTCTCATTTCCTCACGCTCCGCCCCTCCGTTCAACGTCTGACTCTCAGACCACGCCCCTCCCGGGGAGTCTCGGCCCCTCAGACCACGCCCCCTCCTCAGCCTCGCCTCCTCAGGCTTCGCCGCAAGCGCCGGTCCTGACCATGCCCCACCCGCACAGGCCGCTACCCAGGAAGCTTTGTTCCGAGGCCCGCCCTCTGACCCCGCAAGCTCCGCCCCTCGGCCTTCCGCTCGCGGGCGTTGCCCGAGGCGCGCCGGCCACGCGTCCTGAGACCCCCACTGACCTGTCCTCCCCGAGCGCCTAGTCGGCCGGGCGGCCGCGATCCACACTCGCCCCAACGTCCGGGATCCGGCGCCGCCATCTCTGGGCCCGCGCCGGCACCTCGCACAGACTTCTGGGAGAACTCAGGCTCCGCCCCCACCCCGGTTAATTTGCATAAGATACTTCCGAGTAAAAGTTGCGGATCTGTGTGCGATAAAAGACAAATTTATCTGTCATTTCCGATCACTGGCTACATATTGTATAGAGGTTTAGTTTTAAATATGAAAAGTCGAGAAAAGGCTACAGTTTCCATTTGAAAAGTCACCCTAACCGTAATGACATTGCATTTTGAGACTATAAATTTCGCTCGGGCAAGGACTGTGCTTGTGCTCGCTTCGGCAGCACATATACTAAAATTGGAACGATACAGAGAAGATTAGCATGGCCCCTGCGCAAGGATGACACGCAAATTCGTGAAGCGTTCCATATTTTGTCTCTCTCCCTCAGAGAAACTGCAGCCCATGTCCCCCTTTCGGTTTTTGGGATGAGGGCTCTGGCCCCCTCACATGGGGATGCTCCTGTCACAGACATGGGGATGTCCTCCCAGCACGCTGGAGGCTGTGACAGCATCCCCATGTGAGGCCAACCTGAGCCCCTGTCCACAGTGCAGCTGAGGACAGGGAATTGGCTTTCCTTCCGCAGTCGGGCTTGCCAAGCCCCTAAACCCGCTGATTTTGCTGGCGAGTGGCTTGTCTGTTTGAGGCAGGGTCTCACTGTATGGCCCTGAACTCAGACATCCACCAGCCTCTGGCTCCTGAGCACTGGGACTGAAGGTGAGGAACATTACACCTCTGCACTCTGAGGCAAGGAGGACCGCAGTGAGTTGGAGGCCAGGCTGGCCTACAAAGTCAGTCCAGGACTGCCTGGGTTACACAGAAAAACCCTGTCTCCAATAACAAAAAAAAAAAAAAAAACCCGAAAACAAAAGTGCCACTGGTGACCATGGGTGGTGCTGAGGACTGGACCCAGGTCTTTGCTCACGCTGGGCAGCTGCTCTCCCCACTGAGCGGCTGCCTGCTCCATCTTTATGTATTTCTCACATTTTAAAGTGAACTAATGAGCGGCCAGGCATGGTGGTGCACGCCTTTAATCCTCTGAGTTCGATAAAACAAAATAAAATAAACCACATCAAGACTGGAGGTTCCTCCATGTCCAGACCTCCAGCCTGAAGTGACCCACCCCACCAACGCCAAAGACAAGCACAGAGCCTGAGCACCAAGGCTTTATTAAAAGTGTCCCTTTCACCCAAGCACAAAGAATCCCACGAGGGCAAGGACAGGGAGGGCCATAAGGCCTCTGCAGTGACCACAGCAATGCTGGGCAGCAGAGGGGACAGGGGATGGGGACAGGGCCCACAAGGTCAGAGGCTTCTGGCTGGAAGTCCTGGACCCCTGGTATGCAGAGAGAGGGGAGGACGGGGACAATCTGAAAGGCAGGCAGGGGGCTGGGGACGTGACACACACATCACAAAGAAAAGCATAGAATCAGCGCTTGATACAGAGCTTGTCCAGGTTTGCTGGGCACACCGAATGTATACATGTAGGCGTGCACACACACACACACACAGACACACACAAGCACCCACCAAAGTGCCCTGGAGATCAGCAGAGCCCTAGAGAGGACCAGCCACCCCCATCAGAGCTGAAACCTGGAGGGCTGAGGCAGGGGTCACATCAGAACCCACTACCGGCTGGCGCCAGGTGTTTGGGTTGTACCTCCTCACTTTAAAAGAGAAATTAAAACAAATCTACCCCAAAACATGCCAAATTCATTAAAAGTGATTAAGAGGGTAAAAGAAAAGAGTCCGCTTCTCCTCACCTGAGCTACAGACCGGGACAAAGAAAGCTCAACAGGGAAAACACATGGAAACACCCGGGTCAGGTCTCCCCACCCAAATACAAGTACCAGGGCAGGGAGCTATAGCTGTGTGAGCCGAGACATGAAGGGGCAAGGGTGGTATTCAGATTCTGAAACTGTAGAAGGTTATTATCAGCAGATGTTGGAGTCTGGGCCAGGCGAGTCGGCAGGCCGGGCCTCTGCCTCACTGCTGATCCAGGTAGGCAGACAGCAGAAGCTCTGGAGGCAGGAAGTCCAGGTGACGGTTGCTGACCTTCATCTGCCTCCGGCCCTCCAGGTCAGCACCTGTGGACAAGTCATTGAGGCCTGGGGGAGCTGGGAGTATTAGCACAAGGCCTGGGAGGCTGGAGGGTCAGGGGTTCAAGGCCATCGTCGGCTATACACATACTGCAGGGGAGGTCAGCCTTGGCCACACCCTGTCTAGACAACAAAAGAAACTGGGTGAGGGTGGTCCAGCTAGCCATGAGCCAGGACTCTGTCTACAGGCCTCCCATTTCACCCAGACCAAAACTCAGTCCCTACAGAGAAGCCCCTAAGCCCCTCCCAGTACTCAGGTGTGTGAGAATACAGGCAGGTGTGGAAGCTGCAGCATCCTCCTTGGTGGGAAACCAGAGGGACCAATTCCAAGGGTTGCCATGGAAACCATCACCACAGCAACTCCACAGGAGGCAGAGACAGGTGCAAGAAAAGGGAAGAAGGAGAAAGGGCAGCTGGAACCACCGAGGGCTCACAGCCATCATCAGAAGTGGCGGCACCGTGAACACAGGAAAATGGAGGGCCAAGGCCTATGTTCTGGGAACTGGTCTCTTACTGGACTGCAGGAACCTGCCTCCTTTTCTTCACTGCAGGCTTTAACAACCTCACCTTGCTCCCCCTTCCCTGGAGCTGCGAATGGAGGGTGTCTGGCCCCCGGAATCCCGGAGCACTACTCTTCATGAGTTAAACAAAACCCAGGGCCCTATGGCCACTGCTCTGCGATGAACACACCACAGCACGGCCTGGGACTCCCCCTGCCCCCGCCTGCCGCCAGGGGCAGCCCCGCCTCTGCTTCCCCAGGGTGAACAGGATGAAGGGGCATGCAGGGGGGCAGGCACTCACTGGCTGAGATGAGGTCCATGTACTGGCAGACAGCATGAAGCAGGAGCCTCTCAAAGCTGGGGAGGAAGGGACACAGTGGCTGAGCCAGGGCGGGGAGAGGAGGGCACACTGTTCTCTCTCCTCAGCCCCTGTACCTGTTGTCCAGCATGGCGGTATACACGGCCTGAGGTGACACGGAGAAGAATGCCAGGAGCCGTTCCTCCCAACTCTCCAGGGTTTCCTGCGGGGGTACAAGGATGAGGGGTCACAAAATCCCCACAAAGTGCCCTAGAGGATCAGACAGTGTCAGGCTCTTGAACACTACATGTCCGGCCCTGCCTCTGGTCTGTCAAACTCCTATACACTGTGCAGCATCTGCTGTCACTGCCCCATCCTCCTCCTCCTAACCAGTGCACCACCTGCCCCGCCCCCAGGGGGCTCCTGTCACCTCCTCACCAACTCAGAATGGGGACATGGAAAGGCCAGGTTGCGAGGAAGATGGGGCACTGACCATCGGGATGCGGCTGCGCTTGAGCACGGAGCGCAGGCGTCGGCTGATGCGCCTGAAGCACTCGTGGGGTGTGAAGGCCGGGTCCTCTGTGAATGTGGCAAGAAGTGAGACCCGGGGTGAGCTCAGGGCCCGCCCACAGCCTAGCCACACCCACCAGGGAACCCCACCTTCATCTCTTCCCTATGCCCCCCAAGGTGTCCAAGGAGTTCTGCACCCCCGAAGGCTTTGCCGCCCTGTAGCTTGGCCCTGTCCCCTCCCACAAAGGCACGCCCCCAGACGGGCCCCACCTCTCCGCCGGTCCTCCCCACGGCCAGGCCCGCGCCTCCTCTTGCCCTGGCCCTCATCCTCCAGATAGCGGAGCACTCGCTCTTGCTCCTCCCCGGATCGGTTCATAAAATCATTCCAGACCTGGAAGACAGGGATGGAGGCTCGCCCGGGGCCCCTGGGTCTGTCTCTCCACTTGATAAATGGACACAAAAGGCACAGGCGCCCATCTGCAGATGGCTCACGGGTGTGGGGCCTGAGCTGAACGCTGGAACCGGGGAGGGGCTGCAGGGGCCCTCACGGTCTCACCTCCACATAGGTAGCATTGCTGCAGGCCTCTGCAAAGATGCTGGGGGCTGCAGGCGGAGTCAGGTCCCCATCTTCCAGCCCTGGAGGGCCCCCAGCTGTCTCGAGCAGCGTCAGGAGGTACCGGGCTGGGAGGAAACAAGGTTTGTAGGTTGAGGCCGTGTTTGGGTCCCTACTCACTTCCACAGTCCCAAGTTCTGTTTTCTTTTAATTTTAACCCATCCAGTCTAGAGCCCCATCGGTCTCTCCCTGCCTTGCTGAACTCCTGTGCACCCTCTGAAGCCCTTATTCTAATGTCCCACCAGTCGGTGTTTCACAGCAAGGAAAGCCTAGGGTCGACACACATCCCAGTCCCTGCTTACTGTTTTCCAAGCGCTGCAGACTCTTCCGTCCCTTGGCTTTGGGCACCAGGTCCGAATTCCGCACAGCCTGGTTGATAAAATGTTGCTTACGTCTGGAAGAGGAAACCCTCTTCACTTGTGAGCTGCTGAGCGTGGGCAGGCAGCCAGGAAGAGACCTGTAGCCAGGTGAAGAGGTCATCAGGGCCAAGAACAGGCCTGCTCTGTTTCCCTGGCAACCAGTGGCTTTTCTCCCATCTCCACCTCAAGACTCAAGTTATGATGCACGCTAAGAGACAGGAGAGCATGGGTCCTAGTCCCCCAGAAGAGCAGTGGTTTCACCCCCCACCACCACTCCCAACTACAGTCAAGCCACAAGACATCGGGGTCCCTGTGCACTCCAGGGGTTGGACGCCAACCCTGTGGAAGTGGACCTTCTGCCCCAGGGTCAGAAGGAGCCACAGGGCCTCAAGATGACAGCCCGGCCCATCTGCCTGGTGCCCAACAGGGACTCAGGATCTGCTGGATCCCTGGAAGCTACAAGGGGTCCAGCTAAGTGTCCCCAGGAGCCTCTCAGCCTGTCTCAGAGCTAACTGCCCAGCTCCTGAAAATGGTATTAATCCCATGAAGGGATTAGCTGGGTGCCCAGGAAGCCAGGTGCTTGCTCGGCAGGACAAGAGCTGCGGGGAGACAGCAGGCTTCGGGGAGCCCTGTGGCCACACCACGGAGAGCAGCGTGCTCCCAAAGGCCATGGCTGGGCTCCTCCCCCAGCTCTGGTGGGGTGCCCCTTCACCCATCTCAGGCCACCAGTGGTCACTGTTGACCTGGGGATTCCCTCCCCAAAGCGGAGGAGCTGGTCCTTAACCTCTACATCCTTCCCTGAGCAGGGCGAGGCCTGAGGTTAAGCCAGCCCCAGACATTCTACCGGGTCCCAGGCAAATATTCAGTGTTACATCAGCTCTGAGGTCTGAGGCTGGACCACTTCTGCTCTAGCTTCAACCACGGCCTTCAAAGCTCCGCCCCTGCAGCTGGTGCAGGCTGATAACAAACCACAGCTGTCCTACGGAAAGGACAGACAGACGCAGCACAAAAAGGGAGCTCCGAGCAGCCTTGTGGCTAAAAAGACAGATGCGAACCTGCGTCCCAGCTTGGACCACTGAGCCCACTCAGACCAAAGCCCACCAGGCTGGAATGGGCCTGCTCTGCCAGCCACAGCTCCCTAGTGTGAGCCCTCCATACGCCTTGGCCTGTATTATAGCACACAGTTGTTATAGAATGGAGTTGTGTTCCATCCTAAGGGCTTTGGGGATGTCATCATCCTCTGGGGAGCCCCAAGGGCTCCAGAAAACAGAATTGCTGCCTGAATTCAGGCTTGTCATGCCCCTCGCATGCCTTCAATCCCAGCGCTGGAGGAGTCAGAGGCAGGCGGGTTACTGTAAATTAGAGGCCAGCCCTGGTCTATATAAAGCAATGCCAGGACAGTCAAGGCTACACAGAGAAACCCTGTCTCACAAAACAAAACCAACTTGTCATGCCCCTGAGCCTTGGCACCCCTGTTGCCAACGCCTCTCCTGCTTCTGCTTGATTCTGGTTTCTGTCCAAATGTCACCTCCTGGAAGGTGGCACAGTCTGTCCAATCAGCACTTCTCACTGCTATGCCAACCAGGAACCAGCTGGTCAGAGTTATTTACTCCGTAACCCCTCCGAACTAAACCCCCTCAAGTGTCCAGCAGGCAGTTCGAGAGCAATGGGACTCCAAGAAGCTGGCTGAATAGGATGAACATTCCTTTCCCCACTAGCCCACTTTACAGAAAGTGAAGCTGAGGCCGCAGAAGTGGTGTCTGCTGCCTTAGAATGTGACCAGCACCTGTGAGGAATAGCTAGGACACAAAGCAGACGGTGCCAAGTGCGTGGGGTTAGGGGAACACAGTCCTTTCTTGCATCTTGCTGGTTGGGTAATGGGACCCCAGCTCACCAAGACACGCCCTGGATACAAGCACACCTTCTTTGGCAAACACTCCCGGAAAGGCAGAGAACCCACTTCCCTAACAGGAAGCAGAGCGGAGGTGACTCAGGGGCCCCAACACCCAGGCAGGTGGACACCTGGGTGAGGCCCTGATGGGAAGTAATTCACTAAAAACAAACTCGTTTACAGTAGACCCACATTCATCGTCGCTAGGCGTGGCCCCAGGAGGCTGAGGCAGGAAGATCAGCGCTCAAGGTCATCCTCAACTACACACAGAGAGATTGGGGCCAGCCTGAGCTACTTGAGACCCTGAGTCAGAACAAATACCACACGGACTAGGAGACAGCGCAGTGGTTATAGCCCTGTCTGCTTGCAGGAGCCAGCACCTGGCTCACACTGTACCTCCAGGATCCACCTGACCTCTACAGGCTCCAGGCACATCCATGGTACACACACGTACATACCCAAAGGTGCAAGCAAAATGCCCATTAAGACGAAATATTTTTAAAAAATTAAATAAAAAAAAGCGCCAACGCCCAAAGGTACAACCTAATAGAACCCTAGCCTGCTGGACAGCATGGGAAAGAGCTTTGCTCCCCTGCCCCAAGTCTAAAAGGCTGCTGTCCACGTCCATTCACAGATGGGGGCAACCAAGACACAGAAAGACCCAGCAACCTGGCCAGGAGCGGAGGCCAGGCCAGCTCTTGACCCCACAAAGGTGTCAGGGCAGATGACACAGGGCCATAGGTCACAGGACCCTAATTCCTCAGTAACCACATACAGCCAGGGCTGCACACTGGCTGCTCCAGGCCACACCACCTCCCACCACTGTGGGAAACTGACCCCCAGGGACACAAAGAGTGACCAGTGCCAGAGCAGTGGAGGCAATGGAGACCCCACGGAGGGTGACTGTGGCTGGATTAGCAAGCCCTCCTAACGGAAGCCCAGAGAGGGAGGTCTGAGTCTGTGAGTGAGGAGCCAGAGAAAGGGGTGTGGGAGGAGGAGAGAGAACACATCCAGTGAGGAAGACTGGGGAGGAGGACAGGGAGGAGGAAGCAGAGGAGAGAGGAAGAGGAGGGACAGGAGGAGGAGACCCCAGCCTGGGGAGGAGGAGGACAAGGAGGAGGAGAAGTCTCCAGCCTCGGGTGGAGGATGAGGAGAAGACCCCAGCCTGGAGAGAGGGAGGAAGAAAAGGAGGAGGAGGAAGTCCCCAGCTTGGGGAGGAGGAGGAGACCCCAGCCTAGAGAAGAGGAAGAGGAGAAGTCCCCAGCCTAGAGAAGAGGAAGAGGAGGAGAAGACCCCAGCCTGGAAAGGGGGAGAAGGAGACCCCAGCCTAGAGAAGAGGAGGAGACTTCAGCCTAGGGAGGAGGAGGAGGAGGAGGAGGAGGAGGAGAGCACAGCCTGAGGAAGGGGAGGAGAAGACCTCAGCCTAGGGAGGAAGAAGAGGAGGAGGAGAGGAGACCCTAGCCTGGGGAGGAGGAGGAAGGGGAGGAGGAGGAGACCCCAGCCTGGGGAGGAGGAGGAGGAAGAGGATGAAGAGAAGGAGGAGGAGAACCCGTCCCGGGAAGGAGGAGGGGTCCGGGTAGAGGCCCAGCCCCGCGGCCCCGCTCACAGCCTGGTCCCCGCGCTCGGTGTCGCCTCGGGGCCGCCGTCAGGGTTGTCCAGAGCCACCATGGCCTGCAGCCGCTGTGGCAGCCCGGCCCGCGGCCGCGGAGGAAGTGACGCGGGGGGCGGAGTCTGCAGCGGCCCGGGGCGGGGACAGCCCGGGAACGCGTTGGCTGCCGGGGTAGAAGCTCTCCTGGATTTCCCTCCCCGGAGAGACGGGGCGGCGTCGCCCACCGGAGCGCGCTGGGGCCCAGCGGGGCTGAAGGCTCAGTCTCGGCCCCCCGGGAAGAGAGCGTGGGACACGGCGGCCCGGAGGCGACTGAGGAGACGCGAAAGGCTCCTGGGGCGGAAGCGCGGGAGGGGTGTGCGCGCCCGGGGAGCAGCTCCGGGCTGGCTGGGCTGGAGAGGAGCCCCGGCGGCGGACACCACACCCCCGAGGCCGCCTGTCGGAGCAGCCTGGTGGAGGGAGCCAGGGGGAGGCGGGACGTGGTGCACGCCCCAGCGCTCCCGAGGCTGAGGCAGGAGGATCGCGCGAGCGCCAGGCCAGCCTGAGCCACAGGACCGAGCTGGGGTGGAGGGGCAGGTGTTCAGAGCGGTCGTCCGCAGCAGCTCAAGGCCGGCCTGGGCTCACGCCTTTTTAAAAGTTTATAAGAAAAAAAACCATTTCAAACAAACACAAACAAACCAAACCGACCCAGGAGAAAGCGTCCCCTCTAAGGCTCAGTGTAGACAGGTGAAGGAAAGCCTGTGCGCACGAATCCGGGCCGAGGGGACCCAGGGGACCCGGGGGGAGGGGCTGTGAGGAGACCGGGAGGCTCCCGCGCCTGGTGTCACAGCGGAGTGGCCCCGGGGGTGAAAGGGAGAGGAGGGGGTCGTTCTAGAGCCCTTAGTCTGCACCTGCTCAGCCACCAACAACCTCAGGACCGGGCTTCCCGCTCCCTGGCCGCTCGGGTCACCGCCGCCCACCGCCCCGGGGTGGGGGTGAGGCTGTGGCCCTGTGCTGGAGAGTTCCGGTACCACCGAGTCACGCCTCCGTCCCCCTCCCTTCAACTCGTTCTATTTTTTATTAAAGCTGCAGCCCCTTTTTCTCTGCTGTATAGTGCTCTGGGGGCTGGGCGAGCATGGCCTTCCAGGGAGCCCGTGAGCTACATTTGGCAGGGGTGTGGCGGTGTGGCTGAGGTCCGTGCCTCACGGTCCCTGCCCACGGTTTCCGAAATGCCCCTCTCCGGACAGGAACCCGCCGCTGGGTGCCAGGTAGCGGAGGAGCCAGAGGCAACTGAAGGTCCCGGCCCTGGCCGAAGCTTCGCGGTCCCCAGCGTCCTGGGTGGGCCTGCGCCCACCCGCCGGCGGCCCGGGCTGGAAGCGGGCCCTGCGCCAGCCACGACCGTCCACGGCTCTGCGCTCAGAGCCCTCCCTCCTTCAGCCCACCCCCTCCTCCTGTCATCCGGGCACAGCTCTGGGGAGGGCAAGCGCAAGGCTCTGGAGCGGCCACTACGCAGGGACACGCGAAGCGAAGGCGGGGACAAGGAGGGGGGCGAGGGGGGTATAAGAGTGGCCGCGGCGACGCTGGCAGAGGAGCCGCTTTCCAGCCCCTGCCGCCTGCAGCCGAGGACCAGGGCGCTGGCATCGCGGGAGGGCGGCTCTGAGGAGGAGGAGGGGGAGCAGGGGTCCTTCCTCCCGTCCCCGCAGTCCCGGGACGCAACCCGCGAAGGCTGCCCGGAGGAGGAGGAGGGTGACGGGGCCATGGCCAGCGAGGCGACGTTGGGTCCCAACGCGACCTGGTGGGCTCCGTCCAACACTTCGGGATGCCCAGGCTGCGGTGCCAACGCCTCGGACGGCCCGGGCTCCGCGCCAAGGCCCCTGGATGCCTGGCTGGTGCCCCTGTTCTTCGCTGTGCTGATGGTGCTCGGGCTGGTGGGCAACTCGCTGGTCATCTACGTGATCTGCCGCCACAAGCACATGCGGACCGTGACCAACTTCTACATCGGTGAGCGAGCAGGCCCGGGGCTCCGCAGGCGCCAGGCTGCCCCCGCCGGGCGCGCCGCGGCGCCCGACCCTCAGAGAGCCGCAGTCGCAAACTCCAGGGGGGAGCCTCGCACCCGGCGGGGCGCTGGAGGGGAGGGTGGCGGCTGGCAGGGAGGGGCGGCCCGCGGTCCCTGCGAGATGTCTGTCCTATAGACGTGTGGGCCTCGAGACGGAAGGGGCGGTGTGTGTGACGGGGCCTGGGACCCCCCAGCGCTCTCCGACGGGGAAGCCGAGGCACAGAGGGATCCGAGGAACGCGTGCAATAAGGGTGAAGGGTGCCTCAGCTTCCCTGCGGGTGCGGGAGGTCACCCCTGCCAGCGTCCGCGTGTCCCCCCCCCAGCCAACCTGGCGGTCACAGATGTCACTTTCCTACTGTGCTGCGTGCCCTTCACGGCGCTCCTCTACCCGCTGCCCGCCTGGGTGCTGGGAGACTTCATGTGCAAGTTCGTCAACTACATCCAGCAGGTGCGCGGGCTGAGGCAGGGGCGAGCCGCGGAGGCCGGAGGGCTGGGGAGCGGGTGGAGGGGTGGGGCCGGGGGCTCGGCGGGGCGCATGCCCTTCGAGAGGAGTGGTCAGGGTATGGGCGGGAGCGGAGCCTGGGGGGCGCGGCTGTCCTTGGTCCTGTCAGGGGCGGTGGGGGCCTGGTATGGTCAGGGCCTGGTGGGGTCGTGATCTGCAATGAGGCATGGTCTTTCATTTTTCATATTTTAGATTTCTGAAACAGAGTCTACGTAGAGCAGGCTGGCCTCGAACTCACAGGGATCCTCGTGCCTCTGCCTCCCGAGTTCTGAGATTAAAGGCCTGCATCGCTCTAGCCAGCTCCTTTTAAATTTACTTTTATTTGCTGTGTATGAGTGGGTGTTCGCCTGTCTCTACGGCTGTGCTCCGTGGGCATGCAGTGCTCACGGAGGCCAGAAGGGGGCGTCGGACCCCCTGGAATCGGAGTTCCAGACGGTTGTGAGCTGGCCTGTGGGTTCTGGGAACCGAACCCGGGTCCTCTTCCATGCTCTAACTGCTGAGCTATCTCCCCAGGCCCCACACAGCATGCTCTTCAGGGCAGGCGTCAGAGCTTGGGGTGGGCAGGGAGGGCTTAGGGCAATTTATGAGGTGTGGCCTAGCACGGACACAGCAAGTACAGGAGCACCACGTGGTGCGCTGTCCAGTCTGGGTGGTCTTGTATGGGCAAGACTAGGGTCCACAGGACACCCCAAGTTCTGGGGTGCGTGGGGTGAGGGTCAGGGTAGAGTCGAGGCCAGGCCTTTGTAAGCGGGGACAGGGCCAGTCTGGTGGGCGTGGTCTGGAGTGGGCGTGCTCAGGTCGTGGGCAGAGCTGTGAGCCCAAGCAGGGCCCGGGAAGGGGCGCGTCACAAGTGGCCAATGTCTCCAAGCATCTTCTCCGCAGGGAGGCCTCCGATTCCATGCCTCCTCAGCTTTGGGGTACAGTTTGTTAGGGGTTTCTCACTTCTGCCCGCGCCCTCCTGGTCCTCAGTTCCCACCCTGGTGCCCCCTCAACCACGACCACTGGTTCCCCCTCCCAGGACACGGTCGTGCCCACCTGAGAGGCTGGATCCGAGGTAGGACTGGCAGGCCCACACTCGGTCCTTGGCTCTCCCAGGTCTCGGTGCAAGCCACGTGCGCCACGCTGACGGCCATGAGCGTGGACCGCTGGTACGTGACGGTGTCCCCGCTGCGCGCCCTGCACCGTCGCACCCCGCGCCTGGCCCTGGCGGTCAGCCTCAGCATCTGGGTGGGTGAGTGCGCGCTGGGGTCGGGCCGGGGGCGGGGGTGGGGAAGGTGCGCGCGTGGGGAAGGGCGCGGCGGGGGAGCCATGCGTCCGCCGCCCGGGGCGCCGCGCTCACGCCGGGCGGGTGGCCCAGGCTCCGCAGCCGTGTCCGCCCCGGTGCTGGCCCTGCACCGCCTGTCGCCCGGGCCGCGCACCTACTGCAGCGAGGCGTTTCCCAGCCGCGCCCTGGAGCGCGCCTTCGCGCTCTACAACCTGCTGGCCCTGTACCTGCTGCCGCTGCTCGCCACCTGTGCCTGCTACGGCGCCATGCTGCGCCACCTGGGCCGCGCCGCCGTGCGCCCCGTGCCCACCGACGGCGCCCTGCAGGTGCGGGCTCGGGACCAGGACGGGGGAGGGGATTTGGGGGGCGGGGAGCCTGGGGTGTGTGTGTGCGCGCGCGCGCCAGGAGAGTCAGGGTGGGGATCCGAGGCCGGACTGTGTGTGCAGGATGGAGAGACCAGGGAGTGGAAGGACTGTTGGGGGACGGGGATCGGAGTCGGGGGGGGGGTGCATGTGGTGGGGAGACCCGGAAGGATCTCAGAGGGCGGCCTGTCCCCTCCCGCTAACACTCCGGAGTCCCTAGGGTCAGCTGCTGGCACAGCGCGCCGGAGCGGTGCGCACCAAGGTGTCCCGGCTGGTGGCCGCCGTGGTCCTGCTCTTCGCCGCCTGCTGGGGCCCCATCCAGCTGTTCCTGGTGCTCCAGGCCCTGGGCCCCGCGGGCGCCTGGCACCCTCGGAGCTACGCCGCCTACGCGCTCAAGATCTGGGCTCACTGCATGTCCTACAGCAACTCGGCGCTCAATCCGCTGCTCTACGCCTTCCTGGGTTCGCACTTCCGCCAGGCCTTCTGCCGCGCGTGCCCCTGCGGCCCGCGACGTCGGCGAAGGCCCAGCGCCCCTCCCGCCTCGGCCCGGGCCGCAACCCACGCCGCGCCGCACAGCCTGGCCGCCCGCGCTGCCCGGGCCAGGGCCCCCGCGCGCGCCCGGCAACCCTGCGGCGCGCTCGCTGTGAGCCGGCCCGCCGGATAGTCAGCCCAGGCTGCTTGGGCTCGGGAAAACTCAGCTGTTAATAGTTTAGTTAATCTGTGTAAAGGGCCTTCTCTTCTTCAATTCGGCCCCCAGTGGGCCATGTTTTTTGCTGTGGATGTTGTGATAATTCTGTCTGTACTCTGTGATGTTTGAAGATTAAGGTCCCCACTTTCTGCATCTACTTTTTCTTTTCCGGTGCTGGGAACCGAACCCAGTACTTTGTGCTTATTAGGCAGGTGATAGACTATTAAACCAAATGCCCAACCTCCATTTTTCCTCCTTCCTTACACTTTGTTCTTCTTTTTGAAACAGGGTCTCGTATAGCCCAGGCTGGTCTCTAACTCTACATAGCTGAGGCTGACCCTACTGCTATGGCCCTGGGACCTAAGCCACTAAGCCCAGCTTTGCTTTTTGTGTTTTGAGACAATGTCCCAAAATTAGGAAAAAAAAACTTTTTTAAAGGCTGTGAGATCATGTGTACTTCTTATGATATTTAAATTCGAAAACAAAAATCCAACATGCACACGCTTAAGAGTCCAAGGTCACTCTCAGCTACATGAGTGTTCCAGGCTGCACCAGACCTGGTATCCAAAGCAGACAAGCAGGGCGCACACCTTTAATCCCAGCTGAGAATCGCAGAAGGAGAATACTGAACACGGCTGCTCAGCCAGTGTGACCAGGAAGCAGGAGCAAGGGCCCAGGACTGTCTCCCGAAAGAACCCGTGTCCTCCAATCAGGGCCCAGCTCCCACTTTTCATCACCTCCAGACAGCCACCGCCAACTTCCAACCCTACTGTGAGATTAATCTATCCTCAAGGGGTCCACAGACCTCCACCTGATAGGAGAGAGGTCTTCAGTGGGTGAGGCCAACAGGAGGATGGCAAAGGTTTACATCCACGAACGGAAGAAAAGCCCACCTCACTCCCAAAAGCCTCAACTGTAAAATCCCGCAGAGAAACCCCAGAGGTGACAATGCTGTGGTGGGTGGATTTCTGGGAGTCCTAGGCCAGCCAGAGCTACACGGTGAGACCCAAGCAAAGCGTTGCCCTGGCCGTCCACGCACCACTGGACATGCGCCTCACCTCCTGCCTAGGATCCCCCCAGTGAGCGGCTGGGACTTGTTCAGGGCTGGAGCACTCAGCATGGGGTCCATCCCCGGTATCTAAAAGTATGGATAAAATTTGAGAATGATGTGGCCGCGTGTAGTGCCCCTTGTGTGTAACTTTGACTTCGCGGTAAACTGAGGCAGAAGGATCATGAATTCTAGGCTATACCGTTCACACCCTGTCCGGAACAACAACAACAAAAGGCTATGTAGGAGGAAATAACTTCAGGTCTCAGTTTCTCCGAGTTGAAGACGGGGAAACTGGCTTTTTAGGTGCAAGGGCGCCACCTGGCGGCCACCGGTCCCTTGCTTGAAGCCACGCCTCCACGCGGAGCCCCTCCCTGGATGCAGTCCCGCTGGCGCCCCGCAGGGGGCGCGCGCACTCTGCCGCACAGGTCTCCAGAGACGTCTCCCGTGGGTCCCGAGAGGCAGGTCATTATGGTCGCCACCTGGCCCCTTGGCTACATAGGTCTCTGCCATAAAAGGGGACTGGCAGATTTTAGCTTTTGTCTCCCATTAAATAGATTCTTTATTTTTAGGGGTCCGCAACATGGCTTACCAGGTAAGGCCGTTTGCTGACCAGCTTAGCCTCCTCAGCGGGATCCCCACAATCCACACCCAGATGGGAGTCCCTCTCCCCATAGCATGCATACGCGCGCGTGTAAACACACACACAGAGAATTTAGTTAATTTGAAAGTATTAGGAAGCCAGGCGCTCAGAAGGCAGAGGCAGGCAGATTGCTGGTGAGTTCAAGGCCAGCCTGGTCTACAAAGTGAGTCCAGGACGGCCAGAGCTACACAGAGAAACCCTGTTTCGACTCCCACCCATGCTCCCCCCCAAAAGAAAGTATTATTCCTGGGGCAAGGAGCTCTCTGAGTTCAAGGGCTGCCGCTGGGATACATACAGACACGCACACACATCAGATATAATCTGGTTGCTGCCACTAGCCAGGTAGGTTGTCTTGGGGGGGGTCGTCCAAATTCAAGGAGCCCCCCCCCGCCCCCGAGATGCTTCGGGCTGGGGTCCGTGTGCGCAGGGCACGGGTTAGGGGGAAAGGTCTGTCAGGAGGCTGGGGAAGAGCCCCGCGCCGCGCCCCGACAGCTCAGCCGCGCTCGGCACGGCCGGCCCAGGCTGCGAGCACCTGTGGCGGGATTCTGGGGACGCGGACGCGCCGAGGCCACCCCGCGTCCCGAGGCGCGAGCCCCTCCCCGCGAGGCTGGCGAGGGGCGGAGCAACCGTCCAGCCGGGCACCCGAGCACACCCGCGGGGAGGCTGCGGGGCCGCCGCGGGCACTGGCGCTTCCCACCGCGGTCGCCTCGGAAGCCTGCGCTCCACCGAGCCGGCCAGGGCGGCCCGAGGCCGGCCCTCCTCTCCCTCGCTCCTCCACCGCGCGCGCAGCCCGACCCCGCGCTTTTGCGCAGGCGGCCTCCGCCCCCCTCCGCCCCCGCGCCCCGGACCCCGCAGCTCCGGCCTCGGCGGAGTTTCGGGACGTGGAGACCCAGGCTGGGAAGGTTTGGGCAGCGTAGGGGGCGGAGGGCGAGGCTCCAAGCTTGGCCGGGTGGAACCAGGAAGCGAGGGGAGCAAGGTGGCCCTCCGCTCAGAAGCGGGGTGAGGAACCTCCTTCACTGTCCGGGATCCCCGCGACCGGGCTCTCGCGGCCCCGCCCTCCCGCTCCCCGCCCCTGCGCCGTAGGCCGCGGGGTGCACTTTGCGCACGGTCCCTAAGCCGGGGGCGGAGCGTTCCTCGGTCCGGTTCCCCCTTCCTTTTATTATTTATTATCATTTAAAGGAGCCGCGGCCTGAGATTTTTCCGTCCACTCTGTGGCGACTCTCCAGCTCCCCTCCACCTCCGCCCACCGTGGGCGTCCTCTGACTGAGTTGGAGAGAGGGGACCCCGGGGTGGTGTCCTAGGGAAGCTTGGAAAGGGGTTCCCCGGAGAGACACCCACCACCTCCTCCTGCGTCCCCGGGGCTGCTGAATCACCGGCGAGGTATTTGCATCTGAGAGCAATTTGTCACACGGCGATTCGTCTGCTGGGTGGGGGAGGGGCGGGGCGGGGGGCCGGTCGCGCGCGGAGACCTCGTCCCTGTCCGATCCGGACGGATGGAGGTGTAGACGCGGCCTGGAAACTCGGTGAGGCGGGGGACAGGAGCGTGCGCCGGGCAGCAGGGGGAGAGAGGCCACCGGGGCCGCCTCCGGGCTGGACGCCGGGCACCTGGGCATGCGTCCCCCGGGCCACCCCGAGCGGTAAAGGCCTTTTGCAGCGCGGCTCCAGCGGTCCCCCGTAAGAGTGGCAGCGAGGGCGCCCTGGAAACCGACAATTGCAGGGTCTCCAAAGTTGGGCGAAGACACGCGCGCGCGCCGCGGGGAGGGGGCTGCGGGGCTGGGCAGGCGGCTCGGCAGCGTCCGGCTCGGGGCGGCTGTCGCGGCCGCGGGTCTCGGAGACCTCCATCCGGTACGCGAGTGCACAGGGGCGCGCGGGGGTCGCGAGTGCGCGCTGTCCCCTGGCGGAAGGAAACGGACCCGGGGTGTGTGTGAGTGTGTGTGTGTGTGTGTGTGTGAGAGTCAATGTGTGTACTCGTGCAGGGGGGCTGCGCGCCGGAGACATTGTTTTTTTTTCTTCTTAATTTAAAAAAAAATAATGTTTGAAGATAGGATCTCATTGTGTAGTCCGGGCCGACCTAGAACTCCGCTTAAAGCGCAGCCTGGCCTGGAACTCGAGGCCATCCTCCTGCCGCAGCTTTCCTTCCCAAGGGCTCGGGAAAATCCCAGGCCGGGCGCGCCACCACGCCCCGGTGTCTTCAGTTCTTTTTCTTCTCCCAACCTGTGTCCCACGGGGGCCGAGTTTCCTCCCCTCGCGTTTCCTAGCCCCAGCGACCCACTGGGGACCCCGCTTCCCTCTCGGGATGCACCCATCCAGATCTCTTCCGTGGGGTCCCAGCCCCCCTCCCTCGCCCCCGGACACAAAAGAGGGAGCAGGAAGCGCGGAGTGCGCGCGCGTGTGTGTCAACTCGCAGCGGGTTTGTCAAATATCTTCCGTTTTTTTACGACTGGGGCAGCAGGCTTCCCCCGGCCCCGGAGCTCGCTCTTTCCAAGAAGCCTTTGAAATCCCGACTACGTGGGGGGGGGGGGTTGTTTGTTTGTTTTGCTGTTGCTGGTTTCCATTCGTCCCCTGACTGGGGTGTGTGGTTGCACACGTCTCCTGGTGAGGGGGGGCAGACACGGTGCCCTCTTCCCCAGCCCCCTCCCCAGCTCCTGCCCTTCCCCCTCCCCCTCCCTCGGAGGAGAGAGGGGCCCCTTTCGCCACCCTCGGGCCCTGGCCTTGCACAACTCCAAATCACCGTGTTTTGCAAGGCCTGGCCGAGCTGCTGACCTCTCTCTCTCTCTCTCTCTCTCTCTCTCTCTCTCCTCTTCTCTTTTCTCTCTCTCCCCCTCCTGAGGCTTGGAGGTGGTAGGGGAACCAGGGTGTGGCTCTGAGTCTTCTCCCCACCCCCACCCCAGCCAGATCCCCCCCCCCCAAACACACACATAAACACTAGCCACCAAGTCCTGGGTAGACCTCTCTCTCTCTTTCTCTCTCTCTGAGAATGTCATAAATTGCGGGTGGGGGCCAAGGGGGCCAGGGACAAAGGGCTGGGGGAGGGGTCTCCAAGGATGGGCAGCAGCAGCCTAGGGGTAATGGGGTGCGGGTAACCCTGGAGGGTTGGGGGATGTCCAGGCCCAGCCTCGGGACAGCTCTGGGGTTCGTATCTGCTCCCCTCCACCAATACCGGCCCCAGCAGCGGAGGCCCACCCTGTTCCCCTCCCCCACCCCACAACCAGGAAAGGTCATTAAACCAAGCAGGCCTGGGGGGAGGCTGGGCAAGCACCTTCCTCTAGCCTTTTCCTTGTGGGTCACCCCACCCTCAAAGAGGGGGCGTCGCTCTCAGCATTTCCGTAGGGGGGGTGGGCTCCGCTCCAAGTTGTCAGAGGTGGGGGAAGGGCGATGGACTAAGCCAGACAGTGACCAGAAATGTCCCCTTCAGCAGTTCTGGGGTTTGGTGGACCAGGGTGACCAGCAGCAGCGGGGTGTGGAGGGACCTGGAAGAGCCTCCCGGTGCCCAGGCCTCTGATGTGTCTGCTCTGGGAAGCCCAGGCTGATGGGGCTCTCCTGCCTCCCTTTACCCTTGGGGCCACCCCACCTGCCTTGGGTGATCAGATGTCCAGGAAAGGGGACTGCAGACTTCCCCGTTCCCCTGCCCTGCAGGGGTCTCCTGGGTGGGGGCAGGTGGCAGGATGTCCCTAACCTGAACAGCAACCAGGTACCCTCCTTCCACGGTGTGTCAGGGTCAGTTCTGGGGCCGATGAATGTGTAGACTTTGGGTTCGGGTTAGGCTGAGGGTGACCTCTCAGACTCTCTGGGAGGTGGACCAAGCTTTCCTTTTCTCCCATGCTTCCTCCCTTGATCTCAGGCCATCTTGAGTGTGTCAACCCTGGCCTGTTGCCTTCTGCCCACTGTCTTATTGGGGGCTTATGTTGGGGTTGAGGGTGTGTAGCCTGTGGCCAGGTGGGACCTGGATCCTGGTGCTAGCTAGAGGGCCCCCCAGAAGGGCCTCTGGCAGGAACAGACACTGTATTCTGGGATGTTTACCCCCTTCGAGCCTTATAAACTGGTGACCGCAGACCTGTGTCCTCTGCACAGGGCCTTGAGTACCACAGGACACTCTACCTGACCCTCCCCCGCATGGTGCCCACCGGTGCTGCCTCTCCCAAGTGTGACAAGGTGGGCACTGATGCCTCACGGATGGCAAACCAAAGCCCAGAGGCGAGCTGAGGTGTCTCTGAGAAAACAAAATGTCAACAGGGCACATTTTCCTAGGGCTTGTATACAGCAAGTGTACAATCTTGGCCAGGGCTTGTATACCGCAGGTGTGTAATCTTGGCCAGAGTTCCCAGAGCCTCTGTGGGCCAAGCAACATCTAGAACTTAGAGCCAGAATCCAGAACCCAGAGGGACTCTGAGGTCTAGAACAGGGTTATAACCAATAAGGAAGCAAGAACACCAGGCCCCTCCCCCACGGCTCTGCTTATGGGACAATAACCCAACGTGTCCCTGGTGGACCTGACCGGAGGGGACCCAGAGAACCCCTAAGTGTCTACTGCAGTGAGCCTGGTCTCCAGGAGCCTACAGACAAGTGGATGGGAGAGCATACCCTGAGCAGGTGTGAGCGAGTCTCCCATCAGCCTTTGCTGTTGACTTCTGGGGAAGGCTGTGTTGGTGGGGCGCAGGTGTGGCCTGACCTCATCTCTTGCTGTGTTCCCCCAGGAGTCCACACGAGCTTGAATGAACCCTGTACCAGCCTCTGCCCCTGGCTGCCCAACGTGACAAGGAGCCCACGGAGCCCACTGGTTGCCACGGGCATGCTCCACCAGCCCTCAGCCTGAGTCGGCGGCCCCTGCCCCTGCCGGCCGCCACCCTGCACTGTTCCGGCTCCCCCGAGGTCCCCACGCTGCAGTGCGGCCGAGACCCCTCCCCACAGGGGCCACCCCCACAGCCCACCCCTGGTGCCCGGGGTGGCCCGGCCCGAAGGGCCATGAAGCTGCAGGCTGTGATGGAGACCCTCCTTCAGAGGCAGCAGCGCGCGCGGCAGGAACTGGAGGCCCGGCAGCCGCCACCAGCCCCACCTCCTGAGCCCACTGGTGTCCGGGCTCGGCCCACCGTGACAGAGGAGGACAGGGAGCCAGAGAATGCCCGGATGCATAGGACGCAGATGGCCGCGCTGGCTGCCATGCGAGCCGCCGCTGCCGGCTTGGGGTACCCGTCCTCTCCCCGGGCCTCTGAGGATGGGCGCCCTGGCTCGGAGGATGAAGATGCAGCCCAGGAAGGGACATTGAGTTCACCTGCCCTGCATGGAAGAGGCCGGGAGGGACCGGGGCACACAGAGGAAGATGGACATTTGATGGACATGATGTCTGATGACAACCCGTAAGTGTTGGGGTCAGGGACAGCAGCATCCTGTCGTTTGTTTTTATGGTTTATTTTTAGAGCATTGGTTGGTGTCTGTCTGTGGGAGGCTGTCAGATTCCCTGGAAGTGGAGTTACAGACAGTTGTGAGCCGCCATGTGGGTGCTGGGAATTGAACCCACATTCTCTGAAGAGTAGCCAGTGCTCATAACCGCTGAGCCATCTCTCCAGCCCCATCTAAACGGTTTTCTGTTCATTTGAAAAGTGGGAGCCAGTGAGGGTCGCTGAGAAGGACGCTGTATGTGTGAGCAGGTGTTTGTTGAATGAACCAGTGATTCTCCAAAGGTTCAGAGCTGAGGGGGAGGAGTTTTGATAGAGCCGAGGGGGAACTGTTCTCAGGGGGTCTAGATCTGGGGGGACACATGTGTAGAGGTCCTGGGGCAAGAACGTTTGAGACGATGTTTTGGGGCCCCTGTAGGAACTCATTCAGGGGTGGAGTAGAGGATGTGGGCAGAAACCCACTTGGTGCCCTGAAAGGCCTGTGGCTGCCCTTGTTTGCAGAGGGAGAATCCGAGGCAGGAGAAAGTGAGGTGGGCCAGTGCTTGCTACTGAGACAAGGTGGTGCCTGCCCCTCTCCTGACTGGACAGTACCTTGATCCATTGCAGGAAGGCCAGGTGGGAAGAGCAAGAACTGGAAGAGGAGGAGGAAGAGGAGGAGGAGGATGACTTCGAGGAAGAGGAGGAGGAAGAAGAGGAAGGCCTGGGTCCCCCAGATTCTACTGGCCTGGGCTCTGCAGGCCTGTTTGCTCACAAGGCCCCAGCTGCCCAGGCTTTCCGTGGAGATGGTGGGCCCAGGACACTGGGCGGCCCTGAGCGCCTGGGAGCTGGTCCAGCCCACCCCAGTCACGTGACACCCCAGATGCCACCCCCGGACCACGGAGACTGGACATTTGAGGAGCAGTTCAAACAGGTAGGCCAAGAGCTGGGGTCCGGTCCCTTGGGGGTCTTCGGTTATTCCCACACACCCCAGTGCTCCTGTTGACTCGGTAGAAGGGTGGTTTGTAGGTGGTGGGAGATGGCTTGTTGGATAAAGAGCTTGCTGTGCAAACATGAGGCCTGAACTCGGGTACCCGGCACCCACGTAAAAATCCAGGCACAGCGTGTCCTGGTGCTGGGAGGTGGAGGCAGGGGAGTGTCAGGTACAGTGAGAGACTGTGCCTCAAAAAACAGCTTGAAGAGCAATCGAGGAAGGCGCGTGGCGTCCCTCTCTGGTTTACACACGTGCACGTAGGTGTGTATGGCGTGGTGACCTGAGACAAGGGTGTAGAGCTCTGGAGAGCTGGGCTAGGGTCCTGCGGCAGTGCTGGCCCGGACTGGTGCCAAGGGACACTTGGTGGCCACAGACTTGTAAAGGTGCAGGAGGCAGCAGGAGCCAGAGCATTGGGGCTTGCGGTGGACAGTTTCAGGGGTGCTGGTGTTGATTGGCCAGGCAGGGGGTTGGTCCGTGGGACCCCCACATAGGCTTCCTGGGCTCAGGAGGGGCATAGAGGAAGCTCAGACTGCCCTAGCCCTTCCCTGCAGGCCGCCAGGCTGGAGGAAGTGGCCAGCAGGGAGCCTTTGAAGCCGGCAGGCCGATGGAAACCAGATGGTTGGCCTGCTGGCTGGGCCTGCATTCCAGCCCGGCCAGCTGGCCTGGCCGACCCCTGGGTGTGTGGCCCGGTGGAACCTGGCTCTGGGGCTGGCTGCAGGGCCAAGTCATGTGTGGGCTACAAGGTGGGCTGAGGACTCCTGATGGGCCCTGGGTCTGAGCTGGTTAGAATGGCGTCAGGGACCTCCTGAGCTCTGCTTTTTATGGAGGGATCCGAGGAATAAGCCCGAGGAGGTCCCCTTCAGCAACCCCTTCTAACTGACGCAGCAGACCAGAGCCGGGTGTGCCTGGGAAGCCATTGAGCTGAGGCGTCGAGGGGGCTCACGCTGGCTTAAAATTAGAGTTCTTGTGGGGCAGGGCTGGGTAAATGCTCTGGTCGGCTGGCATTGCCATGCAAAGGCCCTGAGGCTCAGAGAATAGTTTCGAGGAACTGAGAGTAGGGTAACCCTCTGTGCCCTCGTGGGACCTGCTGAGACGGGCCTGGGCGGGGCGGGGCAGCCTCGCCTTCCATCTCCTCGCCCTGGCTTGCTTAGCCGTGTGTTGGGCAGCCTGCCAGCTGACCTGTCAGATGGACGTCATTGCTCCTGGGTGTGACTCCATCCCACCCTAGGCCCAGAGGTGGTGTGGGTTTCAACACCGGGTCCCCCACCCCCAGGAGTCTTCAATAAGCACACCACACTTGAAAGTGTTTGTGCCTGGCAGGGTTCTGTTGGCCCCACCTTGGTCCGTGTGCCTCAGTGTCCCTGGTTTGGCACAGCGGCAGCCCGCCCCACTCTCAGATGAGTGTTACAAGGGATTGTCCAGGTCTGTCACCCAGACAAGACCTCTGGTTGGGAGTTGGGAAGGTCTGTGCTTTCCACCGGCATGGCTGTCTTGAGGCTTTGATATTCCTGACTTTGGCTTAGGGCCTGGCGTTTGGGTCCCTGCAAACTGCAGCACCAAGCAGGTTAGACATCTCTCTCCACTGTGTCACTGTCAGTCCGGGCTAACACCAGGCCAGGGCAGCCATTTATGGTCAGAGGTGCGCAGGCGTCCCCTGTGCGCGAAACCAGACCCCACAGCTCCACATCAGCCAGGCATGAAAAGGGCAACAGGGCCAGGGCCCCTGGTGCCTGGAGACAAAGGAGAGCTTCGAGAGCCATTGTCGGGACCGTTCTGGGGGATATCCTGGGTCAGGGTCAGAGGTCATGCAGAGACACAGCCTGTGAGGGGGTTTCTGTGCTGCTAGAGACAGCGGAACTGAGGCTAGCAGGAGCAGGAGTCCCTGGCTTGTGCTTGTCCTCATGGGTGACTACAGAAAAACATCGAGGTTATCGGAGATGTGTGTGTCTGTATGTGTCTACTGGGGCACAGGGGAGATGGCTCATTGGAGGAAAGGTCTGCTGTGTGAGCATGGAGACGTTCAGAGTTTGGATCCCGTGGGCGCTCGTGCAAAGCCAGGCAGGCTGGCGTGCAGCCCCTGGACCTGGGGAAGCTGAGACTAGAGGATCTCTGGGGGGAAACATTGGTGCAGAGATTCTGGGGTGTCAGGGGCCAACTGTCTTGTGGGAAACAAGCCTGAATAATGGCTGGCTTTGGGGGTGCTGTTGACAGAAGCTGGCCCTGTGGCCCGGGACTCCCTTCTCCAGCTCTCTCTGGAAGGCCCCACACTCGGGCCGGCTGCCCTGGCACCTGCGCGGCCTGTGTCAACAGTGGTCCAGCCAGCCCCACAGGTGTCGGCCCCAGGCCCAGCCAGTGTTGGCTCTGGCGTCTGCCCCACTCCCTTCCTGGCACGTGGCGGTGCTGGCTAGCCGGCCGCTTGGCAACTGTCTCCGTGTCTTCCTTCCTGGTCTTGGCCACGGCTGGCTTCCACCAGCTGAGCCTAGACAGCTGGGATCCGCCCTGGGCTGTGGGTCTGAGGACTGGACACCCGGGCGTGGCCAGTGACTGTGATTAGGATCTGGACCTCCTGGCATTGGACACATATCCTGCAGCCTTCCTGTCCCCGTGAGGCCACGCCCGCACTCAGAGGGGCCTTGATGTGATTTTTCAAGCTGGCAGTCTTGTGGGGTGTTATTTCTGAGACAGGGTCTCTCTGTGTGGCCCTGACTAGCCTGGAACTCGCCCTATAGACCGGGCTGGCCTCCAACTCAGAGATCTGCCTGTCTACTGGGATTGCAGGCATGTCCAATTTTACATTATTGTTGTTGTTGCTGCTGTTTGAGACCCAGCCTTGCCCTCTCCTCCAGGCTACTCTCCTGCTTCCACCTCCTAAGTCCTGGATAGTAGGCTTACACCACCATGCCTGGCTTTTGGGTCATTCATGGACTCAAGGTTATGAACAAACGAATCTCCTGTCAGGTTAAGAAAGTTTTGGCCTCTCCGGTTTAATGCACGCAGCCTGGTCACGTGTCTCCTACACAGCTCGAAGCATTTGTGTCCCTGTTCCAGACACTTCCTGTGGTGGACACCCACAGGATGGGGCCCGGCCTGTCAGGGTCTCTTGCCGAGCACAGTGTCTTCACTGTTCACGGCTGTGTAATACTCCAGCGTGAGCACGGACCACCGCATATCCGTTCTGTCTTGGCTGGACGCTAGGCTGTTTTTACCTTTTGGCTCTGCAGCTTCTGTCGTTGGTTTCCGTGGGTTTATTTTTGTTCCTCTTGGCCGAGTGCCTGGAGTGAAATTGCTAGGTAGAGCAGTAATCAGATAAGTGCCTATTTAGGAAGGAGTTGTGTGGACAGCTGCTGTCTGTCCAGGTTCCCCCGAGTGCACGGCCGTGGCCGCCCACGTCCTCACCCATCCCCTGCTCACCGGTCTCAGCAATGCGGAAAGGAAGCCCACCGTGGTACCACCACATGCCTGTCACCCCAGCATGACAGAGGCAGGAGGATCAGGGAGACCCTGGGTTCCCACCGCTGCCCATCTCATGCCGTACTCGGGAGCTGGAGGCAGAAGACCCTGAGCTACAGTGAGCCCCAGGGAACCTGTTGGGGGAGAAAAAAGGTAAAGTTAATGGGCTCCTCGTTCTGTCTGCAAGGAAGGCACCGCAGAGGGGAAACTGAGGCATAGGATGATCATAGTCCGGGTAGGACGGACTCACTGCCCCCAGCCCACGGTGGATAGGCTTGGGACCTGGTGACCACAGGGGTTTTAGAGAAGGCTGGCGTTCACAGATCCTCCCCTTCACAGAGATGCTGAGTCCCTGGCAGGTCTCATACCTGGTGTCCTAGCCCAGGCTGGCCCAGAACTCCCCTCAGCCTCCTGAAAGCTGAGGTCCCAGGCATGCGGCCCCGCCAACCCTCTCTTCCTAACCCATTAAAATGCTTTGTTTTGCCTTTTAACATTTATTTACTCCGAGCGGGCGGGGGGGTGGGTGTCACAGCCTGTGTGGAGGTCAGAGGACAGGCTGAAGGAGGCAGTTCTCTCCTTCCTCCTGGAGTGTCCAGGGAGGCCTGTGGCCTGAGGCGGCTGCGGTGACTTTTCACCTCCCTCACACGGGGAAATGCACAGATAGCCAGGTGCTGGAGGTGGGAGCTTTGGGCGGGGCTGACAGGTCTGTCTGAAGTCAGCTCCTAACTCACGTGTCCTTATCCCTGTCGCCCGGCGTGTCTGCCCCGGGCGGAACTTTCATGGCTACTGATGAGAGTGATAGTTTGGAAAATGACACCGTGAGCCTGTGGGGCCACATGGGGTGGGAGCTGGGGAAGAGGTGGCAGATTGTCACCTGCCCTGCCTGGGGCACACAGGGTCGGGCTGCAGGAGGGGACATAGCAGCTGGGGCCTTGTCGAGTGTGTAAGAGTCCACTGACCGGGCAAGGGCAGCAGGGTCTGATTCTCAGAGCAGAGATGTCTAGAACATTCTGAAGAACCAGAGCAAGCCGTGGTGGGGCAGTAAGGAAGTAGAGAGGAGTCGGGTAGACTTGGAGCCAGGGACTGGTGAGGCCAGGACGGGAAGGGTAGGCTGATGTTTTCCTGGAGCAGAGTGTGTGCCGTGCAGACCCAGCCAACCGGCCGAGGCCTGGAGGTCAGGCTCCAGGTGGTGATGGTGGCAGCCTCGTGTCGCCGTTGTCTGGGCTTGTTTGTCTCTGGGCTGACAGCCAGTGCCGGCAGCCAGACCCAGCTCCGTCCTCCCGGGGCTCGGGAGTCCCTGGTGCTGGGGCGTCGGGGACTGGAGGGGTCGGGAAGCCCCTGGGCAGCCTCATCAGAGTCACTGCGGCGGCTGGCACGGAGCCAGAGGGCTGTGGCAGGCACAGGAGGGTGCCTGGCACCACGCCCCGGCCCGTGCCAACCCCCGGGAACCGCGCTGAGTCAGCCGGAAGAACCTTATCTGGTCCGTGTGCCGCCAACTCGGCCACCAGGTCACCGCCGCTGGCCAGGCTCCCCACCCTGTGACCCGCTGCCAAGCGCCGCCCGCCCCACGCTTTCTAATAACACACGCCAAGGCGGAGAGAGCCGTGTCCCCAAAGCAGCCGTCCCGGAGAGGGTGTGGTGGCCGAGTCCACAGCTGGATGTGGGGACATGGCAGTGATGAGCAGAGTGGGCAGTGTCCGTGGTCTGTGTGTGCCTGTGTGTGTGTGTGTGTGTGTGTGTGTGTGTGTGTGCGTGTGTGTGCCTGTGTCTGTGTGCCTGTGAGTGTATCTGTGTGTGGTTGTATGCATTTCTCTGTGTGTGGTGTGTCTGTGTCTGTGTCTGTGTGTGTGTCTGTGAGTGTGTGTCAGTGTGCATGTGTCTGTATGTGTGTCTGTGAGTGTGTGTCAGTGTGCATGTGTCTGTGTGTGTGTCTGTGAGTGTGTGTCAGTGTGCATGTGTCTGTGTGTGTGTCTGTGAGTGTGTGTCAGTGTGCATGTGTCTGGGTGTGCTTTGTGCACTGCCTGGGTGAGGTGTGTGCCCACCCTGTTCTGAGAACAGGGAAGTGGTGAGGACTGTTAACTGTCACCTTGTAGGTTGTGTGGTCCTGGTCACTAGTTCTAAACGCCATGGGTGCACACACACGGGCCTGCACTGGCCTGCAGCAGTGCCCGCCTGTGGTAGCCAAGGCGGACGGAGCCCCCAACCTGCCCTGGCAGGGCTCAGCCAGCCCCCACCTCTGTGCCCCTGCTTGCCACGAAGGCCAGGTTTTATTTTAGGGGGGGGGTCCCTGTCAACTCATGTAAACCGTTGTCCTCAGCCAGGCAGGGGCCATAGGCAGGAGCAGACACATCATTTGGAAAGGCAGTTCAATTCAGTGTGGCCCCTCCTGGCCATCAAGCGTGACCAAGCTTGTCCGTCCTCAAAACCAGACCAAGGACAGCACAGTGTGGCCTGGTGGGCGGCACACATGGGGTGGCCACGGCCCGCCCCTTCCCGGCTCGCCTGGCTGCGCATGGCCAAGGGACAATTGGGGGTCACGGGGTTAAACGGTAACTAATGTGTCCATTGAAGGGCCCGGTCTGGGGACACAGCCTTGCCCCGTGGTCAGGGCCGGGCCAGGGTCTGTGGGTCCTTGAGGGGGTGGGTGGCAGGCTGGTGGGGTCAGCTCCAGTCAGACTTACATGTGCCAGATCCCAGGCCTCAGGCGTCAGTGGACACACACTGTGCCTGTCACTCACATAAGGGGCTTGAGACAGGCGCCACACACACCTGGTCCCTGCGTCCCCGCTTCACACACACCCGTGCCCGGCTCAGGAAGCTGCAGCTCAGGGGGTAGAACCCCAATGAAAGGTGGCCCATGCTGTTAATCCCAGCGTGGGAGGCAGAGGCAGGTTCGCCTCTTCAAGCTAGAGGCCAGCCTGGTCTGTGCAGTGAGCTCCAGGACAGGCGAGGCTATGCAGAGAAACCCTGCCTACAGTCACAGAGCAACAAACCTGCTGTGGGGTGCCTGTGGGGCGCACTAGGGCAGGCAGGTGTGGGGCCCGTCTGCGCCCGAGTCCTCGAGCCGGCCTTCGGGTGCCAGCTGTGTTCCCAGCTGTGTCCAGTATCTCCGTCCAGGCTGGGTGCTTTGTGTGTAGCTGGGGAATGTGGCTTCCTCGATCCTGCTGTTAGAACTCTAGAGCGACAGGCTGGGCCTGGGTGGGGTATTGCCGTGTAGAGGGGCCAGGGGCTAGGAGACTGACATTTGTCCAGTCGCCCAGGGGCATTTCAAGAATGGTTCACTCACTCACCATCTTGTCTGCCCACCCCTCCGGCCCCTCTGGCTCCAAGGCCACATCCTCCCCTAACTCATCATTCACGCATTTCCCCCTCCCAGCCTCAGTTTCCCCCACCGTAGAACAGACAGGACTGCCTTCAGAACACAGCTGGCTGCTGTCACTTGTCAGGATCTTGGTAATGAGTGTTTCCCTGCCTCCACAGCCGGCTCCATGCAAAGGCACAGACCGTGGAATGGGCACGGGCTGTAGTTATCTGTGTCTCTGGCGGCATTTCCCAGTGAGGCTGTTGCTGAAGTGTGATGAGGCCTCCCCCTGGGGGGAGGTGAGTGTTCGGAGCCACCACCTTGGGCTGGATTCCACCCGCCTTTTCCCAATGTGGGCCCCCACCCAACAGGTGGGAACTCTAGGTGGAAGGTGGGTCTCCATCTCTGTCTTAGGGTATAAGCTCCAGTCTGTCTGTGTCCTGTTGTGCTGGGGAAGGGACATCTGTCCCGAGAATCCAGTGTGAGAGCCAGGGGATCTCAGATTCACACTGGCCAACAGGGAAGTCCCTTAAGAAATTTCAGGGGCTATACAGAAATACAACTAGAGAAACCAGGCACTGGGGGATTCTAGGCGGGGCTCCAGCCCTGGCCACGCCCCCAGCCCCTCGCTCGGGGATTCTAGATAGGAGCCATGCCCCCTCCACTTTTGTCTTTGCATTTTGAGACAGAGTCTTTCTTACTCAGTGGCCCAGGCTTTTCTGGACTTTTCTGTAATCCTTCTACCTCTGCCTCCCCAATACATGGGCTCCCCAAGCTGTGCCACGATGCTTGGCTTCATCCTGATCTCTGAATCATCTGCCCACACGCTCCACTGTGCTGGGCATTGTCCTTCACTGATCTCTTGCGCCATCTTTTTTGCTTCTGAAGTGTGGGGCTTCCATGGGGCTTAGGGGGGTCACCTCAGTCATTCCCACACAGACTTCTCTGTGCTTTCTGACAGGTACCTCTGTCCCAGCTGATGTCCCCATGCTGATCCCAGGGCTGCCCAATCCCTGTGCCTCAGTTTCCCGCGTGTAAAGCAGGCTAGCAGCTGAGCAGTTGTTTTTTCCCCCAACCTGGCCATCTTCCTTGGGCTTGACCTTTGCTGTGCACACGTGTCTTGTCCTCAACGTGAAAGCTCTAGGTACAACAATCCTCCCTTCACAGAAAAAGAAGTTGAGCTTCCAAGGTGGCCCCTGATCAGATCTGTAATCTACTCAGGAGAGAAGGGCAGGTTGGCGGTCTACAAATTCCCCTGCAGAGAACCCAGAGGCCAGCATCTGCAATAGGCCACTCCTGTGGCTCCGAATGGTCATTTCAGAAGGGCTATTAATATCTGCCTCGTGGGTGGGGCATCCAGTGTGCTGGGACGGGGAGAGGGGCCAGCTCTGCAGGAGGCAGCTGAACAGACAGATGTTTGGCCCAGCCCAGAATCACTTCCCCAATTTCCTGAGCCAGAGCTGGCCCCCAGTGCCCACAGAACTGACGGGAAATGAAAGAGCCGGGTGGCCAGCTTGGAGGGGAAGCCCCTAGCCCTCAGGTGCACCCTGAGGCCACCCTGTGGTTAAAGGAGCCCAAAGAGAGCTAGGCCAGTGGAAGCTTGCACATTCATGGTGCCCTAGCTGTGTGCAGAGTGACAATCCCTCCACAGTCAACTCTGGGAAGAGACCCAGGGGCACACACCCGTTTGGTAACTGCTCCCCACTGACCACCCCCTCGGCCCCTCACTGGGGGGGTTTCTAGGCGGGGGCGCCACCCCAGTTTTGCTTCGCCAGCTCTCTCTTTACTTCTCACTTTGAGACAGGGACTCACTAAGTTACCCAGGGCCGCCTTGAACTTGTGCGTTCCTCCGCCATCATTAGACTACCCCAGCCTCCCAAGGTCACAGTTTAGCGTCTGCCGCAGCCTGGTCCTGTCGTGTGGCTAAGAGTGCTACCATGTATCACTGGCCTCATACACAGAAAGTGCTGCAAATAGCGTCTGCAAAACTCCTTGGGTTTCCAAATGTGAAAATGACAACCCAGACCTCCATCTATCTCTACTTCCCTGCGCTCTGGCCGCCAGGACCCCAGACCGGGGGTGGGGTGGTAAAGTGCAGACTGCAAAACAGCTAGTAGATGCAGGCTCACCCATCCAATTGCGGTCTCTCTCTCTCTTTTCTCTTTTTGTTTTGTTTTGTTTGATTGTTTTTTTGAGCCAGGGTTTCTCTCTGCAGCCCTGGCTGTCCTGGAGCTCACTCTGTAGACCAGGTTGACCTCGAACTCACTATGTAGCCAAGTCTAGCTTTGAACTTCAGACCCTCCTGGCTTCTTGATGCTGGGATGAAACTCAAGTTTGTTTTGAGACAGGGTCCCCCTATGTGGCCTGAGCTGTCCTGGAAGTCATGGCCATCCTCCTGTCTCAGCCTCCTGAGTGTAGGGTGATAGATATACACTACAACACCCTGGGCCATCATAGAAAATCATCAGTCAGATATTCAGCTGGTCCTTGGCACTCTTATTCACAGATCACCTCTGCCCCAGGTTCACCCAGTGAAGGAAGGGTGGCGGGTAAATCCTGACAGTGGCAGAATGGAATGGGCCTGTCTGCCGAGTAGGCCTTAGACTCACCCCAGCGCTGAGTCATCTTGGTCCAGGGCCTCGCTGAGATGGGAGAAGGGTCTTGAGGGAGGACCAGCCAGTGTGGAGGACCTGGGCCAGGGCCCTGTAAAGACATTCAGGAGGCCCATAGCTCCAGGAGACCCTCCCGTGATGGAGGACAGCAGGACCGGGCTGGCAGGGAGGATGAGGGGGGGACCTGTGGCCCAGTCCTGAAGCTTCCAGAGCTCTGAGCCCTTCATCCCTGGGCAGCTGGACAAAGGAAGTGTCCTGGTCATGCTGGGAGAGGGAGGAAAATCCCAGCCATTGTATTCGGATGCTGGTTGTAAACATTGCTGAGAGTTGTGTCTTATCCAGAGCCCAAAACACACAAAGTTGTCAAGCTCCTCAAAGAATGTGGCGGATAAAGACTCCTGTGGTCAGAGACAGGGGACATGAGTGGGACTGATGCCCCGGTACACTTTACAGAGTGGAGGGACCTGAGGACACTGCTCAGCGTGAGACCCGGACACAGAGGCCACAGAGTGGAAGTGGGAACCTGGGCGTCAGGGGCAGAAGACAGGGCGGGGTGACTGGCCATGCAGACAATGTTTGCTTTTGGGTGGCGGAATGTTCTGGAAGTACACAGAGGTGTGTGATTGTATGCGACCTGAGATTTATATGCAAGACTTCCAAAAAAAAAAAAAAAGCATCAGACAGTGTTGATGCGGGCCTTTAATCCCAACAGAAACAGACGAATCTCAGACAGATCTCCCCGAGTTTGAGGCCAGTCTGGTCTATATATCAAGCTCCAGGACAGCCAAGGATACACATGTCTTAGGGGGGAAAGAAGGAGGTTTTAAAAATGTATTTTTATGTGGCTATGTGTGCTCCACAGGTGTGTGGGCGATCTCAGAGGCCAGAAGAAAGCATCAGGTCTCTTGGAACTGGAATTGTAGACTTTTGGACCTCCATATGAGTGCTGGGAACTGAACCCAAGGTCCTCTGAAAGAGCAGCCAGTGGGGACAGTGATGGTCCATGTCTTTAATCCCAGCACTCAGGAGGCGGAGGCAGGCAGATCTGAGTTTGAGGCCAGCCTGGTTTACAGAGCAAGTTTGAGACAGCCAAGGCTACACAAAGAAACCCAGTCCCTGAAAAATAAAATAAGGGGCTGGAAAGATAGTTCAGCTGTTAAGAGCACCAACAGCTCTTCCAGAGGACCCGGGCTCAATTCCCAGCACGCACGTTGGCAGCTCACAACCGTCTGTAACTGCAACATCTGACACCCCCACGCAGACATCCATGCAGGCAAAACACCAGCGTGCACACAGAATAAGAAAACAGAAAGAAGAAAGAGCCAGTGATCTTACCCCCAACCCCAGCGCTGGCCCTAAATGTGCCTGCCCCGAGTCTGGCGAGCCTTTTAAGAACTCCTTGCAGAGAGTGGGCACCCCCTGGAGGACTCGGCTTCCTTTGTTCATTCCTGCCAAGCTGGCAGCGATTCCCCAGGGTCTTCAAGGTCCCTGTGTCCCCAGATGACTTTTCTGGGCTCCCCCCTCACCTGGGGGCAGGGGCTGCTGACTCAAATCTGATCCACATTTTCTTCTCACTAGAGAGGAAAATAGCTTGCGCTCCCACAGCAGGTGTGAGCACGGCTTTAAAAAGCCTTCCCCACCCCCCACTCCCACCCCCCACCCCCGCCGTAGAGGTGACATGGTGGTCCCAGCAACAAGGGGGCGAGGCGCGAGGTAAACAGATTGCTTCGTGTCAGGCCAGCCTGGGCTACATGATCCCCTACCTCAAAAAAAAAAAAAAAATTTAAAGCCAAAACTGGCCCCATCTTGCAGGCGTGTGCATCACGGGGGTCCTGGAGCCCAGAGGCTAAGCTGGGTGTCAAACCCAGATGACAGTCTTTCTCTGCATGCTGTGTACCCCAAACGGAGTGACTGTAAGGAGCGTCGAGGCCGGGGCTAGGCCAGGCCAGGCCCTTCCTGAATGTCTTCGTTCCTGGGGGCCACCCTGCCTGGCGCCGGTCCCAGGTGGGGCCCTGTGGACTTTGGAGCCCTGGGGAACCAGCAGGGGGCCTAGGCTACCGCCTGGGGGACAAAGGTTTTCTCAGGGGCCCCACACATGTGTATACGTAGACACACATAGAACAGTCTTTTTGTAAAATTTATTTTATTTTTTTAAACAGCCGGGAACAACCAGGGCCCCTTGGCTCTGAGGGCACCGCCCTGGGCCCCTGTGGGAATGGCCCTGGCCGCCCAGGTGTGGTCAGAACAGAAACCTGCGAATAGATGTGACTGTGGACAGCTGGGCCCCAGGGCCCCAGGGCCAGCCTGGGTGGGGCAGGGGGGTTGAGGTGCATGGCCGAGGCCTGTCATCCCAGCTCTCAGGAGGCAGAAGCAAGAGGAGGAATTCCAGGCTAGACCCTGTCTCCTCAACAAACAAACAGAAAACCCACAACAACAGTCGAAAGGTTCCCATAAAGGAAAAACAAAACCCACAAACAAAGGAACCAAAAACAGGTCTCCCTGGTGGGAGCCGAGGGACGGCGGGACAGTGTGAGCCGCAGAGGATTGTGGAGACACAAGAGGGGACTGTTTGGATGGCTGTGAAGGGAAGGTGAGGAAAGGCAGTGCACACTCAGTAAGTGCCTGCTGGATGCCTCCTTCCCAGGGCTCATGCTTCTACAACCTAAAGCCAGTTTGCAGGTAAAGTGAAGAGGTTGGGGGGATAGGGAAGCAGGACCGCACCACAGGGCATGAACACCCACAGCAAGGCCTGAGAAACCCTTATATCTAATGAACGTTCATTAGATAACTGTTGTGTGCTGTCCAATTCCAGACAAGAAAAACAGGCCAAAACTTCTCTGGGTGCCAGGCCTCTGCCTAGCCGAGGAGCCTGGATCCTGTCCCCGGGAGCCAGCTCTCCAGGGAGACACCCCCCTCCCTAAGGAGGGCCAGGGCTTTCACAGCGGTCTTTGTTGTTGACCCTTCCCCCACAGGCAGCTGGGGGATGCTGTGGGTCCCCCATTTATGGCTTTAGTTGGTGTCCTGTCACTGTAGGTATCCCACCAGGCTCTGCCGCTGTCTGGTCCTTCTCTGTCTATTAGAACGGGCATCAGTGGTGCCCCTCCTCAGAGTGACAGCTACTCTCTGGGCTGAGCCTCAGTTTCCCCTGCCCAAAGGCAGCAGTACTTTGAAGACAGAACTGTCCTTTGGGGTGGTGACATGGGGTCTCATGTAGCCCAGGCTGGCTTTGAACTCCCAACCCTTCTTCCCACTCCTGAGTGCCGGAATGACAGGTGTGCACCACCAAGACGCCTGGTTTATGGGGTGCTGGGGGTGGAACCCACAGCCTTGCCAGTGCTGGGTGAGCACTCCACCCTCTGAGCCACACCCTCAAACGGTTGCACTTTTGTCTTGAGCTTTTCCTCCTCCTCCTCCTTTTTCTTTTTTCTTGTTTTTCTGAGACAGGGTTCCTCTGTGTAACCTTGGCTGTCCTGGACTTGCTTTGTAGACCAGGCTGGCCTCAGACTCATAGATCCGCCTGAGCTGGGATCAATGGGTGGGATGTACACCACCACCACCTACCTGGCTTGTCTCGTGCTTTTCAGTGAAGATGGGGAAACTGAGGAAGGAGGCTTTAATGGTGGCTGTGGAGGGGATTGAGCCCAGGAGGATGGAATCTGTCTGACTGTCATGTGTTCAGGAAAGGGTTTTGGGGTCTGCACAGGACCCCCAAGCTCCCCCAGGGGAGGGCTCTTTCTGCCTTCAGTGTTTAGGGTGCTGGCCTGTCTGGCCATCGTCTGGCCATCCGCTCCTGCTCCCCCCCCCCCAGGTAGCCTCTTGAGGAAATCAGATTGCAGTAGGAAGCCTTCCTTCGGTGGTCGCTGGGGACGGGAACACACACCCGTGGATCGTGCTCTCTCGGGCTGTGGGTTCCTCACCAGCGAAGACAGAACCACCTTGGGAAGATATGGCAGACCCCAGCTGAGCCGGGTGCCTGTGCGTGGCACCCAGAGACCCGTGCTGGGTGGCCCCTGGTACCTACCAGACCCCACACCCCTCAAGGCAGCCTGGAGAGGCAGAGTGGGCCTCCCTGGACTTAGGAATGTGGGCTGGCCAGTCTGGTGCTGGCTGGCCCGGGGTGGGGCGGGCGCAGACAGAGCTGGGCAGCTGGGCAGCTGCCATGCCACCCAGGGCGGAGACCTAGGCTCTGTCTCCCTTCCAGGATGGCGTCTCTCCCGTCCATGGCCTCCATTGAACAGACGGAGAAACTGAGTTGGGGGCAGGGGCATGTTGGAAGGATGGTCTGGGGATGGCCCCTGCTGCCTGCTCTGAGGCTCCCACCAAGCCTTTGGAGACTAAATGATGGATTATGCAGACCTAGGTGTAATTGGTAGTTTCAAGGCCCCCCACAGTCCAGCCAGCTGCATTCCTGGAGGTTAATTTGGAGCCTGGTATTCAGCTGAGCATTCTAATTATCTCCGCCCCACTTCCCTGCTCAGCCAGTGAGTCCCAGAGGCACCCAGGACCCAGTCCTGGGACAGCAGTGTCCACATCACACCAGCACCACCCGCCACAGCCTGGGTGGGCTGAAGGTCACCTAGTCCCTCCACACGGAAACAAGAAAGGAGACCCCAGGTGCTCAGGAGATGGGCAGCTGTGTGGATGGATTGAAGGACTCTCTCTGTCGCTGTGCCTCAGTTTCCTTGTAGAATAATGCCCAGAGGGAATAAGGCCCAGGGGTCAGTGGGAAGGACCTTTCCTGGGGGCGTCGGCTAGTGAGCCCTAGATGCGGTGGAGGTCAGCGTTGTCCAAAGCTTGGGGCGTGTGGGGTTGGTGGAGTCCCTGCTGCTGCCCCACCACCCCAGCATCATTGCCCCCTCCCCCACAGTGGGGACTGTCCTTCCCACCCGCTGACCATCTCACTCTGCCTGCAGCTCTATGAACTGGACGCGGACCCCAAGAGGAAAGAGTTTCTGGATGACCTCTTCAGCTTCATGCAGAAGCGGGGTGAGCATCTCCTGGGGCAGAAGGGGTTCTCCCCAGAACTCTGTGACGGTCCCCAGCTCCACCTCTGGGGCCTCAGGCAGACTGGGTCATTACAGTCCCCGGGTTCTCAGGGAGGAAACTGAGGTCCGAGCAGGAGCGCCCAGGCTTCAGGGCAGCAGGGAGGGGCTGAGGAGGCCAGCCAGCGCCAGCGCCATCACCAGGCCCAGCTTCTGTAAACACAGGCCTACAGGCCTGCCCACCGGAAGGCACAAGAGAAGGGGACACCGGGGCCTCCCGGTCCTCCGGCCCAGCCCAGTGGCCTCCTAGTTAACCCCTCAGTGTCGGGGTGGGGCTTGCAGGCCCCTGTGGGTGTGGGCAAGTCCCCGTGCTATCCACAGGGCCCAGCCGTGTTCAGGCCAGCCCTGCTGCTCTCCATGTGGCCGGAGAGATCCCCCCACCCCGTGTTATCACACCCCACCTGCCCGAGCCCCAAACGCTGCCGGGGGGGGGGGTCCTCCAGCTGCCTCTTGGCCACAGAGCTTGACCATCCTATTCACCACCCTCACCGTAACGGGTCAGCAAGGCCGGGGACCTCAGTGCTTCAGTGCAGCCACTGACCGCAAAGGGCTGAGGAAGCCCAGCTCTAATTCCTCCCTCATAAGGTCAAGGCAGCACACACCTCTGTATCCCTCAGAACTCCATGTCACTGCCCCCTCAGGCACTTTGTTCTGAAGTCTCTGGGATTCAAACCACCATCCCTCGCCCTGTCAGTTAACCTACAGCCCAAGGGTCCCTTCTTTGGGAGAAAGAGATGCCCCCTGATCCCTTGTATAAGAAAGCACAGATCTAGAAACAAACTCCTCTCAGAACTCCCTGGGGACTCGGAACTGGGGAGGCGCCCTGCCTGTTCCCTGCTACCCTCCCCACCCTTCCCCATGCTGTCCTCCGTCCCTAGATTTTATAGCAACTTCCTCCTCCACTGGCTGATACTAGCCTGCCCACTTCCTGGTCTCCCTCTAGGCCTGAGCTACCATTGAACAGGGTGGTGGGTTCGAGATCCACCTCCCCATAGCCACCCCAGGCTCCCTTGAGTCACACCGGGAGGTTTTGCTACTTGGGCAAGGCAGGATGTGGCGAAGAGGAGGGAAAGGATCTCCCAGCGCCAGCTTGCTGGGGTCATGGATCCCCCGTGACAGGGGAACCAGAGCTCAGAGCCTCAGTTTCCCCATCAGTAAAGAGATGGGAGGTTTCCCCCATTAGGGGACAGGGGTGGGTGATCCGGTATTTGTGGCTGGGGTTGAGGCCCGTCAGTCTTCTCTCTTGAGCACTTGCTGTATGCAGGGATGGGTCGGAAGGGCCCTTCCTCAGCAGGCTGACAGGGAAGGCCTCCTGAGCCTAGAATTTTACAGACAGGAGCAGGGTGAGGCTGGGTTCTGAGCTGGGCCCAGAGCACATACGCAAAAACTGGGGGTCTAGATGGGCAGAAAGACACAGGGCCCTGTCTATAGCAGGCTTGGGAAATGGAGGTCCTGGGAGGTGAGGGTTTGAGGGAGGACTAGGAGGCCAGGGGGTCACCAAGAACAACATGGGTGCTCCTGCTTCTTAAGCTGCAAATCCTACTCCTCCCTGCCCCCGGTGGAGCCTGCCGCACTCTGGTCATGGCTGAGGAGGGACAGAGAGCCGGGGCAGGCTGGGCTCTGGGGATGTTTGTGGTTGTTTGGCAGACCTGGAGTAGGAATAATCGGGCCCTAGAGACTGCTGTGTGTCCCCAGGATGGCCTCTGGCCTCCCTTCTAACTCCCTCTAGGGCCCGGATGTCTGTGTTGCTAGTGAGCATGAGCTTCTCTTGGGGAAACTGAGCCGAGCAGGGATGTTGCTACAGGAAGGTTTAGGGGGAGTATGTCCGTGGCTTCCCAGAGAAAGTCCTGGCGTGGGCTCAGGGATGACACTCAGCACCCTGCAAGGCTCAGGATAAGTGTGTGGTGGCTACAGTGCAGGGAGGGTCCCCTGCTCCCCATGTTCCCCAGCCTTCCCCCTCCCCCACTTCCCTTCCTCCCCCTGCTCCCCATCCTCCCCCTGCTCCCCATCCTCCCCTTGCTCCCCATCCTCCCCCTGCTCCCCATCCTCCCCCAGCTCCCCATCCTCCCCCTGCTCCCCCATCCTCCCCCTGCACCCCCCTCAGCCCCCTCCAGCTGCAGCGGCATCTGCCCTCAACAGTCCCTTCCTGATGTCCCGCAGGCACGCCAGTGAACCGAATCCCCATCATGGCCAAGCAGGTCCTCGACCTGTTCATGTTGTATGTGCTGGTGACCGAGAAGGGCGGCCTGGTGGAGGTCATCAACAAGAAGCTGTGGCGAGAGATCACCAAGGGGCTGAACCTGCCTACCTCCATCACTAGCGCTGCCTTCACACTGCGGACACAGTGAGTGCCGGGCTGTACCTCCTCCCGAGATAGCCCACCACCTCCTCCTGAGATAGCCCACCACCTCCTCCCGAGATAAAGATAGCCCACCTCCTCCTCAGATAGCCCATCTCCTCCTCAGATAGCCCACCTCCTCCTCAGATAGCCCACCTCCTCCTCAGATAGCCCACCTCCTCCTCAGATAGCCCACCTCCTCCTCAGATAGCCCACCTCCTCCTCAGATAGCCCACCTCCTCCTCAGATAGCCCACCTCCTCCTCAGATAGCTCACCACCTCCTCAGATAGCTCACCACCTCCTCCTCAGATAGTCCAGCTCCTCCTCAGAAAGCCCACTTCTGACCTGTGTTCTGAAATAGCCCACCACCTTCCTTCTCAGACTTCCATCTCTCTCCTGAGATAACGCACTCCGTCCCTGAGCTCGTGGCCGGGTGCCTCCCCTGGCTACCTCCAGTGCAATCCTGTTTCCCTGTCCACAGGTATATGAAGTATCTTTACCCCTATGAGTGTGAGAGGCGAGGCCTGAGCAGCCCCAATGAGCTCCAGGCTGCCATAGACAGCAACCGTCGTGAGGGCAGGCGCCAGAGCTTTGGGGGCTCACTTTTTGCCTACTCGCCCAGCGGAGCCCACAGCATGCTGTCCTCACCCAAGCTTCCAGTGACTTCTTTGGGCCTTGCCGCCAGCACCAATGGTAGCTCAATCACCCCAGCGCCCAAGATCAAGAAAGGTGAATCATTTAAAGGGAGGAGGCTGTTCCCTTACTTCTCGGTAACTATGATAAACCCAAGTTAGTGTGAAAGAATTCTCCATTCATCCCTGTTTCCAAGGCAGACATTACTAGTCAATCCCTGCTCTCCAGTCCCCTGCCTGCAGCAGAAGGATGTCAGCAGTCTTCATTCCCCCGCTCTTTGCCAAAACAGACATGTCCCCTGTATCATGTGAACGTTCGATTTACCTCTTTTCTGCCCGCAGTAGACATTACTAACAGCGTTCTGGTTTTCATGCCTACAGTGGGGCAGACATTATTAACTGAGCACTGCACCCCCCTCTTCTTTTTTTCTTTTTTTAAGATTTATTTATTTATTATTTATGCAGTGCTCGGGCTGTGTGCCTACACAGCAGAAGAGGGCCCCAGATCTCACTACAGAAGGCTGTGAGCCACCGTGTGGGTGCTGGGAATTGAGCTCAGGACCTCAGGAAGAGCAGACAGTGCTCTTAACCACTGAGCCATCTCTCCAGGCCCTCTGCACCCCTTAAACCTGGCATTGCTAATAATCAGTCAGTCAAACATTACTAACTTGTCACTCCCGCGTCCTTCTAAACTCTGGAGACCTTTGACTCGTACCAGACCCACCAGACATGTGCACTGTCGGTCATGACAGTTTGACCCTTGAACCACCCTGAGTCTAATGCTGGGTACCCCTGAGCAACTCATTAATCCTCTTTGAGGCTGGCTTAGGTGTCAGAGGTAGGAGCGGCCTGACTTTTGCGAAGGTGGTGGGCGGCGTTCTGCATATGGCATCCCCAGCAAGCGTAAAGCCCAGGTCCAAGTGTTCCCCACTTGTGGTAGACATCCCATCGGGCCGATGGGAGTCTTCTTGTCTGCTGAGGCTGCGCCTCAGTGGGTCCAGAGTTTGCCAAAGCCCTGGGTGCCATCCCAACACCACAGAAGCCTCGGCGGTGGCAAAGCCAGCTTCTCCCAGGTCCGTCCTGACCACCTGATCTCCTGTCTGTGTAGAGGAAGACTCGGCCATCCCCATCACCGTCCCAGGCCGCCTGCCTGTGTCTTTGGCCGGCCACCCTGTTGTGGCAGCCCAGGCAGCTGCCGTGCAGGCGGCGGCGGCCCAGGCGGCGGTGGCGGCGCAGGCGGCCGCTCTGGAGCAGCTCCGGGAGAAGCTGGAGTCCACGGAGCCCCCTGAGAAGAAGATCGCCCTGGTCGCGGATGAGCAGCAGCGCCTCATGCAGCGAGCCCTGCAGCAGAACTTCCTGGCCATGACGGCGCAGCTGCCCATGAACATCCGGATCAACAGCCAAGGTACCGCGTCCCCTGTGCAGGGCAAAAGTGGCTTGGAGCCACTGCACCTGGAGCGCCTGATCAGGCCGGAAAGGGCAGCTAAGCCAGTAGGAAAAGAGGCATTTGGGGCTTTTTGTGGGAAAAGCTCAGTTTGTCCAGCTGAGCTAGCCTTGATCAGCATTCATGTCGCAGGAGCCCTTGGGGTCGAAGGTGGCAAGGCATGCCTGTTATCCCAATAGGAGGTTGAAGCAGGAAGATGCTGACATCTGGGCCAGCCTGAGCTACACGTTCATGCCTGGTCATAAAAGGAATAAATTAGTAAATGAAATAACCTCATCAGAGAACTGGCCTGAGAGAGGAGATAGCCAGGGTGGGCCTCTGACCTGAATGGTGGACCTCTGCCCCCACAGCCGCCGAGAGCCGCCAGGACTCAGCCGGGAGTGTCACCAGCGCCAACGGCAGCAATAGTATTAGCATGTCAGTGGAGATGAACGGGATCCTGTACACAGGTAAGGGCCCAGCTGCCGAGGCCTGTATGGCTTTCAGCTTTCTTTTACCTTGGAGCTGGGGGTGGGGAGGGAGCATGTGGAGGTCAGAGGACAGCTTGTGCAAGTCAGTTTTCTCCCGGCGTCATGAGTCCTGGTGATCCAGCTCAGGGCATCGGGCTTGGTGCCAAGTACCTTTGCCCACTGAGCTACCTCGCTGGTGCTCTTGAGACCGGGTCTTGCCAAGGTGCCCTGGCTGCACCCGAACTCCCTCTGTATCCCGGGTTGCCAGCATACCTCCGGTCCTCCTGTCTCAGCCTCCCCGGTGTCTGGAGTCACAGGCCGTGCCTCACCCTCTGCCCTCCTATTCAGGGGATAAGCCCTGTGACATGCCCCTCCCTTTGTGTCTCAGGGGTGCTGTTTGCTCAGCCACCGCCCCCCACACCACCCTCCGCCCCCAGCAAAGGTGGCATCAGCGGCATTGGTACCAACAACAGCGTGGGTAGCCGGTCGGGAGCCAGCGGCGGGACCAGCAGCGGCAGCCAGGTGGGGCTGGCCGGGGTGTCTGCGCCCCCCACGACTTCTACCTCAAATAACTCCTTGCCTTAAAGGAAAACAAGTCACATTGCTGCCTACCCGCCGCGCCCACGGGGACCACACAGCCACACGGGGGACCTGGGACGTCCGTAGAATCCCAGCGGGCTGGGCAGATTCCTAAGGAGCCACACTGAAGCCAAAAAGGAGAAGGGGAAAAAAAGTATATATATATACATACATATATAGAGAGAGATAGATAGAGAAACAGATTAATAAATCAGGGCAAAGCAAAGAACACTTGAATCTCTCAGGTTTTGGAGACTCCGAGAAGGGCTTTGACAGGGGCCACCAAGGCAACCTGGAAGTCGGAGGAGGCTGCCTTTCCGGAGGCTTCCGTGGGGGTCTGGCTTGAGCAGCCTGGTTCAAGCTCATCTGTTTACCTCATGAATCCCGGCACTCTGTGTTCTCATTTCTCTCAGTTCTTGATTCTTTTCTCTCTCTCTCATTTTTATTTTTTATTTTTTTAATTTCCCCCCCCCCCCGTTCCTCAGTCCTTAACCATGGTTCCTTTTGGGAAAACCAACCAAACTGGAGCCAAAATCGCTGTTTTGTTTCATTCTCCTTGGAAGCTATGAATTTTTTTTTTTTTTAAATAAGATCTCAACATTCAGATGCAATTTTTTTAAAAAGGATTTGAGGTTTCTGATTTTGTAAATATTCTATTTTATTCTTGAGGGTGGGGATTTTAGGAAGAGCCTATCTGTATATCTATATATTTGTGTTCATTCAGGGAAACAAACTTAAAAGAAAAAAAAAAAGCAAGAAAAGAAGTGAAATACCAGCCACGGTCTCCACCGATGCTGTGCCAGAGCTGCCGCGGTGTCCTGCAGGGCCCCTGACTCAGCCAGCAGATGCTGGCTCTCAGTAGTTCCCACAGTTCTCTGTCAGGCGAGGCCCTGCCCACTCGCTCCGTCTTTCAGGGACCTGGATTGCTTACCCAGGATACAGAATGTTCTAGAAATGAGTAGGGAGCAGCACATGGAATACGGCGGCCTGGTGTGTCTCAGGGAATGAAGGTGCTGGATTCTCTTTGCCTAGACAGGCTCTTTCTGAAGAGACCAGCCGGGTGCACCAGGCCTAGCTCAGGGCAGGGATTTAGGCAAGTTATGCCCAGTGCCTCCTGTATTTCTATCTCTCTTCCTGTCTTTGTCAATCCCCTTGCTGGGACAGCACCTGAATGTGACAGTACTCAACCAGAAGCTCAAGAAGGACCCTGGTCCTTGGTCTGGTGTCTCCATCCCATGGTCCAGCCAAACTGGGCATGGTGCCTGTTATCCCATCTCCTAGGAGGTTGAGGCACGAGGATCAGGGGTTCAAGGTCATCCTTGGCTACATATAGAGGTTGAGGCCAGCCTGGGCTACTTGAGGCCCTGTCTCGAAGCAAAATAAGACAAGCTGGGGTGGTGGCACACACCTTTAATCCCAGGATTCTGTGAGTAGGCCAGCCTGGTCTATATAGCAAATTCCAAGCCCCCCAGGGCTACACAGAGGTCCTGTTGGGAGAGGGAGAGGGAGGGGAAGAGAGAGGGAGAGAGAACTTGCATTTCATTTTGGCTGGAGCCACCAGGACAGAAATCCCTTAATCTCCTGCTGGATTTGGGGACCAGTCCCGGACTCTGCCTTGGTCGGAGGCAGTGCTAGCCTTTCTTGGGCTAGGACTGGTGTGCATGCTGGGAGCTGGGCCCCGCTTCTGCCCCAGCCCCAGTCCTGAGCCCCTCCCCCCACCCCTTCTCAGTCTAGGCTGTGGGACTCAGACCCTCTTCGTCCTCTGCCTCAGCATGCCCCTTCCTACCCTTCCAGGAGGAGGATATCACCCCACTTGGAGGGGAGGGGGATCTCCAGTTTTCCTTCTGGAAGCTTCTGCCTGCCCCATTTTGGGGCCACTGTCTTAGCCGCACAATCATTCCTGGCACGGGTTTTGAGGGGTCCTTGTCCCCTTATAAGTCTGTCCAAAGTTGACCTCCATGGGTAAGTGGCTCAGGGAGACAGAGGCCAGCCTCTGTCCCTGAGGAGTCGCTGAGGAGGTCACCATGGTGGGCACATCCAAGGAACGTTTCTTTCTACCTCAGGTCTTTTGATGCCAAAAAAGCCAAAAAAAACAAAAAAACAAAAAAAAAAAACCAAAACCACCAACCCCCGGGCCACCCACTTCTCTGGTCACCTGCTCAATCCCACAGTGGGAACTTGGTGTTCTGGTGGCCGCTTGTATCTGGGCTCTGTGAGTGGCCACAAAGCAGAGGATCCTGACTCAGGGGACCTTGCCCACCACAGCTCTGTGATTGTATGGGGGGTGTCCTGTGCTGGACACACTCGGCAGCCCTCCACGGTCCTATCTGTGCCTCAGCTGCTCCATCCAGCCCTTGGTATTGGGCCCAGTTGGCACTCACTATGCAGACTGGACTGGGGACAGGGCCGGACTCTGTCTCTCTCCACCTGGCACCTCAGGGCTTGCATGGGCCAGGCAAGACCCCCCAGACTCAGGGCAAAGAGGCAAAGGGCAGGCACAGACTGCTTCTAGAACCTTCCTGGCAGCCTTTCTGCTGGCTGCCAGGCTGTGTGTCTGTCTGTGTGTCCATCCGGCTGCAGTAGGTGGGTAGGGTTGGGACTTGGGGACAGCTAGGTTAGTGTTTTCTGAGTTATACATCCGTATAGTCTGTGGGTTTTTGTTTTTTTTTTTAATGTGTGTGTGTGTGTGTGCCTTTTTTAGCATTTTTATACACTTCATTTTTTTTTTCCACTGCCACATAATTTTGGCTTTTGTGGATTTAATTTTTCCCTCTGGGTAAATGTGAGCCGAGCTGTTTTATTAGGAACGTGAACTTTTCAGTTTCTTGGGGTGGGAGGGGCTTGTCAGACAGTGTGGGGGTCGCACACAAACTCAGGTAAAATTAAAAAAAAAAAGAAAATAAGTGGATTTTAAAAGATTTTTTAAAATTTAAAAATAAATAAAAATAAATTAAAAAAAAAAAAGAAAAACTGTTTTCTACCTCTGGTCAGGCCTCATGGTCAGTTCCGACCAGGCTGTGGCCTGCGATGGTCACAGCTGGACGGAATATTCAGGAAAAGTCAGCAAACAGCAGGGAGGTGTGTTGGGGGGGGTGGTTTTTGAAATAAAAAAAAAAAGCACTGAAAGTTTACATTTTATGACCTTATTGTGGATTGTATTTAAACTTCAGAAATATTTAACACGATTGTAACCCTGTAAATCTGCAAGATTAAAGAGTTGAGACACTTCTGTGAAAGACCAGCTCCTGGTTTTTGTTCTCATTTGGGGGGTGGGGCCCAACGGGACATGTTAGGAGTGAGTGTCTGGGGACATGAGTGGCTGGTGACTCGGAGGCGAGGCGCTGAAGTGTGGAGGTGTGAAGGCTCTTCCTCCCTGCTCTCTGTTTTCCTTTCATTTCATGTCTGTATGTGGTGGGTGCTTAGGTATCACACTGTCCCTGTGGGTATCGGACAGCTTTTGGAAGTTGGTCCTCTCCTTCCACCGTGGCTGACCTTAGGTCACGGGGTGGCGTGTGGGGATAGGGGTGTCTCTGCCCGCTAAGCCATCTCCTTACCTGCTGTTCCATTTCTTGCTTAAAGACGACAACAACAGAAACCTTTGCTGTTTGAGTCTCATACAATATATGTTGACCATATTCTTTTGAGACCAGGTCTTACTGCAAAGTCCAGCCGGGCATGCCTCTGCCTCCCAGGAGCTGAAGGCACGGAGCACGTGCTTGGCCTGTCTCAGGACCTTTGCACAGGCTGCCCCCTTGCATGCCTTCCCCTCCTGACTCCCATCTGGGAACCATTCCCTTCAGTCCCCACCCTCCACTCACTGGGACATCATCATCCCATCTTTGTCCCCTGGGCTAATTGCTCGTGACACTCACACCTCCTTCCCTCCCCGTAGCCAGGTGGAGCCTCCCAAGCCAACTAACTCCCTAGGGCTCCCCACCCCCACCCTCAGCTGTGTCCTGTTCCCACCACCTCATGGCTACCCCAGGGACCTGGCAGCCTCCTGGAGACAGGGATGCTCTCCTCTCTCCCCAGGTCAGGGGCACTGTGCCTCAGCCTCCGGGGAACTGGGATCAAAGGTATGTGCTGCAGCACCGAGCTTGTCCACTTCAGGCTGCAGTGTGCCTCAGTGGGCACCAGAGAGAGGGTCCCTGGATAGACAGGCACCGACAGCTCGAGGATTTGTGTGGACAGAGGATCCCCGAATGTGAGCCAAACACCCGGGGACTCGGGAGATTGCATGACTCAAGGTAATTGAGGGCAGGTGGACAGGCCCAGACCTAGGCCACCTGAGTTCATCCTGCCTGGTCTGGCCAGGTCTGGCCTAGGCTGGTCCCTCGCTGGGTTGCTGACTGAATTGAGGAAAACAGCAGCTGGCTGGCTCCTGCTAGCTCCTGAAACCAGCGTTTTACAGCCTGCTCCCAAGGAGGGATATCACCCACCTGCCCCTAACACCTGCCTTGGGGGATAAGAGCCAGCAATTTTTTTTTAAAGTATATTTCAGGGAAACTGGCTTGGCTGGTCCTGGCCAAAGAGCATCAGAGGGAATTGAGTGGCCCTGAGGCTGCATAGCTCTGTGCAAACCTCTCCGCGTCCCTGCAGCACATCCCGCCCAGTGACCCACGAAACTGTTCTGACCGGCAGAACAGAATTCCAGGGGAGCCAGCTGCACCTCCCACCTCTGGAGGGCCAGTCTCCTCCCTCAGAAGGTGCGCTGGTCTATAGATTTCAACAGGGAGAAAGTGGAGTCGAGCTGGGTGGGCGCTGACAGAACCCGCAGAAGGGAGACAGTGGAGCTTCTATAGGGGGAATGAGTGTGTGTGTGTGTCTCAGTTTTCCCCAATCTGGGCCCCCCAATCATTTTCTCAGAGGTCTAGCAACTGGGTGGTCCTGACCGCCAAGTGTGGCTTTTGTCCTGACCGGCGACACAACTGGACCTTCCTCATTCCAGGGGCCAGCTGGGGCAGGCTGACCTCTAACCTCACAGTTGGCCTGGCCACCCATCCCCAGGGAAGGAAAGTTGGCCAGGCCTCAAGGGCTGGGCTGCTACAAGGGAGTCCGCCCCAGCTGCTGGCCACTGGGTTTTGTCCCTGCCAGTGTCCTAGAATGGAGACTTGAGGGACCGTCCAGGCCAGGTAGGGATGTATCTGGGGCCTGAGACACATGAACCCACCACACACAAGGTCTTCACGCCCACCCCTTAGGGGGACAGGGATGGAGAGGTCTGGGTTCATTTGTTCAACAGCCTCACCCACCGTTATGGTTGACAAGTGGAACTTGGTGCCCAAGTTCAAGCCTCAAGCACACCCCACCCTCACCCCGGCCGCTGAGGACCGAAGCCAGGCTTTCAAGACCTTTATCTTTATTTTGTCTTTTTTTTTTTTTTTTTTTAAATTTTGACACAGGGTCTTGTAGCCCAGGCTGGCTTCAAAGTCATCAAGTAGCCCAGGGTGATCTCAAACTCCTGCTCCTGAGTGCTTGGGATGACAGCCGTGTCGCTGTGTGCCTGTTTTCTGTGGTCTGGGGATGGACGCCAGCCAAGGCACCCTGCTGCTGGGCCAGCCCTCCACCACCTGTTCCAAACCCATTTCTCTATTTTTGAGTCCAGGTGCTGTATGTATTATTTTTTGTATTATATATGCATGTATGGGGGGGGGACCTTCTCTTGCATGTAGGTGCCTTTGAGTGCCAAAGGTGTTGGAACCCTGGAGCTGGAGTTACAGGTGACAGGGACCCACCCTGGTGTGGGTGCTGGGAACTGAACCCAGATCCTCTGCAAGAGTAGCCAGTGCTCTGACCCACCTCCCTTTTCTCTTCTTAGTCACACTTTAGCATTAAAAATAGATGTATCCTAGCTCTTAGGAAGTGGAGACAGGAGCATCTGGCGTTTAAGAACAGCCTGAGCGTCAGGTGTTTCTCTGTGTAGCCTTGGTTGTCCTAGACTCACTCTGTAGACCAGGCTGGCCTCAAACTCAGAGATCCACCTACCTCTGCCTCCCTGAGTGCTGGAATTACAGGCGTGCAACACCACGTCTGGCTATCAAAACCCAAACTCCCCCAACACACACACCTTCCAGGGTTTCTCTGTGTAGCTTTGGCTGTCCTGGACTTTATTCTCTTGAAATTAGCCTCCCCTGCGCCGCTCCAGGTGGGTCTCCTCCGTGTCCTCCAAGTCCCCGCAGCTTGCGCCTGCCATCTGGTGGCCACATTGGGTAGCACTTCACTCTTGTCTCCCTGGGCCCGGTTGAGTCTAAGTTTGCAACAAGCCGGCAAACTTTTTCCCTCCATAGGCCCAACAGCTGCTGTTGGGGGGTCTGCCCAGTTCAGACCCCCAATCTGCTTATCAGCCATGCAGCCCTGGCTGGCCCAGAGCTCTGGCGGCCACATGCCAGGCTGCAAGATTGACTGGCAACCAGTCTGCTTTACTAACAGCACATTTGGGAAACAAAACAAAAAAACACACACCACCAACAAAAAAACCCTTTATTTTAGATCTGGCCAATGGCCAGCAGCTGTGACTCAAAGCTAAAGGTTGTTTGGCTAGAAACTGACTTGCTGGATTTACACTTAGTGAACCAAATGCAAATCTGACTTCAAAGAGGAAAGGTCAAAGAGGAGGCGAATTGTTAAAGGACCTGAGCCAATCAGTAAGAGTTGAGAATCGCCAAGAGCGACGGCCGGCCAGACGAGCTATCCTTGGTGTGTATGTAGCCTGATCTTATGTGCAGGAACTTCTTTGGGTTTACATAAAGTAGTATTAAGGTCAGCAGTTCATATCTTTGCCTTAAAAGCAAGTTTAAAAGGAAACCGGCAAGCCGGGCAGGAGTGTGTACAAGCTTTTAATCCCAGCGCTCGGGAGGCAGCTCTCTGGTCCACAGAGTGAGTTCCAGGACAGCCAGGGCTACAGAAAAACCAGAAAATAGTCCCAGCACTCGGGAGGCAGAGGCAGGTGGATCGTCGTGAGTTCTAGGGTCAGCCTGGCGTACAGGGCGAGTCCAAGACAGCCAAGGCTACACAGAGAAACCCTGTCTGGAAAAACAAGGAGACCAAGTTGGCCTTGGTGACACATGGTGTCATCTCAGCAACGCAAGAAACTGAAGCAAGAGGATCTGCCCCAAGTTCGAGGGCGAGAGCGTCTCAAGAAGAAGAAGAAGAAAAAAAACCACTGGAAGAGTTTGGATCAGTTGAGTGAAAACACCTAGCAGAAACGACCCGGTGACGAGCTCTAGGCTCGCTCGCGCCGTTAATCCCGGCGCTCGGGAGGCAGCCTGGTCTGCGCGGAGACTTCCGGGACGGCCAGGGCTACACTGTGTCGAAAAAGCAAACAAACATAAAAACCAAAAAGTAATCCTACCAACAGGTAGGCGGAGCGTCGCTGCCTAGGCAAGGGGAATGCGCATGCGCAGAGCGGCAGCCGCTCCCCGGCTCCGGCCAGGCTTCTACGCATGTGCAGCATTCGGTACCCGTTTCCCGACCCCCGTACCTTCCCCGCTCCCCTCTCCCGCCCCGCCTTCGAAGAGGCTTGCGTGGGTCCTAGCCCCCGCGGCGCAGTCCCGCGCAGCTCCGGAGGAGCCCTGGCTTCTACGCATGTGCCGGTCTCGAGGCTCCGCCCCCTCGACGCGACTCTGAACCGGCCGCTAGCTCCGCCCCAGCGCAGCAAACTTTGTACGCATGCGCATAGTAGCCCCGCCCAAAGAGCGTAAGCCCCTTTTTAGGCACGGGGGACTCCGAAGCTGTAGGACAGCCGTCCCGGTCGCTGGGCTCTGGGAAGCTACTGCGCACGCGTGCGCTCTTCACCTCTGCCGCTAGGTGGCGCCCAACGCAGTGTTAGTCGGGAGCCATCTTAAGAGGCTCGCTAAGGCTCACGGGATTCGGGGGCGGGGCTAGCAGGGCAAGATGACGGCGCCCATGGAAGTGGCTGTGTGTACGGACTCCTCGGCGCAGCTATGGAGCTGCATGGTGTGGGAGCTTCATTCCGGCGCCAATCTGCTCACCTACCGCGGCGGCCAAGCAGGGCCGCGGGGCCTGGCTCTGCTCAATGGCGAGTACCTGCTGGCGGCGCAGCAGGGCAAGAACTACATCTGCGCCTGGGAGCTGCAGCGTAAGGTGCGTGGTCTCAGCATCCGCGGGTGCAAGGGGGTAGCCAGAGGACTCGGGCGCGCCGGGTTTAGGGCCGAGGCGATCCCGAGGTGGCTGTGTGATACGGGCGTGCTCGCGGGCCAGGCGCTTTTCCCCCAGGCGGTAGACGCAAAAGTGCCTAAGATTTCTGCCAGCATGCTCAGATGAAGATCTATGGCAAATCAGCATTTGCACGCTTGTAGGCTCAGGAGCGCCAATTTGGATGCAGACGGGGAAATGGGGTCCGTTAAAAAGTCGTGCTTTTAGACGTCACGAGAGCTGAGAGATCTTGGGGAGCCACAGGAAGAGATAGACTGGCGGCCCATGCTCTTGTTACCCCACTAAAGGGTCGCGGATCTTCACTCTCAGGACTGGCCGAGGCCTGGGGTTTCTTGGTTCTTATGTTTCTGGAACCGAGAGCTTCCTTCTTGTTGGGTAGGACCCCTACTACCGAGCCCCGTCCCCGCCCTTCACTGGGGCGATCTAGGCAGGGGTCTAGCCCTGAGCCGTACCCCAGCCTCTTACTAGGGTGGTCTATCTACCCAGCCTTCTTTCTCTTGTTTTCCATACTTAACCAGCGTTTTACCTTTGCCTCCATCCTAATACGCGTATGGCTTGCCTTGTATTCTGGGTCCCTAGGACCAGCTCCAACAGAAAATCATGTGTCCCGGGCCCGTCACCTGTCTGACCACAGCACCCAACGGCCTGTATGTCCTGGCAGGAATCGCAGAGAGCATCTACCTGTGGGAGGTGAGAATCCATTTGTCACACGTATGTGTTTCTTGGGAATGCAAGCGAGTAAAATGAGCTGGTATCCAGGCTGAGGGAGGCAAGTAGTATTGGATCTTACCCATGACTTCTAAGACCCAAAATGTGACCACATCTGTAGGGTCCTAATTCATCATGACTGGAGCAACACAGTGCATGGAGCCTGCTATCCCCACCTTCACAGGGAACCAGGAAAGAAACTTAGAAAGGGGCTGTGTTCTAGCTTGCTTTCTTTTGACAAAACACTGACCAGGGGGCTGGAGAGGTGGCTCAGTGGTTAAGAGCACTGTCTGCTCTTCCAAAGATCCTGAGTTCCAATTCCCGGCAACCACATGGTGGCTCACAACATCTATAATGTGGACTGATTCCCTCTTCTGGCAGATGTAAATGTAGGTAGAACACGCATATACATAAAGTAAATAAATCTTCTTTAAAAACAAAACAAAACACTGACCAAAGCAACATTGGGGAGGAAAGTGTCTATTTGGCTTACACTGTAGCTTATATTGAGGGAAGTCAGGGCAGGAAGCAGGAACTCAAGAACTTATCAGTTAACATCCTCAGTCAACGGCAAAGAGAAATGTTCCTTTGGTTAAGAGCACCTGTTGCTCTTGCAGAGGATCTGGGTTTAGTTCCAAGGATGGTTCAATTCCATTATGTGGATGATGGCTCACAACCACCATCTATAACTTTAGTTCTAAGGAATTTGACACCTCTTGTGACCTTGATGGGCACCAGACCTGCACCTGGTGCATGAGTGTGTGTTTCAAAGAAAGAAACTTCAGTCATGCCTGTAATCCCAGTATTCTCGGAGGCAGAGGCAGGTGGATCTCTGAGTTCTAGGCCAGCCTGGTCTACACAGAGAAACTCTGTCTCAACATAAAATAACATAACCTGAAAAGTACTGAACTTTTAAAACTGTTGATTGAACTGGCTCCTCAGTTAAGGGCACTGCCTGATCTCACAGAGGATCCAGGGTCAGTCCCCAGTACACACATGATGGTTCACAACTGGCTGTAGCTCTGGGGAATTCAGCACCCTCCTCTGGCCTCTGACATACATGTAAATTTAAAACTAAGATCACAAGACCAGTGAGAGCCAGCCCCCATTGTCTCACAGTCAGGGACAAGAGGTACCGGTATCCCTCCCCTCATCCGCTCCCCACAAAGGTCAGTCGTCAGCCTTTTGTTGGCCCAAGATACCTAACTCTGTGTTGGGAATGGTTAATAGCCATGGCGATGAGTGAGTCTGGGGGAGGTGGTCTAGGCCGAGTCCTGGCCTGGTCTCTGGAGGGTGCCAGCTGTACAGAGCTGAGGTTAGCGTGTTTCTGCTCTTCCTGGTGTCATCTTTCTCCAGACCATCCCACGGCCTCATTCTGAGGCTGTCTTGGCCACAGAGGAAAACCAAGGCCTGGTTTTCTGGGGTTCAGGTGCCTGATGTGTGCACCTGTACACGCATTGTATGTGAATTGCAAATGTAGGCAGCAGAAAACAGCTTCAATTGTTGATCCTTGCCTTCCCGTAGAGGAATTTTAATTCAGAACATTGTTGTTCTGGCAAGAGATCAATCTGAAGGCCTTCTAGATCTGTGTGAACCGACTAGAATACAAACACACCTTTAATCCAGGAGACAGGCAAGCATTCTGAGTTCAAGGTCAACCTGGTATGGAGGGAATATCGGATAAACAAAAACTTAGGTCTACGTGTGGTGATTCAGGTCTTTAATTACAAATAATGAAGGTAAAGATAGTTTGTAGAAGGAAGCACCCATGTTTGAAAGTGATGTCTAATTGAGTGGCAGAAATAGAGACAAATCAGAGAAAGATTTGACAGAATAGGATACTCAGGACACGAGAGAGGAGAGCTACTTAAGGATCAACACAGACTGAACAGAGGAGACAGTTTTACCAGGACAGTAAGACAGGGTACAGACAGAGAACTCATGAATGAGCCAGAGAATGAGGAGCCAGATTAGAAAAGATTGCTGGGGTTAGTTTGAGGCCAAGCGGAGCAGTTCCAGGCCTGAGAGAAGAACCAGATTGTTTAAGTCAGCTGGAAGAGGAGTTTGAGCTGGAACAGCTGAGTGAAACCAGCCTTCCCAGAGCTCAGAAAGAACAAGGAAGGGTGAGCTTATTCAGCAGTAAGTCTCAGAGGCCGACCACATTCTAGGCTTTGGGTAGCAGAGGCAATAATCTTCCGAGACAGCAACTGAAGCAGGCAAATAAAGGTTCCTTTTACACCCTCCATCTTGTGTGGAACACTATCTCACTGTCCGTGTGTTCGTGAATTCTTGTAGTGCTGTGGATGAGTTCTGGAAATGGGGCCCCGGGTCTCGAGTGGCAGGCCCTTTTCCCGGGAGCCATCTCCGTAGTCTCTGATTTTGAGACAGAGACTCATGTACGACAGGCTGGCCTTGAATTCATTCTGTGCTCTTGAATCCCAAATCTTGCTGCCACTTCCTGGTCCCAGTGCTTCTGTGGTGCTGGTGGAGAGCCCGGGACTCTGTTCACACCAGGCGAGTGCTCTCCCTCGAAACTGCTGTCTCCGCCTGTTAAAGCAAGTTTTAAACTTTTTCATTCTTTTTCAGACCATGTTTCTCTGTGTAGCCTTGATTGTCCTGTAGCTAACTCTGTACGCCAGGCTGGCCTTGAATTCAGATCCACCTGCCTCTGTCTCCCAAGGGCTGGCATTAGAGACGTGTGCCTCCACTGCCTGGCCTCTCTAAAACTACTTGTTAAGGCTCTGTGGGTGGGTGTGTATATGGTGCCCTTTGGAGGTCAGAAATGTAGGGTGCCCTGAAGTTAGAGGTGGTCGTGAGCCTCCTTGTGGGTTCTGGGAATCAAACCCAGGTCCTCTGGAAACAGAGCCAGTGCTTTAACCGCTGAGCTATCTCTCAGCCCCAGCATATTGCAATGCAGGACCGCCTCTGCCCAGGGTTGGCGCCATCCACAGGTGGAGGGCCCAGGTCAGTCAGTAATCAAGACGATGCCCTGTGGACTAGCCCATAGGCCCACCGGATGGAGGCAATTTCTTAACTGAGGTTCTGTCTTTCCAGGAGTTTCTTTGTATCCCAACTCCTAGCTTGGAACTTCTTCCTAGGGTTTTGGTTCCTGCCACACCCAGTGTCTCTAAGAATTTCTGAGCTGTGGCCACCAGGAGCACTGCACAGTCCCACAGGTTCTGGGGCTCAAGGCTGCTATGGGAATTTCTCCTTTCTCTGGGTTGAGGGGCTCACAGGGACCCCGAAGTCTCAGCACCTGTGTGGCACCCAGGAGCCTGTTGGGCCTAAGGATGTGCTGATGGTGGCCCACAATCTCCTTGAGATGTTGGTGTGTAGGTGGCCATGTTCGCCTATCCCACCCTGAGTTAGCCCAGACACCCAACCGAAACTCAGCACCCTGGAGTGCCAATTCTAGAATTTTGGTCAGAAATATTGTAAGAACGTGCTTTCATTTTAACCAGGTGTGGGGATGTGGGGCTGCTTCGGAGTGTTCGCAGAAACTGATCATGATTTGCCTCGTTCTCTAGCAGAGGCATGGTTTTGCCAGCTACAGATAGTTTCTATGGTTGTGTGACATTTGGAATTCTGGGAATTTTTCAGAGGGTACATAAATGCGTGGGCCCCGAGAGGTGGCCGTCAGTGTTTATGGAGGTTGGCTGCAGTTTGTTAGTAGCCAAGGTCAAAAAAGAAACAAAAGGAAAATAAATAAATTCAGGGATTTTCCTACTTCTTCTCTCCCCTCTATCCTCCTTTTTCTCCCCTCTAGTCTTAGAGTGTAAAACGGGGCAGAGGAATAAAGGAAAAAGAAAAATCCACAGAGTAGCAAAGACCGGCTACAGCACCCCTGAGCCTAGAGCCCTGTGTCTCGCCGCCTAGGGTCAGGGCTGTACCCAGCCTCTTGCCAGCAAGGCCTGAGCTGCTCAGTCCCCTCCCTGCTGTACGTGGGAAGGTCCGGGTGCGGGCGCTCCGCTGCAGCCTCACTCACTCTGCAGAGACCCTGGCCGTCACGTAGCTCCAGCTCAGGCAGATGCGTCTCCAGGCGGCGAGGGCGCCTCCACGCCGCCCCTCTGTTCCATTGTACCAGGCCAGCAGGTGCCCCTTCACCCAGCCTTTCTAAGTGACCTTCAGGACATCCCCATAGAACAGTTTGCCCTAGACATGACTTAGGCTCTTCCAGAGGCTCAGAGGGCCCAGGAAATTTGCATCAGCCTTCTCTGGGGACAGGTTGGGGTCACGCTACCCTCAGACACTGGGGCAGAGCCAGGTCTGGCCAGGTGCAGTGAGGAGTGCTTTCAGCCTCCCCGCGCTTCTGTCCACCAGTGGACAGGGATCTTGTGGCGCAACCCATGTCTCCCCTGAACGGTGCCTCTCACAGGTCTCCACCGGGAACCTTCTGGTCATCCTCAGCCGTCACTACCAGGACGTGTCGTGCCTGAAGTTCACGGATGACAGCAGCCACTTTGTCTCTGGAGGCAAGGACTGCCTGGTGCTGGCTTGGAGCCTCTGCAGGTAGGGCACATGCCAGAGATGTACACAGAAAGGCTGTGCAGGCCTCAGGGCACGAAGGGGCCAGGCTGGTGACTGTTGGGCAGCCCCATGCTTGAGGGCTGGGGAGGCCGGGGATGTTCCCCACGGCCTCACTGCCACCCTGTGCCCAGTGTGCTTCAGGCAGACCCGTCCAGGATCCTGGCCCCAAGGCATGTGTGGTCCCAACACACCCTCCCGATCACAGACCTGCACTGTGGCTTTGGAGGCCCCATGGCCCGGGTGGCCACCGCTTCGCTGGACCAGACCGTAAAGGTAGCGTCCCCAACCTGGACCTGTGAATTCCTGGCAGCCACTGGCTCTCAGCTGGCTGTCTGGCCTCCAGACATCCCATAATCCCTATGCCCGACCAAGGACACGCAGAGATGGACTGTCCAGCCTGTCTGCTGGAAATTCCCACTCGGCCACGCTGCAGTGGCCAGCTGCCCTTGAGTGTTTAGGGCTGTTTGTTATTGGCACAGTGTTACAGACGGAACCCAGGCTTCACATCTGCTAGACCAGCACTCTGCTGCCCTGCCCCAGCCCTCTTAAATTCTGTTTTGGGACTGTCACTATGCAGCTTGCTGGAACTGACCTGGAACCTGCAGACCCCCTTGCCTCTGCCTGGTAGTGTGGGGATTGAGGAAGTGGCCACTCAGCCTAGCCTTGCGAGCTTCTTCCCTGGCTGGTGCTTTGGGTCTTCGCTAGCCCCGCAGCAGCTGGGGTGCCCGTGTTCTGTCTTGAGCTCAGAGGCTGCTGGCCTCATGAGCAGGGTGGGGTCAGGGCCCTCAGCCTTCCTGGCTCCCCGGCTTGGCTGTGTGCCCAATATCTCCCATCCCTGCAGCTCTGGGCCATCTCCTCAGGAGACATGCTGCTGTCCGTCTTGTTTGATGTGAGCATCACTTCCGTGACCATGGACCTGGCCGAGCACCACATGTTCTGTGGAGGTAGCGACGGCTCCATCTTCCAGGTGGACCTGTGTAGCTGGGTAAGTGGCCGCCAGGGCCGAGGGACCACACAGCGGCTCTGCCCCACATCCCAGAAACTCATGGCCCGTCTCCACCCACAGCCCGGACTGAGGGAGCACAGCTTCCAGCCCGAGCAGAACACAGGGAAGGTCTTCAGAGGACACAGGTAGTCACTTAAGCCAAGTGGGGTGAGCAAAGTCCCACGCCAGGTGCGGCACCCAACCCCTGTCCTCCTTTCCTAGGAACCAAGTCACGTGCCTGTCGGTGTCCACCGATGGCAGTGTTCTTCTCTCAGGCTCCCAGGACGAGTCGGTGCGCCTGTGGGACGTGAAGAGCAAGCAGTGCTTGCGCACAGTCACCCTCAAAGGTATGCCCGATGCCAGGCGTGGCCACACTGGGTACAAGGGCCCTGTACCGACGCCCAGCCCTAATGTCTCCTTGTGACCCTCAGGACCAGTGACCAATGCAGTCATCATGCTAGCCCCACCCAGCATGCTGAACCCTGACTTCAGGCCCAGCCTGCCCCTCCCCCACTTCAACAAGCACCTGCTGGGCGCTGAGCATGGCGATGAGGCCCAGGCTGGGGGCCTGCGCCTGCAGCTGGGGCTCCACCTCCAGGTAGGACCCACAGGGCCCATGCATGCTGCCCACTCAGCCACTGGTCCAGAGCATTCCGTGCCCCAGAGTCCCTGGGTGCTGGTACCCGTCATATTCCAACAGCCCCTGGGTCCTTGCTACCCGGGGCATTGGCACCACCGCTGCCCCACACATGGCGTCTGTTCCTCCTGTCTGAAGGCACCTGTGTGCCAGCCTTGCTCAGATGACATGTCACGTTGCTGTGACCGGGTAGCAAGGTCACTCCGTTCTTTGAAGAAGAGATGGGCAGCAGGAGTGGCCCACAGGCAGAGAGTTGAGGCAGCCTGAGGTCAGGAGACGCTGGAACCTAACCAGCACCCCACCAGGAAGGGCCTTCTCCCCAGTCTCCTCTGGGACCCCCAGGCCACACCCTCACACCAGCTGTCCTTAGTGGCTCCATCTGAGCCCCATCTGCGGCACCCCACAGGGGCTGGGGCCTGTCAGGTCCTTCACAGAAGGTGGTAGACACTCCGAGGATCTAGTGTCCAAGCTCAGCAGACATTCCCTGCCCCTGTGGTCCCACTGTGTGTCTTCCTGGATCTGGGCACTGGCCCCGTCTACCCTCTGCTCTGCAGCCTTACCGTGGCTGTCACAGGTCCCCACCTCTTGGCCGTCGGCCCTGGACTGTGGGCCCTGGTGGAGGAGGCCCGGCTGAGGGCGGGACACAGTGAGGTGACAGCCCTGCTTTGCAGGGGACTGAGCAGAGCTACCTGGAACGCCTGGAGCAGCTGCAGGGAGTGCTGTCCCGCTATCTGGAGAAGGTGGGCGGGTCCTGCGGTGGGCGGGTCCTGGGGGGGCAGGCGGAAACAGCCCCACCAACTCATACCTCTCAACACAGAACATGCTAGGCAACCAGATGCTACCAGCACGGTTGTTGGAGCTGGAGGAGGAGGTGCGCAGCCTGCGCAAGATCAACCGGGACCTCTTCGACTTCTCCACGCACATTATCACGCGGTCCACTAAGTGAGGCCTGCCGGGCGGCTTCCGCACAGACATGAGCACATGTGCCTGTGATCGAGTGTTTTAACAAAAGAATGGACAAAGAATCTCCTGCCTTGCTGTTCTGTCCCCTGGCTGGGTGTTGGTTGGGAGACCAGGGGACATGTATACTAAGCCAGAGGACCCCGGGGCGGGGAGTGATTGAGGGCCTGATGAATCCCCACTCCCTGCAGCCATCATGGGCGTCCAAAGCTCAGTTTTCACATACAGTCCTGGGGCTGCTGCCAGTGGGAGCCTGGAGTCCAGCCCAAATACCAACAGAACCTTCTAGAAAGCTGCCTTCAACTGACAGCCCTTCCTAACAATCCAGAAAAATCCCTGTGATTTAGCAGAGCTGTCTCCACCGCAGCTCGGGAGGGTGCCAATACTGACCTCACACTGGAATCCATAATGCGGTACCCTAAGGACATCCACTTCCAGGCACCACCTGGTGGCAAGATGTGCCCATACCCTGAGGAACCGCAGCGTCATGTGACGCACCTCTGGGTCCTCAGCCCAGCACTTATCCTCAGTTTCCCCACTGAGCTGGCTCATTGCATTCTTGACCCAGACACCCTGACCCCTCCCTCCGTCCCCGGGCTTGTTCCTGCAGCTCCTGCTTCCTGAGGGGTCATTTGGGGAAGAGGCACATTTGGGCTTTACAGCCATGGGTCCCTTTAGATGGGTGAGGAAGGCAAGCTCCCAGGGTTCCCTCCGTAGTGTTCATTGTGCTCCTGATAATGCCAAACCTGGTGGGGGACAGTGGCAGATGTGGAGTGGCATTGCATTCAGTGTTGGGTACTCGTTCACCTGTGGCTAACCTGAAAGGCAGCTTCCAGATCCTTACACCATCCAAGCCAGGATCTCACTAGCCCAGGCCGGCCTGGAACTCAGGGTTCCCCCCCCATCCCCCCACCTTGGCTTCCATGCCAGGCCTTGGGTGTATTCCCTTACCTGTGCTGCCTTGGACCCCATGATGACTGGCCCCAGCCATAGTTAGCAGGCTGGGTCAGTGCCGAGCTGCGGGGAAACTGTGTCCTCCTTCTTAAGAGCAGAGGAGGATCCTAGACCAAGACCCATACACACCCTCAGCTGGCAGGAGCGTGACAGGGTAGAGCAAAGACCACATCCCCAGTGCCTGTGGGGGGGCCTTGCGGACCCCTGCAGGATTCAGGGGGATGCATCTGCTCTTGTGAGACACACCCCCACCTCCAAAACCAAGCCTCAAACGCGCGTTTCTTAAGGTTCGGCTGTAGTGGAAGGTCCCACTCTGCCCTTCTATTAGTGATCATGATCTTGACAAGCCTGCAGTCCAGCTGTCTCGTGATCAGCAGGCAGACTGGACCGGACACCCAGGAGTGCTTGATGAGTGCCTGAAAGAGTGCCAGATAGTAGTACCCACAAAAGGCAGATTTCAGAGGGACTTATCCCCATTCAAGGGGATGACAGCTAGTGGCATCTCCGCCGCAGAGAGAGTGCCCTCAGGATCTCTGAAGTGGCAGGAGCCCTGAAGGACCCCTAGCCTGATGTACTTCGGAGCCCTGGCCAGGAGCCTAGACAGCCTGCCACGCTCAGCCAGGCTGGCTCAGAGTGCTGGCGGCGTTTTTATTTGCTTGATGGATGATTTCTCTTTAACGCTGGCTCTGCAAGGAGAATGAGGTTTTGGAGGGGCAGCAGCGGCGGGGCAGTGTGGGTTCATTCATCAGGGCGAGTGTTCCCTGCAGGAGGCTGCCATGCAGGATCTGGGGGAGGGGGGAAGGGGGGGAAGCCCTACCTGGCCCCTGCCTGTAAGAACAGCATTCCCCGCAGGGGGCTTCCTGGCTGCTGAAGCCTTTGATCCCCGAGCCTTCAGGCCACACTCCGGATGACCACTGGGCCCTGAATCAGGGGACCTGGACAGCTGGGAGCTACAGAAGGTTCTGGAGTGGTGGGAGTAGGGAATGTAAGCAATTGCTCAGACAATTATAGAGTGCCTACTGTATGCAAGCCCTGAGGCACTGAACCGGGTCTACCCTGGCCATTCCTGAATTCAGGTTCAGTCCGCAGGAGGATGAGCATGTGGGAAGGATAGGATGTGTGCTCTGGGAGGCAATGTTTCCCATAGCAAGGCACCTGATGCTGGGGTTTGACGAATAAAGAGTTCTGGAGGCCAGGAGGATTGCTCCGAGCTTAGCTCAGACTGCTTCTGTAGAGAACACAATTTTGGTTCCGAGTTGAGTGGCTCATATCTAAGAGCACTGTTCTCACACTCACCGACACACACGCACAAAAGAAACAATTTAAGCCCAGCACTCTGGAGCCAGCAGCAGGTGGGTCTCTGTGAGTTCAAGGTCAGCCCGGTCTAAAGAAGTTCCAGACCAGTCAGGGCTAGGTAATGAAATCCTGTCTCCAAAGAATACTACTACTGCTGCTCATAATAATATCAAAAATATTTATTTACTTATTGGTTTTTTGAGGCAGGGTTTCTCTGTACAGCCCTGGCTGTTCTGGAACTCGCTCTGTAGACCAGGCTGGCCTCCAATTCAGAGATCCACCTGCCTCTGCCTCCCTCCGGAGTGCTGGGATTAAAGGCAAGCGCCAGCACCACTTGTCACTAACAAATATCGTTAAAGAGAATGAAGGCCAACAAGATGGCTGGTGGATGAAAACGCTTGCCGCCAAGTCTGAGGACCCCATTTTGATTGTCAAGGCCCACAGGGTGGAGAGAACAGATCCCCAAAAGCCGTCCTCACGTGGGCCGTGGGATTCCCCCTTCCCCCACAAACACAAGACATAAATCCATGCGTTGGCTTGTTTGTTTTTTGAGTTTTGTGATTCAAGATTGTTGCCAGGGCTGGAGGACAGGATCAGCCTTAAGGATTTCCGGCAGCCTCAGTTTCTCCCTGGCTGGCTAAAGACTGCTCTGGGAGCTCCTGTCTGGGCGGTGGAAGACATCACCCAGCCCTGCCCTGCGCACCTCAGCGAACCCAGGCAGCGGCCCAGCTCCTCCTTCAGTGGACGCCTGCGCCCAGGACCCACAAGAGGGACTGGAGCGGGGCTGGCCTGGGTGTCCCCTTCTTCCTTCGGGATGGAGTGTGTGTGGACACTGCTGTGGCTCGGGCTGGCGCTGGGACCCCCGGTCGCGAGCGCTCACCCTCAGCCCTGCGGGGTCCCCGCGCGCGCCGGGGGCTCCGTGCGCCTGGCCGCGCTCCTGCCCCGCGCGCCCGCCACCCGCGCGCGCGTCCTGGCCGCTCTGGCCACCCCTGCTCCTCGGCTGCCGAACAACCTGAGCCTGGAACTAGTGACCGTCGCGTCCCCCGAGCGGGACCCCGCGTCGCTGGCCCGGGGTCTGTGTCAGGTCCTGGCTCCGCCCGGCGTGGTGGCCTCAATTGCCTTTCCGGAGGCGCGGCCGGAGCTGCGCTTGCTGCAGTTCCTAGCGGCCGCCACCGAGACCCCGGTGCTGAGTGTCCTGCGGAGGGAGGCGCGCGCGCCCCTCGGAGCCCCGGTATGCGGGAGTGCGGGGTGGGGGAGGGCCTGGGGCGCGGGGAGCCCCATGCTTCTCCAGCCCTGGGCCAGCACTTTCCTCCCAAGACGCCCTGGGCCGGTGTGCCGCTCTCCTCTCCTTCCAGGAGCCCTGCCCGCCTTTCCCTCCCTGAAGGCGACTCCCTTCCCACAGCTCTGTGGTGGCCTGAGCCCTGGGGCGCGCAGGTCATCCCCACCTCCGCACGTGTCAGTCCCCGAGATGTTTTTTTGTTGTTGATGATGATGTTTTAAGACAGTTGCTTACTGTGTTGACCAGGGTAGCCCTGAACACACAAGAGATCTGCCTGCCTCTGCCTTCCTAGTGCTGAAGTTAAAGGCAAGCGCCTTTACACCCTATTGAGTTGTTTTTTTGATACGGGGTCTCTCACGGACCTGCCGCTGGCCCTGGCCAACTCACTCCGGACAGAGGCAGACCAGCAAAGGGGCCTCATCCAGGGATAGCGACCTGGAGTCTGGCTCCCAGGTCCCTGGGACTCAGTGACCTCATGTCTAACTCAGGGAGACCCCAGCCCCAGAGGGCTGTTAGTGATGTGACCCATGACCTGGGGTTCTCGGTAGGTCTGCTGGAAGACTCCAGACCTAATCTGACTATGACCTGCTTCCTGGCCCGAGAACTGCACCTGCGTGTGCTGCAGCACTTGAACCAGCCCTGTGTCCTCCGGGCCTGGCCTGGCCTCCCCACGCAGGGCTATGGCTCAGTACCATGTCCCCGGCAGGCAGCACCCTATGGGGTTTAGGGGTCTTGGGCTACCTTGTATTCCATTCCAAACATACAACACAAACCCCTGAGAACTCTCTGAATGTGCTGGGTACTGAAGGGCTCCTGGGTAGGCGAGGTGGGACTAGGTCAAGACTGAAGGAGAGAGAGAGAGAGAGAGAGAGAGAGCAATGTAAAAGGACCAAAGGAGCTGGGTTTTGAAGCATGAACAGGAGTTGATTCACACAGAGAGACTTTGTAAAATGCTACATTCAAATTAAATGAAGGGGGGGCTCAAGGTTCATTTGGTAAAGCACAAGTCCTGGATCCCCCACCGGAGCGCGGCATAAACTGGAAGTAGTGGTGGGTGCCCCAGCATTCTTGAGGTAGAGGCAAAAGTGTCAGGGATTTAAGGTTGTCCAGCCTGAGCTATGCAAATCTCTCTCTCTCACTCAAAAACTAAAAAATAAAAATAAAAAGAGGGTAGTGCCTTAGAACTGGGGTAAGGTGAAGGGGGTGAGATAATACCCAGCTCTCCAGAGACTCCCTGGACGGGGAGGGTGGATGAGCTGTGGATGCAAAGGTGGCCAGCCCTGACTGGACCACCTCTCCCCAGACCCCGTTCCATCTGCAGCTGGACTGGGCCAGCCCCCTGGAGACCATCTTGGATGTGCTGGTGTCCCTGTTACAGGCACACGCCTGGGAGGACATCGCTCTCGTCCTCTGCCGCGTCCGGGACCCTGCTGGCCTCGTAACACTGTGGACTAGCCGTGCCGGCCAGCCCCCAAAGTTTGTGCTGGACCTGGCCCGGCTGGACGGTGGGAACGACAGCCTTCGGGCTGGCCTGGCCCTGCTGGGGTCTCTGGAGGGAAGGGAAGGCCCGGTGCCTGCAGCCGTCCTCCTCGGCTGCAGCGCTGCCCACGCTCAGGAGGTCCTGGAGGCTGCACCACCGGGTACCCAATGGTTGCTCGGCACACCGCTTTCTGCAGAGGCACTGCCCACGGCTGGCCTGCCACCTGGGGTCCTGGCACTGGGCGAAACGGAGCGACCCTCCCTGGAAGCTGCCATCCACGACACGGTGGAGCTTGTGGCTCGGGCACTCAGCAGCATGGCCCTTGTGCACCCACCGCATGCCCTGCTTCCAGCTGGGGTCAACTGTGAGGCCCTGAAAGCCATCGGGTCCAAGTCGTGGGGGCACACCTTGGCCGGGTGAGTAGGGTCCAGCTCAGGGGGAGGCCTTCAGACCCATGGCCTCGCATTGTCCCCCGGGGGCCGGGGGCCCCTGGAAGAACCTAACGGATTGGATGGCTCTCCCTTCAACCCCAAGCCTAGACCTCCCGCGGGTTCCAGGCAGGTGCTTGTTGAGCGAGGGGCAGGTCTCTCAGAGTCAAGACAATCATTTTTTGTGTTTGGTTTTTTTGTTCGTTTTGGTTTTTGAGACAGGGTTTCTCTGTGTAGGCCCGACTGTCCTAGACTCACTCTGTAGCCCAGGCTGGCCTCACGATCCCCCTGCCTCTGTGCCACCGTGCCTCTGGGCTGACAGTTCTTGTTCTCTATATCCCACAGGTTCCTGGGCAACACCTCCTTCCAGGGCTACACGGGGGCTGTGCGGGTGACGGGCTCTTCTCAGGTGCACGTGTCTCGGCATTTCAGGGTGTGGAGCCTGCGGCGGGACCCGCTGGGCGCCCCGGCCTGGGCGACGGTGGGCAGCTGGCAGGACGGGCGGCTGGACTTCCGGCCGGGGGCGGCCGTCCGCGCACCGCCTCCCCCTGGCCCCCGCGCCCGGCCGAGGCTGCGCGTGGTGACTCTGGTGGAGCACCCGTTTGTATTCACCAGGGAGTCCGACGAAGACGGGCAGTGCCCGGCCGGGCAGCTGTGTCTGGACCCGGGCACCAACGACTCGGCCAGGCTGGACGCGCTGTTCGCGGCGCTGGCCAACGGCTCGGCGCCCCGCGCGCTGCGGAGGTGCTGCTATGGCTACTGCATCGACCTGCTGGAGCGCCTGGCCGAGGACCTGGCCTTCGACTTTGAGCTCTATATCGTGGGGGACGGCAAGTACGGGGCCCTGCGTGATGGCCGCTGGACCGGCCTGGTGGGCGACCTGCTGGCTGGCCGCGCGCACATGGCCGTCACCAGCTTCAGCATCAACTCGGCGCGCTCCCAGGTGGTGGACTTCACCAGCCCCTTCTTCTCCACCAGCCTGGGCATCCTGGTCCGCACGCGAGACACGGCCTCGCCCATCGGGGCCTTCATGTGGCCCCTGCACTGGTCCATGTGGGTGGGCGTCTTCGCCGCCCTGCACCTCACGGCGCTCTTCCTCACCCTGTACGAGTGGCGCAGCCCCTACGGGCTCACGCCGCGCGGCCGCAACCGCAGCTCCGTCTTCTCCTACTCCTCTGCGCTCAACCTCTGCTACGCCATTCTCTTCGGGCGCACAGTCTCCAGCAAGACCCCCAAGTGTCCGACCGGCCGCTTCCTCATGAACCTCTGGGCCATCTTCTGTCTGCTGGTGCTGTCCAGCTACACGGCCAACCTGGCTGCTGTCATGGTCGGCGACAAGACCTTCGAGGAGCTGTCCGGGATCCACGACCCCAAGGTGGGGGCCGGGAGAGCTGGCGCTCGGCACCGCGGTCGGGGCGGGCTGAGCGCTGGGCTCGGGAGACAGGCCCGCCTCCTGCACGCTCCCTCCTTCACTACCGCGTGGTGCTGGGCGCAGCAAGGGCCTTTTAGACCGGGCGGGAGCTCGCCCTGAGCGCGGGCCGGCGCCTCACTGGGGGAGCCTAGGCCCAGCCTCAGTCGCGACCAGGCCTCGAGCCTCCATTCCTAAGCATCCCCCCCCCTTTTCTTGCACTCACTCGGCAGTCGGCCGTCGAGGCTGACACCTCTCTATGGCGGAGGCCCGGATCTGCCTGCCCCCCTCCCCCGCCTCTCGCGTGCTGGGACGAGCGCGGGCTCCTCTCTCAGCTCCCGCCGCAGGGCTGATGGGGAGGCTCGTCTGGGTTACTGATTTTTCCCCTTCCATGATTGCGGAGCAGCAGCCCCTGGGGAGGTGTCCCGCTGACCCCACACCCAGCCCTGCCGCCGGGTGCCGCCTGCGGTGGATGGGGGGCCGGGCTGCGGGCGCGGCCGCCGCCGCGGCTCCCGGGCTGAGCGCCTCCTCCCCGTAGCTACATCACCCTTCCCAAGGGTTCCGCTTCGGCACGGTGTGGGAGAGCAGCGCGGAGGCCTACATCAAGGCCAGCTTCCCCGAGATGCACGCGCACATGCGGCGCCACAGCGCGCCCACCACGCCGCACGGGGTGGCCATGCTCACGTGAGTCCGCGGGCGCCGCGGGGCTCCGGGGGTCCCCGGCCTCGGCCCCCGCCCGGCCCCGCCCACCGCCCGGCCCTGCCCACAGGAGCGACCCGCCCAAGCTCAACGCCTTCATCATGGACAAGTCGCTGCTGGATTACGAGGTGTCCATCGATGCGGACTGCAAGCTGCTCACCGTGGGCAAGCCGTTCGCCATCGAGGGTGAGTGTGGGCGCGGGATCCCCGCGGGGTGAGTGAGTGCGCGGCGGGGCGCGGGTCCCCGCGGGGTGAGTGCGCGGCGGGGCGCTCGCCCTCTGCAGGCTACGGCATTGGGCTGCCCCAGAACTCGCCGCTCACCTCCAACCTGTCCGAGTTCATCAGTCGGTACAAGTCCTCCGGCTTCATCGATCTGCTCCACGACAAGTGGTACAAGATGGTGCCGTGCGGGAAGCGGGTGTTCGCCGTGACGGAGGTGGGCGGCTCGGCCTGGCGGGGACGCGGCGGGGCCGGCCGTGCCCGCCCGCTCCCGCCCTGACGCCGCGGCCGTCCGCAGACGCTGCAGATGGGGGTGTACCACTTCTCGGGGCTCTTCGTGCTGCTGTGCCTCGGGCTGGGCAGCGCGCTCCTCAGCTCGCTGGGCGAGCACGTCTTCTACCGCCTGGTGCTGCCGCGCATCCGCCGGGGCAACAGGCTGCAGTACTGGCTGCACACGAGCCAGGTGAGGCGGCGGGCGGCGGGCGGGCGGGCGCACCCGGGCACCCCCAAAGACGTGTCTGTGCCCCTAGAAGATCCACCGAGCCCTCAACACCGGGCCGCCCGCGGGGCCGCACGAGAGCGCGGAGGAGCGCGGGTGAGCCGCGAGGCCGGGCCGGGCGGGGGCGGCGGGCACAGCGGACACGGCGGCCGCACTGTCCGCTCCTCTGTCGCAGCGGCCGGGACGAGCAGCCCCGCGCGGCCGAGGGTGCGGGGCGCTGGAGGCGGGCGCGGCGCGTGCGCTTCCTGCTGGAGCCCGGCGAGGACCGGCCGCCGCTCTGCTCCAACGGGCCCGGGGTGCAGGCCGAGCTGCGGGAGCTGGAGCTGCGCATCGAGGCGGCGCGAGAGAGGCTGCGCGGCGCGCTGCTGCGGCGCGGAGAGCTGCGGGCCCGGCTGGGGGACGGGGCGCGCCTCCGGCCACTGCGCCTGCTGCGGGCGCCGCCCGAGAGCTGAGACACAGCCGCGCTGTCCACGACAGTTTATTCTATATACAAACACGACTCTGTACACTGCAATTAAATAGCGTGGACCGTGCGCCCCGCGTCCTGAGCCGCCTGAGTCCGGGCTCGGCCCCGCGCGGGCGCCCTGTGGAAGGCACTGGGGAGCACCCGGCGGCCGGGCCTCGCCCCCGCCGCCCGCCCCGGCCGCTCCGGAGCCTCCGCGCCGGCCCCTCCCTGCAGACCACAGCGCTCCCGGCCGCGGTTCCACCGGGAGCCAGGCCCCACGTCCCTCAGGACCCCGCGGGCGCATCCTCCGGGGGGGTCCCAGGGTCCGGGCGCGCGCTGTCGGGGGCGCTGGGGGCCGCGGGCCGCCGATCCAGCAGGGAGGCGCTGAGCCCCGACAGGAAGGACGCGTCCGAGATGATGGCCGCCGTCTCGGCCACCCAGCCGAGGTCGCTGCCGGACACCGCGGCGGCCGCGCCCGGCGAGCCAGGCCCGGGGGCCCCGCCGGCGGGCGCGGAGCCGGAGCCGGGGCCCAGCGCGAGGGGGGCGCCGGGGTCGGGGGCCGTGGGGGAGCCGGAGTTGTTGTTCAGGTCATCGGGCAGCGCCGTGGGTGTCCCGGGGCCCAGCGGCGGCTGCAGCAGCATCTCCTGGATGCGGATCTGCTGTAGGATCGCGGGCAGCTCGTAGTGGTGGAAGAAGTAGATCATGGAATGCTGCGGGCGGAGCGGGCGGGTGAGGAAGGCGCCGGGCACCGCGCCAGGGTCGGGGCGGCCGGGTGAGGCACCGGACACCGGGCCAGCGGCGAGGCAGGGCGGGCCTCACCTGGATGAAGAGCCACGAGGTGACCAGGGCCAGGCTGCTGTACTGCCCGTTGAAGCGGTAGTGGTAGGCGTAGAAGGCGAAGTGGTACAGGTAGAAGAACCTGTGGGCGGAGAGCGACGCTGCCAGACGGGCCCCGCCCTGGCCCCGCCTCACCCACGCTCGCTCCCCGCCCCTCACCCACGCGCGCTCCCCGCCCAACCTCATCCCCACCTCAGCCAGTGCCTCTTGCTGGTGTTGGTGTGGCAGCAGATGGCGTCATACTGGTCGGCCAGCCACACGATGAGGATGATGTAGAAGGCCGTGGTGGTGTCGTTGAAGAACTCGGACATGATGGCTTCCATCCCTGCGGGGACACGCGGGGGGTGTTGGCGCGGGCGGGGCGGGGCGGGGGCGGGGCGCAGTGGGGGGTCCTCACCGACGAGGGCCAGGATGACGGTCAGCAGGGGCGCTGCGGGGAAGGCGATGGCCATGTTCATCTCCAGCATCTGCAGCAGGTCCACTGCGGGCACAGGGCGGCCGCCCGTGAGGGCCTGGGGAGAGCCCACCCCACCCCCGGCCGGCCGGGACTCACCGATGAAGACAAAGATCTGGTGGTGCGAGTAGCGCAGCAACATGGACACACTGAGGGTCTGCGGGGGACGGGGCAGGTCAGGGGTGCGAGCCCGGGAGCCGGCGCCAGCCCGGGGGGCCCCTCCCGAGCTCCGGCCACTCCCGTTCACTCACGAAGATGACCATGATGACGAAGGCCGCCAGGTAGGACGTGCGCGCCATCCACATGCTGACGAAGCGGTAGTGCTCCCCGGACACCACATTCCGCAGGAAGCCTGGGGGAGGGGGCTGTGAGCGCTCGGGCCCGGCCTCCCGCCCTCCCCCCTCGCCCCTCCCGGGCCCCACCCTTGTTCTCCTCGTTCTCTGCTAGGCCCTTCACGCTGGACATGAGGATGTCGTCATAGCCCAGGAACTCATCCAGCAACAGGCGGCTGAAGCGGTCCCCGAAGCACTGGTCCCGCGTGGGGTCTGAGAAGGACAGTCAATACTGGTCACTATAGTGAGAACTGTGTAATCTCGGCTTCCTTAAAAACCACAAAAATGTTATGGAAAGATGTTTTCATTTCATCTCAGGTGCGGGGCTATGAGGCTGCTTCACAGCAGGTGACTATGATTTGCCTCTGGGTTTAGCGAGGCATGGTTTCTGAGGAAGAAATGCTAGGACTCCTAGAGGCTGGGTTGCTGATGGTGGCTGGATGCAGTTTGTCAAGTAGCATTGTGGAAAAAAAAAAGAGAATAAGAAGTTATCCTGACTGACAGTGATGATCAAACTTAGTCCAAGGAACTGGACACCCCTAATCAGCAGGAAGTAATCTAATGATAATCGGGCCCTCTCTCCTCTAGTCTTTTTTCTCTCCTATCTAGTTAGGGGGTTACGGGTGGAAGAACGAACAGAACCCACAGAGCAGTAGCAGTCACAGAAGCAGGAAGCCCTGTGCAGCCGGCCTGCTCTTAGTCCCAGACCACCGGGGTGTCCAGGCTGCCTCACCTAGGGTGACCACCATGACCGGAATGCTCAGGCGCTGGCGCGTGGCCTGTGACAGCCTCAGGAAGCCATATTCCAGCGAGTATTCCACAATGTACTCATCCTGTGGCCACACTGCAGACAGAGGAGAGTGGTAACCGGTCCTACCCTCGGCAGGGCCTTGCCACCTTGCTACCCACTACCCGGGCTGCACACCTTTTGTTGGTGTCTCAGGGAAAGGGAAGTCCTGGCTGTCGTTCAGGGCCTCGGCGCCACCTGGCGGCTTGAACACTTTGGGCTCAATGTCCAGCTCGAACTGCAGGCAGAGAACCACGCTGTCAGTGGAGACCCCCGGAGGCGCGGGATCCCGAGACTGGGTGCCCAGCACCGCTCACCTTGATGGAGCTGTTGGTGAACATCTCCATGGTCAGCTCCTCCTCCAGCTCCAGGCCCCCCGGCTCCAGCTCCAGGCCACTTAGGCCCCCATCACAGAACTGCAGGATCACGGGTGCCCGGCTGGAGTTGTGGTGGACCTCCACCCGCAGGACGCCCTCACGCGGCCACCGATCTCGAACATGCTCCAAGCAATTGATGGGTGACCGGGAGAAGACAATGTGTATGTAGGCCAGGACAAAAAGCACAAACAGGGCCTGGGGGTAGGGTGGGGGCAGTCAGCAGGGCAGAGGGACTCTCCCTTCCCAGCCAGGAGAGGCCCTGGCTGCCTGTGCCTCCTTAAGAGGAAGCTGGCCTAGGGTCCTCTCTGCAAAGGTTCCCTCTACTGCTGCCCTCCTGCAGTTCCAGACCGTCAGGCCCACCAGGCATCTTTGGGGACCCCGGCCTCGCTGCAGCTCACTGACAGAGCCCCTGAGCTCACTGGCTAAGAATAGCTACTATTCCCAGCAAGGCACCCTCTGCCCCGCTCCTGGGACTGGCAGGAGTCACAAGGACACAGCTGCCCTGCCCTGCTGGGGCCCAGGCACCTCGGCAGGCCCAGGATGCACCCGGGAGCCTCTGGGCTGTGAGCACGGGCGGCTCGCCGCTGGGGCGGCCCCTGGCACGGAGGAGTGGGGCCAAGAGCTCCACTCTGCACCCTGCAGGGTTCAGGGCGCCTTGCTGGGACTGACCCTGCTACAGACGGTCAAGTACATTTCAGAAGGGAAAAAAAAATACATGGGCCATCAAGGTGGCTCATTCGGTAACGGGGCTTGCCACTAAGCCTAATAACCTGAGTTTGATCCCCAGGACGTACACATAAGGTGGAAGAAGCAATCTGACATCTGCAAGCTGTTCTCTGACCTTTCCATACATGTGGTGGGGAGCATGCTCCCATATACATATATCGTCACACACAAAATAAATGAAATACTTTTTTTCCCTTTGAGACAGGGGTTTCTCTGTGTAGCCCTGTCTGTCCTGGACTCACTCTGTAGACCAGGCTGGCTTCGAACTCACAGAGATCCACCTGCTTCTGCCCCCTGGGTTGGATTGAAGGTGTGCATCATTACAGATTACTTAATATTACTTATTAACCTCAAATACCCCTATGCTGGAGCAGAGTCACTCAAGGGGTCCCAGCCCCTGAGAACTCCTCCTCCTCCTCTTTCCCTACTCAGTGTGTGTGTTGGGGGTGACTGGGGTCCTAACTCAGTAGTTCTCAACCTGTGAGTCAATCCCCTTTATGTGAGGTGGTCACCTAAGGCCACTGGAAGACACAGATGTTTACAATTCATGACAGTGGTATAACTACAGTCACAAAGTAGCAACAAAAATGTGGGGCCACCACAGCATGAGACACTGTATCAAATGGTCACAGCTAAGGCTGAGAGCCACCATGTCTGGTGGAGGCCAGGGATTCGCTCAGCACCTGCAAACCCCAGGATGTCTCAGGAAGACAGATATTTACATTACAATTCCTGACAGTAGCAAACTTACAAAGTAGCAACAAAAATGTTCCGGTTGGGGGTCAACCCAACATGAGGGACTGTATCAAATGGTCACAGCCTTAGGAAGGCTGAGAACCGCCCTAACCTCGTCAGGTGGAGGCCAGGCATGTTGCTGTCACCTGCTGCAAACCCCAGGATGGGCTGAAGGGGACCCTGGCACTCTGTGGAGCTGTGTAACTTCCTCTATGGCCCCACTGACACCTTAGCTCCCCACTGTATACTTGCTGGCCAGTGCAGACCCATGATAACCAGGACCCTGGCGTTGACAAGGTGCTGGCTGCCCAGGGGCAGAGGGAAGGGAATCGTCAGGGCAGGACAGTCTTTGACCGCCCTGCAAGCCTAAAGTGTGCTTTCAACTTGCTATACTCTTTAGGGATGACGAGACTTGACTCCCAGACCACACTCCTGAGAGACTCGGTCACAGCAAGCACAACAGCACCCTCCCCACCTCCTGTTAGGTAGCAGCTTTAGTAAAGTAAGGCCAGGACCAGGCAGGACCACCCTGTCCATAACCTGCTGTGCCTGCTGCCCAGGTGACCTCTGTTGTCTGGTGACACAGCTGGGCCACTACTAGTGACCTGGGAGGATGCAGAACAGGCTAGTCTGGAGCTAGACATACCTGAAGCCAACACCCATCCCTGTGAGCTGTGAGGCTCCCCCTGGGCAAGAAATGGACTTCTGTATCAGGTGTGAAGGCTGACCGCCCCAGGCTAAGAAATGGACTTCTGCCAGGCAGTCCAGGAGCAGGGCTGTGTCCCAGGCTCTCACTCTACCTATCAGGCATCTAGATTTAGATGTGGTCACCGGACAAGAGGACATACCCTGGGTCCTCTGTCCCTCGTATGGCTGCTCTGGCCAGTCCACAAGTCCCCAGGTGTTCCTGAGCATCCCGCTCAAGCCCTAGGGCACTCCTCTCCTCTGCCCACTAGCTGTCACAGACTCAGGCACTGGGCTTGGTCACACCGGCCTGGTGGGGCTGCTTGACATCAACACCTGCAGGCACCTCAACTCCTCCACCTCAGGTTCTCAGGTCACCCTGTACCCTGTAGGCAGGGGGGTTGTCACACCCCAGTCCACCTGAGCAATGGGAAGACATGCCTATAGTGGTTGCAGAATACCAGCCTCAGCCAGGAGATCCCCACCCACCCGAGAGGGCCACATAGCACTCCTCTGGGAAGCTCTCCACTCAGAGCAGGACTTGAGCTGGTGCCACTACTCCCCCTTGCCCTCTGACACCTGCCCTCATATAAAGCACCAGGGTGTGACAACCCTCTATCGCATGGCCACGCAGTTGCTAGTTTCTTAGTCCAGGCACCTGGGGACCCACACTCTAGGTCAGTCTAGTTTCAATCCTGGAGGCTATGACGCCAGCAGAGGGAACACCGAGTCCAGCAGCTCTTCCCCAGGCACGCAGCATGGGGTGAGCGCAGGGTGCTCCAATCATAGCAGGGCTGGGCTGTCGGGCACAGCCTCTCTATGAAGATGGGGCGGAAGCTGTGCCGGCAGGATGGGCAGGAAACACAGCATAAGGGCTCCCCCAAAACCTCAGCAGCCCCAGAACCCAGCTGCTGTATGGCCTGTCTGTCCCGATTAAGAAAGGGCACTGAGTCAATTGTCATGCTGCACATCCCTGTGTCTGATCAGACATCAGGCTCCCACAGACGAGGGCGGCCACTCCAGACTCTAAGAGTGTGGAAGGCAGGAAGAAGGGGCAAAGGCTCCTCTGCAGACCATAGACTGAAGACCGAGGGGACCCCACATCTGTCTTGAGCTCATGCCCGAGATACCACTATGAAACTCTCAACACTGTCAGCTTTGGGGCAATGCCAGGAGCCAGTTGCAAATTCACCAAAGCCATGGGAAAAGGCAAGGCCTCCACATCAACACACGTGCCACCCGGCCACACCCCCAACACCAGATGGCTCAGCCAGCTCCTCTGAGAGAGCTGTCATGGGCAAGAATCCCAGCGAGAGGCAGCCTGGTGCCCATTCCTCTTGAGCAGCCTTTGTGACTGAGAACCCAGCGCCTCCCAGGACCACAACAGCCAGGGCAGGTGCTGACTACGAGGAACTTCTCAAAGACCAACGCAGGCATGAGGACCCTGGCCAACCTGGGCACTGGCTGTGACTTTGTGGCTAACCCTAGTGAGGTGACCTCACCAAAGAGCCACAAAAGGCCGTGAAGTGACAGAGATGGGCAATAGGGAACTGTCTGCAGGGAAGGCTCGGGGTGTGGTGGTGTAGGAGTGACTAGGAGGGACTCTCCTCATTTGAGAATCAGGGTGGGATGGGAATGATAGGTGGGGGTGGGCCTCTACTACAGGAGACTCTCTACATTGGAGCCCCAGGATGGGATGGAAGTGACCACAGTGTTCGCAGTAGAGATGCAGGGTAAAATGGGAGTGACAGGTAGGAGGGTGGACCTGCAGTCCAAGATACTGTCCCAGGAGGATACTAGGCTGTGGTCTTCCGTGGAAATTTTCGGGGCCTACGCTCCCAGGCTGCAGAGTCAGAGGTCAAAGGGCAGGAGGCGGGGCCTGAGAGCTGAGGAAGTGGGGACTAGAGGATGCCGTCTGTGAGATTGGCACCAGGGTATCAGGGCATCAGGGACCAAGCGGTGAAACTGTGGGAATGGGCAGGTGGATGACAGCTGGGGTCAGGGGTCAGAGGTCACCTTGAGCAGAACGAAGAACTCAAAAAGGCGGCGGAAGGCGGGTGGGAAAAGGCGCGAGTAGGTGACGGCCATCTTGAAGAACAGCGCGTGGAAGAGCCGGTCGCGCACGTTGATGAGCGGGTTGGGGTTGAGATTGGGGCCGCGCGGGCCGCGCACGGGCGCCGCGCCGCCGCCGCCGCCCCCGTTGGGCCCCGGCCCCGGGGCCGCCGCGTGCTCCGACATCACCACCCCGTGTCACCCCGGCGGCCGCCGGCTGCCCCCGCCGCGTCCCGGCCGCCGGATACCCCCCGCCGCCCCCGGCCGCCGCCGCCTGCGCCTCCGCTAGCGTCTGTCCGGCCAGCGACGCCGGCGAGAGCGCCGGGCCAGAGCGCCGCCCGTGCGCGGGGCACGCTGGGATCGCCATGGCCGCCCCAGGAGGCCGGGCTTTTGGGCCTGAGGCAGGGACCATGAGAGGTGGGCGGAGCCTGAGTGCTAGTCACAAACTTCGCGCGGAGTCACGTGGAGTCCAATTTATTTTCCTAGCCATGTTTAAAGCCCCGCCCTTCTCATTTGCATAGGGCCTTCCGCCTACCGAGGCACGGCTGGGGGTGGAGTCGCGTGTCACGACTTATTTGCATTGGGCTTTACCCTAAGGACGGCGGCGGCAGCGAGAGGCGGAGTCGCGTAAAGTCCCTTTAATTTGCGTAGGGCTCCAGGTCAGCCGCGAGAGGGCTGAGGGGCGTGACTCACACCAGGCTATTTTGAATTAAACTTTCCCTTACCGGTGGCAGCCCGGACTCCTGGGCGGGGCGACGTTGGCCGGCTCATTTGCATAGCGCTTCCTATTAGCGGAGGATTAAAGGGGGCAGAGACTCATGCAAAGTGAGTCTATTTGCATAGGGCTTCACAATGGCCGCAGCCTCGCTGGGGGCGGGGCCGAGGCGTACATTAGCATAGGGCTCGGCGACGCCCACCCCGCGCTGGGGGCAGGGCTTCGCGTTACCCGCTCATTAGCATAAGGTTGCCACAGGCATAGCTTATTAGCATAGAGTTTCACCTCAGCACAGGCAGCGCGGGAGTCCGAGCCGAGGGGCGGGGCCTTGGCGCGCCTGTGTTCATTTGCATACAGCTTCCCAGAAGGCTCCGCTGCCCTACGCTCCTCTCCAACGGCTACATTAATTAATTGGCGAGCTGTTCCAGGCATGAAGAGTTATAGTCGCCGCCGCTCTAGAGGGGGATCTTTTCTTTCCTGGCGTCCGGCGTCGTTACTTTAAATACGCGAGGCTGGCGCCACAACTCCTCTATGCGAAAAGTGTTTGCGTTCTCTCGCTTTAAATACCCGCGGCGGGCACGTCCCATCCGTGCTCGCTTCGGCAGCACATATACTAAAATTGGAACGATACAGAGAAGATTAGCATGGCCCCTGCGCAAGGATGACACGCAAATTCGTGAAGCGTTCCATATTTTGTCCCGGGCTTTTGCTCCTGTCGGGGGGCCGGAGACGCTGAGGGACGCCTGGGGAAGGGGTCCCTGGGGCTCGCACCCCACCCGGCGGCCGCGCAGAGCCACAGGGCGGCGCCCGCGGTGAGGTCCCTGGGGCTCGCACCCCACCCGGCGGCCGCGCAGAGCCACAGGGCGGCGCCAGCGCTCACCGCGGGCGGCTGGGGTCGAACTCGCGGCCTCGGGGAGGGGGCAAGCTCTCAGGGAGCGCTCGGGCCGGGGGGCTAACGCCCGAAGCTGCCGGAAGGCCAGCCTCGTGGGGTCCGGGGAGTCTTGAGCGTTCGTCCCTGAGCCGCAGGGACGGGGTGCGAACGAGGCAAGACAGAGTTTGTTGTTTTCAACCACTTCAAAGCTCAAAAGAGCTGCTG
>CM053753.1:31850922-31883529 GCA_028658305.1 Pachyuromys duprasi | reverse complement strand
TCAGGGCGCGGGGGGCCGGGGGTCTCGGGGGGCCGGGGGTCTCGGGGGGCCGGGGGCCTCGGGGGGCAGGGCGCGGGGGGCCGGGGGTCTCGGGGGGCAGGGCGCAGGGAGCCGGGGGTCTCGGGGGGCCGGGGGTCTCGGGGGGCCGGGGGTCTCGGGGAGCCGGGGGTCTCGGGGGGCCGGGGGTCTCGGGGGGCCGGGGGTCTCGGGGGGCCGAGGGCAGGGCGGGGGCGGGGCGGCGGCGCCGACCCCCTCCTCGGGGCCGCCGAGCTCCGGGGCTGCCCGCAGGAATCCGGCGCGGCCGCGCCTTATAAGGGCATCTGCTCCGCCAGCCAATCGGCGGCCGGCGGGGCGGGGGCGGCGCGCGGCAGAGTCCCGGGCCGTGGCCCGGCCGGTCCCGTAGCCCGCGCCCCGTCCGCGCGCCATGAGCTCCACGCAGTTCAACAAGGGCCCTTCCTACGGGCTGTCGGCCGAGGTCAAGAACCGGGTGAGTGCGCGCGGGGCCCAGCCGGCCTCGAACGCGCGGACCGCCGCCGGAGCAGGGCCGGCGGGGCGAGCGCTGGGGAGCTGCGGGGTCCTCTCCGCATCCCGGGGTGTCTCCCGCAGCCGCGGCCCTGGACCCCTCGCACCCCCTTGGGGGGACTCTCCGAAGGACCCAAGTAAGGGCCTCGCGTAGAGTAAGCCAGCGGGCGGGCGAGCGAGCTGGGGACCTGAGGGGACCCCGGCGGCCCCATCTTCATTACCTGCCCAGACTTCCCTTTTCCTCCAGCCACCAAGGTTGGGGACGGGAGGGGCCGGGCCCGGTGGCTTTCTTCACAGGGTGTGGCCCCCTTGCGCGACTCACTGAGAGGAACCTCAAAGCGGCGGCCCCGGAGGACCGTGAAGTCACCGGCTTAAGAGGGGTGGACAGTTCTGGAGGGTCACACGGCAGGGTGTCCTGAGCCGGTGAAGGGGACTGACCCCAGGCTTAGGGGAGCTCAGGCCTGACACTCTGAAACCTCCCAGATAGCTCCGCCACCACACACGCCCACCTGGCACCTGGGATTGCAAATTTCGGAGTCAGCAGAGCCGGGCAACCTGCCTGGGCGTGCTGAGGCTCCCAGCCCAGCCCACCCCCGGCTGGCACCTGCCAGCTCCCCGCCAGTGACCCGAGAGGCAGAGCTGCTTCGCTGCACACTTAGGAGTCACCAGTGTGGTCTCCTCAGCCTCCTGTCCTCACCCCCGGAACGGAGGTCGCTCCAGCTCCCAGAGACACACAGCATGCCGCCGGCCTCACAGCCTTGCCCCGTTCCTGCAGGGCGGGCTGGGCACCTCCCTGGAACAGAGAAAATGAGACAGAGATAGACCTCAGGAAAGCCCCCAGAATGGAGCGTTAGGAGCTAGGGGGACAGGTCCGAATGCTACACAGGGGACCAGGGCTCAGATTCCCTCTGAGGAGTTGGGAAAAGCAGAATGTCCTCGACCAGCCGGCAGGGTCACAGAAGGGTTGCACCTTCCACTGGGAGGGGAGATCCAGGGACCATTCTGCCTGACTTCCGTGCCTCAGTTTACCCCCTGGCTGACCCATATCCGGTGGGGCTTTGTTCAGTCCCGTTGAGGAGCCTGACCACTGGGGAACAGCTGGTCCTGATTTAGACCCGGGAGGCCACCACATTCCTGGTAGTTTGTGGCCGGGCGGGCGGGCAGGAATGCGCTGAAGGGCAGTGGGGGAGGGAGTGGCCGCAGTGGGCAGGACGGGGACCGGTCCTCCTCCTTGGTCCTCAGAGCTGCTGGGGACGTGGCCCAGCTGGACCCCCTCCTTCCCCTGACAGGGTGGCTCCTGGGTGTGGGAGCAGCTGGCCTTGGCTGCCTCCTCCTTTGTCCACCCTGCACCCAGCCAATTCCACTTCAAAGGGTTTGAAAAGACAGGAATGGGGAACAGGGCTCTAGTCAGCAAACCCTTACACACAAATCCCATATCTATGCGGACGAGACAGGGAAACTGGCCTGGAGGTGGTGGTGCAGCCTTTAATCCCAAGCACTCGGAGTTAGAGTATAAGTTAAAAATAAGCAATCTAAAAAATTGTAATAAAAACAGGAGGCATAATAAAAAAATAACGATAGTAAGCCGGGTGTGGTGTGCATGGCGCAGCCTGTGATCCCAGCACTCAGCAGGTGGATCTCTGGGCCAGCCTGGTCTATAGAATGAGTTCCAGGACAGCCAGGGCTACACAGAGAGACCCTGTCTTGAGGGGGGCGACTGAGGCTTGTAGAGCTGAGAGTCGACTGTGGTTCTCTGTGTGGCAGGGGCAGCTCTCCTGGGTCCTAGTGACCTGGGGAGGATGGAGAAGGACCTATCCTCCCCATGAGAGGGGCTGCAGCAGGAGCGCCCCCACCTCCCAGTGTGGCCTGAGATGCTGCCTGGCACGGGGGTGGGCAGGTCTGAGCCCGTGGGAAGTTAGTGAGTCGGGAGCATCTGGGGGCTTTAACCCGACACGTGAGGACAGGCCTCCGGGAGAGGCCCACCAGCTGGAATATTGCTCGGCCATGAGAAGGAACGAGCCTCTGATGTACACCAGTGTGCCAGGAGAACCTTCTTGAGCCGCACAGTGCTTGGAGGCCAGTCCCAGCCAGTCTCTGCCTCCTCTGCCGTCCCTGGCCTCGCGCCTCAGCTTCCGCAGGTCTTTCAGCACCCCGGCTCAGCGCTGTGCTCTCTGCTCCTCCAGCTCCTGTCCAAATACGACCCCCAGAAGGAGGCCGAGCTCCGAAGCTGGATAGAGGGACTCACAGGCCTCTCCATTGGCCCCGACTTCCAGAAGGGTCTCAAAGATGGGGTCACTCTGTGCACGTGAGTGTTGACAAGCATCAGCCCTGGGCTTTCCACGCTGTGCAGCTGTGTGTGTCTCTGCGTTTTGTTTTTCGTTCTCGTGGCTTATTGTGATGTCTTTATATTTTTAGGGTTTACTTTATTTATTTTTAAAATAAGATTTATTATCTATACAGTATTCTACCTGCATGTGTGCCTGTGCACCAGATCTCACTATAGATGGTTGTGAGCCACCATGTGGTTGCTGGGAATTGAACTCAGGACCTTTGGAAGAACAGCCAGTGCTCTTAAGCTCTGAGCCAGTTTGCTTTATTTGTACTTATATTTTTACATGGGTGCCCTATCTATGCGCACATGAGTGCACTTCCTGCAGAGGCCAGAAGAGGGTGCCCCAACCCCTTGGAGCTGGCCATGAGCCACCTGGTGTGGGTGCTGGGAACTGAACCCAGGGCCTGGAACACGCACCCTTAAGCTCTGAGTCCTCTGCTCAGCCCCTCATTGCCCTTTCTTGCCCTGTGTCTCTTTGTCCCTGTCTGGTGTTACAGTATTGCTTTCTCTATATGCCCTAGCTGTGAGCATTCTCTTTCCTGCTCCAGTGGATAATGCTTCTGGGAGTTTCTCCGTCTTCTGTGCTATGCACATGTCATTTGGACACAGTTGTGCACATGAAAAAATATATAATCAAAATTCTCCAATTTTCTTAAAACTCCATGGTTCAAGATTACATTCTTAGCATCCATTGTCAGCAGACTTGTTTTTTTGGCGGGTGAAGGGAAACTGAGACTGGGAAGCGGCAGTGAGGTTGCCCAGGACACCCATGGGGTAACGGGTCATCTTTCCCCAGACTCATGAACAAACTGCAGCCTGGCTCTGTCCCCAAGATCAACCGTTCTATGCAGAACTGGCACCAGGTGAGTGGCTGACAAGCAGAGGGTAGGAAGAGCCCGCCCAGCCCATGGGGAGTCTGTGGTCCCCGCTCACTACCCTTCCTCTGCCACCCCCCAGCTAGAAAACCTCTCCAACTTCATCAAGGCCATGGTCAGCTACGGCATGAACCCCGTGGACCTGTTTGAAGCCAATGACTTGTTCGAGAGTGGGAATATGACACAGGTGCAAGTATCTCTGCTTGCGCTGGCGGGAAAGGTAAGTTTCAGCAGGGGCAGCCTAGCATCACACAGTCAAGAGGCTATTGTCAATGCGCAGCAAACCAGACAAACACAGGTCACTCTGGCCAGGCTATGGTGCTGCATGCCTTTAATCCCAGCACTCAGGAGGCAGAGGCAGGCAGATCTCTGTGAGGCTAGCCTGGTCTACCGAGCAAGTTCCAGGTCAGCCCAGGTTACACAGAGAAACCCTGTCTCATAAAAAAACAAAACAGAATAAGCATCAGTGCACCGGATGCAAGAGGAGGAGAGGAGGGAGAATTTGGTGTCTAGAGTGTATTGGGGAGGTTGGGGGGGACCAGCACTTAAGGCTGAAGGGAACATCAAGGTTGCTGTGTGTGAAGAGGTGTGGGCTGTTTAGGCAGTAGGGAGGACAACAGAAGTCTCTTATGTGGACCTGGATTGAGGGTCTCGGCTCCCCTCATCCTTGACCTAGGCCAAGACCAAAGGACTGCAGAGTGGTGTGGACATCGGGGTCAAATACTCGGAGAAACAGGAGAGGAACTTCGATGACGCCACCATGAAGGCCGGCCAGTGCGTCATCGGGCTGCAGGCATGTGCCACAGCAGCCTGGACCCTGATCCCTTGATCTCCAGGAAGGTCTGGAGCCTGAGGAGCACACCGTAATCCCCCCCTTCTTCCCTCAGATGGGCACCAACAAATGTGCCAGCCAGTCTGGCATGACAGCCTACGGGACCAGGCGACATCTCTATGACCCCAAGAACCATATCTTACCACCCATGGACCACTGCACCATCAGCCTCCAGATGGGCACCAATAAGTGCGCCAGCCAGGTGGGTCCCGCCCGGACACCCAGGCTGTGACCCTAACTGTGCATGCTTGTAGAAGTGACAACCCTGCTCTGTACCTCAGTTTCCCCCAAATGTCCACCCCCATCTGATAGTCTCACTTTTTTATTAATTTGAATGGGTATGTCCATGAGGCTTGGGGGAAGTCACTGTTCCTGGTGAAAGGGCTTCCTAGCTGGCAAGGCACTTGTAGGACATTGGTGCTTAGAAATGGACAAAATATATATAAATAAAAAATATATATATTTTTTATTTTTGTGCAGAGGACTCACCTGACTATGTAGCCCAGGGTATCTTTGAGCTAGCCTCCCGAGTGCCAGGGTGCCCGGAGCCCCAGCAAGGCTCAGTGTCTAGAGCGGTCTCCTAGTGTGGGTGAGACCCTGGCTTCTGTCCGTGGCATTCACACATGTCATCCTCAGAAAGTGGGGGCAGGAGGATCAGGAGTTCAGTCACCCTTGACTACACAGTGAGTTTGAGGCTAGCCTGTGCTACACAAGACCCCAGACTCAAAAGAAACAAAAGAAGGTTTTCACTGAAGCTTTGGAAGCCCTGTTGGGAATTGAGAGAATTAGGGGCTCCCCTTCTGAGCCCCACTTTACCTCTCCACGCTGATGCCCATCTCCCGTCTCCAGGTGGGCATGACCGCTCCAGGGACCAGGAGGCACATCTACGACACCAAGCTGGGCACCGACAAGTGTGACAACTCTTCCATGTCCCTGCAGATGGGCTACACGCAGGGGGCCACCCAGAGCGGCCAGGTCTTCGGGTTGGGGCGCCAGATCTACGACCCCAAATATTGCCCGCAGGGCCCGGCAGCGGACGGGGCTGCAGCCACTGATGACAGCAGGGCTGAGGCCGCCGAGTGCCTGGCCTACTGTGAGGAAGAGGCTGGCTACTGAGCACCCAGGGGCCAGCTCCTTGCTTCAGCATCCTGTGTGGGGTTCGGGGTTTTTGTTTTTGGTTGTTGTTTGTTTGTTTGTTTCTGTGTTTTCATTGTGTTGTTTTGTTTCTTTGAAACTGGGCCTCACTTTGTAGCCCTCTCTGGCCTGGAACTCGCTGCAATCCTCCTGCCTCAGCTTTCCGAGGGCTGGGATGGCAGGCTCCCCCCTCACCCATCATGCCTTACTTCTTTCCCAGGATTGATTCACCTGGCAGGGAACATGGGGGTCCTTGCTGGGGTAGCCAGCAGGCTGTGGGAGAGGGTGGCCCCAAAGAGTTTCCTGTTTCTTCATCTCTTCCGCATGAGCTTGTGGTTTGCAAAGCCGTGGAAACTGCAGGTAGTGTCAACGAAATGAAACAAGGGGTTTTGTGTTTTGTCTCCATGCAGGGTAGAGGGGAGCGTGGGATGCACCCAGCCTTACAATACTGCAGGCATTATGAGGGACTGCATTTGCTTTCCCAAGACCCTCACACCCCCACCCCGTGTGCAGTGAGGAAACTGAGGCCTGCAATTGAGGCAAGCCAGGCACAACCACACCTGCAGCCCTTCCTGGTTCCTCTGCGTTTTGAAGGTTCCAGCTCTCCCTGCTGCATCCCCCCGCCTCCGAAAGTGCTGCACGGGGCCCGCAGGGGCCCCTGAGCTCCAGATAATGTGAAATTCTTTTGGGACCAAAGCCAATAAAAACCTCCATTTCTAAGAGTAAAGGGTATTCTTTACGGTGGTGATGAAGGGGGTTGTTTAGAAGCAGGGAAAAGCTCTGCACAAAAGTCAGGGGGTAGGAGGGGAAACCGAGGCTCAGTGGGACTAACGACCTGAGGTCAGGATAGGGTGGAGGAAGAGGCTGAGGCTCCTTCACTGGCTTTCTGTAAACTATACACCCCCCTCCCAAATCCCAACTCTAAAGCCCTCTTCCCAACTTTCACCTTTCCCAGGGCCTTCAGAGGTACGGATCTGCCCACCCCTTCCTCTATGCTTATTGCAGTTTTGTGAAATAAGTCAGAATTTTTTTTTTTCGGAGGGTGGGAAACATGCTCAAAATTCAGGCAACCATTGATTCTAAGCTTAGAAATATTGGGCCACCATCTGATTCTGAAATCATCTAGACCACAGGCTATTGTTGAAATGAATGAATGAGTGAATAAATGGACGCCGTGGAACCTCCATTTTGGGGATGAGATGTGTGGCAAAAGTCTGCCTGGCGGCTGGAAATGGGCTTAAGGCCCTGGCTAGGTCAACCCTGCCCACCTAAGGAAGCCCCACATGAAGGCAAGAACAGACTCCAGGAGTCCTCGGGGAGAGGAGACGGGAGTGTCCTGCAGTGCGGACCTGCCGTTCCGGGGTGTAAACTCTCGGGGTGGGGATCTCCCGTTATCCCCATAAGGTGTGACGCCCCAACGTGATGCAGCAAGAAACCGTGTGGCCCCTTTAAGAAACCCGGCGCGGCTCGCCCGGCTGTGGTCCCGCCTCCTCCAATAACACAGTCTCGTGAGTGGCAGGGGCATCATCCAATAGTAGCGTTCGGGGCGGGGCCGAGGCGGCCCGGGGCCCGCGTTGCGAAGGGCGTCGTCCGCGGTTGACCCGGGCTCCTCTTAAAGGGGCCGCGCTCTCCCGCCGCCGCCGGACGGAGCGAGGTGGAAGGAGTTGGGGGGCCTCCGGAATGGTGAGGAGGACCCCGAGAGGGTGGAAGGTGGAGCTTGGAGAACTGGGGGTGCCGTGGGGTGAGAGTGGTCAGGGGTTTCGGGCAAGCCCCCGTTCTCCCTCAGCCTTCCTTACCTTTCCCCGCGGGTGTGGAAAAAATGGATCGCTCATTCTCACGGCCCCGAGGCGCCTCTGCTCACTTCGGGGGGCCCTCGCCACCCTACAGCCGAAGCTCCCCACTTTCCAAATGAGACCAGTTCCCCTCCTCCCCCCCAAAACAAATCCCGAATCCCACTGTGAAAAAGAGAGAAGTCCGCGAGTGGAAGCCGCCAGTGCCCGTGTGGATGGTTAAACTTTGGCAGCTTCCTGCGCCGTCGGCCTCAGTTTCCTCACCGGTGCCGTGAAGGAGGCCGCGGGCAGACAGCTCTGGGGGGCATGAGAGGCCTGGCTCAGGACCGGGGGGCTCGAGAAGCCCGTCCGCTGGCCGGGGCCCCCGGAGGGCCGGTCCTCGGTCGCCCCGGTTTCCTTGGCAGCGTGAGTTCGCCCCCCTTTGAGCCTCAGTTTCCCTCTCTGTAAAGATGGAGGGCCGGCAGGAGGTGAGAACGGTCTAGACCGGAGACCAAGGCTGGGGGCCAGCGGGGGGCTAACGGAACCCAGACCCGGGTCCCGGATGAGGCTGACGCCGGAGCCGGAGCCCCGGTCCCTACGCCCAAGCCCCGCCCCCCGAACCCCAGCCTTCGGCCTGCCGGGAGCGACAGCGCTCCCAGCCAATGAGCTCCGAGGACGGCGGCGCGCAGGGTGCCCATTGGTCACTCCCGAGGGGGGTCCTTTCCCGGGTGCCTGGGTCCCGGCGCGCTGGGATGGAAGGCTGAGGACCGGAGACCCGCGGAGGCGCGCGGCTCACCGCAGCCTGCCCTTTGCCTCTCCGCCCTGTTCCCGGTGCAGAGTCAGCATGGCCTTCTGCACACAGCTGATGCTCCTGCTGTGGAAAAACTACACCTACCGACGGAGACAGCCGGTAACGCCCGGGCGGGCAGGTGCGGGGCGACGGCCGGCGCCCGCCACGGCCCCCCACAGTCTCCTCACCCTCCGCCCCCCAGGTCCAGCTCCTGGTGGAGTTGCTGTGGCCCCTTTTCCTCTTCTTCATCCTGGTAGCCGTCCGCCACTCCCACCCGCCGCTGGAACACCACGAATGTGAGGGCCACTGGGTGCGGTGGGAGAGGGCGCGCCTGCCCCGCTCTGCCGGGAGCTGAGTCTGAGCCGTGGGGCGGGAGGCCTCATCCTTCCCCGGCTGATCCCAGAAGCGAGGGCGACTCCGAGCAGGTGTCCTCCGCCCTTCCCCATCCCACAGGCCACTTTCCAAATAAGCCATTACCGTCGGCGGGCCCGATGCCCTGGCTGCAGGGCCTCGTCTGCAATGTAAACAACTCCTGCTTCCAGCACCCAACGCCTGGCGAGAAGCCGGGGGTCCTGAGCAACTTTAAGGATTCCCTGTGAGTAAACTGGAGGGGTGGGGGCTGGCCGGCATGGAAGGCTGGGACAGGCCCCGCATCCCATCCCTTCTCTGCACCCAGGATCTCCAGGCTCCTGGCCGATGCCCGCACAGTGCTGAGGGGCCGCAGCACCCGGGACATGCTGGCTGCCCTGGGGAAACTGATGCCCCTGCTCAGGGTCGGAAGTGGAGGTTAGACACCGGGAAGAGGGAGCCCTTGGCTTGGCTGTGACTCGGGCAGAGGTCGGGGGAAGGGGACCAACCAAGCTGAGCTCTGCCCAACGTTAGCTTCTTCGCCCCTCAGCCTGGCCACAGGAGAGTAACCAACTGAACGAGCAAGCTTCGGTGGCCGCGAAGCTCCTGGAGAAGATCCTGCAGGGGGTGAGGAGGGGCTGGCTTGCGGCGGGCTCCGTGTGTGGCCTGGAATGAGCCCTTGTCCCTTTCAATCCTCCCATTCCCCATTTGTGAAAGGGGGTGGCAGGGACTCGCTGGGGCTCCGTGGGTGGAGCGCTCACACACCAGGCAGAATGAAGCCGCGGGCTCCGTTCCAGCTCCTCTGGCCTCAGCACTCAGGAGGTGAATGAAGGAGGCTCAGGAGTCCAAGTTCATCCTTAGCCTGAGGACTACTGAGCAGTCCTCCCCCGACCCCGCCTCGGCCACCCTTGCTGTCTTCTCCACAGGCGTCCCCGGAACCCATGCTGGGTCAAGCCGAGGATTCCATGACGAAGTTCTTGGATGCTAGCAGGGAGCTTGCCCAGGAGGTGAGAGGCCCCAGCCAGCCTCCACCCTGGCCAGGAAGCAATAAGCAAAAGGGGAATGGAAGGGAACCCAAAGGTGCTCCAGACTGGGCCCCTGTCCTGGTTCAGACTCCAAGTGGAAAAAGCTGTGTGTGGTGGTGCATCCCTATTGTCCCTCCAGAGATTAGGTGGGAGAACTGGGATGGTGAGGCTAGCCTGGGCTACAGAGTGAGCCAAGCTCTCAAGCAAACCAACAAAAACAAAGGAAGAAAACAAACAGAAGGTCTGGGGATGCGGCTCAGTGGGTAGAGGGCTTGGAGCTAAGTTGGATCAATTGCCTAGCATGCCTAACTCCTCATAAACCAGAATGGTGACACACTGCTGTCGTTCCAATGCTTGGGAGGTAGAGGCTCCCTTGGCTACATAACAAGTAAGGCCGGCCAGCCACATGAAACCCTGTTTAACAAAGAAAAAGACCCAAAGCTAGGCACAGTAGTGCACACTTGCAATCCCAATGCTCAGGAGCAGAGACAGGCAGATCTGTGAGTTCAAGTCCAGCTTAGTCTACAAAGTGAGTCCAGGGCAGCCAAGCCTACACAGAGAAACCCCGTCTTGAAAAACCAAAACCAAACCAACCAAACAAACAAACAAAAAATCCCAAAACAAAATCCAAATAAACAAAAGGGGGCTTCGGATGGTCTTCGGGGGGTATCCTGCAGCCCTTGGTGACCTTTCCCTAGCTCCTGACGCTGCCCAGCCTGACGGAGCTCCGAGCTTTGCTGCAGAGGTCCCGAGGGTCGGCTGGTTCTCTGGAGCTGGTTTCGGAGGCCCTCTGCAGTAGCAAGGGGCCCGGCAGCCCTGGGGGCCTCTCCCTCAACTGGTACGATGCCAGCCAGCTCAATGAGTTCATGGGGCCAGAGGTGGCACCTGCCCTGCCGGACAGCAGCCTCAGTGAGTCACGGCGGCTGAGCGGGTTCCCCGTGGGGCTGATGGGGGCAGAGGGGCACAGTGGGGCTCCATGCTGTCCCCCTCCCCTCATCCCAGGCCCTGCCTGCTCTGAGTTCATGGGAATGCTGGATGACCACCCTGTGTCTCGACTGCTTTGGAGGCGCCTGAAGCCGTTGATCCTCGGGAAAATTCTCTTTGCACCTGACACAAACTTCACCCGGAAGATCATGGCTCAGGTGAGCTGCAGAAGCCGGTGGGGGGACAGCGCTCTGCGCTGTACCCTTATCAGGAGGCCAACAACAATGAATAAGCCTTAGGTGAGGGGCTGGGGTGGAACTGCCTAGAACCCCTGGTGAGGGGCTGGGCGTGGTCAGGGGCGGAGGCTCCGCCTAGGACCCCCAGGAAAGGGCTGAGGGCGTGGTCAGGGGCGGAGGCTCCGCCTAGGACCCCCAGGAAAGGGCTGAGGGCGTGGTCAGGGGCGGAAGCTCCGCCTAGGAGCCCCAGGAAAGGGCTGAGGGCGTGGTCAGGGGTAGAAACCACCCCCTTGCCTAGTAGTCCCTGGTTAGGAGTTTGGGCCATGTAACTCCGGGTTAGAGCCCTTGCCTAGAATCAATCCCCCAGCGAGGAACTCTGGGGCAGGTCTCCATGGTTAGGGGGCCACGTGGTATACACCGGGTTCTGGGCTCTATCTCTAGAACTCAAAATACCAAAAAGTTTTTTTTTTCCCCTCAAGATAGGTTTTTTCCTGTATAACAGAGCCCTGGCTGTCCTGGACTTGCTTTGTAGAACAGGACGGCCTCGAAAGCCTCCTTAGTTCTGGGACTAAAGGTGTGTGCCACCACGCCCGGTCCCCTTAATATATATATATACATATGGAAAGACAAGTTAAAGTGGAGGCTCTTTCTTTAGAGCCTGACCACACAAGCTTATAATTCCAGCACTAAGGACATGAGGCAGGAGCATCTGGAGTTCCAGCCTAAGCTATAGGGGGAAACGTCGATGTGGAGGTATACGCCTTCAAGCCCAGTGTTTGAGGGGGGCAAGGCAGGCGGATCCCTCTGAGGTCCAGGCCAGCCAGGGGTAGACAGTGAGACTCCGTGATGAAGAAGAGAAAAGAGGCCCGAGGTGCAGGGACCAGGGCATGGCCGGGGCCAGAGCAGACGTGTGGGAACACCGCCTTGGCTGACCTCAGCTACCCACTTGCAGGTGAACCGGACCTTTGAGCAGCTGTCTCTGCTGAGGGACCTACACGAGGTCTGGGGAGTGCTGGGACCCCAGATCTTCAGCTTCATGAATGACAGTTCCAACGTGGCCTTACTTCAGGTGGGCCGGGATGGAAGTGGCCACTTGCGGGCTAGGGTATGCAGGTCAGAAAGGGCGGATGGATCTCTCCTACTCACTCACCGTTTTCTCCTTTGCCAGAGACTGCTGGGAGTGGAGGCCACCGGGCCGAGGCAGCAGACCCCCAGAGACCGGAAGCAGTTAGAGGCTGTCACAGACTTTCTGGACCCCAGCCGGGGCGGCTACAGCTGGCAGGAGGCCCACGCGGACATGGGGCGCCTGGCAGGGATACTGGGCAAAGTCATGGAGGTGAGGGTTGTCATAGAGGGTGGAGGGGTCCTTCTGAGGTGGCCTGAAGGGGGCAGCAGCAAACGCTGACCTAGAGGACGGAGCAGAGAAGACACTGAGGAGGAGGGGCCAGCGCTGAGGGATTCATGTTCTCCCACAGTGCGTGTCCCTGAACAAGCTGGAGGCTGTGCCCTCAGAGGCAGCTCTGGTGTCCCGTGCCCAGGAGCTGCTGGATGAGCACCGCCTCTGGGCGGGCATCGTCTTCCTGAGCCCAGAGGACCCTCTGGAGCCAGCTGAGCTGTCATCTCCAGCCTCGGGTCCTGGCCACCTGAGATTCAAGATTCGGATGGACATCGATGATGTCATGAGGACCAATAAGATCAGGGACAAGTGAGGGGGAGCTTCAGGGCTGGCGCGGTGGGCGGGGTCAGGACCGTGACTATGGGGGGGGGGTGATAGATGGCCAAGGCTCGGGACAAGGTGGGAGGGGACCAGCCAAGTGCACTGTGGGACTGCCCAAGTGCGGAGATGGGGAGCTGAGTGAGTCCATGACTGAATCTGGAAAGGAGAGGGCTGAGCTCCGGCTGCGGCGGGCAGGGCCCCTGAGGTCCTTCACGTCCACGTAGCCTACCTGATGAATCTGGTGTCTCCCAGGTTTTGGGACCCAGGTCCATCAGCGGATCCCCTCATGGACCTTCGGTATGTGTGGGGCGGCTTCGTGTACCTGCAGGACCTGCTGGAGCAGGCGGCCGTGCGCGTGCTGAGTGGCAGGGACTCCCACACGGGCCTCTATCTGCAGCAGATGCCACACCCGTGCTACGTGGACGATGTGTGAGAACACCCCCGCATTCCGTCCGGGCTCTGTGGCTTGGAGGGACCCAGAATGGCACCCGTAGGGGGCTCAGGGTCTCCGCTTAGAGAAACAAAGTGGCTTGTGCCGGGTTGTGGGAGAGGACGCTGGCTGCGGAACCTGGAGACCCCGGGCGTCACCCGTGCCCCATGCGCGCCCTACCCGTGCCGGGGGACCTCCAACCGCACTGCACTGTCACCCCCCCCCCCCGCCCCAGGTTCCTGCGCGTGCTGAGCCGGTCTCTGCCCCTGTTTCTCACTCTGGCCTGGATCTATTCGGTGGCGCTCACCGTGAAGGCCGTGGTGCGCGAGAAGGAGACGCGGCTGCGGGAAACCATGCGCGCCATGGGGCTGAGCCGCGCGGTGCTCTGGCTCGGCTGGTTCCTCAGCTGCCTGGGGCCCTTCCTGCTCAGCGCGGCCCTGCTGGTGCTGGTGCTCAAGGTGACAAGTCCCCGACGGTGCCCCCGGGGGAGTGGAGCTTGGGGGCGCGCCTCCCTAGCCCCCATTTCCGAACGGGGTCCTGAAAGACCTGTGCTTGTCCCAGCTCGGGGACATCCTGCCCTACAGCCACCCGGTCGTGCTCTTCCTCTTCTTGGCGGCCTTCGCGGTGGCCACTGTGGCTCAGAGTTTTCTGCTCAGCGCCTTCTTCTCCAGGGCCAACCTGGCAGCAGCCTGTGGGGGACTGGTCTACTTCTCGCTTTACCTACCCTATGTGCTGTGTGTCGCCTGGCGCGAGCTCCTGCCCCTGGGTGGCCGTGTGGCTGCGGTAAGGGACCTGCCGACTGGTGAGGGGACAGACAGGTGCGGCCAGGTCTCTGACCCACCCTTCCCTCCCCAGAGCCTGCTGTCCCCCGTGGCCTTTGGCTTCGGATGCGAAAGCCTGGCGCTGCTGGAGGAACAGGGGGACGGGGCTCAGTGGCACAATTTGGGCACAGGCCCCTCGGAGGACGTCTTCAGCCTGGCGCAGGTGTCTGCCTTCCTGTTGCTTGACGCCGCCATCTACGGCCTTGCGCTCTGGTACCTAGAGGCTGTATGCCCAGGTGGGCCATAGGAGAGGGGGCTGCGGGTGGGTTGCACACTGGAGGCGGAGCTGGAGTTTGCCTGGCGCAAGGAGAGATGTTGTAGGGGGTCTCTGGGATACCGGGCTCCTATTGGCCTGCGTTGGTGAGAGGGCGGGACCTTGTGGCCCCCTGCTGTTGGTTGTCTGGGAGCAGCCGGCCTTGGAAGACCGCCCCAGGCTGGGTGGAGCTTCCTGCTGCAGTGTTCTGTTCCTGGCCCAGCATTTAGGGCGTCTCCGGGATGTCGGGTTCTTGGAGGTACACTTCCTAGCTGATGCTGCCTCTGAGGAGCAGGCAAGGAGTAGGCAGGGCTTCCTAGCCGCTGTTCCTGGATACCCTGATTTCAGGCGCGAAGCCCGGAAGTTCTCACAGCTCATGGGTGTGATTAGTGTAACTTGAGTGTCGCTTTCCACCAGGCCAGTATGGGATCCCCGAACCATGGAATTTCCCCTTCCGGTGGAGCTACTGGTGTGGGCCTGGACCTCCGCAGCATTCTGTCTTGGCCCCTGCCACACAGGATCCCAAGGGTGAGGCCCCATGACTGTTAGTAACCCTTGATGGTTTTGACGCTCCTGTTTTCCCAAGAGAAACACGGCCTGCAACTCAATCCCCTGGATGTTCCAGACTCCCAGGCCGCGGCTACATCCCTTCGCGAGCCTCCCTGAGCCTTGTGTGTGCCAAGCACGCATTCTACCACCGTGTGCCATCTGAGCCCCTCTCTGCTGGGTTCTAGGCAGGGGCTCTATCTCGGAGCCACACCCCCGCCGTATGTTTTTTATTCTGAGACAGGGTCTCACAGAAGTTGCCCAGGCTGACCTTAAACTCCTGAGCCACCTTCTTCACCTTCAAGAGCAGCCGAGTACACCCCCATGCCCGTCTCCCCCGTCATTCCACTGAAGCGCTGAGCCCCGACCACACCCCCGTCCACAGCTGACCCCACCTTCCCTCCGCAGTTCTGGTGGAGGAGCCCCCGCCCGGCCTGATCCCTGGTGTCTCCATTCGAGGCCTGAGGAAGCATTTTCGAGGCTGCCCACAGCCAGCCCTGCGAGGGCTCAGCATTGACTTCTACCAAGGCCACATCACTGCCTTTCTGGGTCATAACGGCGCTGGCAAGACAACTACGCTGTGAGCTGCCAGCAACTATGCTGGTTTCTTCAGGCCTCAGTTTCCCCATCTATTCCATAGGCGATGGGGTTGGAGGAATCCCAGGCGTACAGAGTTCCTGGGAGCCTGACCCCTGTCCCTCTAAAAGGGGTACACAGCATCCTTTTGCCTGGGCACACAGCAGGTGCCCTATGAAGGGCCGCTTCTCAGATCCCCCTCACCCACAGGTCCATCTTGAGTGGTCTCTTCCCACCTAGTGCTGGCTCAGCGTCCATCCTGGGCCATGACGTGCAAACCAACATGGCGGCAATCAGGCCCCACTTGGGCATCTGCCCACAGTACAATGTGCTGTTTGACATGTGAGTCCTGGTGGGCTTGGAGGGAGACAGGGAAGGGGGCTGGCATCGTGTGAGACACCCACCAAGAGCAGAGTCGATGTCCCTCACTCCTGGCCGCAGGCTGACCGTGAAGGAGCACGTGTGGTTCTATGGCCGCCTGAAAGGTCTGAGCGCAGCCGCCATGGGCCCCGAGCAGGAGCACCTGATACAGGATGTGGGGCTCAGCCCCAAGGGGGACACACAGACACGCCACCTCTCCGGTGAGCCAGCCTAGAGAGGCTCCCCCCCCCCATGGGGCGGGGGAATATGGTAGGACATCAGGGCACTCTGGCAGGAAGGGACACTGCCCTGCGCAGAGCTGGGTGGGTCGTTCTCTCCACCCAGGCGGAATGCAGCGAAAACTATCTGTGGCTATTGCCTTTGTGGGCGGCTCTCGTGTGGTCATCCTGGATGAGCCCACTGCTGGCGTGGATCCCGCTTCCCGCCGTGGCATTTGGGAATTGCTACTTAAGTACAGAGAAGGTAACAGCCGGAAGATGGAATGGAATGGCCTCGGTTTCTGTTTGAGGGACCAAGAACCTTCCTAACTGAAAAGCTTTCTGACGATGCTGGGGATGGGTTTGGAGTTTGCTGCATTGGGTGTGGCGATGCCTGGGTGCTGCTGCTGCTTGGATAAAGACCTGGTGGCCCCAGCGGTTCACATGGGTTGGGCCCCTATGTCCAGGGCGAACACTGATCCTTTCCACTCACCACCTGGATGAGGCAGAGCTCCTGGGAGATCGTGTGGCCATGGTAGCAGGTGGCTCTCTGTGCTGCTATGGGTCCCCGCTTTTCTTGCGCCGACACTTGGGCTGCGGTTACTATCTGACGCTGGTGAAGAGTTCTCAGGCTGTTGTCACCAATGACTTGAAGGTAAGGGCTAGAGCCAGGCCCTGACCCTGTCCCCGCCTCTGTCCTGATGAGACGAACCATCTTCTTTCTCTGAAGGGAGACAGTGGGGACCCCAGATGGGAGCAGAAGCCAGAAAGCAAGGGCAACATGGCAGGTGAGACTGGCCCAGGGGACCTCCAAGGGAAGGGCTGGGGTGCAGCTACTTAACTCAAGACCCCAGGCTAGGCCTCTGTCCTTCCGTGACCCTTGGCCCCAAAGTTCTTAACCCTTTCTCTGCCCACAGAGATAGCCCTCACCCAAGGAACCTTGGACAGAGGCAGCCAGGCGCCAGCTGCCAACCCAGCCCCCACCACCCCAAGTACAGCCCCCATACTAGAGCTAGTGCAACGTCATGTGCCCGGGGCACAGCTGGTGGAGGAACTGCCCCACGAGCTGGTGCTGGCATTGCCATATGCGGGTGCCCTGGACGGCAGCTTTGCCATGGTCTTCCAAGAGCTGGATCGGCAACTGGTGGCGCTGGGGCTCACCGGCTACGGGATCTCGGACACCAGCCTGGAGGAGGTGTGGGGCCTGGTGGGGCTTTGAAGGATGAATGGGAGTCTGTCTGTAGATGCCAAAGGGGAACTCTAGAGTAGACGATGGGTCTTAGGGAAGATGGGCAGAGAGCCTGGAGGTCCCTTGAGGTCTGGGAGGGGGGAGCGTGAGGGTCCTCCTGTGAGTCTCTTGCTCCTTTCCCGCAGATCTTCCTAAAGGTGGTGGAGGACGCATACAGAGAAGGTAAATCGGAGCTGTTGAAATCTGTTATCCATTCCCCCCCCCCCCGCCGCCCCAGCCCCCGAGGCTGTGGCTTCCGCTTCCCTGGAAGTGAGACCCTCCCTGTCCCCAACCCTGAACCTCCACAGACGGTGACTCCAGACAGCACCTGCACCCACGCATGACCACTCTGCGGCCCCACACAGGGCCAGAGACATCAGCCCAGGAGAATGGGGAGCTGGGTGAGTCTCTCCCGTGCTCATCCCCGCCCCCGCCCCTCCCAAGGTTCCAGAGCTTACCCTCCCATCCCCCACAGCTAAGTTGATGCTGGGTCCCCAGGCCCCACAGAGCTCTGCACCCAACGCCACCCATGTGCAGGGATGGACACTCACCTGCCAGCAGCTCCGGGCTCTGCTCCACAAGCGTTTCCTGCTCGCTCGGCGCAGCCGCAGGGGCCTGTTCGCACAGGTGCTTTGGCCCGGCACTAAGGAGGACGGGTGACTGTCCTGGGGGTCTGCTGTCCATGTGTGCACTCAGGGACCTCGCCCTGCTGTCTGTTGGGGGTGCCGGGGAGTCATGGAGGGGGTGGTAGAGCGGGGACGGGGTGGAACTCGTGGAAGCGGATCCTGACATAATTGTCCCCCAGATCATGCTGCCCGCCCTGTTCGTGGGCCTGGCCCTGCTCTTCAGCCTCATCGTGCCTCCTTTTAGCCAGTACCCGCCCTTGCAGCTCAGCCCCGCCATGTACGGCCCCCAGGTCTCCTTCTTCAGGTGGGTGCTGGGCACAGTGAGCACGTGACCGTGGGCGGGTGGCGGGATGGCCGCTGTCACAGTGCTGACCTGTTCCCCTGCAGTGACGATGCCCCTGGGGACCCCAACCGGCTGAAACTGCTGGAGGCGCTGCTGGGAGAGGCCGGGCTGCAGGACCCCACTGCACAGGGCGAGCCTGCCTGGTGAGGCCCGCCCGCCAACTCTCCTTGGCCCTCTTACCCCGTTGGCATTGCCTCACTTTCCTCCTAGGCTCTCTCTGCTGTCTGTGGAGGGTCTCGGGGAGCCATGGGAGGTGGGAGAGCTGGAGCAAGGCAGACTGTGAGGAGGAGGAGGTGCCTCCTTTCCTGCAGCTCTGCCTTGTTGGTGCCAGGGGCTGCCTCCGTTTCCGCTCTTGATCCGCCTGCAATTTCCCTTTCTGGGCCTCCATTTTCTTGCCTGGGTTCTGGCCTCAGTTTTCCTCTGCGGCCTCTTGCCTCTGTGCCCCTCGGTCCCCGGCGAGCACGCGCCCTCATCTCCCAGTGCTGCCTTGGCCGTGCCTTGCCCGGCACTCACAGCCCTTCCCCACTCCACAGGGGATCTAAGTGCACACACTCCCTCCCTTGCCACTTCTCGGTCCCCGAGGTCCCCGCGGATGTGGCCAGCGTCCTGGCCAGCGGCAACTGGACTCCAGAGTTTCCATCCCCAGCCTGCCAGTGCAGCCAGCCTGGATCCCGCCGCCTGTTGCCCGATTGCCCAGCCGGGGCTGGGGGTCCGCCACCACCCCAGGCACTGGTGGGCTTCGGGGAGGTGGTCCAGAACCTCACTGGCCGAAATGTGTCTGACTTCCTGGTGAAGACATACCCCAGCCTGGTGCGCCGCGGGTAAGAGGCCATGCGCCTCCAGGGGAGGTTGGCTGGCTTCCCATGCCCCACACTTACCCTTCCCGTTTGACCGCATTACTCTGCTCCCTGTGTATCCTTCCTTCCTACAGCCTGAAGACTAAGAAGTGGGTGGACGAGGTCAGGTGAGGAGGGACCCAGTTTGGGAAGCTGTTTCTGTTCCTTCCCACGCCCTCTGCTCACCTACATGCTCCGCCAGCCTCTCACTCTCCCTGTCTTCACCCCAAACCATTTTCCAGGTACGGGGGCTTTTCCCTGGGAGGCCGAGACCCAGACCTGCCCTCAGGGCATGAGGTGGTCCACACAGTGGCAGAGATGCGAGCACTGCTGAGCCCCCAACCTGGCAGTGCCCTAGACCGTGTCCTGGACAACCTCACTCAGTGGGCCCTTGGCCTTGATGCCCAGAACAACCTTAAGGTGGGGCTGGCAGTTGGGAATGGCCGGGGAAACCCAAGGCCACATGCACTGTGGGACCTCATGGCCCTTGCTCCACTCAGGTCTGGTTCAACAACAAGGGCTGGCACGCCATGGTGGCCTTCGTGAACCGAGCCAACAACGGACTTCTACACGCCCTCTTACCACGGGGCCCTGTCGGCCGTACCCACAGTATCACTACGCTCAACCACCCCTTGAACCTGACCAAGGAGCAGCTGTCTGAGGCCGCGCTGTGAGTCCATCCGCTTATGCTCAGTGGTTGTGTTGTTCAGGGTTGGAGGGGGATGGATTAGAGCCTTGCCTGTGCCCTGGGCTGGTGGCAAAATGCCACACCACCACCGGAAAGGCCAGGCAGTGTGGTGGCACAAGCCTTTAATTCAAGCACACAAGAGGCAGAGGCAGGCAGACCTGTTGAGTGCAGCCAGCCTGGCTTACGTACACAGAGAGTTCTAGGTTATATATAGACACCCTGTCTCAAGGAGGAAACAAAGACAGCAACCTGGTCTACAGAGTAAGTTCCAGGACAGCCAGCCCTCTCTTAACAAAAAAAAGGAAAAGAAAAAGAAAGAAAGAAGAGAAAGATACTTTTACACTGAGAGATATCAAGTTACCCAGGATCTTGTCTCACTTTTACCAAAAACCCAGACCTCAGAGACCTCGGCATCATAACCCACAGGAGACTTCTGTGCCCTCCTGCAGTCTGGCCCAGGCCACCATCACTACACTCAACCATGCTCTGAACCTGACCGTTACTGGCTCTGAGACCCCCCTGACCTCCCTCCCACAGGATGGCTTCCTCGGTGGATGTTCTTGTCTCCATCTGTGTGGTCTTCGCCATGTCGTTTGTCCCAGCCAGCTTCATCCTGGTCCTCATAGAAGAACGTGTCACCAGAGCCAAGCACCTGCAACTGGTCAGCGGTCTGCCCCAAACACTCTATTGGCTTGGCAACTTCCTCTGGGACATGGTATGTGTGGCTGACTAGGCAGTCAGGTAGGGGTGAATGGACACCTGGCAACAGGAGGAGGGAGGGGAGGCACAGCCCCTGGCCCTCTGAACTACTGAGGTGACTCCTGTCTTGGACACAGTGTAACTACTTGGTGGCAGTTTGCATAGTGGTGCTCATCTTCCTGGCCTTTCAGCAGAGGGCCTACGTGGCCCCGGAGAACCTGCCTGCTCTCTTACTCTTGTTACTGCTGTATGGGTGAGAGCCCCTGCCCCTTCGGGTTTACTCCTCTGAGGTGGGGGGAGAAGAGGATTCATAGTAACTGAGGAAAAAGACTTTGAGGTCCAAGAGGACATCAAGAATGATGGAATTCAGGATTGGAGAGATGGTTCCGTGGTTAAAAACACTGGATGCTCTTTCAAAGGACCCAGATTCAGTTTATAGGACCCACATGGCAGCTCTCAACATTCTGTAACTTCAGTTTCAGGGGATCTGATAACCTCCGCTGACTTCCACAAGCAACAGGCACACACATGACGACGTATGTAGAAGCAGCAAAACATTCATACACATAAATAAAAATGAATCTTAAAAAAGGCCACAGTGGTGGCTCACACTTTTAATTCCAGCACTTGGGAAAGAAAGGCAGGTCAGTTGCTGTGAGTTCAAGGACAACCTGGGCTACATAGTGAGAACAAGAAAGAAACAATTATATAGTTAGAATTGTGAGCCAAGTCAATTGTGGCCTTAAAAGCTCATCACATCTGGGCTCATAACACAAATCTGAGGTGTGGCTGCCCTTGGAACCACCGAGAATGTAAAGTCACTGGTGGCACCTGTCACCCTTTCTTCCCAGCTGGTCTATCACGCCACTCATGTACCCAGCCTCCTTCTTCTTCTCCGTGCCCAGCACGGCCTATGTGGTGCTCACCTGTATCAACCTCTTCATTGGCATCAACAGCAGCATGGCCACTTTTGTGCTGGAACTGCTGTCAGATCAGGTGGGACCGCTTCACAAAACCTGGGGCTGGGGCTGACTTGGTGGGCACTGTTGGGCTTCGCTGCTGATTTCCTGATTTCTGTTATCTACCCTGAACAGAACCTACAAGAAGTGAGCCGGATCCTGAAGCAAGTGTTTCTTATCTTCCCCCACTTCTGCCTCGGCCGAGGGCTCATTGACATGGTGCGGAACCAGGCCATGGCGGACACCTTTGAGCGCTTGGGTGAGAATGTCTGTCAGATGGGGACTGAGAACGACACCATTGGGAGTGCCACTTCCAAATTTAGTCCTATGGGATGGGAACACATTGCCTTTAAGTGAACAATGTTATGTGGCGCAAAAATTGTGTCAAATTAAAGGTGAAGAAAAGGCAATTAAAGAGTCATATCATGAAAGATCCCTGACCATACATGAAGGAGGATTTGAAACCTCCTTGAGAGCCTAAGTTAGTTACACTCTAGCAGTACAAGTCTTAGTCACTTTCCTGGAGTCTAGGGTGATCTGGACAAGGGGGAAGACTCAGTCCTTCATGTCCCCACAGGAGACAAGCAGTTCCAGTCTCCTCTGCGCTGGGACATCATTGGCAAGAACCTCCTGGCCATGGTGGCCCAGGGGCCCCTGTTCCTGCTCATCACCCTCCTGCTCCAACACCGCAACCGCCTTCTGCCACAGTCAGTGGGGTCAGGTGAGGGTGGCAGGGGCCGGCATCCTTCCCTGGGGCCACTCACCGTGTCCATCCTCAGGCCAAAACCGAGGCTGCTGCCGCCCTTGGGGATGGAGGACGAGGACGTGGCTCGAGAGCGGGAGCGGGTGACCAAGGGGGGCACCCAGGGGGACGTGCTGGTCCTCAGGGACTTGACCAAGGTAGGCCCAGGGTAGGCGAGTGCCCAGGTGGGTGGCACGGGCACTCCGTGTTTCTCAAGGAGCCGCACTCCTTCAGGTGTACCGTGGGCAGAGGGGCCCAGCTGTGGATCGCCTGTGCCTGGGGATCCCCCCAGGGGAGGTGAGTCCAGAGCGGAGAACCCAGTCCTGGGCCTGTCCAGGTGGCAAGCCCCCCCCCCATGTTTACTGAGCACTTCCTCCCTGCCTGCCCACCTCTACCAGGCCCCTTGCTAGGACCACACTGTGCTGTACTGAGTAAGCGCTGTGTGCCGACCACCTTTTTCTTCAGCGCCTCCTGTTACCTAATATTTGAACTCACATTCGTTCGTGTGGCACTAGAAACAGAGTCTCAGAAGTGCCCAACCAAGGCTGTACAGCTAAGCTGTGGCCCCAGCCCCTCACTGGGACACCCTGGGCTGGCACTCTATCACTGAACTATGCCCCTGTTCTCAGCTCCTTACTGAGCCATCAGCCCTCATTAGGCACCTACTGTGTGCTCACAGTCTTTGGCACAATCTGTGATCACCAAAAGGGTACTGAGTACTGCTTTGGCGGGGTCATCTTTACCATGCACCGACAGCATCGATCACACACCTTAGGTGCCTGTAATCAAGCACTTCTCAGTTGAAAATTCTTTGGCACATGTTTCTGCCTTCAAGCCCTTATACACATGCAAAGTCTTTTGCTGACTCTGGTTCACTGACTGCCTAGGGGTCAGAACACATCTCTGAATATGCCTGAGGCTGCTGAGGCAGGAGGATCAGGTGTTCAGGATCATCTTTTGCTACATAGGAGCAAGCCTGGGCTACAGGAGACCCTGTCTCCAAAACTACAAATTAACTAAGACAGAGATTGTGTCCTGGATGCCCCAAACCATTCTCTGCTAGCTGAAAGAGTTCTGCCCCTCCCAGACCCTCTTCCCTGTGCCCACCCACCTTTCCATGTGGTAGCGCGGGGAGCTGTGGATTGCAGCCCCGGCCTTGGGCTGTAAAGGGTTTGTGGGTTCCTTGCAGTGTTTCGGGCTGCTGGGTGTCAATGGAGCAGGGAAGACATCCACCTTCCGCATGGTGACGGGGGACACGCTGCCCAGCAGTGGTGAAGCCGTGCTGGCAGGCCACAAGTAAGGGGCTCCTTGTAGGGGCATATTCACTCTGAGCCCTGGTTCTTACCCTCTCGGTCCCGTGAGTGGACATGGTCATTTACCAGCCCAGTTCCCCGGGACCTGCGTCCCTCCGTGCGTGGCCCACGTGCTCTCCGCAGACACCCATGCAATCCTGCGTGGGTGGCCTGTAAGCGCTTTAGCCTCCTGTCCCCACCCCAGCGTGGCCCAGGAGCCAGCTGCCGCGCACCGCAGCATGGGCTACTGTCCCCAGTCTGACGCCATCTTCGATCTGCTGACCGGCCGGGAACACCTGGAACTGTTCGCGCGCCTGCGCGGGGTGCCCGAGGCCCAGGTTGCCCAGGTGAGCACGCCCGGTCCTTGCGCTCAAGGGGGCTCAGCCCCTCTGGGTGTGACCCCGCCCATGCTCACCCGGCCCCGCCCCGCAGACAGCCGCCGCGGGCCTGGTGCGCCTGGGCCTTCCCGGCTATGCAGACCGACCTGCGGGGACCTACAGCGGCGGCAACAAACGGAAGCTGGCCACAGCCCTGGCTCTGGTTGGCGATCCAGCTGTGGTCTTCCTGGTGCGTGGAGGCGGTGTCTGAGCGGGACCTGAGTGAGATGGGGTCCGAGCTCGGGGAGGGGCGGCACCCGTGCGGCATGGGGGCGTGGCCTGGGCGGGGTAGGGTCTGATGGAAGCGGAGCTCAGGCTGGCTTTGAGCAGATCAGGGGCTGTCTCTGGGGTCCTGCTTGGCTCAGGGTCCGTCCGCCCTATGCAGGACGAGCCCACCACGGGCATGGACCCAAGCGCGCGGCGATTCCTTTGGAACAGCCTGCTGTCCGTGGTGCGCGAGGGCCGCTCCGTCGTGCTCACCTCGCACAGGTGAGCCCCAGGGCCACACTCCGGCCGCTCCTGACCCCGGTGAGGTCCCTGGGGTGAGAGAGCTGCGGGGGCGGGACAGAACGTCGCCCCTGAGCAGGCAGGCCGGACCCAGCCGCCCTCACACTGTCGCCTGCAGCATGGAGGAGTGCGAGGCGCTCTGCACGCGCCTGGCCATCATGGTGAACGGGCGGTTCCGCTGTCTAGGAAGCGCTCAGCATCTCAAAGGCAGGTGAGCAGGGCGGGATGGACGGCGAGTGAGGCCCGGCCTGGGGCGGGGGGCGGGGACTGGATGGATGCAGCATCTGATTGGTGCCCCCATGTGTGGGCGGGGTTAGGAAGGCTAATCAGGTAAATGGAGGTGGAGCCTGAAGAGTCGCGGAAGACTTGGGGCGTCCGAGGAGCTTGTGTGCGTCCTGGAGAGTGGGGGGTTCAGGGGGGGAGGGGACGGGGGTGGAGTAGAGGCCAAAAGCCCGGCGCGCTGGCGAATGCCTGTGATCCAGCACTCAGGGGGCCAGAGGCAGAGGCAGGCAGATCCCTGTGAGGTCCAGGCCAGCCTGAAAGTTTATCTAGGACTACTAACTTGGTAGTAGTCAAGGCTACACAGAGAAACCTTGTCTGGAGGGGGGAAGGATGCAGTGTAGGTGAGGTGCGGAAGGCGGAGCCACACGGATAGAGTACCGTGTCGTTTGTAGGTGTGGCATTCTGGAGAATTTAAGGGCGGCGTGGGATGTGAGCGTTGATAGAGAGCGTGGCAGGCCTAGGGTATGAAGGGCAGAACCACAAGGCTGGGGGAAAGGGTCATTTTTAGGGGTGGGACCGAAGAGAAGAGAGCAGTAGTCAGGGCTAGCTGCAAGCGGCGGAGCATGGGAAAGGGGATGTATTCAGGGGAGGACTTTCCGGATGGAGTCCAGGGCCTCCAGGGGTGTCGGCCCTTGGACACAGGTTCTCTGAGTGGGCGTGGCTCTTAGACTCGTGGGCGTGGCTCTCAAACAGGGCAGGGTGAGGAGGAACTGGGTTGGGTCCAGGTGCACATGCCAGGGTACCTACAGGTCTAGTGTCTAAGGAGAGCAGCGAGGTTTCTAAAAGCAATGGGCGCCGTGGCCTGCATCCCCAGTCCTGTCTCCTGCAGGTTCGGGGCTGGCCACACACTGACCCTCAGTGTCCCACTGGGCCAGCCGGAAGCAGCGGTAGCCTTCGTCGAGGCCACCTTCCCCGGTGCTGAGCTCCGGGAGGAGCATGGGAGCCGTCTGCGCTTCCAGCTGCCGCCTGGGGCCGGGTGCGCCCTGGAGCGGGTGTTCAGGGAGCTGGCAGCGCAAGGCCAGGCCCACGGGGTGGAGGACTTCTCCGTGAGCCAGACCACCCTGGAGGAGGTGATGCCAGCCTCTGTGAAGAAGCTTGAAGGGGAGAGCGGAGGGCCTCACCACCCTGAGCTGACATCTCCCTCCCGTGCCTTTCTGTCCCCTCCATGTCTCTCCCTGTCAGGTGTTCCTCTATTTCTCCAAAGACCAAGGGGACCAGGAGGAGGGCAGCCGGCAGGAGACCGGAGAGGTTTCCACGTCCAGCCAGCGGCACCCCAGCCGTGTCAACCGATTGCTGGAAGACCCCAGCTATGTGGAGACCATGCTCTGAGCATGCCTGCTCTGGGACGGAGTGGCAAAGCGCAGACAGAGGGTCTCTGCAGCACACACTGGCCCCCAGAGAGCCCTGGGCCCTGGAGGAAATAAAGAGAAACAAGAAGACAGCAGTTGTGTGTTTCTGTCTGGGGAGCCCTAGCTCTGTGCAGTCTCACTAGTGTGTGTTTCTGTGTCTGTGGCCTGAGAGGCGATGACAGCAGGCACGGCCACTTGGCCCCCACGCGGTGCCTGTAGCGTGGGCACTCCAGGCTTCCAGTCACTCGTGCCCTGACCTGCCTGTACCTATGTGGGCCTGGCACGCGAGGGCGGGACTTGTGAGTGTTTCTGATTGTGCAGTAGAGATGAGGTCAGGCTTTCGGAATGTCCCAGACGGCCTCAAGGACCCTGGTGCTTTCCTGGCCAGACCAGAAGCCCACCCCAGAGCCGGCCAGCCCGCATCCTGAGACCACCTCCCACCCCCAACCCACTGGCCATCCGACTATGAGTGGGAGGCATGGGACCCTTAAGGGGCTCCTTGGCTGGGTTTGTGGTTGGACCAGAGCTTGGAGAGCAGGGCTGGGCACCGCGGGCTGTGGCCTTCCTGGGCTGTGTCCTGGAGAGCCACGCAGTGTGGCCGAGGTCAGTGGATGTCGGCTTGGCTAAGGGGCGGGCGTCATCATGTGTCCTGAGCCCAGCGCTGGGAGGTGGAAGGCAGAGTGGGAACAGGAGCCCAGTAGAGGCACCAGGGCTGTGGGGCTTCCCGGCTGTGGTACTGGAAGCCACACGCTGTGGTCCCGGGCAGACTGCGGGGCAGACGGCAGTCACCTGTGGGTGGTGAGGGAACCAGGGAGGTGTCCATCAGATCTGCCTGTAAGCCATTGCTCTGCCTCCTCTTGTGACCTGTATGTCAGTACGCAGAACACACTACTTTTCTTGACTGTACTTGGGAAGGGTATGTCCCAGCAGGGGTCAGCTAATGCCTGAGTCAGATGGCTAAATGTCCTCAGGACACAGACCGACCGCAAGTGGAAAGTGGTTTGCTGTGGGGACTTGTGTCAAGAGCTGGTGTGCAGAGTCCCATACAGTCTGACACACTGGGGCGGGTCTGTGGTATCGCCTCCCTCCCTCCGCTGGGGGCCTTTTCCTGTGTTGGGGACTTGCCGCCAATGAGGGCCAGGCCTATCACGTGGGTCTGACAGCTGGGGAGGGGGTGGCCCTGAGCAATGTGGTCCAGAGACAGCCAGCTCCAGGAGCCACAGAGCTGAGACCCCCCAGGCCGGCCTGCCCTCATCTAGGGCTACGGGGACTGGCTCTACCATGTTCTCTAGGAAGAAACGAGAACTTATGAAAACTCCCTCTATTTCCAAAAAGAACCGCGCAGGAAGCCCCAACCCTCAGGCGTCCTCAGTGGTGAGTGGGGCACAGAGCGGGTGGGGACCCAGGATGACACCCACAGCCTGTGGCCACTGCCGGGCGCAGGGCACGGCCACAGCACCATGCCGGGCCCATGGTGGGCCACCCGGGCCAGCTACAGTCCCCAAGAAGCAGAATGGCAGGCTGTAAGGAGAGGCCTGAACCTGGAAATCCGCCTTACGGTAGGGCTGGCCTTGGGTGGCCAGCAAGTCTCCCCTCTTTGCGAAGGGTGTCCCCATCATGTGCCGACGAAGGTCCTGGGTAGTGGGTAGAGCTCGTACCAGAATCCAGGGACAGGTCTGAGATTCCCTAAGCTGGGGTCCGGGCAGTGGGGAGACAGAGTGGGACTGAGGTGCAGGTGTGCAGGGTGGATTCAGGGGTCTCTGGGTTTCTCCAGGACCTGGAGGTACCTGCTGAGTTTGGGGGGATTTGTGAAGTTTAGAGGTATTTGCCAGTCTGGCGGTGTCCTGGGACCCAGGGCCTGATGAAGCCCTCGGGTCTCAGAAGTTATCCATTTACACCCATGGAAGAGTCTGGGGTGGCTGGAAGAGGCTGGAGACCCATGAGGGCCCGCCCCACCCCCACCAGGAAGTGGGGTGCCCCCTCCCTCCTGTGCCCCACAGGCTCCACCCCGGCTGTGGTTTGGTTAGGGACGGTTGTTTATGAAAGCTAAACAGAGGAGGATGTTGGGTAACAGGTGTGTGTGTGGGGGCTCCCAAATCTCTGCCCACTGACCTCTGACCCCTGTGATTAAGTTCTGGGGAAACTGAGGCAGTATCTGGGATAAAGGATTCCCCTTGACTCTTTTCTTCTACACACTCCCAGGAACTGGCCAGGAAGGAGTGCACAGAGGCTGCTGGCCTAGAGCCACCGGTCACATCCCTGTCCACGGGCACCAAAACCACAGGCACGCTCAAAAGGCCCACCAGCCTGAGCCGGCATGCCAGCGCTGCTGGCTTCCCGCTCTCAGGGGCTGCCACCTGGACCCTGGGCCGTGGGTACCGAAGCCCCTTGTCTGCAGCCAGCCCGGCAGAGGTACCCGGTGAGGGACCTTTCCCCGATGGGGTCGAAGACATCTCGACCCTGCTGGCTGATGTGGCCCGCTTTGCTGAGGGCTTGGAGAAGCTCAAGGATTTCGTGCTGTGTGACGGTGAGAATCCCCTTGGCCTGCATTGTGAAAACAGGAGGGTGAGGAGGCACAAGCTTTTCAGGCCAGCACTCAGGCAGGAGGAGCTCTGTGACTTCCAGAGAAACATGGTCTACGTTTGAGTTCCATCTAGCTCAGCCACAGAAGGTAATTCCATTCAGAATTACACAGTGAGACCCTGACTCAGTAGAAAAATAAATGAAGAAGAAAAAGGAAAAAGGAGAAAAGGGAGGGACATGAGGCTTCAAACAGGATGGAAAGAGCTGCATGCTAAGGTTCTGAAGGATGTGTAGGCTCTTGATGACATTCCCTGCCCTACAGGGGGGAATGTCTTAGACATTTGCTCAGATACATAGAAACTCAGATTGTATCTAAGGGCCACTGTGTGAGGACAGATGGCTGCGGAGGCTGAAGGACCCCGGACGCAGTACCGCGGTGCACGGGAGCTGTTAAAACAGGGCGCTGGGAGCGCAGGCAGCCCGAGGCCTATCACTTCCGTTTTCTCCTGCACGCGGGTCCCGTTTCCTCCAGTTATTTTCACCTCCTTCCTGTTTGTCTCTGTCAGCCCAGAGAGATAGACGGGTTGGGTCGTGCACCAGCCTCAGCACCCCCAGTGGCTGCTCCCCAGAAACCACATGTCAGAGTTGTGCCAGGAGCTCGGCCCCACTCCGCTGTGCCCCCCCCCCCCCCCCGGTACAGGGAGCTGGAGGCCTGAGCCTGGCCTCACCCAGGGGCCTGTGCAGGCCGGCTCCCTCAGGGCAGAGGATGGGAGCCCCAAAACTTATCCGGTCTCGGGGCAGAGGTCGAGTCCGCTTTTCTGGGGAAGCCTTAATCTCGGGCCTTTCCTTACCCAGGCATCCTTGGAGGCCTGCCTGGCGGGCACGGGGTCACCTGCTCGCCCGCTGGGACCCCAAGCCCTACAGGTCTCACGGGCCAGCGCCCTGATGCACGAGCCTCTGGGCCGGGTTTTTACTAAACAGGACAAAATCAAAGTACATTTGAGACTATAGCTGGGAGCAGACACAGGCTCTTTCTCAGGAGCCTTCTCCTGCCCTGGGGCTCCAACTCTGGGCCTCAGTCCCTGCCCCCCCCCAAAAAAAAACCCAACCCTCACTCCCAGTCAAATTCCTTCTCTGAGTTTAGGGAACAGCCCTTGCGCGGAGATCTGGGGGGTGGGGTTGTTCCCAGAGAGAGGCGGGGCCTGAGGACCGGCCTAAGCCGGTTTGGCTGTTGGCCAACCTCCTAAGGACCCCCAGGCGCTGAGGACCTTGGTCGCATGACCACGTCGTAGCTTTCTGTCCTTCCCCGCGCCCCTGAGCCATGTGTGTCTGTGGGACGTTGCATCGAGCGCTGGACCACAGCCCCCAGCGCCACATGGGGCCCCGAGGTGAGGCCGGTGCAGAGCGGGGGGGGGGGGGAGTGTCCCCACACAAGGCCAGGACCCTGCACGCAGGGCCTTTTCGCAGTCTCCACGGTGGCCAGGGACTCTGCGCTCCGCTGGGCCTCATCCCGCTATCATTACGCTTTGATGGTGGCTCCTGTGAGGGGCTGCAGGGCTCCCCGCGCCCCGAGGGGCACACACGGGCCTGAATGCCCCAGGAGGGGGCGCGGCTTTCCGGCCGGCATCCCCGGATTCCTGGAGGCATGTCCGCCACAAAAACGCGGTCCAGGGTGGTGCTCCACCAGGGCCCAGCGCCTGCAGAGGGCCAGGGAGCTTGTCTACGTCCCCCCGGAGGGTCTCTGGGCTTCGATGCCCCGTCAGCAGTGCGCAGGATCTTGAGCTAGCCCACACTGTAGGACGGAAAAACCAGCAGGCAAGAACTCCACCTCCGGTTCAGGGCACTTGAGGATGGAGGGCTGTGAGCCCGGAGACAGGAGGGGAGGCCAGCCACCCAGGGGCCGTGGTGAAGTCCTGTTCAGCATGTAGGTCGGACCACCAGCGGCTCTGACGCCTCTCATGGCTCTGTCGCTCAGAGGTGTGAAGGCAGGCAGGGTCCTTCCAGGGGGCGCCAGAAGGCTCTCCCTCTCTGTGCCTGGCGCACATTTGCGCAGCCAGTTGAGTGGTGAAGTCTCCTCCCTCTTGGCACAGGTTCAAGAGAGACTTGACATGAACATACTTGCTCAGGGAATTCCTCACTCCCTTCCACTCCTGCCTCAGTTTCCTCATCTGACCTCTGGGAAGCCTGGGGCCATCCTCTTCCTTCTCACCCACACTCACTCTGCTCCGCAGACCTCCTTGAGGCCCGCCGGCCACTGGCCCATGAGTGCCTGGGCGAAGCTCTGCGTGTGATGCACCAGGTCATCTCCAAATACCCACTCCTGAACACCGTGGAGACACTCACAGCCGCAGGCACACTCATTGCCAAGGTCAAAGGTCAGTCCGGCCCTCCACTGTGGGAGGGCTTCCCAGAAGGGGGGTTATCTGTGATGGGGTTTTGAGGGATGCATAGGAATCTGACAAGCGCGCCCTCCTCGCAGCCTTCCATTACGAGAGCAACAATGAATCGGATAAGAGGGAGTTTGAGAAGGCTCTGGAGACCATTGCTGTGTCCTTCAGCTGCACGTGAGCTCTGGGCGGAGGTGGGGAGGGTCGGGGTGGGGGGGCAGAGTAGGGTTGAGCAGTATGGCCCTGTGGACCCTGCACTGACTCCCCCTGCTCCTGCAGTGTGTCTGAGTTTCTTTTGGGTGAAGCGGACAGCAGCACCCTCCTGGCCGTGCCCCCCGGGGACCCCAGCCAGGTGAGCAGAGGGCGGCCCGGGTCCAGGTCCAGGTGTTTGTGGGAGGGGTGGGTTGTCAGGGTGGGCACCTGCCAGCAGCTGTATTGCCCAAGAGCTCTGGAAAAATGAAACCTGCTTGATTGCATCTCCTGGGACTTCCGGGCCTCTACTCGGAGCCTAGAGGGGCTTAGGGCAAAGAAGGGGCAGGGCAGAGGTGGACCGCGGTGCATTCCTCACACAGTCCATGGAAAACCTCTACGGAGCCGGCGGCGAGGGGTCCCCGCCCATCGTGGAGGAGTGTGAGGAAGGTGAGTACCTGTGCGGTGCGGGGCTGGGCGAGCGGGAGGGGAGCACCGGGACTGAGCAGCCCCCCCCCGCAGGCTGCCTGCCCCCCGAGGAGGTGGACATGCTCCTCCAGCGCTGTGAGGGAGGTGTGGACGCCGCGCTGCAGTACGCCAAGGACATGGCCAGGTACATGAAGGACCTCATCAGCTACCTGGAGAAGCGAACCACTTTGGGTGAGAGACAGGAGACGCTGGGGCAGGATGTGCCGGGGTCTGGGGGAGGCTTTTCCGGAAGACTCACCGGGCACCCTGCTCTCTGGTAGAGATGGAGTTCGCTAAAGGTCTACAGAAGGTTGTCCATAACTGCAGACAGAGCATCATGCACGAGGTGGGTGTGGCCGGATGGCGGGGAGGACGGATGCTGGATGCGTAGGCGTGGACAGGTCTGCCTGTGCCCTCTCTGCCCGATGACAGGCCTGCGGGTGCTGCAGGAAGGGGGGCTCAGGGCGCTGCAACCACTCGGCCCTTCTTGCCTCGCAGCCCCACATGCCCCTGCTGTCCATCTACTCACTGGCCCTGGAACAGGATCTGGAGTTCGGCCATGGCATGGTGCAGGCAGCGGGTACGCTGCAGACCCAAACCTTCGTGCAGGTGGGCTGTGCGCGAGCTGGGCTGGGCTGCTGGCTGGCGATGCCGCCCACCGGGTTGGCACTCATGGGTCAATGTCTCTCACAGCCCCTGACCCTGCGGCGGCTGGAGCATGAGAGACGCAGGAAGGAGATCAAAGAATCTTGGCATCGCGCGCAGAGGAAGCTGGTAGGGGCAACAGGGTTGGGCCTGCAGCCAGCACACCCCTGCAACAGTGGGCATTCCCTGCACTTGCCAGGACTCCTTAGAGTCCCGCAGGTGCTCAGAAATGCGGAGGGAAACTGAGGTGCGGCCTCAGCCCCGCTGTACGCTCCTTGTTCCTGCGCATTGATCCTGTTTTTCTCTGGCCATTTAAAGGCACATAGGTAGCCTGGGGAGAGGGCTCGGGGCCGCTGGGCCAGAAAGCCTAACTAAATCTGTCTGGGATCAGCGAGAGATCCTGTCTCAAAATACAACATTGGGAAAAGGCGGTGGTGGTGCACACCTTTGATCCTAGTGCTTTGGAGGCAGAGACAGGAGGATCTCTGAGTTTCAGTCCAGTCAGGGCTACACACTGAGACCTTCCCTGCTGCTGCTGCAAAAAAAAGAGAGTAACATAGAATGACAGGGAGGGGGCGGGGAGGCCCAGTCCTGGACGCAGGCCCCCACAGGCACATCCACACAGACACAGTGTCTGTCCTCTGGCTACTCAGCCTTTGATCTGGCAACCACTGATAACAAACTTGCGCTCCCCACTTATCTCTGACTGGGGTTCCAAAATGAATGGGCAGTTGGGGGGCTATCTCCCAGGCTGCCCTC